>JAPPVO010000007.1:98507427-99107427 GCA_030407325.1 Camellia japonica
GGAGATTGCGATAAATGCTGATGAACAAAGATGACCAAGATGATCAAATGGACAAAGTTGATCGGGGAAAAGTTTATGGCTGAACTTCAGGATGAAGCTGCCTACGTATCCCAAGGATGGGAATCAAGCCTTACGTAGTTCAGGCTTGGGTTCACTCGAGTATTTTCACTCTCCTTTTGCGCTCTAACTTTTGCCAAGGCCGCCCTTTGCGGGTTTTCAACCTTGCGAGCTCAGTTTTTATATTTTCTAATTTTTCGTGCTCTGAATTTTGCCTAGGTCGCCCTTTCGGGTT
The DNA here is from genome assembly GCA_030407325.1 of Camellia japonica. Classification (NCBI taxonomy): domain Eukaryota; kingdom Viridiplantae; phylum Streptophyta; class Magnoliopsida; order Ericales; family Theaceae; genus Camellia; species Camellia japonica. The sequence continues at coordinate 98,507,720 of JAPPVO010000007.1, forward strand.
TTCGGCCTAGCGAGCCTCTCAGGGGTAATATTTCTTCAACTTGTCCATGTGATCGGTTGGGAGAACTCTAGGCCATCTAGGTCCATCAGAACCACAGCTCCACCTGACCAGATAGACTTGATGATATAGGGACCGGCCCCAATTGGGTCTGAACTTGCCCCTTGGGTCGTGGATGGGAGCTCGGTTGTCTTTGAGTACCAAATCTCCTTCCTTTAAATTCCTGGACTTAACCTTCTTGTTGAAAGCCCGGGCAATTCTGCGCTGATACCCTTGGACATGGTACAGTGCTTTCAGTCTTCTCTCATCAAAGAGCATGAGTTCCTCAAATCTGCTCTGCTGCCAATCTGCCTCGGCTATCTGACACTCAGCCAATACTCGTAGAGACGGAACCTCAATCTCTATAGGTAAGACGGCCTCCATCCCATAAACCAAGGAATACGGCGTGGCCCGGTAGAAGTTCTAATTGAAGTTCGTAGCCCCACAGAGCAAACGGCAACTTATCCGGCCAGTCCCGATAGGTCTCCACCATCTTCTGTAGTATGTGTTTGATGTTTTTGTTAGCGGCCTCAACTGCTCCGTTGGTCTGCGGCCGATATGTGATGACTTATGAAAAGCACATTATATTTCTCCAACAGATCAATCACCTCCTTCTTGAAGTGAGAACCATTGTCCGAAATGATCTCATTCGGGACTCCATAACGGCAGATAATGTTGTTTCTGATAAACTTCGCGACATGCGAAGCTTTCAACACGGCATAGATTGGGCCTCGACCCACTTTGTGAAATAGTCTATTGCTACCAAGATAAACTCATGGCCATTCGACCCTTTAGGAGTAACAGCTCCAATCACATCGATCCCCCAAACTGAAAATGGCCATGGCGACGTCATGTTGTACAGCTTTGCGGGCGGATGTTCATCGGTTTGCGTGAATCTGGCATTTGTGGCCGCCGAACAAAGTCGATACAGTCTTCCTCCATGGTAGACCAATAGTAGCCCTGTCTGAGGATCTTCCGTGCCAGCATCACCCCATTCATATGTGCCCCACATTCTCCTCCATGGATGGCCTCCATCAGGCGCTTCGACTCTTCGGCTTCACACACAGCTTGTGCATTCCCAGATGACCTCTTTTGTACAACTTACCCCCGCAGATGATAAACTGAACAGCCATTCTTCTAATTGCCCTTTTGTCCTTGGCATTCGCCCCTGGTGGATATGCCTCCTTTCCAAGAAGTTCCATATGTCGTAATACCAGGGGTTGTTATCCTGTACTTCATCTATGGCGGAGATTGACTCGTAGGCAGTTGCAAATTTCTGGTCAATAATGACTGGACGCATCCGGACCCCAGATGGGATGTCTATCATGGAAGATAGAGTTGCTAGCGATCTCTGCGAACCTGTTGTTCTCTCTTACTAGGTGAGTGAAATTGAGCTTTTCAAACCGCGGAATTAACAAATCCAAGGTCTGGTGGTAAATTATCATCTTTTCCTCTTTTACTTTCCAATCTCCCTTAGCTTGAGATACAACTAAGTTTGAATCCCCAATGACGTCCAATCGCCTTGCCCCTAGTTCTAGGGCAGCCCTCAGACCGGCAATACACGCCTCATACTCTGCCTCATTGTTCGAGACTTTGAATCTAAGCTTGAATGCTAAAGGGATACGGGAATCATCAGGGCTATCAGCAACACCCCTATCCCATACCCGTGTTGATTTGACGCTCCGTCAAAGTACATTGTCCAAGTTTCATCTTCGATGTGCAGATGGCTTCATCGGGAACAGTACTCAACCGCTTCATCCCCTTCAACCGGGTGGTCGGCAAGGAACTCTGCTACCGCTCTTCCTTTTACTGACTTGCGCGTCACATACTTGAGATCAAATTCGGAGAGCAACAGCAGCCAACGAGCTAGCCTACCCGTAAGTGCTGGTTTCTCGAAGAGATATTTGATGGGATCAAGTCGTGAAACCAACATTACAGTGAGCTAACAGGTAGTGCCGCAGCTTCCTGGTAGCCCATACCAAGGCCAAACAAGCCTTCTCCAACGGAGTGTAGCGGGTCTCGTACTCCAGCATCTTCTTGCTCAGATAGTAAAGGCCCTTTCCACTTTATCTTCCGACTCTTGTGCGAGCATGCAGCCCATCGTAGTCTCAGTCACTGACAGGTACAGTATCAACGGTTTCCCTGGCTTTGGTGGTGATAACACGGGTGGATTCGTAATATATTCTTTAATCTGTTCAAATGCAGCTTGGCATCGGCCGTCCCATTGGAACTTCTTTCCTTTCTTCAGGAGACCAAAAAGTGGTTCACAAGTTAAGGTTAGTTTAGAGATAAACCGCCTTATGAATTGCACTTTACCCAGAAAGCCTCGCACCTCCTTTTCAGTCATTGGTGGTGGCATTTCTAAGATGGCCTTGATTTTGGAAGGGTCGACTTCGATGCCCCTTTGTGTAATCAGAAATCCTAGCATTTTCCCCGCTGTAACACCGAATGTACATTTCTGAGGATTCAACCGCAGCCGAAATTCCCTGATCCTTTGGAAAAACTTTTGTAAGGCGGCGTAGTGGCCCTCTCTTTCTTTGGACTTGACAATCATGTCGTCCACGTACACCTCGACCTCTTTATGGATCATGTCATGTAATATTGTGGTTGCAGCCCGTTGATATGTAGCCCCAGCGTTCTTCAACCCAAATGGCATTACTCTGTAGCAATATGTACCCCACGGGGTGGTAAAAGCAGTCTTCTCCCGGTCTTCGGGTGCCATTACTATCTGATTATAGCCTGAAAAGCCATCCATAAACGAAAGCAAAGCATGCCCCGCTGTGAAGTCCACCAACTCGTCAATATGCGGTAAGGGAAAGTCATCCTTCGGACTGGCTCTATTCAAATCCCTGAATCCACACATACTCGGATTCTGCCATCTTTCTTCGGCACTGGAACAATGTTGGCCAACCAAGTCGGGTATTCGGATACCAGCAGGAAGCCTGCATCAATCTGCTTGGTGACCTCTTCCTTGATCTTAATGGCCCAATCAGGGCGGATCCTTCTGAGCTTCTGCTTGACAGGTCGGGCCTCGGGGTCAAGAGGGATCCGGTGCTGTACAATCTCAGGATCGATTCCAGGCATGTCTTCGTAGGACCACGCGAAAACATCTTTGAAATCTTTTAATAAAGCGACTAAGCGCTCGCGTTCCTCCGAAGACAACGTGGACCCGATCTGGACCAGCCGCGGGTCCTTCTCAGTACCAATGTTCACGGTAGTGATTTCATCCATTAAGGGTTTAACAAACCTCTCCTGCTCTTGTTCAATTAGTCGTTGCAAAACCGGAGGAATTTCGTCCTCGTCGTTTTCATCAAAATTTTGAAATCCTGATTTAAGCAATAAACCAAAGGCACAGAAAAGTACTCGGAAACCACAGTTACCTCATTCTCATTAGATACTTCCGAACCGTCCAATTCTTCTGTTACAACAGACTCAAAAGAGAAAGAAAAAGACGACCTGGACAGGACTGTGGTATCCGGGTTATCACCCCCAGGAATACCGAACTCAGACTCAGACGAGCTGGAACCTGATTCCGACTCACAAGACTCGGTGGAATCAGATTCCGGCTCACTACCTGATCCGGTGCTGCTAGATAAAAATCCCTCCTCGTACTGCCAGGTGAGGGAAGGTGCGATGGATGCATCCAAAATAGCTGTTGGTAGGCCCGCAGCCGTTTCATCTCCGATCATAGACACCGAGGAGTTATCCCCCAAGCACAACTGGTCGATCGAAGGATCTGAAAGTAGACATGCCAGTGCTACCCCCATTTCAAACTCTGTGTCCGCAGACTCTGCTTCCTTGCTATGCTCGGTCTCAACCGCTGGGTCTGTCTGCTTTTCAACAACATCATCCCCAGATAATTGTAGGTCAAAGAAAATTTCGAACCCCGGGACGCGCTTCTTCTCTGCGTTCCACCACGGCTCTGGAAAACCACAGAATGGAAAATCCTCCCCCTCCCGGACGAAGCGTCCGTTCAGGGTACCTCGGATGGGCCGATGCATCAATTCAAAGGGTTTTCCCATCTGTTTCGCCTTGGCTCTTGCAGCCGTCTCTTTTCCTTTTCTTACCCAGTCTTCCTTGGTGGGCGTATATCCCAGGCCAAAGGTATGGGGGTTGTGCGGCACCTCGGCCAACGCTGCGATACCTTTGCGGCCGCTCTTCCCTAATCCCATCCCGGGGATGTATTGGAGCTTATTCATGAGATACACTGCTTGGGCACTGACGTATTCCCTTCATTCGTAGCCATAATATTCTGTACAATCTGAGCCTCGGCCAGGTAAAACCCGATATGAACACATCTTCCATGCCATGCTCGATTTCTAGAACAGGCGTGGACACCTCTGGTGGCGGGTGAATTGACGAATTCCCAAAGACGATGGCTACTCCCTTCCCGTAGGGGTATTTCACCATTTGATGCAAAGTAGATGAACTGCCTTTACTTGATGCAGCCACGGCCGTCCTAAAAGCAAGTTGAAGGTTGCAGGGACCTCTAGGACATGGAAATCTATCTCGTGCTGCCCCGGCCCAACCTTTGTCTGAACTTTAACTGTTCCCATTACTTCTCTACTTGTATTGTCATATGCCCGGATGACCTGGGCTGTTGGTACAAAATCCACGGTTTTCAAGCCAATTGCATATGCCGTCCTTGCTGGGCAGACATTAATGGCGGACCCGGTATCAACAAGCACCACCGGTATCCACTTATTCCTACACTCTACGGAGATGTAGAGGGGTTTATTGTGATTCGTGCCCTCGGGCGGGAGTTCTTTGTCGGAAAAGGTCAGCATCGGGGTACCCCCCCCGGGAAGACCAATCCCACCAGCTGCTCTGGCGTGGTTTCTATTGAAAGCTTTGCTTTGTCCATGGCTGATAAAACAGCCTCTCTATGTACTCGCGAAGCCATGAGCAGCCCCCAAATAGAGATGTCCGCCTGTATCTTTTTCAGCTGTTTGAGTACAGCTTCTTCTTCAAGTTGCTTCTCTTTTTGCTTCTCAGCCTCTCTGTCTTTTCCCGAGGCTTCCGGTTGATCTAAGTGTGGGGGTTTGAAATACCGCCCACTCCGTGTCATGTGGTCAACCTCTCCGAGGTACCAAGTGTTATCAGGTTGGTTATTCCCCCAATCTTCGTCGGTGTGAGCAAGACATAAATCTTCGTCTTCCCACCACACTCCATTAGCAGTCGACAGACACCTGTCCGGCTCTGGTACAGCTGTTCTTGTGCTCGCAGCACTCCTCATCCACATACCTGAGGTATTCTCGGTTCCTATGCACACAGCAGTTTCAACTCCCACAGGGGCCTTTGCTTTCCTGGTTCTCTCGGAATCTCCAAAACTTGCTTGTTCTGGCATGACTGACTGTTCCATCATCTCCGCACTCAAAATGTTCCAATCTCGGGCGAAATTCTCGACACCGGCGCCCCCCGGCGATGTATTCTGCTCTTCGACCTTCCCGGCCGTTGCCGATATTCCCGCCCCTACTGGCCCTGCTCTGCCTGAAATTCTCCTATCACATCAGGTTGATCGTCCAACCACCCGGTAACTTCTGCTGAATTCTCATAATCAGACCATGCGACTATCGCATCCTCTGGGTCCTGGTCACTGTAAAACTGGAGTTCGGTAAGGTCCTCCCCCACAGCTGTTACATCATCTATTCCCTGCCCCAAACTGTCTCCATGAATCACACACAATTCTTCCTCTGTTGGCAATTCTAATCCGAGCCCGTCTTGGCCTACTGATGAAATATAGTCACCCGGACTATATGTTTTCTTAACACAAATTCCAAATCCCACAGATTCTGACCCAACAATCCTCTTTTCCTTTGGGATTTCCTCTCTCCTGTTCTCGATGGTCACCACCGCTGGTTTTGGTTGGGTTTCGAAGACGTCCATCATGCACAAAGCGGTGCAATCAGGAAGAAATACTTCTGGTTTAGGGAGGTGGGTAGGTGTGATATAGATACTAGGGTCGTAGAACACGTCCCCAATATGGATGAAATTGAGTCTTTTGGGCGGTGGAGCTTGGTTATGTGTGGGGAGAGGGTTTGTAGTAACATTGGGTTTTTCAGGAGGCAGGATCACCCCATTATCAATGAGATCTTGAATCTCATGACGTAACCGAAAGCACTGGTCGGTGTCGTGACCGTGCTGTTGGTGAAAGCGCAATATTTGGCCGGGTTATGGGTAGGAGGGAGTTTTTCTGGTAATGGCCGCGGCTCCAGGGGCTTCAGATGCCTTTCTTGATCAAAACCCCCAGAGCTTTGGATAGGGGCATATATAGTGGGGCGAAGGTTCTGGTGTTTCTGGGTGGGTATTTGGTTGTTTTGTGGTTGCTTCCGGACGCGCCAGAGAAATGGCGCAGCTGCTGTATTTCTTTGAGGGGGATTGGCGGTGACCATGCTTACTTCGGTGGCTCTCGTGGTAGTAGTGCCACTCGGGCCTGCATTGCTACCACGGTTGAAAGTTCGTCGGGGTTGCTCCCGGTCGTTGTCAATCAAACCTTGTTTCAAGGCATCCTCAATCTGCACCCCCATTTCATGAAGGTCAGAAAAAGTAGGGAAGGGGAGAACTATCATCTTTTGCATCAACTTCGGCTGAAGATTGCGCACAATCATCCGAATCTGGTCTTTGTCCGTAGGTCTCAAGGCCATCATCGAAGCCTTGGCCCTCCATCTGGTTACAAATTCTGAAAAACTCTCCTTAGGCTCTTGCCTAGTCGTCTCGAGATCACGGGTCGTAATCTCAATCTGTGTATTATACGAATACTGTGCGATGAAGGCCTCAGCCATTTCGTCCCAATTCCTCTTGACGTCATCTTCCAACTTGGCATACCAAATGGCCGCCACACCTGACAGGGTCCGGCCAAACAGAGACAACTTCTGAAGTCTGCTGAGGCCCATTGGCCTTAGGACATCTGAAAACAATCTCAAGTGCACCATGCGGTCCCCGGACCCGTCAAACCGATCAATATGAGGCATTTTGAATCTATCGGGCAGCGTCACAGCTGCATCGGTGTATCCATCTTCAATATCAGGGATAGTCTTGACCCCCTGTGATCTCTTGAACAGCTTTTCAAGCTTGCTCAACTTCAGTGCAGTAGGATCAGTCTCGAACTCAAAGGGAGAGTCCGGCAGGTTGGTAGGTGTTTTTGATAGCTGAGGTTGGATTTGAGGTAGGATTGGGGGTGGGGGTGGTCCTGTAGGAAGTTCTGTATCAGTTTGAACATTAGCTGTCTCCCCGACGTTAGGAACTCCTAGTGGGGGAGGAACTTGATGTGAGGCAGACGCCCCGGTTTGCTGCTCTAGTCTGGCAATTGTCTCTGCCTGTTCCTTCACCAGTGTGGCCTGTTGCCTGGCAAATTCTGCCTGTCGGACAGCATCTTGCTGCATCATTTTCATGCTTTCCTGGAGGTGGCGCACCATCTCTTCTAAACTAGCCATGCTATTCTGCTCTGGTTGAATTACCGGTATGTATGCTCTCTCTGTCGGTGACACGGAACCCTGATCCCTACTGAACACAGGTGGGGTAGATAAGGCCCTCTGAACTGACTGCTGTGCTAATGTCCTCTGTCTGATCGACCTCCGCCTAGTAACCGGGGGTAGTGAACAGTACACTGGTTGTCCGTCTACCAGATCCTCAGATCGGTGGAGTCGGCGACCTCTAGTCCAGAGTGCTTGGGGAGTATCTACTGGGTCAGAAGCAATTGTGCTCAACTACCTAGTAAAGGATAAATAAAGCGCGTAAATAAACAGATAATCGGACAGCATAACGGCGTAAAATAAATAAACACACAACACACGGTTGGGATTATAATATATAGCAAAACCCGGGCACATTGTTTCTCAAACACTGATCACTGTTTCTGAATCTCTGCCCCAAAGTCTGAATAGGATACCCACAGATAACTGATTTTCAACAACACTGCCATTGATGCCCTCAGGCCTGATGCCTAGTCTTGCAAACTGATACACGTATTTCCCTGTAGAGACACACTCTAAAAGCACATAGCATGTAAAAGAGAGCCAATACACCCCTATGTTGGGGTAGGGTTTCCCTGTCCTATTTTGTCAAGAACTAGGATTTCACTATGCACGCAGCGGTTTCAAACAACCTAAAATCGGGTAAGCAACCTGTCCTAGTTTGGAATGGTCACTATGGATTCCGAATATGCACTAGGTCGAATGGTCAAAAAGGGTGCCCCGGTAAAACCGGGGTTTGTGTTCCCATACTGGCAGAGCCCGCAACCGGTCAGCCTTATGGTCATGCCTTGACAAGACAAGCCTCCAGCAAACCGCTCAGGAATAGCAGATGGCCAACACGGTGTCCTAGGCGCACCAATGCACATGCAATGCAAAGAAACACATAAGTGTAATCAAAACAGGATATCACGAGTTCGAGTCAAGCTCTCTAAACTCCCCAGCAGAGTCGCCAGAAACTGTAGCACGTCCGCGGGGGACCTCGCTACAGCTCGGACTCTCCTTTTGTTTGTTGCGGTTCTAAATCCGAACCAAAGAGTCCAACTCTGGCAAATCGTTTTGAAGAAAAACAGATTTTTTGAAAAGAAGTGCCAAACATGGACTGCTTTGCCAGATTACAGAGTCGCCACCTAAATATTTTTTTATGGGGAAATTTAGGAAACCCTGACTCGGTGCCGAAGGCCACATGTCCGTCATCACCAAAGTGACTTGGCTCGGGAGCTTGGGTACGATCGGGGAAGGTCAGCTATGAGCACCCCCTTTCGCCCGGTCCGAAGACCGGCCTCTACTAACCGTGATATCCTTTTTTGAAAACATTACATGCTCTTATTCCAATTATTAACCTAGAATTACTATGTGATGCGCACAGCAAACAAGTATAGACTAGATTGCCTAATTTGGAAATAAACATTGCATATCCGTTTTGTCTCGAAAAACGTGTTGGTTTTTGTGCTACTCGCAAGTAGGCTAAAATTCGGATCTCAACGAGTTGTTCCAACTCGGGCAATCTAACCTCCACCCACAGGCATTCAAGCAGTTTATCACACATAAGCATTTAGCCGCATGGCAATCCTATTGTCATGGCAAACATTCACACGCATGCGATATGCTAAAGCATAAATACTTACATCGTACTCCGTGCCAAAACAATAACCCGGTTAGCAAACATGCATGACCTGGTTCATGTTAAGTGGCTAATGCATCGCATACAGGGATGTAATCTAGACAGGCTCGGCTATCCTAAGCATGGCACATGAAATGCAACAACTATCACGTATTCAATTTTGGAATTGAAATACAATGCAGTTTGCATGATGTGCCGAGCCCGATGCATGTAAACAAATGCATGAATGCACGCATGCATTGCATAAGGTATGCTAATTTAAAATGCCCTAATTTACCACTGTAAGCGGATAAATAAAAGGGTTAGGAAGAAATGAGGATTGGAAGACATACATGCCCACGCACCCACACTTATTACATTTTTGCCCTCACTTCGGAGGGACCGAATAGAATAATACAGACCCGAAAGAAATAAACGAATAAATTAATTATTACAAAATTCTAAATATTGAAATCAAAGCAAATAAATAAATGCAAAGGGGCCTCAGCCCTGCCTTGGGATGCGCGAATGATGCGTGCTCGATCTGCCTTGCCCGGAAAAGCCGCACCCTAACACTGCTGCCTCTGTTTTCACTGCTCTGCCTCTCCAAAAATTCTCAACATTCTGGAACATCTTCCAAATAATCTGAAATACCCCACCGGCTGGACAGAGTGATCATCGGCTGATCCATTAGACTGCCGGCTGCTTTCGATGTTTATCGGCACAAAAATAGTGCCGGTCGGCACTATTTTCTGCCGGCCGGCAGAAAGTTCCTGCAGAGGACAGATTTTGACCGCAGCAGCAGACAGCAATGCAAGGCATGGTTTTTTTGGGCATATGTCAGCATGTCCAATACCTCCTATCATATTTAGAGACTCAAGGAGGCATGACCCTTGGTTCTTGGGCCATCAATAGTGCATCTTGATGCATGATAGCCTAAAGAACCAAGGTTGCATTTTGATTTGAAAATGCATGCAACACAAAAATGCTAACTAAGTCCCTATCATGACAATATCAAGGGCCTTAGTGACATGGGAGTTGAGGTGTGTTTAGTCACTTGGAGTACAAACACCCCTCAATTCCCATACTTGGTTTGACACCCCAAACCAAGTGATGAAATGCAACTATGCAAACATGCAAACATGCAAACATGCAAACTAGGATGTTAGCAAATTAAGTACCATTCAACTAACACATTAGTCATGCAAAATGCTAGGATGTAAAAGAGGCTAGTGTGATACAAAAAATGAGCTAAGTATGCAATGGGATCAACCAAGTATGCAACTAGCATGTGATGAGCATATAATGATGGTCTTAACCACCATGGGGGAGGCCTCAAACCTCCCCAAAACAGTGGCAAAGTGTGCCCCAAAACATAGATAAAATGCTATGCAAGCATGCAAATTGATGGGCCTAAACTAAGGCAACAAAGAGAGCATCTAAATGCCATTAACATGGCCACTCATGGCACATGTTGGACAACTAAAAAAACAGATATTTATCATGCAAAAATACACCCAAACCCCACATATGGCAGTCCCAAAACAACCCAAGAGCATAAGACATACACTATGCACATTTCAAGGCTTAAAGGACACACCCTTAAAGCATAAAAAGAGATGACAAATCTGAGCATGTAAGCATGGATTAGGGTCTGAAATAGCATGGCAAAAGGCTCCAAATTGCTTAAATGACTTAACCAATGTACATGCATGGATCACACACTCAAGGCTTACAAGCCATCATACAAAACAACCATGTGAAGCACACCAAATGGGACTAAAACAGTGGCTCACAGCCCTCTAATATGGCAAAATGATACTAGCATCTCCATGAAACTAAGCTAAAAACATACTAAAATCATGGCCTCAAAGTATGGCATGCTTTTGAGCATAAGAAAGCATTTCAAAACAAGTATGAGATACATGTTAGAGGTGACAAATCCGACCAAAAACAGAATTTAAACATGCTCCAAAACACTCAAAAAAACCCTTAAATGAAGCCAAACAAGACTATGCATATATGCTATTCTTTGAACCCAAAACAAAGGCAAACAAGGGATCAAGGGGAGAGGGGTGTCCCTCCCCTTTATGTGACTTCAAAACACCTCCCTCACCACTGAAAACCCACTGGTTTTCAGTGGTGAGAAGTCCAAGAACAACAAGTAAAAAGGGGCTTAAGCAAAGGCACCAAAAGTGGCCATACAAGGCCTAAAGTGATGAGGCTTAACTCAAACCAAAAAAAGACCTTAATGAAGGTTCAAGAACAAGTAAAAACAAGACTTTTTTTTTATCTTAAACACAAACTCAAAAACACAAAGCAAAGAGGGTAGAAAAGGGTTGCAAGAATGGGGAATATAAAGTGATGTTCTTACCCTTGAAGATCCCTTGAAGAACAAGTGGTGCAGCCACTCTCTAGTGCTCAAAACCAGTCCAAAACCAACACAAATAACCTTCCAAGTCTCTCAATCTCGAGCTAAGGTGTAAAGGTGTGTGTAATGGTGCAAAAGTGAGGTAAATCTACACTTTCAAGCCTAAAATCACACACACAAGAGGAGAGAGATGGAGATCTATGTATCTATAGATATATAACAGAGAAATATATGTATAAGCTCTGGTCTTTGCCTCCAAAATGCTAACCCTTAGCCAAGAGGAGGAGCTCTCCTCTTATAGGCATTGTAAAGCTTGTCAAACAAGCTTGGAAGGAGTGTATCCCCTCCATACACGTGTATGGAGGGGAGCAAAAGCTATAAAGATGTCTGAAAATATCCCAGAAAGCAAGTGCACAGTAGTCGGCAGGGCAAAATGGTCATTTCGCCAAAAATAGTGCCGACCGGCACAAAATAGTGCCGACCGGCACAATATAGTGCCGATGGAGAAACCAGCCAGCCGGTGGCCTCTAGCTAGTGCCGGTGGTGTGTGGGGATACCTCAAAAGGCATTCCCTGCCCCTCTAAGGCACAGCACAAGTGTTTGGTGCCAAACCAGACACAAAACGGTCGAGTTCGGAGGTCCTGAGGCAAGGCGCGCAGCCGAGAACTCCGGGAACTCCAAACGAACACAAACATGGATAATCACCAAGTGTTCAAGCGGTGACGTCCAAGTCTTGAGGACGGTCAAAAATGGGGTGTCTACATAGACCTGGTTGGGTTTCAATGAAAAATAGTCCATAAGCGGCTTTTAGACCCAGCTTTTCATTTTTGGGCCCGACCGTGTGTTTTGTGGCCTGGCCAGGTCTCATTAGCAACAAACAGGACAACTGGCGATAATTCACCAGCTATTGTTTTTTGAAGATATTTTTGACCAATTTGGCTCAAACCCTATAAATTTGACCTCTCTCTTCAGAATTGAGGGTTAGAAAATTTTTCAAAAGCTATAAAGAGCTAAAAAGACCTCCCTCTATCTTCAACACCTTTCTTCGCCTTCAAACCTTCTTTAGCTATACATACGCAATACATACACCATTAGAGCTTGTTCTTGAACCTTTTTGTTGAGATTTCAAACCATATTTTAGAAACTTGAGGGTGTTTGGAATCAAGTTTGTTAACTAAGAGCTTACCTCTCTTTTCAAAAGGTATAATTTTGCACGTTCTTCTTTAATTTTCTTCTACTCTTTTCCTCTATTTTTCTTGTCTTTATATACTGTTTTTCAGAGTATTTAGGGGGATGAAATATGTGATTTAAAATTGAAAAAAGTGGAGGGGTGGCTATTGTTCCATAGGTTTTTCTCTACTCTTTTACTTACTTTCACTTGCTTTTGCCACTATTTTTTTATTTTATTTTATTTGGGCATTTAGGGGCTATTTATTAGCTTTTAATTTATGCTTTGTATATTATACTTGTTATGTTGTAAGTCATGATGGCTTTGACTGTTTGGGCCTTAGACATCGAGCCATTCGAGTTAATAGCTTTCTTTATCTAGTATTCATGTAAAGAGTCCCATTTTTGTAAAATCAACTTTGCATAATCATCTCTGCAACCTCCCTCCATTTTTTGTTTTCTTGATCAAAGCGTTGTGTTTAACAAAAGGATGTTGTTCAAGCATAAGAAAGAGACCCTTCCATGCTTAATGGTTTAATCTCTCCGGAGGTTTATTACCAAGGCATCGTATCTCTCTTATGCTAAACGCAACCTTTTGTTTGTCACTCCCCTTTATCACCAGTGTAATTACTTCTAAGGGACTTACTTTCTAGTTAGGCCCTTCAAAATCACAAAAGAAGGCTTCATTATCGCTTGTTATCGAGTTTGGGTTTAGAGTCCTTATCGCTCGTCGTGGGTTTGGCTATGTCATTATCGCTTTTTTGAGTTTGACTAGTCATTATCGCTCACTTTGGGTTTGACTCCGAATCCCTTATCGGTCGTAAATGAGTTTGACGCCTCTTTTGTAATTTCTCCCGAAGAAAAGGGTTTGAACAGCTAATTTCTCCGGTTAAGTCGATACTTGCTCATTTACATTGCTTTCGGAATTAGTGGACTTAATATCGCCTTTGGACAAAGTGATTAAGCAATGGAATGGTAAGTTAAAAAATGATAATAAAATCGTCTTAAAATTAGATCAACCGACATAAAGAAGAGTAATAAAATTGGTTGGATTCAGTCGGACGTTATACTGAATCCAATGCTTTTAGAGTCATCACATACTAAGTTGTGATGTTTAATGATTCTTGAGGCGTGTCTACCTCCCCCCTTGAGCTAACTTCATGATTGGGTGGTTTGTCTTTCATTGCATTCATTACTTTTTTGTCCGAACCATGTCCAAAACCATCACGCAATCAACTTGCGACCATTGATGGTTTTGGAACCGAATCCGTTCTTCTCTTGCATTTCTCCATGATAGAGAAGAGCAGAACGGACAAACATGGTTTAAAGTTACTCTGTCTGCACTATTTTCACCTCAGAGCACAAAAAAAGTTTTCTGCAAGAAAATAGGGCACGGTTGGATCTTCTTGGACCCGGCCGAGCCTCATTGGGAGGCTGTCGGGCTCTAATGTTTGGTACATAGAGTATTTTGGCAGAAATAGAGGGCAGTGGCTAAGGGTGAAACAGAGCAGCTGCACAGAAAGCAGACAGAGCAGTTTCTGTAGGCCATCTTTATTAACGTGCATACGATCCTTGTGCATTATTTAAATATTTGTTTTGTTGTAATGTTGTTGTTCATATTATTGTTTTAAATATATTGTTGTAATATTGTTATTCATGTTATTTTTTTAATATTTATTGTTAATATGATTGTTGTAATAACTTAGATAGCTAGTTACTTATTTATTATTCATTTGAATTTGTAATAGTTAGTTTAATTCGAACACTTGGACATTCGAACCCTCTTGTACAAGGGAAAATATGTAATAATTGTGTATGTCTTCCAACCCTCATTTCTTTCTCCCTTTTATTTACTCGCTTATGATAGGTAGCGTAGAGCATCATGTTTCCTTAGCATTTTCCATGCTTTTGCATCCATTCGTTTTGCATGCATTAGGGTTCGACTCATCATACTAACCAATGTCACTTTCAAATTATTACTCGAATATGTGTTTTATCACATGCCTTAAATTGACTCACATACCATGCTAGTAGCCGAACCTATTACATTGCATGATTGTATGTGTTGCATTAGTCATATTGCATTGGTTAAGAGCATGCATTTCTTCTAATTATCTTGTTTTATTTGGCTTGGAGTACTAGGTGAGCATTTCTTGCTTTAGCATATTGCATTGTATGTTTGTGTTGCCATACCGAGCATGTTTTCCACGAGGCTAAGTGTTTAAGTGATATACATGTTTGAATGCCAGTGGATGAAGGCCTTTATACTTAAGTTAGAATAATTTGATTAATGTCAATACAAGTTCACTTTTTCAAGTGACACGTATTCAAAACACTTTTTCAAAACAAACATAAAATCAATGCATTTCAAATTTTGTGAATTAGTCTATACTTGTGTGCATCACATAGTAAAGATAGCTTAACAATTGGAACAAGAGCATATAATGTACATAAAAATCACATCATGATTATTAGAGGCTGATCTTTGATCGAGTGAGTGGGACGCGCAATTCATGACCTTCCCCTCTTATACCTATGTTCTGAAGCCAAGACACTTTGGTGATAACGGACTAATGGCCTTTTGCATGAGTCACAAGTTTCCTAAATTTCCCCAAAAAAAATTAGATGGCGACTCTAAAATCTAGCAATGCAATCCATTTTTGGCATTTTTTATTCAAAATCGATTTTTCAAAAAAATTTGCCAGATTTCGACTCATTTGTGTTTTATCAATTTCACATTAACTTGTGAAATCAGATTCAGACCCACGGGAGTCCAAACTATGGGGCTAATCATATCCAAAAGGAGCAGGAAAAGCAAGCTATAGTTTCTGGCGACTCTGTTGGGGACTAAGAGAGCTTGACTTGAATTTCATGATGTGAAATTTTATTTATAAATATATGTTCTTTGCATTACATTTGCATCGTTACTTTAAGTCACTGTGTTTTCCATCTGCTATTCCTAGACGGCTAGCCGGAGGCTTGCCTAAAAAGTTTGCCAAAAGGCTGGCCGGTCATGGGCTCTGCCATGTTGGAAACATAACCCTTGGATCTAGATTATCGTCGTACTACTTAGTCCTTCTTTCACTTCTCGGTGTTAGGTGTGACAGGTATATTAGATAATCTTGCCTAGGTACCCCTTTTTGACCAATTGGCCTAGGTGCATGTAGTGAGCTCTAGTAACCTTCCAAACTAGGACAGGATGCTCTTCCATTTTTTAGGATGTTGTGATACCGTTTGTTTGAATAGTAAAACTCTTGATCACTCCAAAGATAGGACAGGGAAGCCTTAACCTCCCATAGGGGTGTTTTGAATGCTCTTGTGCAGAATGTGAAATCTTTGGGAATGTGTGATGCAATCTTGGGAGAGTGTTAATCTTGAGGTGATTCCTTTCAAACTTGAGGGTCATATCAGAATCAGGATTTGGGTCGAAATCCAGGGGTTTGTGTTTGATATGGTGGAAAAATATCAGAACCAGAACGAGGGCCAAAAATTGCATCTTGCTTTGTTTTGACCAACTTTCCCGGTATCCCAATCTAATAGGGCATTTGTTTTTAAATGCTAGGGTTTGTCTGAGCCAAAGAAGGAGCAGTACCTAATTCAAAAAAGGCCAAACCCAATCTGACTCGGAAAGCCTTAAACCATCATAATCCATCCAATCCTAAAAAAACCCACTTAGCAAAGGTCTAATCCATCCAATCTCAGAAAAACCCACTCAGTAAAGGTTCAGTCCATTTGATCCCCAAAGGCCAACTCAGAAAAGATCCATTAAATGCCAAAAGACCCATTCTAAAAATCCCAATCTAGTGGAACCCGTCTAGAATAGTCCAGTTCAGATACATCAAGTATAATTGGGCCAAAATCCTTGTTAGTCAGCTCTCAACTTACATCCATCCATTTTCCCAATTGCCAACTCAGCAGACCCGTGATGGCTCAAAGTCTAGAAGAAGTTGAGGCCGTGATAATGGCCCTAAACTAGGGAATTGCCATGCAGGATGAGACCACTGCTGAAATACAACGTCTATCTAGGGCATCTACCACACATCCAGTCCTGGGCCCCCAGCCAAACTTTGACCCACCTCTGCTAGTTGAAGATTTGCAAGGCCCAAATCCTCGAAAAGAGTTGGCTCAAGCTCGAGTTTTCAAACCCCTGGCACATCCTAATGAGGAGCTCTTTCCCCTTGATATTAATGATCTCAACCCGACCTTGTTAAAAATTGCTAACCTTGAGAAGCAATTCAAAAAGGTAGAGGGACTTAACTCCATTCCTGACATTGAGTATGGGTACATCGAGGCTTCCGTAAAGCTCCCAAACAGATTCAAAATGCCACTCATTGACCATTTCAACAGGTTTGGAGATCCTATGGTACATATTTGGCTTTTCTTGGACGTCCTGAAATTGATGGGTTTGACTAAGCCTCAGAAACTCTCTCTGTATGGAAGAACCCTGTCAGGTATAGCGGCCACTTCGTACGCCAAGTTGGAGGATAAAGTGAAGCAAAACTGGGAAGATTTGGCTAAGACATTCGTCAATCAGTATTCATATAATACCCAAATTGAAATGACCACCCAAGAGCTTGAAGCAACCCACCAGAATCCTAAAGAATGTTTTGTGGAATTTGTTGCAAGATGGAGAGCAAAGGCAACACAAATGACAGATCGACCTTCTGAGAAGAACCAAGTACGGATAATGGTGTAAAACCTTAAGCCTGATATGTTACAAAAGTTAATAGTCGCTCTACTGTTCACTTTCAAAAAATTGCATGAATTAGGGGTTCAGATTGAGAGCGCATTTAACAAAGGGCTTATTCTTAGAACAAGCGAACCGACAAATAGGGTCTTTTCTTGGAGTACCAATGCTAGTAGTAGCACTATTCCCAAACCCACTGAAATCAATACCATCGCCACCGATCCCAAAACTGTCGAGCCCTTTGCCAATACCAACCCACAAACAGCCAGCCTAACTCGAGCTCAAGGTAGAACTTTCACTCCCCTCCATATGAGCCTAACTAGCGCACGAAAAGTCTTGATGAAAAGAGGGTATCTCAAACCCCTTTATCCCCAACCTCTTCTTGACCCACTCCCTGCTAGAGATAACCCCACCAAATACTGTTCGTACCATCAACAACACGGTCATGGCGCCGATCATTGCCACTTCCTTCGTCATGAGGTTTAGAATCTCATTGACAACCAGACGATAGCTCCACCTGAAGAACCCAATGTTACCACCAACCCACTTCCTATCCATGACCAAGTACCTCCTCCTCACCTTAACCTTATCCATACACTACCTCCTACCTTCGACCCTAGTATATATATCACCCCAGCTCATTGCCCAAGCCTGAGGTGTTCATTTCAGGAAGCACGGACTTATGCATGATGGATGCACTTGAATCCTAATCATCTCAAACCCCCAAAACTTAACAATAGCCCAATTCCAGTCCAACCTATGCCAAAGGATCTAACCCAACCAATTCATCAAGACCAAGTTGGTTCAAATACACTGCAGGCACCAATGGTTGAACCCACTACTCCTGAGCTGTTGAGCATGATTGAAGATCTTCAGAGAACTATGGCAGATTTAGCCTTTGGGGTCTTGGCTCCATCATCAACCACATCATATGCCAAAAGGTTCACGTCAAAAAGCTCACCAATCTTGGGGCGAGCTGTAGTTGGAAAGGGCCAACCCGAAGCTATCTTAAATCTGGGAGATGACATATCAACAACAAATGGGCCTCACTTTAATATAGTCACCCAATCCCTTGGCCAAGCTAAAGCAATTGCAAGAACAAGGTCGAGACAAGTATTGATCCCTATACACATCTTCGATGGGCTATTGAGGCTTTGAAGGTCAAAAGGTTGAACAAACAACAAGTGCTTGTAGTTGTTGCAAAGATTATTGATGACACTTTTATCGCTCAGGTTGAGAGCATTTTGAATCAAGGGGCAAACAATGAAAAGGGATGCTTTACTAGAAACACCCATCTTGATTCCAATCCCAAGCCCATGAATACCCAGCCAACACTACCAACCCATTTGCCAATGTTTCTAAACCTGATGCTTCTTCTTCCCAAAAACGAACCTTGTAGACACCCCATTTTTGACCGACCTTAAGACTCAGACGTCATCGTTTGAGTGCTCGATGATTGTGCATGATTGTGCTCGTTTTGAGTTTCCGGGGGTTTTCGGCTGAGTGCCTTGCCTCCGGGCCTCTAAACTCTTTGTGTTTTGGCTTGGTTTGTAGACCATGCCTTGTTTTTCCTTGCCTGGAGGGAGAGAGAGGTCTGTACACCACTTTTTGTGGTCGTAGACCACTTTTCCCTCTAGTAGGCCAGTTTTCAGTTTCCGGAGCCTTTGGCTGAGCGCCTTGTCTTGTTTCTCTTTTGGTTTGGTTTTGAACCAAACCTTGTTTTCCCTTCCCTGGAGGGAAAGAGAGAGGCCTGTAGACCACTTTTTTTGTGGTCATAGACCACTTTTCCTTCTTGGAGACTAGTTTCCGGTTTCCAGAGCCTTCGGCCGCGCGCCTTGTCTCAGGACCGCTTAACATTCTCCTCTTGGCTTGGTTTTCGAACCATGCCTTGTTGCCTTTGCCTAGAGGGACACTGAGGTCTGGGAGACCACTTTTGTGGTCGTAGATCACTTTTCCCTCGTAGACCACTTTTGGTGCCCGTAGACTAGTTTTCGTGGCTTCCGGCTGCGCGCCTTGGCCCCCGGACTTTCGTCTTTCATCCTTTTTGGTTTGTTTTTGGCAGAAACGTTGTTTTCCTTGCTTGGAGGGTGGAATAAGGGTTAGAGACTAGTTTCTCTCCCTGAAAACCACTTTTCTTCCCCGCCAGCCAGTTTTCTTCCCTATAGACCACTTTTGGTGGTCTACAAGTGGTTTGTAGCTAGAAAAAGTGGTCTTCCACCATGCCACCACCTTGCTTTCCTGGTGTAGACCACCTCTCCCTCTTGGGAGACCACTTTTCTTTCTGGGAGACCACTTTCACTGGTCAGCCGACCAATGTAAGTAGCTGGCCGACCACTTCAAGTGGTCGGCAGCTTTCCTGCACCTTTCTGAAGATCTTTTCTTGCCAGCTGTGACAGCTGGTGCGCACAGAAGCCATCCTCCATACACGTGTATGGAGGGATGGCTTGGAGCTCTTAGCTTCCTCAACAAGCTTGTTGCTTGTTTTTTCTATATAAGGGAGCTTCCTTCCTCTTCTCCAGGTTCAGAATTTTGGCATTGAGCTATAGATACACACCTATCTCTATATTTGCTCATCTCCTCTTGTTTTGTGCTTAAAAGTCCCTTTTCTTCTTACTTTTACACATAAATACATAGTGAAACACCATACTATTGTTGTTGAGGCACCTTTAGGTTGTTTTTAGTGTTTTTGGACTAGTTTGAGCTCAAAAAGGTTGTTGGAGTTGCAGCTTTGAAGTGGTTCTACAAGGGTGAGCTTCTAACCCTTTAAACCTTGGTTTTTGTTTAAGCCTTTGGCCCCATTTGCATGCTTATTTAGGCCTAACTTTCTACTACAAAAAGTTCTATTTTTTAGTGTTCTAAATGTTTGTTTAAGTCCTTGTTGGTGTTGGGGGTGGTCTACCCCCTCTTGTGCCTTGTTTGGCCTTGTTTTTGTGCTGTCCTTTTAAGCTATTGGGACCACCTCTTTTGGGCCTTCTCACCACTAAAACTCAGAGAAATTTCAGTGGTGGAAAGTGTGTTTTGGGGTCCCAAATAGGAGGCGGTCATCCCCTCTCCTTGTATCTTGAATGCTTGCCTTATTGGCCTCATGTTTGAGCATACTTTCCTAGCATGTGTTGGCTTGTTCTCAACTTGTTTTTGGTGCTATTTTGACATGACATACCTCTATTTTAGCTTGGTTGAATCACAACTTGCATGCATTCTACACTTGTAGTGTAATCTTGCATGCTAGCCTAACATGTATCATGCTTTTGGACCATCATTTTAGCATGTTTTGGCTCAACTCCAAGAAGATTTTGTTCATGTTTTACCATGCTAAAGGTCTGATTCATGTTGTTTTGGTCATGCATGCCATGCTTTGTACAGCCATAGTGCATTCTAGCTCACTAGCTTTGAGTTTCCAAGTCACTAGCATGCTTTGCTTGCGCCATTTGCATGATTTGGCATCATTTTTTATGTGATTTCAGTACATCTAGTGTGGCCATACACTCACATATGTCACTCTTTCAATGCATTGGAGGGTTCATGCTTTGTGCTTAAAACTTGAGCCATTGTGCATGCCATCTTGCCTAGCCTTTTGGGCCACCATTTCAGTGTGTATTTGGTCTGATTTTTCCATGATACAACTCTAATTTTTGTTGGTTAAGCCATCTCATGCTTGGTTTTGGTAGGTGTAGTGTAATCCTCCTTGTTGGCCTTGCATGCTTGTTGTTTTGGCTTTTCATGCTAGCTTGTTTTGGCTATACTCCGTGCATGTTTTAGCCTTGATTTGGCATGCTCTAGGACTTTTTTGGGTTGTATCAGCCATATGCTTCATGTATTGCATAGCTATAGTGCAAGTGCCTATGCTAGTTTCAAGCTTTGGGCCTCCTAGCATGCTTTATTTGTGGCATGTACATGATTTAACATCATTTCCCATGTTGTTTCAAAGCATATAGCATTGCCATGTTCCCACTTCTTTCACCCTTTGAGTGCCTTTAAGGGTTGGTCCATTATTGCCTTGTTTGTGGCCTAGCTTGTATGCATGCATGCCTAGACCTTTGAGCTCCCATCTCAGCATGTCTTGGTCCTTGTTTTGACCTAATTGAGCTCTGTTTGTGGCTGGTTCATCCATTTGTGCCATGCATTGCATGCCTCTTGTCTAGTCCCATTCACTAGCTTTCATGTTTAAGGGCTCTTGCATGCCATACTTGTGTTGCTTGAGTGGTTTGACACCATTTCATACATTATTTCAGTGCTTATATTGTTGTCACACTTCCATGCTTGTCACTCCTTTAACACTTTTGAGAGTTGTGCTCTTGTGTCTAATTGATGAGCCATTGTATTGTGCATGCATTGTCTTGCATTTCATGCCTTTGTTTCAGCATTTTGGCCACTGTTTTGGGCATGACTGAGGTCTATCCATATTCGGTTTAAGTCCATATAGCATGTTTTTTGCATGTTCTAGCATGCTCATGTTGCATGGTTGTTTGCATGCTCATGTTGCATTAACATTGTGCATGCCATCCTAGCATTGGTAGCATATCATGTTATTTGCATGTTGTCACATTGCATTGTTAGAATAGCATGTTGCTTGCATTGTGTTTGCATGCTCATGTTGCATCAGCATTGTTTGCATGCTTGTTGCATTGCATTAGCATTGTTTTCATGCTTGTTGCATTGCCTTATGTTGTCGCATGCTCATGTTGTTTGCATTGTGTTTGGCATGTCTATGTCGCATTGCATGTGTTTGGATAGGGTGTTAGTCCAAACACGAGAAACGAGGGACATTTCATACTTGAAGTGATAAAACGTGCCTCATTTCTCGGTCGCCGACCCTCTTGATCACACATGATAGAGGTTAAGGATTTATGTGTTATTTGTGCATTCATTTACATTGAATTGTGCATTCTTGGCTCCTCGGCCATTGTGCATTGCGATGCTCGGTTGGTGGCTCGAGAGTCGAGAACCACACTCCCTTGAGATCAAGAAATGATAGGGAGGGTGGTTGTGCACACATATCTTGCAAATACATTACCATGCCCCTTCTTGTTCTTTGTTGCAGCAAATTGGAGTTTGGCAGCAAAAACTGGTCGGCAGACCAGTAAAAGTGGTTGGCCAACCACTTTTCTTGTCTGCAGCAAAGGCAAGTGGTCGGCAGGTGGTGGGCAACACCAAGAAGTGGTCGGCCATGCTCCTGGAGGTTCCCATGGTGGAGCAAAAGCTATCTGGAGCTTTGTACAGTGTTCTGAGAACAATTGAAAAGAGAGGCAAGTTGGGGCATCGCGATGGATTTCCGAATGAGGCGACCGAGCTTGCATGCGCTTCTCGCTCCGAGGCCCCTTCTATTTTCTTTATTTAGTTGCTTTTCTTAAGCTAGCTAATGCATTCGTTTTTGTACTTAAGTAGTTAATGCCCCTAGTTATTCAATTTGTGTTGTAATAACTAGTTAGTTAACTTCTTAGTTAATTAGCTTGTTTTGTAGTAAATAGTTAACTAGGATTAGTTAATTAGCTTCATTTTGTAATAATTAGTTTAATTAGCTTAGATTAGCTAGTTAGCTTATTATTTGGACCCTCCGTCGAGAGGGCACAACTGTTGTAATAAGTGTGCATGTGTGTGATGCATGTCTTCCAACCCCCATTTCTTTCTCCCTTTTACTTAACCGCTTTCGATGGTTAGTTTAGGGTCATGTTTCAATTAGCATACTTATGCTTCGCATGTTTGCATTCATTCATCTGTCTTGCATACACCGGGCTCGGCGCATCATACAAACTGCATTGTATTTTAATTCCAATTTGAATAAATGTATCAAGTTTTGCATTCACATGACATCTTAAAATAGCCGAGCCTATCTTAGTTGCACTTTTGCATGTGTTGCATTAGGCATCTTAACATAGCTAGGAGCATGCATTGTTTTCTAACTAGTTTTCTTTTTTGGCTCGGAGTACTAGGTAAGCTTTTACGCTTTAGCATCTTGCATGTGTGTAAGTGTTGCCATGATAGCATGCCTACCATGAGGCTATTTGCTTAAATGATTAACTGCATGAATGCCTGTGGATGAAGATTGGATTGCTTGAATTGGGACAATTCATCAAATGCGAGTTTTAAGCCCACTTTGCGGAGTGGCAAAATCATGTTTTTCTAAGCCCACTTGAGGGTGGCAAATCCGCGACTTAGCCTACTTGCGAGTAGCAACTTCAAACCATTTTCAAACAAACAAACATGAGATGTTTTGTTCCAATTTGAGTGATTTAGTCTATACTTATATGCTGTGCGCATCATATAGTAATTCTAGATTAATAATCGGAATAAGAACGCATGTGTTTTCAAAAACAACATATCATGTTAGTAAAGGCCGATCTTTGATCGGGCGATCAGGGGTGCTCATTGCATGATATTCCCCTCTCGTATCCAAGTTCCCGAGCCGAGGCAACTTTGGTGATGATGGACATGTGGCCTTAGGCACAAGTCAGGGTTTCCTAAATTTCCCAAAAACAAAATATTTAGGTGGCGACTCTAAAATCTGGCAAAGCAGTCCATGTTTGGCACTTCTTGATTAAAATCGGTTTTCCAAATGATTTGCCGGATTTGGACTCTTTGGTGATTTATCAGTCTTACATTGCACTTTGTGAGATTAGATTCAGAACCGTGACATGAGTCCGAACTGTAGTAGCTAAGAACAACGATTCGCACCCTCGCGCGCGGAGCGGAGTTCGGGCGGTCTACAAACCTTCGCCCATCTCCATATGAGCCTAACCCTCGCCTTGAAGGTACTGATGGAGAAAGGGTATCTCAAACTGCTTAATCCTTGTCCTCTCCCGAATCCTCTCCCACCTAGACATGACCCTACCCAATTTTTGCACATTTCATCAGCAGTACAGTCACCATACTGACCATTGCTTTTGCCTTCACCACGAAATTCAAGACTTGATTAACAATAAGGTTATCAACCCATCTGCAAATCCCAAAGTTTTCAATAACCTCCCCCTAACTACAATAGATTGCCACCCCATAACATAAATCCCATCCATGGCTTGCCAACAACCAACCTTGACCCTAGCCAGCACATTATACCCACAAATGCTAGCAATGATGGTTGGAATGATAAACCTTCGTCTTAGCTAGGGGGAATTCTCTAAAGCATGTGAAAAAATGACCTTTTCAACTAGGGGCATGGTATGAAAGAGAATTTGTTTCGGTCAAAGAGATATGTGGGGACAATTAGGGTAATTGTGAGGCTCAATCTGTGAGACTCAATTTACAAGTCTGAAATCAATCTTGCTGGGTGTGGATGTTAGTATTGCTGAATAAAAGGCTGGTTTGAACCCTCTCGTGGGCTAATTGAAGTTGTTTTTGAATTCTGCAGATGGACTTGGAGAGTGAAAACCCCTTTCGTCTCCAAAGTACTGATTTTGTTTTGAGTTGTGTCCTGTAAATAGTTGAGTTGTGAGTTTTATTTTCTATCTTTTCTTGCGTTGTTGGGTTAGTTAAGTCTTTTTCTTTGAGTCTCTCTTGTGTACCCTCAAGTCTTCATCTTTATAACAAAGCGGGAGTCATGTTTTTGATCATTTTGTTGTGCCTACAGTAATTCATGTGTGACCTTTTGAAAATAGGAAAACTTTAAAAACCCTTTTATTAAACTCAAGTGTTGAGAAGGATCCCCTAAATGGTTTGAGTGGATTCTGAGTTATCGATGCAAAGTCCTTCATGATTTCAAAATTTAAGTTGTTTCTTTTGCAAACTTGCGAAGATAGATTCAGAGTTGTGTGTGGTATTCTACATTGTCCTGGGGATTCTCTTCACCATTAGGCGATCATTTTGGCAAGCACAAGGTGGCTTTCAAACCTACAAGTACAAGGCGGCTTTCAAACCTCAAATTCATAGAATTTCTCCCCTTGATGTTTTCATTACTTCAAAAAAGAAATAAAGAAAAGAAACCAAAAAGAGAAAAAAGAAAAACCAAAAAGAGAAAGAAAAGAAAAAAGAACAGAGAAAATAAAAGAAAAAGAAAAGGAAAAAAGTCAACCGCCAAGCCAGGGGTATTCATTGGAATGAAATCCAATCAACTGTGAGGAAAGGAATTTTTGTCTAGATTCGGGGAAGCCAATGCGACGAGGTACCATATTGCAAGAAGAACTAACTTTGAAACTAACTTTGAAAAATGGAGTGAAAGAAAAGAAGAAGGCATGCATAAAGGAATGGAGAACCAAGCTCAAATCAAGCTGAAGCCAGTTCCAGTGTTGGGGCAAGGATGACTATTGATCAGATTCACCCTAAACGTTGTAACGCTATCCTTGAGAGGCTCGCTAGGTCAAAAATTTGGAAAGGCGACCTAGGAAGAAATTAGACCATGAAAAATGAGAAATCAAATAAATAGAGCTCACAAGGTTGAAAACCCGAAAGGGCGGCTTTGGCAAAAGTTAGAGCGCAAAAGGAGAGTGTATCACCCGAGTGAACCTCAGCCATGAACTATGTTGACCTGATTCCTATTCTTGAGAAACGTAGGAAACTTCATCCTGAAGTTCAATCTCAACCATATCCATCTCATCAATCTCGACTCAATCATCTTGCCTAATTCACGTTGTCAGCTTCGCATCAATCCATGAGCCACACCGACTGTTGTGTGTATCACATACTTGTGTTGGGTAAGAAAGAACTAGCTTGAATCAACAAGTGGAGAAATTTTCAATACTTGAACTTATCAATAGAATTTCTATCTTGAGCAAAAAAAAGGGAATCGAAGTTGAGTTCTAAAGGGAATATAAGTAATACTAGGGGCACTATGAATGATCAATTACCTTGAGTCTTTTTCTACTTTTGGGTCAATTTTGTTGTGTTGTGCCTGGTGTTTGTCTTAGTCAACACTCTTCATCGAGTCACCATAGCATGTCTGTCGCTCAAAAGTGCTCTTCATCAAGTCACCATAGAGTGTCTGTTGTTCATGTTCAATAGAGTGGCATGGTCAAAATTCCATACACGAGCATTCGCTCAAAACTCGAAAACAAGTCCATGTGTGGAATTCATAAACAAACTGAAAGTGCCCATATAAGGGGCATCGCATTCATGATCATTGCAAAGTATATGTGAGTAATCCATCACTGCTTTCGGGGGGGACTGGAGTAAGTTCTCAACATGTCGGGAAAGAAGAGAAGCATGAGTCTGATTGGTTGGTAATCGTTCCAGGATCTAATGATCCCCATTATACGTGTCTACATAATGTTGAAAATCGATGGCCAATGATTGGACACTAGGGGCAATTTTTAGTACATCTGATCGAGCCATCCATCGAACAAGGGGCGTGAACCCAACCGGTGGCCAATGATTAGACACTAGAGGCAATTTTCAATACATCTGATCGGGCCATCCATCAAACAAAGGGCATGAACCCAACTGGTGGCCAGTGACTGGACACTAGGGTCAATTTTCAGCGCATCTGATCGGGTCATCAATTGAACAATGAGCATGAACCTAACCTTTCTCTCAATCCGCTCAGAGCCATTTGTCGGGCACTTTCCCTTGGATTAGGGTAGTTTACCCCCATGATGATTCTGATATGATTCAGCTTTCGAAAGTTATCTCCAACCATTTCAAAACTCTCTTGGGATTTCCATCTTCCCTCTAATTAATACATGTGCTTTATGCATGCATGCTCATACACTGTGGTTGATTTGAACTACGTGATTAGTTGTTCTTGCTCTTGACTTTGTTATGCACTTAATAGAGTTTTATCAAGTTGCCTCCCTTTGTGTTACATTTCAATGAGTTGTGGCAAGTTGCCCTACATTCATTTCATAAGGTACATGACACATTAGTTTGAGTACTGCTCATTTCCCTCTACATACCATGCATCTTTCACTTTGTATCGCATTATTTTGGGCACTCTGTCCCGCACTATCCTATGCACTTTGCATCGCACAGTTTTGTGCACCTGGAGTTCGCACTGTTTTGTGCACCTTGAGTTCGCACTGTTTTGTGCATTCACCTTGCATCGCATTGTTTTGTGCATTCACTTTGTATCACATTGTTTTGTGCACTTTGCATTAC
Organism: Camellia japonica; assembly: GCA_030407325.1. NCBI lineage: Eukaryota > Viridiplantae > Streptophyta > Magnoliopsida > Ericales > Theaceae > Camellia > Camellia japonica. Next base: position 98,535,076 of record JAPPVO010000007.1, read on the forward strand.
ACTGTTTTGTGCACTTTGTATCGCACTGTTTTGTGCATTCACCCTGTATCGCACTATTTTGTACATTCATCCCCATCGCACTATCTTGTGCATCCAAATAGCATTGTTTTGTGCATTCACCTCACCCGCACTACCTTGTGCACTCACTGGGTCTAGGAGACCTTAAATCCTCTAAAGGTGCAATTCCTTTGGTGTTTGTCGTACCTGGACGACTTCTGGCGGTCCAATATAGCCACCTGACTGTGTTTGTAGTGAGTTCCTAGGAGACTAACTACGACGGTGGAAGCTAGAGTTCGAATGGCCGAGGCCTAGAACACAAAGGTTTGGAATTTCCAAGACTAGGGTCTGGATTGAATAACCAGGGGTGTATCCTCAGCTTGAAATCTGCATGGTAGCCACATAGGTTGAGGTAGCTTATATGCGCCTCAATTCTGGATATTGAACCAACCTAGTCTGTCACCCTGTTAGAGAATAGGGAAAGTTACAAACATAACCAGAGAGAAAAGTACTACCTGTGGAAGCGCAAGATGCCGAAGGAAGTCTTGAAACCAAGAAGAAGAGGAAGATCCCCAGCAGCATAAGGTGAGTCCTCAACAATGACCCCTATAAGGTACATTCTAAGGCACCACTTCCTAGCTACTCCATCATATCCATTATCATCTATCGTATTGCATATATCATATATCCCATTGCATATAACATCTATCGCATGCATCTACTACACTATCCATTACACCCATTACATCATACCATTTTATTACCTGCATCCTTTCTGTGTTAAGCTTAATTTGGCATGTGCTCATACTTTTCACGTTAAAGCATAGCTCTGCATGTGTACATGCCTATTCCACCAAAAATTGTGGCCTGAGGCTTTCGGCACCTTTTTTGTGTTAGGCGTGGTTTGCTTTGTGTCCATACCTTTTCTAGGTAAGATGTGGCTTGGCTTGCGCCCCTTATTCACTACTTCCGTTGCATCCATTGCATCATACTCCATCGTGTTGCATCTATCCTTTTCGCATAAACGCATGTAGGATCATTATCATCCCATTGCTTTGTTATTTCCCAGTATATCTTTCCCCAACAGATCATTCCTCTCTTATATCATACCACCCAATTACTTGTACCTTTCCGGCATTAAAACATAGTTCTGCATGTGTACGCACCTATTCCACCAAGAATTGTGGTTTGAGGGTTTCGACACCTTTTCTGTGTTAAACAAAGTTTGATTTGCATCTCCATTCCTTTATGGTATTCATGTGCTTTGCACTGCTTGTGGTTTGATTATTTCGTTACATTGTGTATCATTTTCATCCTGCTCCTGAACTACGCTAGTTTGATTCCTTACAAAGGGATATGTAGGCAACTTTCGAGTTCAACTAATTGCATCTGCATTTTGTTTGTTTGCCCAAGTCTTACGGCCTTGTCTAATGGGTCATCTTCGGGCTTTGACATTCACTCACATCATTTTAGGACTATTCGAGCTCTGTCAAAGAGGGGCAACTGTAGACACCCCATTTTTTACTACCCGTAAGACATGGGCGTTTCATTCCGAACACCCGATGATGAAAGTTACACTGTGCAATTTTTTGAATTCCCAGCGAAGAAATCTGAATTCAAGCTCTAATCCCAAGCCTTACGCCTCATTTTGGCCAAACTATTTTAGACCTTAAAACCCTATTCCGAGGCTCGCATTTCGATTAAAACATTATACTTTTCAGAAAATCGAATAACGACAAAGTGGAAATAAATGGAAGAGAGGTGAACTCTTTGAAAAATCTTTAAAAACATCTTATTTATAGGTTTGGAGTTGAAGGAAATATGAGGGGATGGAAGAAAACTAGTTTAGGAAAAGGTTGATCATCAAACCATTAAGAAAGAAATGAGTAGCCTTCACTGAATTAGGCATATCTCTTTGTATACTTAGAATTTAGATGTGAGGCCACTACCATTGGAAATTAAACTTCCGGTGCTTCAATTTAGGCTCACGAATTACCTAAAACCGAGTCTGGATGAGGGAGATATGCCCATTTGAAGTCGGGCTTGAAAGCAGTCCTTTTGGACCCGATCGGGTTTGTTTAGATCCGGTAGTGGCTTGTTTAGACCCGGCCGGGTTTCAATGAAAAATAGTCCATAAGCGCCTTTTAGACCCGTCTTTTCATTTTTGGGCTTGGCCGTGTGTTTTGTGGCCCACCCGGGTCTCATTAGCGACAAACAGGACAACTGGCGAGAATTCGCCAACTGTTGTTTTTTGAAGATATTTTTGACCAATTTGGCTCAAACTCTATAAATTCGACCTCTCCCTTCAGAATTGAGGGTTAGAAAATTTTCCAAAAGCTTTAAAGAGCTAAAAAGACCTCCATCCATCTTCAACACCTTTCTTCACCTTCAAACCTTCTTTAACTATACGTACACAATACATACACCATTAGAGCTTGTTCTTGAACCTTTTTGTTGAGATTGCAAACCATATTTCAGAAACTTAAGGGTATTTGGAATCAAGTTTGTTAACTAAGAGCTTACCTCTCTTTTCAAAATGTATAATTTTGCACCTTCTTCTTTAATCTTCTTCTACTCTTTTCCTCTATTTTTCTTGTCTTTTTATACTGTTTTTCGGAGTATTTAGGGGGCATAAATATGTGATTTAAAATTGGAAAAAGTAGAGGGGTTAGCCACTCCTCCTTAGGGTTTGTTCAATAGGTTTTTCTCTAGTATTTTACTTACTTTCTCTTGCTTTTGCCACTTTTTTTTTTTTTTTTTTTGGCATTTAGGGCTGTTTATTATCTTTTAATTTATGCTTTGAATATTATGCTTGTTGTATTGTAAGTCCTCATGGCTTCAGCTATTTAGGCTTAGACATCGAGCCATTCGAGTTGATAGCTTTCTTTATCTAGTATTCATGTAAAGAGTCCTACTTTTGTAAAATCAACTTTGCAACCTCCCTCCATTCTTTGTTTTCTTGATCAAAGCATTGTGTTTAACAAAGGGTGTTGTTCAAGCATAAGAAAGAGACCCTCCCGTGCTTAATGGTTTAATCTCTCCGGAGGTTCATTACTAGGGCTACAAACAAACCGAGCCAAGCCGAGCTTTGCTAAGCTCGAGCTCGGCTCGTTTACCTATCGAGCTCATTTATTGAGCTCAAGCTCAGCTCGATAAGAAACTGGGCTCGAGCTCGGCTCAATAAATTTTTTTAATATTATTTATATTATTTAAATAAAAATATTTAAATAAAAAATATTATTTATATTATTTAATATATAAATAAAGTATCTATACAATTATTTATATATATTATTTAATATATTTAATATATAAATAATATATATTATATAATTTAAATATAGATAAACGAGCCGAGCTCGTTCGAGCTCGAACTCGGCTCGTTTACTAAATGAGCCGAGCCGAGCCGAGCTTGTTCATGAACAGCTCGGTTCATTTGCAGCCCTATTCATTACCAAGGCATCGCATCTATTTTATGCTAAACGCAACCTTTTGTTTATCACTCCCCTTTATCACCGGTGTATTTACCTATAAGGCACTAACTTTCTAGTTAGGCCCTTGGAAATCACAAAAGAAGGCTTCATTATCGCTTGTTATCGAGTTTGGGTTTAGAGTTCTTGTCGCTCATTGTGGGTTTGGCTATGTCATTATCGCTCACTTTGGGTTTGACTCCGAATCCCTTATCGCTCGTAAATAAGTTTGATTCCTCTTTTGTAATTTCTCCCGAAGAAAAGGGTTTGAACGGCTCATTTCTTGGGTTAAGTCGATACTTGCTCATTTACGTTGCTTTCGGAATTAGTGGACTTAATATCGCCTTTGGACAAAATGATTAAGCAATGGAATGGTAAGTTAAAAAAGGCTAATAAAATTGGTTTAAAATTGGATCAATCAATATAAAGAAGAGTAATAAAATTGGTTGGATTCGGTCGGACGTTATAGCGAATCGAATCCAATGTTTTTAGAGTCATCACATACTAACTTGTGATGTTTCATGATTCTTGAGGCGTGTCTACATCCCCCCTTAAGCTAACTTCATGATTGGAGGGAGGGATGGTTTGTCTTTTATTACATTCATTAATTTTTTGTCCAAACCATGCCCAAAACCATCACGCAATCAACTTCAAACGATTGACGGTTTCGGAACCGAATCTGTTCTTCTCTTGCATTTCTCCATGATAGAGAAGAGCAGAAAGGACAAACATGGTTTAAAACTACTCTGTCTGCACTATTTTCACCTCAGAACACAAAAACAGTTTTCTGCAAGAAAATGGGGCACGACTGGATCTTCTTGGGCCCGGTTGGGCCTCATTGGGGGCTTGCTGGGCTCCAATGTTTGGTACACAAAGTATTTTGGCAGAAATAGAGGGCAGTGACTGAGGGTGAAATAGAGCAGCTGCATAGAGGGCGGACAGAGCAGTTTCTGCCGACCGTCTTTATTAACACACATACGATCCTTGTGCATATTTAAATATTTAGTTTGTTATAATGTTGTTGTTCATATTATTGTTTTAAATATATTGTTGTAATATTGTTATTCATGTTATTGTTGTAATATTTATTGTTAATATCATTGTTGTAATAACTTAGGTAGCTAGTTAGTTATTTATTATTCATTTGAATTTGTAATAGTTAGTTTAATTCGGACACTTGGACATTTGGACCCTCTTGTACAAGGGCAAATATGTAATAATTGTGTATGTCTTCCAACCCTTATTTCTTTCTCCCTTTTATTTACTCGCTTATGATAGGTAGCATAGAGCATCATGTTTCCTTAGCATTTTCCATGCTTTGCATCCATTCGTTTTGTATGGATTAGGGTTCGACTCATCATACTAACCAATGTCAATTTCAAATTCTTACTCGAATACGTGTTTTATCGCTTGCCTTGAATTGACTCACATACCATGCTAGTAGCCGAACCTATTATATTGCATGATTGTATACGTTGCATTAGTCATATTGCATTGATTAGGAGCATGCATTTCTTCTAATTATCTTACTTTATTTGGCTTGGAGTACTAGGTGAGCATTTCTTGCTTTAGCATATTGCATTGTATGTTTGTGTTGCCATACCGAGCATGTTTTCCATGAGGCTAAGTGTTTAAGTGATATACATGTTTGAATACCAATGGATGAAGGCCTTTATACTTAAGTTGGAATAATTTGATTAATGTCAATAAAAGCTCACTTTTTCAAGTGACACGTATTCAAAACACTTTTTCAAAACAAACATAAAATCAATGCATTCCAAATTTCGTGAATTACTCTATACTTGCGTACATTACATAGTAAAGATAGCTTAACAATCGGAACAATACCATATAATGTACATAAAAATCACATCATGATTAATAGATGCCGATTTATGATCAGGTGAGTGGAGTGCTCAATTTATGACCTTCTCCTCTCATACCTAAGTTCCCAAGCCGAGACACTTTGATGATGACGGACTAATGGCCTTTGGCATGAGTCATGGGTTTCCTAAATTTCTCAAAAATATTTAGGTGGTGACTCTAAAATCTGGCAATGTAGTCCATTTTTGGCATTTTTTATTCAAAATCGATTTTCCAAAAAGATTTGCCAGATTTGGACTCATTTGTGTTTTATCAATTTCACATTGCACTTATGAAATAAGATTCAGAACCACAGAAGTCCGAACTGTAGGGCTAATCGTATCCAAAAGAAGCACAAAAAGCAAGCTACGGCGTGCTCTAATTTCTTTAATCAATGTAGGTTCCGTAGGGGTGTTGTTGTCTTATCCTCTTTCTATCCCTTATTCTTTGTGTTCGAGTTTAGGGTTGTGTTGGGCAAGTTGGGAATAAGTTGGTTGTGTTTTAAAAAAAAAAAAAAAAAAAAATCTTTGCCTAGCTTTTGGTCTCTCCGCTCGAGCGGCGCTTTTGACACTCGAGCAGGCCTTTGTTATTGCTTATTCGCTCGAGCGGGGGTTTTGGCGCTCGAGCGGGGAAATCACCTATCCAGTATTTCGTCTGCAGTGTTGGACGCTCGAGCGGGGGGATTGGCCGCTCGAGCGGGAGTCTGTGTGTCGCTCGAGCAGAGAGTTGGACGCTCGAGCGGGGACCTGTCTGCAAAAGTTCTGGGAGCGTGCATCCGCCGCTCGAGCGGGGGGATTGGACGCTCGAGCGGGGATCTGTGAGTGACACTCGAGCGGGGCTTTTGCAGATCGAGCGGGGAGGCTTTTATATAAAGCCGAGATCTGACTTTTTTGTTCTCTTTTCAACATCCTTTCTCTCTCTTACTTTTCCAAAAAGCTATTTTGAGAGTTCCTCTCGCTAAAACCCTAACTTCTCTCTTAGGATTGATCTAGTAAGAGTTGTTTTCTCACCTTGGACCTTTACAAAAGTTGTGTTGATCGTCGAGGGCTTCGTTTTAGTCTGAAAAAGTTGGGATTTGGAGCACGTTGGGTTTTGGTCTTCATCTCCGTTTGAGCTCTAACTTCGAGGTAGGGATATCCTACTCCTCTTTATGAGCTTTGTCGTTAAATTTTAGTATTTTGATATGTTGGGGGTTGTTGAGTAATTTTGAGAAAGTTTGGGCCTTTGTGTAATTTTATAAAAGTTGGGGTTTTAAATATATAAAACCTATACACACGTTTGGCATGGAGAAATGGAGTTAATGTTGAAATATTGATGAAGATGAAACCTAGGGTTGTAATGTTAATTATGGAAAATGCCCTAATTACATTGATTAATTAATTTGTATAATTAATTGTGAGAAATGAGGAATTGAAATGAGAAAGTCGAGATTGGGAATGTATGGGATTAAAGGGTGTAGTTGAATCATTTATCGCTCACCAAGTTGAAATGTTGACTATTATATCCTTTGGGTGCATTTATTTTCTGTTTAGAAATAATTGCTTTGGGCTACCGGTGGAGGGTAGTTTTGATTGTTGTAGACAATGCATGATGATTAGGCAAACTAAAACTAATCAATTGGATGTGTCATAGAGTATGACGGTTGAAAGAATACATTAACTTTATGTATGGATTGGTTATGTATACTATCGATGTGTATATATATATATATGATGTTTTGTGCAGGCGGTTTATTGGAAGAAAGGGGCTGGACCTCTAAACCGAAAATTGATACAGCTCATATGCTTATCTTTTGAAGTGTTGATACAGCTCATATGCTTATCTTTTGAAGTGTTGATATAGCTCATATGCTTATCTTTTGAAGTGTTGATATAGCTCATATGCTTATCTTTTGAAGTGTTGATGCAGCTTGTATGCTTATCTGTTCAAGTATTGATATAGCTAGTATGCTTATCTATTGTGAAATGGAAAAATGTTAAAGATGAGTTATTGTCTCATATAAGTTGTTTGGCTAGGTTCTGAACTATGGTATGAATTGAGAATTGGATAAGAAACGAAAAATGAAATGTAACTTGGACATGATTGTCATGAAGCAGTAACACGGTGTAAGTGGGAATATAAGTGTGGACCATCTGTTGAATGCTATTATTTTAGTCATTGTTTATAATTGGTTTAGTGTATTTCTACTGGGCTGTGGCTCACCCTATATGGGAACATCATTTCAGGTACAGGTAGCATGCCACCTCCAAGGACATAGCTTGGGAGGCTAGAGGCAGACAAACCTTTTGTTGTCTATTTTCTTTTGGATGTATTACATGTAATTCAAGCCAAGGGCTTAATATATATTTGAGTTAGTACTCTATTTTCTTGAAACCAAGTGTTGACTTGGAAAGCTGTAAGCCCGTAGGGCATTTGCTTTGTTGTTAACATGTAATACTGTTGTAAGAACTACTCTGATGAATAGAAGAATGTTGGTCTTTTGTATATCAATGCATCTCAATACTGGTGGGTTTATTGTATTATTTTGAGGGCATTACATTCCACAATTATGTTGGCAAGCAGTCCATTGATCTTGCGGGGGATAAGGGTACATGCCAAACTTCTAGTAGTCTTTCGACTCAACGTGTCTGCTACCATGTTAGCTTTTCCTAGATGGTGATGGATCTCTACATCGTAGTCTTTCATAAATTCTAGCCATCGTCGTTGCCTTATATTCAGTTCTTTCTGTGTAAACAGATATTTAAGACTCTTGTGATTAGTGTAAATCTCGCAGGTTACGCCGTAGGGATACTGATGCCAGATCTTGAGGGCGAATATCACCGCCGCCAATTCTAGGTCATGGGTTGGGTAGTTCTTCTCATAAGTTTTTAGTTGACGTGAGGCATATGCAATGACTTTTCCATTTTGCATCAAGACAGAATCCAAACCATTGTATGAGACATTACTATAAATTATGAACCCTTCCATTCCCGTAGGGAGTGCTAGTATAGGAGCTATCACAAGTCTGTTTTTCAACTCTTGAAAGCAACGTTCCTACTTGTTAGTCCATTCAAAGGGTGTGTTCTTCTGAGTTAGCTGGGTCAAGGGTCATGCTATCTTTGAGAAATCTTATACAAAGCGTCGGTAATAGCTAGCTAGACCCAAGAAGCTTCAAATCTCAAACACGTTAGTAGATCGTGGCCAATCCACGATTGCTGTAACTTTTTGAGAGTCAACTGAAATGCCATCCTTGTTAATGACGTGACCGAGGAAGTGAACACTAGTGATCCAGAATTTGCATTTCTTTAACTTGGCATAAATTTTGTGATCATGCAGTGTTTGTAGAACCGTTCTCAAGTGGTGCTCATGGTCTTCTGGTGATTTGGAGTATATGAGAATGTCGTCAATGAAGACAATGATGAACTCGTCAAGATAGGGTTTGAACACCTGATTCATGAGGTCCATGAAGGTTGCTAGAGTATTTGTGACGTCAAATGGCATGACGAGAAACTCGTAGTGCCCGTAATGTGTTCTGAAGGCAGTTTTTTTGATACTTTCTGTTTTAACTTTTAGTTGATGATAACCAAAACCCAAATCGATTTTCAAGAATACTTGGTGTCACGACCCAAACCCGCCCTTATGGGTTTAGCACCGTAACCGGCTAGTAATCCGAGATTACCGAAGGCCTGCTTAACAGTAATACAGTCAAACAGAGTACAGGGGCTGGCGGAAGCCAATACAGTAAATAAACAATGTCCAATGAGCTGTGACAGTCTGTATGCAAAAAGACTTTTCATTCAAATATACAGTCAGTAACAAAATAGTATGCACAATATTTACAATCATACAGTACAGGGACCAAATCCCTATTAAACAGTATAGTATAGTCTAACAGTCTATACAAAACGGATACAGAGACAGGTGGGGGAAATTAAAACACCCCTAAGCCAAAGCTTGACAGGCTCGGAACCTCGCAGTGAGGCACAGTGGTTGGCTTGACAAAACTAGAGTTTACCCCGACGCTTCTAGCTGCGGTCTAGTGCCTGTACACCTACATATATATATATATGAGCAGTGAGCTAAAGCCCAATGAATAACATAATGCGTAAAGAGGTTAAGAATGAATGTCCTTACAGTAATGAAAACAATTCATTGATTCAGTATATCAGTCATTCAGTCATATGTGATACATCCATTAGCATAACAGTACAGTAAGCAGTAGGTCATAAAAGACCGAACTGTGAATGATGGCCATCAATCAGTAAACAGTAGTGGTTCCAACGAGGGAACCGACAGAGATCTCTGTAACAGTAACAGTCAGTAACAGTAGTTGCTAAGGATGCCACAATATAGTTCAAAATATAAGACATACATTTATTCAGTTAACAGTATCAGTTCAGAAAGCAGTACAGTTCAATTGTTCAAAAGATAATCATTTTGAACATATCTTTACACAGTTGTTACTCACAGAGTTCTGGGCTACAGTAAGCTAGAGCGTCTCCCCGGAAGCCAACCCTACACAGTTAACAGATTGAACACACACTAAGCTACACAGTTGGGAAAGACAATAACTTAATCCCTAATTTGCCTCGGTGTGTTCTACATCTATATCCTCATTAAGATGTCTTAAACTAGGCCTAAGAATGCCTAGGATGGGATGAGGATGCAAAGATGCAATCAGAAAACAGTTTCAGAATTTTCAGAAAAACAGAGCCCCGCTCGAGCGCAGGTTTCCCCGCTCGAGCGGACATGCAACAAAGGTACCCGCTCGAGCGTACCGTAAAAGTACTGGATGGGTGAAATCTCCGCTCGACGGACGCTCGACGCCCGCTCGAGCGTGAGACGCATGACCCCGCTCAAGCGTACAATCCTCCGCTCGAGCAGACTGTAAAACAATACAAAGTACTGGATGCTCGAATTCCCAGCTCGAGCGCCACTTTTCCCACTCGAGCGGGAGTGCAAAATCTAGAAAATCCAGATTGCACCTCCAAGCCAAAAACCAAGTTTTTATGCATAATTTTCGATCCTCTTGGGCTAAAAACCTGGAAAACACTTGTAAACACATGATATTATATGTTTCAAAGATCAATTTGTAAAATCAAAGCCCAAGGGTAGTTCAATTCAACTCAATTCCAAACCACTTTTCATGAACATGAAGACCATGTAAACATGCATGAATTTAAACCATTTCAAAGCTTTAATTTCATGCTCTAATGAGCCAATTGTTCCAAAAACAAGATGAAATCATGGTCTATTCTCAAAACATGGACATTCATGTGGCAAGTTTATGAAGAACAAGCTCAAAAATGCAAGAGTATGCCATGCATGCTAAGATTAAGCCTCTAATGCAACAATTTCAACCAATTCTAGGCTCAATTCTTCAAATTAGCATGAAACATGCAAGAATCAACTTAAAGACACAATGAAGAAGGTTAATGATCTACCTTAGGTATTCAATTATGAGTCAATGTTGCTATCAATCTTCAATTCTACCAAGATTCAAGCCAAAACACCATGAAATCAAGTTGAAATCACTCTAACCTCTCACTCTCCTCTCTTGGTCGGTTATGAACATCAAAGTGGCTGAAGGAGATGTGTTATGATCAAGTGTAAAGCTCTCAAAGGTGTTAAGCTAGTGGCCTACTAGTGGTGGCAAAATGGTGAATAAACCAACTCATGCAATTTAACTTATTTAATCTAATTTAATCATACCTAATCAGTTTTCAGATAATTACACCATAAAATCACATAAATTATGATGATCATAAAACATCAATCGATTTTCGGTTCGGCCGCCGATAAGGCCTTCAATTTGTAGTTTAAACATAAAAATATGAACAGATAATCAAACAGTCAAACAGATAGAAATGCATTTAAACAGATACAGTCAATCAATCAGTTTCAGATTTCAGTCAGTCAGTTCAGTATTTCAATCAGTTCAATTACTTATCATAGTCAGTCTCAGTTTAATAGTAATCGGTAGTTAATCAGTGATCAGTGACGAGGGTTGTTACACTTGGGCACCTTGAAGTTGATCGAACAAGTCATCGATTCGTGGCAAGGGGTACCAATTCTTGATGGTGACCTTGTTCAATTCTCGATAACCGATACACAATCTCATGGTACCATCCTTCTTCTTTACGAACAGTATTGGAGCTCCCCAGGGTGAGGTACTTGGTCGAATGAAGCCTTTGTTCAGTAGTTCCTAGAGTTGGGCCTTCAATTCTTTCAATTCCATCATTGACATGCGGTAAGGGGCTTTTGATATTGGTTGTGTACTAGGTTGAGTTTCAATGGTGAATTTGATTTTTCGGTCAACCGGGGTACCAGGTAGGTCTTCGGGAAAGACATCTGGGAATTCTCGAACCACAGGGATTGCATCAAGTGTGGGGGCCTCTAGTTAAGTATCGATTACATAATAGATATAACTACAATAACCCTTTCTTAAAAGTCGTTACCTGTCATGGAGGATACAACACATGGAAGGGTGGAAACTCCAGTTCCATCAAAGACAAGCTCGAGTTGCTTTGGTAACTGGAGGGAGTCCTTTTTGGCTTTGCAATCGATAGAGGCGTGATTGGCAGCTAGCCAATCCATTCCTAAAATCACATCTAAGCTACCAATACGAAGAGGAATCAAGTCTATGTATAAGGATTCGCCCTTTAAGGATATGGCACAAGATTTGTACACCTCAATACCAAGGGCAAAATGACTAGAAAGAAAGGACACAGACTATATATATCCTAAGAGTTCAGGTGTCGATGCTAACTTGAAAGAAAAGTGTGGTGCACCAAATGAATGAGTTGAACAAGAGTCAATGAGGACATGAGCTAAATGACCACAAATAGAAAGTGTACCTGACACAACGTTTTCAATAACCTCCGGGTTTCCAGGAACCAAGGCGAAAGCTCTTCCTCGGCGTTTTTGGTCCTTCTTCACTTCTCTAGGCACTACGGATTTTGGGGCTAGTTCAGAGTGGCCGGCTGTAGGATTGGTAAGCTTTAGGCAATCTCGTAGCAAGTGGCCAATTTGTCCGCATTTAAAGCATGCTCCCGTATCTCGATGGCATCGTCCCCAATGAACCCTTCCACAAGTGGGGCAAATTGGAATGGTGCCACATCTAGGATTAGTAGAATCTTGATTGCCTGAACTGGTTGTGCCCGAATTTACCCTCTTGGGAGGCACAACACTGAATCTTCTGATGTCTCTTTCCCAAAATCGCTTCTTTTGGCTTGGTTTCCCGAAGCGCGAGGCTTTAATCCCTTTTTCCACAATGTGCACTCGGTCTACCACTTCCGCATAAGTTGGCATTTTCAGAACCTCAATCTTGTTCCTGATGTGATCATCTAAACCAACTTCAAACTTCTGAGCTTTCCGGACTTCGGTGGGATAGTTGTGTGAACCTACTCTCATATTCGGCCACTGTCATTGATCCTTGCTTAAGATGTATGAATTACGATGCCTTTTGTTCTCGTAGTGAATCCGGAAAGTATTTTTCGTAAAATACTTCCAAGAATCTTGCCCAAGTCACGATTTCTTCTTTTCGAAGGTGAGAAGCCACCATTCCTGCTCATTATCTTCGAAAGTGAAAGTAGCAAAAGTTACCTTCTGACTGTGCAAGGCAGCGCGCGAAAATCTTTTCCATGTCCCTAACCCAATCTTCTGCTATCAAAGGGTTTGAACTATTGGTGAATATGGTGAGCTTCAGATCCTAGAACTGTTTTATCGTAACCGGCTCTTCTCACCGTTCTAGCATTCCGTTGTTTATGTTGGTTTGCAGGGCTTGCAAAAAGCCGGTAACAACTCTTTCCATGATTCTTTCCATTGACTCAGTTCCGCTGACAGATGACTCGGTTCCGTTACTATCATTGGCCATTACTATAAGGTAAATTTAGTATAAATAATTTAATGAACACGACATCATATGTATAAAGGATCATGTATATATATATGTATAGAACACCAACTTTCCTTGATACAAATATAGTGTTAGTACCACATTCTTATCCAAAAGTTAAAAGTTATGTTAATGTCTAGTCCTTGAGTGTAAAAAATAGGGATTAGAACTAATCATGGTTAGCTCACAAAACAAAACAAAACAAAAAAACAAAACAAAACAAAAGGATCCTCCTCTCAACATCTAATCAAGCAGTCATGGAAAGTATTGTTGCATGAGAAGCTCGAATTCCCATCCCAGCTGCACTACCCCGAAACAGGCCCATGCTGCCTGAACTATATAAAAAGGGATGGACTGTAGGTATCCCTAAAACGCTCGATCGACAATCCACCTAGGTCTCTCGATATATGTTAAGTCATTGCTAAAGTCAACATTCTAGACATTAATAATGTCCAGAGGGTTAGGGACGACAGTGAGTATGTAGTCGCCGAGGAAAATATTTCGCCTCCTCTCAACAAAATGCGAGGGTAAAGGGCCAACAATGTAGCGAGGGTGGTCAAATCCTAGGGCAAGACCGACCACGTGGGTAGGTCCGAGATACCATCCTCGTATATGTGCACGGCTCTACCTCCATGATAGGTATGCTATATCATCAGGATCGGCTTGTACGTATATTGACCGTCCCATCAGTTGGTCAAGGCCCGGATTGAGTCACCTAACTATGTCTTCAGAGTCTTCACATCCTTCTAGCGAGGCGGGGGTTTGGTGCACTCCTAATATCCCCTCCGAACTCATAGCCTCGAGCTCATTCCAGAATGTCTCACTAAGAATAAACTTGGACATCCCTACATCACCAAAATTAGTCATGGTACAAACGCAAGATTCTACATAGAAGGACTAACGTCGCATGTGAAAATGATTTATTTCCTTATTTATTTTATTTTATTAATTTTATTATTATTATTAGTATTGGTTGAAACCATTGTTCTGATACCACCTTTGTCACGACCCAACCCCCAGATGCCTAGGGCTGGAATCGCAACTTGTTAATTCTAACTGAACAAATTAAGTGGTGCCAGCGAAAGCGAAATAAAAGTAAGAAAATAATTAAAATGATAATAAACTTCATTAACTACCCTACTAGTTAAATAAAAAGGAAATTCATCCATTGTCTTTTATTATTTTATTATTCGGTGACAGACAAAACATCGAAGAAAAAGTAAGAAAAGAAAAAAAAGGAAAATAAAAATGTCAGCAACAAGTTCCGTACTGGTCCACTACACGAGATCATAATCCTTCTTTATATTTCATCACCTGAAAGGGGTAACATCTATAAACACATAACAGAGTAAGAGATATTATACCAAGAGCGTGGAGGTACAAAATAATATGGATAGTTATTTTAACTAAAACATTAAACATAACTTAATTTGAATAACAAATTATTTAAATGGCAGAAACTGAAATCCAGAAATTATGTAGGTAAATAACCATAATCACGGTATAGAATAGAATAGAACAGAGGTCAGTGGATCCATGACAAACATAAGGCCACAAATGACCAATCAAAGGCTAATGGTTATTTAAGTCCCCCAAAGCATGGGACTCCCGTGGTGATACTTACCAAAAATAAATATTTCTCTAATCATTGTCAAATAATTTCTAAAATTTAAACAAACATAACCATGGGTTTTAATTTAAGCAAATGGAGTTCAGAAAATAATTAACGTATTTGAAATCTAAATATAAGTTATAAAACATAACTTGTATAAAATAAATTATGGTAATTCAAAACATACATAAAATATGTTATGATAACTCAAGATATAATATAACTCACCTAAATATTAATTCTTACTATTTCCCTTCTATTTTTTGCCGGCTATTTGAGACTGTTCTCTTGCTTCACTCTTTTTTTTTCCTTTTTTCCTTTTGTTCCTTACTGACTTCACAGCCCTCCCTTTATATATATACATGACCCTGGGTGATGAATCACCCTGTAATGATGCCTCTAGTTGATGACTCAACCCCCCCTCCCCCTCCTAAGTGCTAGACAACACAGATGGCTCGGCTTTCATTCCTTCAGCAATGTGCACAATTAATTATTTTGTTAACTTAGCCCCCAAGTAAATATATTCATCTTATTTTTGATAAACCAATGCCAAATTAAATTACACTTTAGCATGTATAGCTATGTAATTAGATATATTATTCCATATATTTATTTTATTATTATTATTATTATTATTATTTATTTTATTTTTATTTTTTTGTAGTAGTATAGTGTTAATTAAATATTTGGGGTGTCACACAATTGGGAACTTGGCACGTTTGCTTACCGGGCAAAGAGAGTTGTTATGGGATTTGGAAATAAATGAAATTAAAATTGTTTTACGTGAACATGGTGGAGTTTTAGCCGCCATTTTTGCACAACCAGCAATGATTAAGGAGATTAAAGAAAAGCAACTAGATGATGAGTTTCTGAAAAAGATTGTTGAAGAAATTGATTCAAAACCGAGGCCGAGATTTATGTGTGAGAATAATGTACTGAAATTCAATGGGATACTTTGTGTACCGGATTGTTCAGACCTAAGGAAGTGTATCATGAATGAAGCCCACAATTCCAAAATTGCCATGCATCCGAGGAACACAAAGATGTATCATGACTTGAGACAATTTCTGGTAGCTTGGAATGAAAAAGTGTATTGCTGACTATGTAGCAAAATGTTTGCATTGCCAACAAGTAAAAACCGAACATCAATGACCCGCCGGATTGCTACAACTGATTCCAATACTAGAATGAAAATAGAGCACGTTACGATGGACTTCATTGTTGGACTACCACACTTATCTAGAGGTATGGATTCTATTTGGGTCATTGTTGGCCATTTGACTAAGTGTCAAGCCCCAAATTTTATTTCTGGAAAACATTACCAAAACCTTTAATTTAAGTCCATTTATCAAATACATTTATAAATACAAATAATCATTACACTTGAATACTAGAAATATATTGTTCTCTCTCGAATAAATACAACAATAATACATGCCACGGTTTACATTGAGCTACTCATAAACCCCACATCACAATAAACATCTCTCATTTACACTTGTTGCATAAAAGAAAATAAACTTCTCTAATCTTCAATCTGGTGTTCCTGACTTCGTTCCTGAAAATGGTTAAAATAGATGGGATGAACACGAAGTCCAGTAGGAATCTTCAATGATTCTCAACAATAAAATCTCTAGATACATGCGATCATGAATGCTAAAGAATGATACATACATAATTCATCTGCTCTTTTCATACATAAAATACAATACATATAGGTAATACCATTCTCATACGAAATCCATGAAAACTTTTCAATGAAAACTCTTTCTTTTGTTTTCGTATCCTTCAAAAATCCCCTGTTAATATTACATGGAGGCCAAGAATATTGAAACCATTAAATTCTACCATAATTCACACCAAGCCATCACCCCACTATAACCCACATAAAAACTCAATTCCATTTGTTCCACTTTGCATAATTAAATTATTCATTTCCCATAATCATAATGACACGTATAGATCTCATTATAATCATTTCACAATATCCAAATAGAAACCAGCTTCATTACCAAGCTACATCGTCACAC
Organism: Camellia japonica; assembly: GCA_030407325.1. Classification (NCBI taxonomy): domain Eukaryota; kingdom Viridiplantae; phylum Streptophyta; class Magnoliopsida; order Ericales; family Theaceae; genus Camellia; species Camellia japonica. The sequence continues at coordinate 98,551,924 of JAPPVO010000007.1, forward strand.
CACACATTTTTCTAGGCACTACTCTAGAAGGAATGTGGAACCTCTGTTAAGCACCACACTTTACCGATCATGGGCCGGAAGGAATGCAGAACCTCTTGCTTTACCAGTCACAAGCCAGAAGGAAAGCAGAACCTCAACATATCTCAATAGACCACACGCTTTAGAGGGCATTACTTCGTAAGGAAGGCGGAACCTCTATTAAGTGTCATGCTTTACCGGTCACAAGCCGGAAGGAAACGGACGCTTATTCTAATATCACCATCCATTGTTCCATCATGTTATCCATTGTTACAATTCAGACATTGTCAACAACATCAGTTATTATTTCCGTCACACATTAATCTAACAACACATCCACCATAAGCATAACGGCCGTCTTTAGAAACAATCGCAATTCTTGTGTTCCATTTCTCTCTTTACTACTCCACTTTATGAACAAATCTTGATACTTAATTTTTACAACACAATAATTATTATATCTTATCCAAGATTTAGTGATTTAATTACCAACATTAATTTCTTTAACATAACTCTTGTATATAATAATCAACTTCTGCAACCACTAATTATCATCATTATTTATGCTCATCTTAACCAAACATGAACTTAATTTTATATATCTGATGTCAATTGGAACATTATTTATTTCCAAAATACATTCCACCACTAGGGTTAGGCATAAATTAGGGCTTTTTACTTAAAAGCATAAAATCTTGTTCTAACTACAAAAAACTTCGTTAATCCACCTCAATTTGTCCTTTAATTTCTCTATTTTGGAAACCCTAACTTTTTGTACATGCTTTGTGAAAATCTCATCAAGATGAGGTTTTTATGCAATAGAAATCTACTACCCATCCATCTATAAGATAATATTGAAAAGAAGCAAAGAAAATCCCTACCTCAAGAGAGAAGAGGAAGAAGCCAAAATTTCAACTTCAACAAAAATGCGATCCGCTTGAATGGATTAAAAGCCCTCGGCATGCTCTTCGTTTTTATATAAGGAACATGGGGTAGAAAATGAAAGAAGATAGATGAAACCCAAGCTTGAAAGCTTGAAACCCACAACAATGGTGGAAAAGAGGAAGAAGAGAGAAAAGGAGCAAGAGAGAATAATAAAAAAGTGAACCAAAAGTGACTTTTAAATGTGCTGATTTCAAACACTTCACTCAAGTGACCAACTCTTTGCTCGAGCGAACAAAATGAACTCCCAGAAGTTCAAACTAGATACGGCAGACTGCTCGAGCGAACACTCCTACGCTTGAGCAAACATCAACAACTCTTAGAATCTCACTCTGACCTATAAAAGTACTGGGAGCTTTGCAAGACCAGTTAAGCGATCATTCCATCGCTTAAGCAATGAGAAAAGAAATTTGAAGTGCTACAATCTCCCCACCTTAAGAAATTTTGTCCTGGAAATTAGGGAAGAACTGAAATGAAAGGAAAACCAATACAGACGGAATCACAACCCCTAACTTAACACACTTGGGATATATTCTAGAAATAAAGTAAGATTCGAAACAAAAGCTACTCAATTCTAGGGGTAAGTCATCATCATCAACCAAAAGCTAGACTCATACTCGAGATAAGTTCTCGAATTCTGGTTCGATACCTCGGTGCCCCAAAGACACCAAAACAAGAAGAATCACAAGGAAGAGGTCACAACTACTTTTTCGATCAGCATAGTTATCTGAGTATAACAGACAAGGGACAACACCAACCATTGTACCCCCCCCCCAAAGGATAGCAACATGCAAAAACGACCACTGAATGACCAAATCCCAATGTCGAAGGAAAGGAAACCACCATTAAACCAAACACCAGGCCAGCACTAACAAAACAAATCTACGGCCCAATACAGTAAATCACAATTATATCATAATTAGCAACATTATCAATTCTTTATACAACCCGGCATTTAAAGGTAAAATAGTGGAAATTGTTCATGTGTATATGTAGTTTTCTTTCTCTAAAGGTATTCCAACTTATATCGTTTACCATCAAAGCACATCATAATCCACAATTTTCATAAACATTTTTTCGAAACATAAAGTGTAACGCCCTCAAAATAATAGATAAAACCCAACATTCTTAACATGCATTGATATAAGAGAAATAAACATCCTTTCGTTCATCAGAGTATTCTAACAAAAGATATTATATGTTGTCCACAAAAGTAAACGCCTTACTGACTTACAACTTTCCAAACCAATACTTGGATACAAAGAAGTGAGTACTAACTCAAATACATATTAAGCCCACGGCTTGAATTTACATGTAATATCAAATAACAAAACCACAGAAGAAGTCTTCAATTCTCAGAACCTTCCAAGCTAAGTCCTTGGACGTAGCATATCACCTAGACCTGAAAATGATGTTCCCATATAGGGTGAGCCAATGCCCAATAGAGATATACTAAACCAAATATAAGCAATGACTAAAATAATAGCATTTGATAGATGGCTAACGTTCATAAACCAGCTATATCACAATACAGTTACATGACAATATGTCCATGTTACGTTCCACTTTCCTTTACTTATCCAAATCGTTTCATAAACATGGCTCAGAACCTGGCCAAATAATTAATAGGAATACATTCCTTATTAAAGATTTCCTTTATTCACAATTCAAATGAGTCTACAACCCATATTAAAAGCACTACCAATATCGCAACTTAATACACACATTTGTTGTATTAACATTTCAAATGATACACATAATTGTTGTATCCATGGAGTCCATCCCCTATCTCCTCCCAAACGGGTTTGAGAGTCCATCCCCTATCTTCCCTCAAACCATGGAGTACATCCCCTATCTCCTCCCAAACCATATGCATAAACAATGTATTTAACACTTGTTATACACAACAATCAATCAATACACGTATTTGCTGTATTAATTCAACCATCATATTCTATGACACATTCAACGTAATTAGATTCAGTTTTCCCTAATCAACATACAGTGTCTACAACAATCAAGACTATCCTCCACCGATAGCCCAAAACAGTTATTTCTAAACAGAAAATAAATGCATTAAATAAATACAATATCAACAATTTCGTCGGTGAGTGATAAATTAACCCAACTACACCATTCAATCCCATAATATCCCAATTTCATGAATGTCAACTCAATTTCATCATTTCCCAAATTAATTATATCAATTAATTTATCACAACAATTAGGGCATTTCCACCCTTTATCAAAAACAACCTTAAGGTTCAATTTCCTCAATTTGACACTAATAATGCCATTTTTCAAATCTTACAAACACATGGAGTTTAATATATGAAAAACCCCCTTTTTGTTAAATTACAAATTAAACCCTAACTTTTCCCAAAATTACCAAACATCACCAACTAATCAAAATGACCAAAATCAAAGACAAAGCTCATAAGATGGAGTAGGGTATCCCTACCTTGAAGTTAGAGCTCAAATGGAGGAAATGATGAAAATCCAAGATGCTCCAAACTCACAAATTTTCAAATTAGAATGAAGCCCAAGCCACCCTCTACCTTTCTTACAAAGATATTAGGGTAGAAACACTAAAAAACTAGATCAATCCCTAGAGAGAAGGTAAGTGTAGAGAGAGAGAGGGTCGGTTCTACGGTTTAGAGCAAAAGGAGACAAAAAAATGTAGTGTTTCCCCGCTGCTGCCTGCTGATATAACACAGGCTCGCTCGAGCGAAGGATTGGTCGCTCGAGCGACCAGACACAAAGAAACCTCGCTCGAGCGTAGAAAGCCTCGCTCGAGCTAACAACACAAAGCTTTAGGTCTGCAACCAGAAGCATGCTCGAGCGACAGAATGCTCGCTCGAGCGAAGAAACTCAAAACATACACCTCGCTCACTCGAGCAAAGGAAAGCTCACTGCACCCTTCAGGTCCAGTACTGGACGTAGACGCAAGCTCGAGCGAAGGACTTCTCACTTGAGCCACCAGGTACAAAACTCAACTCTCGCTTGAGCGAAGGAAACCTGGCTCGAGCGAAGGATCTACAACAAAGAGCTCGCTCGAGCGACAAAGTCCTGGCTCGAGCGAAGATAACAAAATCTAGGCAGCAACCATTTGTTTCAAAACTCACCAAACCTGTTACAAACCTGCCTAAAACATCCTATAACTCAAATACAAAGTATTGAAGGACGGAAACGAGATATAAATAACCACCAACATCTACGGAACCAAGTCCGGATTACACTAATCAATGGAGGGAAAACCGGGTTCGCTATAACCTCCCCCCCTTAAAGAATTTCGTCCCCGAAATTAAGTACAAGTTTTCAAAAGTATGTTTTCTTCAATACTCAACAACATTACAGCTTAAAATTTCACAACCTGACTCATTACCGGTCATTCCATCTCTATTCAAGAGGCATTTCACAGAATATAATACAACATGCATTATCAATATGTATTTCTTTCAAATCCAACCATTTCCATTACACAAGATTCACAAGTTCATATCATATTCAATATTCATGATATATTTCCATTTCTACAACACATTCAACATATATTATGTCATAATAAACTTCCATTTTGAGGCAAGTTCTACAATACTTCCATAAACTCAAAACATATACTACGTCTTATAACTTAAGATACATTCAATGCTCTTAAAGTTTAACAATACGATAAAATGTACAACATAAGCTCAAACATCCACAAATAGGTCCGGATATTTCTCTCGGACCTCCCACTCACGTTCCCAAGTGGCTTCCTCCACCCCGTGGCATTCCCACAAAACCATAACCAAAGGAATAGTCTTGCATCGCAAGACTTGATCCCGCCTATCCAAGACCCGAACTGGTCTCTCCTCATACGAGGCATCCTCATCTACCTCTAAGTTGGTCCAATCCAATACATGCGATGGATCCGGCTCATACTTCCGAAGCATGCTAACATGAAATACGTCATGTACTCCAGACAATTGCGGCGGCAAAGCTAAACGATAAGCAACCTCGCCAATCCTCTCAAGGATCTCGAAAGGACCAATAAACCGAGGCGACAACTTCCCACTCTTGCCAAATCTCATCAAACCCCGCCTAGGTGATATTTTCAAAAAGACATGATCACCCACCTCAAACACCAACGGTCTCCTCCTACGATCGGCATAACTCTTTTGACGACTTTGGGCTATAACAAGCCTCCTACGAATAAGCTCAACCTTCTCCGTCGTTTCCCTCACTAACTCTGGGCCCAACAAAGGTGCATCACCCACCTCGGCCCAACAAACTGGAAACCTACAAGGTCGGCCATACAAGGCTTCAAACGGTGCCATACCGATACTCGACTGGAAACTGTTGTTGTAGGCAAACTCCACTAAGGGCAAGTGCCTCTTCCACGACCCACTAAAGTCAAGGACACAACCTCGAAGCATATCCTCAAGAATCTGAATAGTACGCTCGGACTGCCCGTCAGTCTAAGGATGATAAGTCGTGCTAAAGGTCAACTTAGTGCCCAAGGCACTCTGCAAACTCTGCCACAACCTGGCAGTAAAACGAGGATCTCTATCTGAGACGATCGTCACTGGGACCCCGTGCAATCTCACTATGTCCCGGATATACAAGTTGGCAATATGATCTGCCGAATCTCTCACGCGCATAGGGATAAAGTGCGCCGTCTTAGTTAACCGGTCTACAACCACCCAAATAGCATCACTACCCCGCTAAGTCTTCGGAAGACCTACAACGAAGTCCATTGTGACATGCTCCTACTTCCACTCGGCAATAGGCAAGGGTTGTAACAAACCCGCTGGCCTCTGATGTTCGGCCTTCACTTGCTGACAAGTAAAGCACTTAGACACAAAAACTGCCACATCTCTCTTCATGCCCTGCCACCAAAACTGACTACCCAAATCACGATACATCTTAGTACCTCCCGGATGCACCGCAAGGCGTGAATGGTGAAACTCTCAGAGTACTTCCTCTCGGCAAGACTCCGGCACAAACAAACAGTCTCGGTATCTCACACTCTGGTCGGGATACACAATCAAACCCTTCTCAACCTTCCCACTGGAGATCTTCTTCCGGAGGGATTCTACCTCAAGGTCACCTACTCGACTCACAAGTGTAGGCTATGCAACTACAGAAAACAAGGTTGCAGCCTCAACGGATTCGCCCAAAGACAAGTCAAACTCGCCAAGTGCACCCAACATCTCCCATTCCCGGATGGCTATACTAGCTACAGCACTAACGGATTTCTTGCTAAGGGCATCGGCCACAACATTGGCCTTTCCCGGATGATAATGCAACTCAAAGTCGTAATCCTCAATAAACTCCATCCACCTCCTCTGCCTCAAGTTCAAGTCTTTCTGTGTAAACAGATATTTCAGACTCTTATGATCCAAGAACACCTCGAACCTCTCACCATAAAGGTAGTGCCTCCAAATCTTCAGGGCAAATATCACAGCTGCTAACTCTAGGTCATGTGTATGGTAATTCTTCTCGTGTATTTTCAACTGACGTGAGGCATAGGCAACCAGTTTCCCCTCTTGCATCAACACACAACCCAAACCCTCTCGTGAGGCATCACAATAAATGGCATAACTCAAACCCCTCTCCGGAATAATCAACACAGGAGCGGTGGTAAGTCTAACTTTCAACTCTTGGAACGACTTTTCACAAGTCTCACTCCACACAAATTTGATCCCTTTCCGTGTCAATCTAGTCATCGGCGAAGCTAGCCTGGAGAAATCCTTCACAAACCGGCGGTAATACCCAGCTAATCCCAGAAAACTGCGGATCTCAAAAATACTCTTAGGCTGTGCCCAATCTTGCACTGCCTCAATCTTGGATGTATCAACAGACACCCCTTCTCCGGAGATTACATGGCCTAAGAACTTGACTTCTCCTAGCCAGAACTCACACTTCCCAAACTTGGCATATAGCTTATGGGCTCTAAGCAACTCAAGCACAACTCTCAAGTGTTCCTCGTGCTCCTCCTCAGAAGGTGAATAAATCAGAATGTCGTCCACGAAGACGACCACAAAGCGATCTAGGAATTCTCGGAATATCCGGTTCATCAAGTCCATAAACACAGCCGGTGCATTGGTGAGCCCAAAAGGCATCACCAGAAACTCATAGTGGCCATACCGCGTACGGAATGCCGTCTTCGGAATGTCCTCCTCCCTGACCCTCAACTGGTGGTAACCCGATCTCAAGTCTATCTTAGAGAAACAACGGGAACCCTTCAACTGGTTGAATAGACCATCTATACGAGGCATCGGGTATTTATTCTTAACTGTAGTCCGATTCAATTTTCGGTAATCGATACAAAGTCTTAAGGCACCGTCTTTCTTTTTAGCAAAGAGGGTCGGTGCTCCCCACGGTGAAACACTAGGGCAAATAAAGCCCTTATCTAGCAACTCCTGGAGTTGAATCTTCAACTCACTTAACTCGGCTGGAGTGAAACGGTAAGGTGCCATAGAAATCGGTGCCGTGCCAGGCACTAGGTCAATAAAGAACTCGATCTCTCGATGGGGTGGCAAACTAACAAGATCCTCGGGAAAGACGTCCGAGTACTCGCAAACCACTCTCGGCAATACAGTCTGGGTCTCATCACACTCACTACTCATGAAGCTAGCAAGAAGACCACTAAGCTCACTCTGCCATCGCGGATCATACACCGGTGGCAAAACACTACCAACCCGATCCCCCAAGAAATAGAAACAATCCCCGCTTAAGGTACATACAGTGACCCTCTGGCGGTAGCAATCAATAACAGCCCGGTATGACGATAGCCAGTCCATACCCAAAATAACATCAAAGCCCGACATAGGCATAACTACAAAAGGAAATGTAAGTCGGCGGTCGGTGACCTCTATATCACAACCCTGACACCCTTGTTTCAAAATCAATTCACCCCCAACAAGTGATATAACACAAATAGGAGATGCTAACTGCGCCAACTCCAACCCCAAAACAAATGCAAATGCAGTAGATATAAAGGAATAGGATGCTCCCGTATCAATCAACACATTAGCAACCGAGTTGCAAAACAAAAAGGTACCTCTCACAACAGATGGAGCCGGTAAAAGATCCTACGCGGTAACAGCATACACGCGCCCTGAAGGTCTCTGATCTACCTGCTCACCCCTAGGAGCATAAGACTGCTGCGCAGACTAGGACGATGAAGCCCCCTGATTGGCCCTCGAGGCCTGAACTGACTGAGCTGGCTGATGGCTCTGAGTCTGCCTCAAACCAGATGCACCAGATGTGCCACTCAACTGCGGGCAAAACCTCTTCAGGTGCCCCGCCTGACCACACTGGTAACAAGAAAGTGGCTGGCCTCTGCCTTGACTCTGGCTCTGAGGTCGAGCCGAAGATGAAGCTGCTCTCTGCCCTCCTCCCTTCTACGGGCAAGCTGGAGACTTGTGGCCCAGCTGGCCACATTTGTAATAGGTAATGTCTCCCTGACTGCCTCTCCCAGAACCTACACTCGGCACTGGAAAGGTAGATCTAGCAAAACCACCCTTAGACTGCTGAGGGTTAGAGCCCCTCTGTCTCCTGCCATCACTCTGACCATCCTGACTCCTCTTGGAGCCCCTCTGTCTCTCCTCCTCCTCCTACATCATAATCTCCATATGGGCCGCAGCATCCACAAGACGCCCATAATCCCGGGTCATAGACCCTTCAACTCTCATCTTGAGCCCGTGTCTCATCTTCTTCTCAAATTCCAGAAAACGGCGTTCTTCAGACGCCATAAGCTCAGGTGCAAACCTGGATAAACTAGTAAATGCGGCCTCAAACTCGGCCACTGAAGAACTCAGCTGCTTAAGCTGGCAGAACTGATCCCTCAACCTCTCCCTAACAGCTAGAGACAGGAACTTCTCCTGGAAAGCATCTACAAAGGCCTCCCAAGTCCCTCTTACACGGCCTCTCATGAACTTCCACCACTGACCCGCATCTCCTTTCAGCTAGAAAGATGCCAAGGTCACCTTCAAAGGCCTGTCCTCGATGCCAAGCATCTCGAACGTCTTCGTTATCTGTTCGAGCCATTCATCCGCCTTAAGTGGCTCCTTTGGATCACCCACAAAGTCGTTTGGGTTACACCGGAAGAACTTCCTCTTCAGAAAAGAAGGCCCTGCATCTGCAACATGGGCCTGAACCTGATTCTCAACTCTGAGAATGCCTATAGATTCCCTGAATGCCCTTGCTATCTCGTGGGCTAAGGTGCCTATAGCCTGCTGACCTACAGGCTCGGCCACATTGGCCTGACCAACACCCTCTTGCTGCTCCAGAATCTCATCCGGTATAGGCATCTCCTGCCTACCACGCCTACCACATCCTCATCCTCGTCCTGACATCCTAATAAAGGTAACAGAGACATTAGCACATTAACAAATGTACCGAAGCTATAACACTCGCGTCCTAATGCATTGGACAACAGTAATTCACTCCACGTAAGCACATAATCACATAAGCACCTACGAATTTCATTCCTGGATAATGACAGTCCTGAGGCGTTACTAGCGTTCCAGTTAGAAACAGTGTTGATCAAGTGCTTTTCCAATAGGACTCCCAGAAACCCAAGGATCCAATCAACATCCTAGAAATTAAATCTCATACCCATATAGTCATATAAGCATGATATCAAATAAACACATACTATCATACATAAGTCTCTAACAAACGAGACGAACCCATTGTGATACTAATCACTTCCCACGTACCCAAAGTATTCAAACCCGGTACGCTCTGATACCAAGTTGTAACGCCCTCAAAATAATAGATAAAACCCAACATTCTTAACAAGCATTGATATAAGAGAAATAAACATCCTTTCATTCATCAGAGTATTCTAACAAAAGATATTACATGTTGTCCACAAAAGTAAACGCCCTACTGGCTTACAACTTTCCAAGCCAATACTTGGATACAAAGAAGTGAGTACTAACTCAAATACATATTAAACCCATGGCTTGAATTTACATGTAATATCAAATAACAAAACCACAAAAGAAGTCTTCAATTCTCAGAACCTTCCAAGCTAAGTCCTTGGACGTAGCATATCACCTGGACCTGAAAATGATGTTCCCATATAGGGTGAGCCAATGCCCAGTAGAGAAATACTAAACCAACTATAAGCAATGACTAAAATAATAGCATTTGATAGATGGCTAACGTTCATAAACCAGTTATATCACAATACAGTTACATGACAATATGTCCATGTTACGTTCCACTTTCCTTTACTTATCCAAATCGTTTCATAAACATGGCTCAGAACTTGGCCAAACAATTAATAGGAATACATTCCTTATTAAAGATTTCCTTTATTCACAATTCAAATGAGTCTACAACCCATATTAAAAGCACTTCCAATATCTCAACTTAGTACACACATTTGCTGTATTAACATTTCAAATGATACACATAATTGCTGTATCCATGGAGTCCATCCCCTATCTCCTCCCAATGGGTTTGAGAGTCCATCCCCTATCTTCCCTCAAACCATGGAGTCCATCCCCTATCTCCTCCCAAACCATATGCATAAACAATGTATTTAACACTTGTTATACACAATAATCAATCAATACACGTATTTGCTGTATTAATTCAACCGTCATATTCTATGACACATTCAACGTAATTAGTTTCAGTTTTCCCTAATCAACATACAGTGTCTACAACAATCAAGACTATCCTCCACCGATAGCCCAAAACAGTTATTTCTAAACAGAAAATAAATGCATTAAATAAATACAATATCAACAATTTCGTCGGTGAGTGATAAATTAACCCAACTACACCATTCAATCCCATAATTTCCCAATTTCATGAATGTCAACTCAATTTCATCATTTCCCAAATTAATTATATCAATTAATTTATCACAACAATTAGGGCATTTCCACCCTTTATCAAAAACAACCCTAAGGTTCAATTTCCTCAATTTGACACTAATAATGCCATTTTTCAAATCTTACAAACACATGGAGTTTAATATATGAAAAACCCCCTTTTTGTTAAATTACAAATTAAACCCTAACTTTTCCCAAAATTACCAAACATCACCAACTAATCAAAATGACCAAAATCAAAGACAAAGCTCATAAGATGGAGTAGGGTATCCCTACCTCAAAGTTAGAGCTCAAATGGAGGAGATGATGAAAATCCAAGATGCTCCAAACTCACAAATTTTCATATTAGAATGAAGCCCAAGCCACCCTCTACCTTTCTTACAAAGAGATTAGGGTAGAAACACTGAAGAACTAGATCAATCCCTAGAGAGAAGGTAAGTGTAGAGAGAGAGAGGGTCAGTTCTAGGGTTTTAGAGCAAAAGGAGACAAAAAAATGAAGTGTTTCCCCGCTGCTGCCTGCTGATATAACATAGGCTCGCTCGAGCGAAGGATTGGTCGCTCGAGCGACCAGACACAAAGAAACCTCGCTCGAGCGTAGAAATCCTCGCTCGAGCCAACAACATGAAGCTTCAGGTCTGCAACCAGAAGCATGCTCGAACGACAGAATGCTCGCTTGAGTGAAGAAACTCAAAACATACACCTCACTCGCTCGAGCAAAGGAAAGCTCGCTTGAGCGAAGAACTGCACCCTTCAGGTTCAGTACTGGACGCAGACGCAAGCTCGAGTGAAGGACTTCGCTCGCTCGAGCCACCAGGTACAAAACTCAACTCTCGCTCGAGCGAAGGAAACCTGGCTCGAGCGAAGGATCTACAACAAAGAGCTCGCACGAGCGACAAAGTCCTGGCTCGAGCGAAGACACCAAAATCTGGGCAGCAGCCATTTGTTTCAAAACTCACCAAACCTGTTACAAACCTGCCCAAAACATCCTATAACTCAAATACAAAGTATTGAAGGACGGAAACGAGATATAAATAACCACCAACATCTATGGAACCAAGTCCAGATTACACTAATCAATGGAGGGAAAATCGGAATCGCTATATAAAGTGTTATTTAGAATACTAAACCAATTACATCCTCATGACTCGTCCTTATTTTGTTTCCACTCAATCAACAAGCTAGTCATTAACACAACTTAGATTAAATTTTTAGCATTTAGTTTAACCGTGCCATTCCAAGCCACAATACAATGAAAAGAAATTTTTGTTTTCCAAATTATTCTCAACATTTACCCGGTGAATTCCAACCATCATCCAATAACCTCTGTCACCCACCGATTATATCACAACACACTTACCTCACATATCTGTAATAACAATGTATAAAAACAATCCCGATGCATCTGAGAGGCAACATAGCACATACGAACATCAACACGAATAATCAATAATACACATTGACACAAGTGCGCCTACAACAATCTACGTTCAAACATTTTAACCCAATTAGAGTGATTTCATAGATTCACATAAACAACATACATACACAAGCAAGGCTCAATGTCCTCCAGTACCACTTAAGGTACTACTTAACCGTATCACTATTTATTTGAACCAAAGCAATTCCCCAAGATGACTAGGTGTTAATGAATTTCGAATACCACTCATCAACACCACCGGTTTCAAACCAAACCAAAATGGACCAAACTACACCAAACCAATCCTTAAATCTCGTAAATAGGGAGTGACTACAAGGATCCATCTTCTCTACACAACTTACTCCAATTCACCAATTATCCACTCTCACAATTCAAATAGAGACATATTAACCAACACCAATTACCCCTACCTGGGGTCCGACACATGCTAACATCATACCTGGATCTAAGTTCAATTTTCCTAAGCTTATAATCTCACAACTCATAATCATCTTCATTACTCATCATTCACACGCAAGGCACAAAACACAGACAAGGCCAAGAAGTTCATTATGCTTCATCCCCAACTCATCAACTCGAGACAAGCTTCATCCGAGCTTCACCATTACATAAAGGAGACTCAACACTCACAAAACCCTTCCAAGACGTTTCTCAAACTTGCCACCTTACGCATATCCAACCATTCCAAAGTGACTATTTGTCACCCCAAACAATAATATCAACCAATCGATTAACTACTCAATAAAACTTTCATTTAGACACTCAAACATCCACAGGTTGCCCCTAACCATTTACTCCGAAATGGAGCTCCCACACACCATTCCCCACACTTTTAGAATCTCACCGGACTCCTCAAATATACGTTGCACTAGTACTGTTCCTAATAATCCCATCACTCTTATGTCGATATGGCAACAACACCTTTAGAACACATCTGAAAATAATGTTTAAAACCTCTAAGAACATGTATTTGGGAGAGGAAAATAAAAGATATGGTGGTAATGTGGCTTACTTGTTATCTAGGATGTTTGCATAATTTTTCCTCTCCTCCACCACCAAACTCTCTCTTTCTCCTTTTTCTTTCTCTCAACCATGGGAGTAGTGTGTGAGTGTGTATGTGTGTGTTCAACAAGTGGGGAGGAGGGGTATTTTTATAGGAAAAAAAAAAGTGGTAAAAAGACTATTTTGCCCTTGGTTCCAATTCAAATGAATAGTGCTTTGATTTAGTTTAAATATAATGGAATGAGGGATGATTAGGATCTTAATTATGTACTTAATTATGATCTAGTTAGGCTTAGGTCTAATTTAATTCATTCTGGTTACAAGTACATGCATATATATACCAAGATTTGTTCTTGTTTCAAAAAAAATTTAGCTTCACTTACCTTTTTGAAATTATTGCCAATATCAACTGAGATTGGTAAAGCTGCCTTTTGCAATTTGAATTTGAGTTCACACTTCTTAGAATTTGATTTGGAACCCAGTTTGACTATGAACCCTACCAACTTTACATGGCTTGGGTGAATTACAAACCCCTCCTTTTGTGTTAATAAGTTTGTTCTAAAAGCATAAATTTGAGGGTATAGTCTTTTTGCACAGTGTCTTTGGTAAATTTTTTTAATTTAATTTATTTTTTATTTTTTACTTTTAGTTTTAGTTAATCTAGATACACTTTTGTGAAATTTTTATTTCAAAAAATCAAAAAAAAATTTATAAATATTTTACTTTTTAAGTGCATTTAAAAAAATTAACTAATATATATATATATATATATAATTCACTAAAAACAACAACACAAAAAATAAATAATTCAAAATAAAATAGATTAACGTAGTTTAAGTTTTTGTTTTTTAAAATTTGTAGAACTTAAGCTTATAAAGTCACCCTATCTATAAAAAATTCCTTCAGTCGCATGTGACACTTCATACTTTTTGGATTAATAGGATTGCTTTGAACACCTTTATTATTATACTTGGAGCCTCTTAGATTCATTTTGGAATATTGATTGAGGTGGTATCATGTTTGGGAAGTAGGATTGAACCAAAAACTTTGATTTGGATAATTGTCTTATGAGCAGTCATTACGCTTTTGTCATTTTATTTTTCCACACTTTGAATTTGGATGTAAAGCCAAAACCATTGGAAAGATTATTTCTGGGGCTTCAATTTGGACACAAGAACGACCTAAAACGGAGTCCGAACGAGGGAGTTATGCTTGTTTGAATTTTGAGTATCTGTGCTTGAAGCAAGTCCGCTCGAGCAATCTGCGCGAATTTTAGAGATTGTGGGAGCTCTTTTTCTACGCTCGAGCCTAGCTTTCTTTGCTCAAGTGAACTGGTCGATATCAGTCACTTTAAAGTAACTTTTTGGCCCAAAAACTTTGTTAGCATTTGGTAGAGTTTTAGAATTATGATTTAAGTGTGAAAATTTTGTTTGGTTATGAGTTTTGAAATTTTTTTTGAATTGAGTTTGAAATTTTTGATGTGACATATGATATTTGATTCAAAAATTTACAACTCATAACCAAACACACAACCCAAAATTTGTAGAACTTAAGCTTATAAAGTGACCCTATCTATAAAAATTCCTCTAGTCGCCTGTGACACTTCATACTTTTTCGATTAATAGGATTGCTCTGAACACCTTTATTATTATACTTAGCCTCTTAGATTCATTTTGGAATATTGATTGAGGTGGTATCATGTTTGGGTAGTAGGATTGAACAAAAAACTTTGATTCGGATAATTGTCCTATGAGCAGTCATCACGCTTTTGCTATTTTCTTTTTCCAAACTTTGAATTTGGATGTGAGGATAGAACCATTGGAAAGATTATTTCTGGGGCTTCGATTTGGACACAAGAACGACCTAAAATGCAGTCCGAACGAGGGAGTTATGCCTGTTTGAATTTTGAGTATATGTGCTTGAAGCAAGTCCACTCGAGCGGTCTGCCCGAATTTCA
Organism: Camellia japonica; assembly: GCA_030407325.1. Classification (NCBI taxonomy): domain Eukaryota; kingdom Viridiplantae; phylum Streptophyta; class Magnoliopsida; order Ericales; family Theaceae; genus Camellia; species Camellia japonica. Next base: position 98,567,123 of record JAPPVO010000007.1, read on the forward strand.
GAGATTTTGGGAGCTCTTTTTCTACACTCAAGCCTAGCTTTCTTCGCTCAAGCGAACTGGTCGATATCAGTCATTTTAAAGTAACTTTTTGGCCCAAAAATTTTGGTAGTGTTTGGTAGAATTTTAGAATTATGATTTGAGAACAGAGTTATATTTTGAGTTTTTGAGTTTTAGAATTATGATTTGAGTTTGAAATTTTTGATGTGACATATGATATTTGATTCAAAAATTTACAACTCATAACCAAATACAGAAGCCAAAATTCTATTGAAAGCTCATAAAAAATTTTAAAAAAATTCCAAAAATATTTTTTATTTAAAATATAAAAAAAAAAAACCACGAACACTGTTCTAGCCAACCGGCCGGACGTCCGGGGGACGTTTGGAATGATGACTGGGTAGACGTATTTTTAAAAGTGGCTGTGGAATCAATTTTTAAAAACTCTAACCAAACACCACACTCAAACCAAGGGGTGGAATCAACTTTTCAAAGCCTTACCAAACACAGCTTTTTTTTTTTTTTCTTCCTCTCTTCTCCCCGTCTCCTCTATACCCGAAACCCTAGCCCTAAAAACCTTGATATCATCTATTTTTTACCTAGAATCCACCATGGATCTTGCATTAAAGATGAAGAACAAGTGAGGATGAGCATTTTTAACCGATTGAATCTTGGTTTTGTGAAGGATTCTCCTAGAAGTCTTGTTGTCTTGCTATTTTCTTGAGGTAGGATTACTTTTAGCTTTGTATCTCTTTACTTTAAGGACGATTATTTGGTATTATTATGACATTGATGCTATAATTAAAATTTTGCATTTACAAAATTTGGTTTTGTTTCAAAAATGAGATTTCCTCTACTTTCTCTTGAGATTTTTATTAATGGCTAGGATTATGGAGATTTTAGTTTGAAGATAACATTTTACATGGTTTATGGGCAAAAGCCCTAAATTTATGAAAACCCTAGTTGTCAAATTTGGAGAAAAGATGAAATTGATTTCAAATCTTTAAATTGATGAATGGATTATGATATTTTGAATATGTATTGCTTGAGATTTATGAATTTAAAAGCCTTGGAGATTTTTCCTTGGAATTAACTTTCAATTCTTTAAATTTATGATTCAATTGTGAGATTGAGATATATTTTGATATGAGACTCTTGAAATTGAAAGCTTTTGAGGATTTCCTTTGAAATATGAAGATTATGTCTCCATAATTGTTCAATTATTTGAATGGGAAATTTACCTTTGTTCTCATGGATGTATAAATTCTTGAAATTAGTGGAAATACTGGAAAGGGGTTTAAGGGGGGGTAAATAGCATGGGAGTCTGGGTAGGGAGTCAATTTTTTAAAAGAGTTGTGTGTTGTTGTTACTTACGTGGGGAGTCAAGGTGTCCAATTGTCTATCTTGAGCTTATCGTCAAATGAATGTGGGAAAATGTTTTTGGGTGTCCACTGGTCCTGTCGTATTATAGCCAGTAAAAGTGGAAAAACGGATGATTTTTGGGTGCCCACGTCCTACTGTATAATAGTCGATAAATGTGGGTGTGGTTTTTTTAAATGAAGTGACTTGTGTGTGTGATTTGGGATTCTCTTCAGGGACTTCATGGTGTATTTACACCCCCCCCCCCTCGCGATGTGGAAATGTGATTTTCATGGAAGTTATAATATCTATGTTTTGTTGCTTAAACTTTTCACATGAGTTGAACAAGAAAATGTTTTGGTTGTGATAGTGCCATATGAATTTTCAAATAATTAGATACTTTGTTAAAAGTATTTATACTGGGCATCTAACTCGATTCTATCTAACATTTCAAGAATTGTTGGTGTGATTCCGCCCAAGTGACAAGGCGGTGAAGATTTTTGAACGAAGCACGTGGGCTCATTGATTGTTAATTGTTGAAGCTTCGGGGCTGATGTGTATTGGGACCATGTGTCCATTTTGTTGTACCAAGGCTATGCCTTGCTATTTGTACGTCATTAAGGCATTATTATTTTTATTTTTTAGTTTCTTGGATTATGTAAATGTTATTATTACAAGGACAAGAACATTAAAATTGTAATATTTGATATGTAGATCAATGGAAAAAAGGACTTTTGAGATTATTGTTATTATTGGTTTGGAAAGATATCAGATTAAGGAGTGATATTTTAGTTTAATAAATTTTGAGGTGTTACCTAATGATGCTCTTGTCAAAATTCAGACAATAAAATAAAAATTTGACTCATTTACATTATGTAGAGACGTTAATATACGTGGGCACTTAGTTAAATATAAACACTTATAATAAAACTCAAAATGTATTTATATATATATAGGGAAATGTTATGGCATGCACTCTTTGAGGGGTGTATATGTATATACCTTATCACAAAATATATAATTTTATTGAAAATTTTGATAATATTAATCACAATATGTAACCTTGGCATAAGTTGATGTAACAAAATATCTAAAATTTTGTAATTGATGTTGCAAAACACCCAGGAACAAAATGTTACTTGTTGCTTACTAAACAACACACGCATTTATATATATTCTTGACTTAGGCCTCGAATTGTTTTGATTTTTTAAAAATTGAATTTTTTATTTTTCATATTATTTTATTTTTTGTAATTTTTTTAATATTTTAAATATATATATATTTTAGATATACCTAATTTAGATAAACTTAAAAATATATATATTTTTAAAAATACAAAAACAAATATACAAAAATTCTGTACATTTTCGTATTCTTGTATATTTATTAATTTTTTTTAAATATTTTTTTACAAATATTTTACTTTTTAGGTGCATCTAAAAAGTGAAAAAACTACTTAAAATATTTTTTAAAAAAAACACTAAGAATAAAAAAAAAAAACTCGATTTTCAAAAAATCAATCTAAACCAAACAGGATAGTACCACTAAGAAACAATATATAGCACACATTAAGGTCCCGTTTGGGGATATGCTATCTTATTCTAAAAACTAAAAATTTATTATAAGTTATCACATCATTCTCAAGTAATGATTAGTAAATGTTTAAGACCCACAAAAAAACTTTCCACAATTTGATCTACAATGATGTGGCATAATACACATCAACTTTCAATTTGTCACATACTCAATTGTGTGGGGTTTATCCCTTTTGCCACATCATTTACGGGTTCAATTTGTGGGTCTCTAACACTACTTTTAGAATTATGTAAAAAATAGTGAATTAATCATTATTTGAACATTTGAAAATTGAAGACACTTTTTTCCACCCACTTTCCGCACATTAGGTTATATTTTGATCATAAATTTAGAGAGAAATTTACGTAGAAAAGAAAAAGTAATGAAATAAAGCGCTTTTTTCACATTTCCATTATCTTATATTTGCCTCCGCAAATTCCTCCTCAAATTTATAATCAGCCTATATATAAACAAATGTTTTCTTCCAGTCAATTAGTGTTGTTCTCTTCTAAAAGAGACTTGATTACTTGCAAAAGATTCTTTTCTTTTTTCTTTTTTCTTTTTTAAATTTTTATTAGCTATTTGTAGAAAAATATGACAATGAAATGTGAAAGTTCAAAAAATTCTACGCCTAAGAAGAAGTAATTGCCATTCATGAGCTATGACTTTTGAAGTCATCAAGTCTTCTAATAGAGTTCCCTCAAGTTCATGTTTAAAAACTGCACTGCACAAGCTAAACTCTCATCTTTAAACACTCGTACCAAGTAACCTTCCATACTAAGAAGCCATGGGCACAACCTCTAGTGCTCTTTTGATGTTATTTTCTTTTCTTTTCATTGAAAGAATTGAGTTATGTAGTAGCAGTACAAATTCAAATGTGAGTTGCACAGCGAGTGAACGAGAAGCTCTTATCGAGTTGAGGGGAAAGCTCAAAGATGATGCAAATCGCTTATCCACGTGGGTTGGAAAAGACTGTTGTCTATGGAAGGGAGTCAGTTGTTGTAGGAAAATAGGCCATGTCATGAAGCTTGATCTATGTAATCCAATCCCTTTTGATTCCTACAAGGGCAATTTTATTCAGCATTCTGCCAATTTCGACAAGAACCAGATTGAGCGGCGAGATAAGTCCTTCTTTACCTCGTTAAAATCTTTTGAGTTACATACTTAAGCATGAACAATTTTTTCAGATATGCAATTTCCAAAATTCTTAGGCTCCCTGAAAAGCTTGAGATCCTTTGACCTTTCTTGTCACAATTTTTCAGTGGAATGATTCCTCATCATTTGGGGATCTTTCAAGATTGCAGTATCTCAACCTTAGCAATAACGCTTTAGTTGCTCCAATACCAGAAACTCTTGGAAGGTTGATATCTCTCACAGTCCTCGACCTTTCTTTTAATGACTTTGATAACTCAATGTTGCATTGTTTGAGTAACTTGAGTAGTCTTGTCTATATGGATATTAGTTCTAATAATTTTAAGAGTTTAATTCCTGATGCTCTTGGAAGGTTGACCGCCCTCACCTTCCTTGACCTTTCTGACAACAATTTCGATAATTCAATGTTATTATATTCTTTGTGCAACCTTACCGGTCTTGTCCATTTGGATCTTGGTTTTAATAGTCTTAATGGTTCAATTCCGTATTGCTTTGGGAAGTTGCACTCTATTTCAGTCCTCAAGTTGGATTATAATAGTTTTCAAGGTCCAATTCCAAGTGAGATTGGTAATATGACACAACTTCCAGAGCTTCACTTCACTAGAAACAAGTTCAAAGGTGAAATACCAAACTCCATGCAAAACCTCTGCAGCTTGTGCATACTTGATTTATCCTATAACAAGCTCAATGGGAACCTTTCAACTTTGGTTAGTCCCTTTGGTTGCATCCATAATAGTTTAAAAGTGTTAGAACTCAAAATAAACATGTTTAGTGGTCATTTGCCAAATCACTTGAGGGAGTTCAAGAATCTTGAGTACTTTGATATTTCTGAGAATTCATTTTATGGTCTACTGCCATCATCAATTGGAAGACTGTCATATTTTGAGAAGTGTTGAATATAGAAATAATCATTGAATGGGAGCATTCCAAATAGTCTGGACCAACTTTCAAAACTAGAAATGCTGATTTATCAACAATTTCCTTTGTTGGCATGGTATCTGAACTTCATTTTGCAAACTCAAGAGGTTTAAAATGAGTTATACTGTCTCCCAAACTCATTATAGTTCTGAATGTGAGCTCCCAATGGGTTCCTTCCTCCTTTCAAACTCCTATAGCGACCCCGGTCTTTTCCCATTTGATTATTGTATCCGGACTTATGTTCCGTAGATTTCGTTGTCATATCATTGTTGTTGTTGTCCTTTAATTCCTTATTCTTGGGTTATAGGATGTTTTGGGCAGATTGATTGCAGGTTGGTTGGGTTTTAGAAACCAAGTGTTGTTGTCCAGTTTTCTGCTTGGTCGCTCGAGCGAGCTTCTCTTCGCTCGAGCTAGGCTTTTGTTTTTGGTCCGTCGCTCGAGCGAGCTCTTCTTGGCTCGAGCGAGCTTTGCGTCTAGTACTTAGACCTGAGAGTTGTGTTTCTTCTTGGCTCGAGCTTTTCTTCTTCGCTCGAGCGAGATCAGTTTCTTGTGTCTGGTCGCTCGAGCGACCAATCCTTCGCTCGAGCGAGCCTGTTTATATCAGTTAGCAGCAGCCGGGAGAACATCACTTTTTCATCCTTTTCTTTTTGAAACCCTAGTTACGAGACTCTCTCTCTCTCTAAACTCACCTTCTCTCTAGATTTTCATCTCCTTCTAGTGTGAATCCATCCTAGGTTCTTTGTAAGAAAGATAGAGGGTGGCTTGGGCTTCGTTCTAATATGAAGAATAGTGGATTTGGAGCACTTTGATTTCGGGTCATCTTCTCCATTTGAGTTCTCCATTTGAGAGGTAGGGATTCTTCTTGTTTCTTTTCAATACTTCATCTATAGATAGACATGTGGTAGTTTTTGTATTGCATAAAAACATTATATCATGTTGGATTTGTGAAAATCATGAGGTTGAACCTTGGGTGGTTGTTGGATTTGGGTTTATTATCATTAGTTATGGTTTAGGCTAATTGGGGTGTTAATTAGCATGTTGTTATTGAAAGGAGAGGAAACCCTAATTTTTTATTTGATTTGATAAATTAATAGAGGGGTCTTGATCATTGGGCGAATACGTATGTATTTTGGGTCTTAATTGTGATCATTGTTGTTTTGTTGTTGTTAATTGAACCTTTTAGGTCAATATTGAGAAAGAGGGAGGAAAACCCTAATTTAATGATTATGACTTAAATTGCATAATTAAATTGGAATGGCTTTGAAAAGAACGTAGTAGATTAAAATGAGTTATGGCCTTATTGTCCATGGAATTGAATTTGTGAAAACAAAAGGTATGAGAATTGGATTGTTGTAATATGAGTGTTGACACACATATGCGGAGGTTGTATCTTTAACTACCATGTTAGTTCTGTTGAAGGGTTTGTGATCTCATGTTAATTGAGTCCGTTATTAGATGTACCATATATCTGCATCTAGAGGTTTTGTCCTTGGTCATCGGTGGAGGATGACGTGGTTGCATTGAATTGTCGTGTATACTTTACACATTGTTGATTGAACATCTTATGTGATGAATAGGGAGAGAGAGGGGTTGTACTCCAGTGTGTGTGAGAAGATAGGGGATGGACTCCACACACCTATGTGTTCATTTACCTTAACACACTGTTTGTATTCTGATAGTTCATGTGTATGTTTTACACATGTTGGTTATGCCATGTTGTATTGTGATTGTTGGTGATATACCCTGCGCTGATAATCAGAGGTACCGTTACCTTCCAGCTAGCGCCTGGAGAACTGTATGCGCTGATAATCTAAGGTACCACACCCTTCCAGCTAGCGCCTGGTAAAATGGTATGTTGTTGTGAGAAGTGTATCTTTGACTTACTACGCACTAGCTAGTAGAGCAAAGTTTTGTTGTGATTGTTTCAGTGTATCTGGGAACATTGTGGATTGTGTTGGTTACAGTTTTGGAGGGCCGAGTTGCCTCATTGGTTTATTTTATGCATGTAGTTGAGTTGTTATCTCCCTTTATAAAGGTATACATGTATAGTTATGATAGATTTGGGATTGAACCGAAACGGCTTTTGTCTTTTGGAAGTGTAAAGAAAATCAAACATTTTAGAAACATGTTTTGAAATGCCACATCTGTTGTACGTGTGGGAAATGGGATAGAGTAATGGGCTTAGTGAATCTATTTTTCCTAAGTAGTCGTTAATGTTATAAAAGATTGGGAACGGGGGTTAATGAAAGGAAAAAGGAAAGATGAATCGCTTATAGCGTTGAATTGTTTTCGAGAAAAGTTTATATATGTATATATATATTGTATAAACTGTCACATTATTATTCTAGTACGAGATTGAGTGTTCATGATCATAGCTATCTGTAATGTTGTTATTGTTGAGGATCATGTTGAGATCCCTACTGGACTATATGTTCATCCCACGTTGTTGAAATCTTTTTCAGGTGTTTAGCAGGATGTGCTACAAGATTTGGATCTTCTTAATTGTTGGCCACGGGGCCTCTTTGTTGTTGGCGGAATGCCATATGTGTAAAAGGGTTACACCCTTCATTTGATTATTTAATGTTGTAAGCCTGAGGGCAATTTATTTAAGGATGCTCATGTTGTATTTAGTTTTCATTCGAATGAGAGAATTGTTGTTCATTACTTTTAATGGAACATTTGACTTTATTTCCGCATGTTATCTCTGAAATTGAATTAAGTTAAGGAACTTGGTAATGACTTCGAGTAATAAAAAGTGGGGCGTGACAACTTGGTATCAGAGCTACCGGGTTTGAATACCTTGAGCTCGTGGGAAGTGGTTTTTACCACAGTGGGTTTACTACGTGTAGTGAGGACGTTGCATATAGTTAACATGAAAGTTAGGACTTATGTGTTGCATTTATGTGAGCATGGGATTTAGTCTCTGGGATAGTATTCATAGCCGGTGAACTTGCTTTGAAGTCCTTTTGGAAACGCGCCTGATCAACGTGGTTTCTGATAGGAAATCCTTGAGAGTTCCGGGATGAGTGGCTATCTTTGTGGACTTGATTCGATTATGTGTTTACATGTTTAAATGTTTATATGTAATAGAAATGTAAATTTTGAGACTAAGTGTGCATTGTGACCTTTTGGTGGTAGAGTGTGCCTCGGAGAAGGCTATTGTGTTATGCACTAAGTGTAATTTTTTTTTTTGTGCTTTATAGGATGTCTACACGAGGGAGTAGAGGACGGTTGAATAGTAGAAGTGTCGGTAGGGGCACAACAGTTCCTTTAGCAACCGCCGTTGCAGCATCGGCTGTTGGCGAGGATGTCGCACGTGAGATTGTGAGAGCAGTGCAAGACGCCCTAGTTCGCACTGAGGGCGGCAACGGGCATGCTCTCAAACTTACTAAGGAGTTTTTCCGCTCCGGTCCACCAGAGTTTGTGGGGGAGGCTAAACCGTTGGAGGCAGAGAGTTGGTTAGAGCAGATTACCAAGACTCTTGATATGCTCAGAGTCGAAAATGAGGAGTTGAGGGTCTCTTTGGCAACTTTTCAGTTGAAGGGTGATGCGAGTTATTGGTGGAAGTATGCTAAGAATACTGTAGATAGCACGTGGGTTGCTTTTACCGGGGCCTTTTTGGCCAAGTATTTCCCTCCTTCCGCTCGGGAAAGGTTGAGGGATCAGTTTTTGGAGTTGCGTCAGGATGATACTCCTGTGGCACAGTTTGAGATGCGGTTTACTAGTTTGTCGAGGTTTGCTCCAGAGTTGGTGGCGACAGAGGAGCGTCGTTGCTACGAGTTTGAAAAGCGGCTGTGTTCTGATATTCGGGAGAAGGTAGCTGGATCCTTTTGGAAGGATTATTATAATTTAGTCGAGGCAGCGGCCCATGTGGAGGCCATGGTTGCAAGTGATGATAGGGTTAAGGAGGAGACCATCTCGGTAAGTCCTACGGTTCCTAAGCACTCTAGGCTCAGTAAGGGGTGGAGGCGGAAACATGCTCAGTCAAGGGCTGATTCCTTTTCCTCGCCAGGGGTTTCGGACCCTTCTGTTGGGGGTTCTAGGGAGGTGCAGATTTCAGATCAGTCTCAGAGTAGGGGGTCTGGTGGTTGTTTTGTTTGTGGTCAGTTGGGCCATGGTAGACGTTTTTGTCCTTTGCGTGTAAATTCTACGGGTGTTTCAAAACCTAGTCAGACTCAGTCGTACCCGTCCAGTCGAGGGCGTTATCGGTACCAGAAACAGGCAGGCCAGGCTTCGGGAGCCTCGCGAGGGGCGACTTATTAGTTAGCCCTACAGTGTTACCCTGGAGAGGGACCTTTTGTAATGTTGGCCGGTGGTGTATCACGTTTTTTTTTGATTTTGTTGTTGACCGGTGTACTATTGGATGCTGAGGCATCATGTTTATGTATCGCATATGCATGCATAGTATTGTTTGTTTAATCCTCGTGTATTGGGGAGTATGTATGGAATTTCGAACTCTCTATTTTATTTTGAGAAGTTGTTAATGGGGTCAATGATCCTAGTATTGTTGCTTGCTTAGTACTGTGTATTGAGTTAGTCTTGTGACGGCCTGTGGGCCTTGTTCTTTTTAGAGATTATGGGTTGAGAACGGGAATCCGTGGGTGGATGTGATTGATGTGATGGTTTCGAGAGTTGTGCGGTATTAGCAAGGTTATGTGAGGTTATATCTCGGGTTAGCGGGAATGGTACCTGTATGTTGGTTTGTGTTTTGGGCTTGCTAGTTAGTGAGTCTGGGGTGACCCCAACGGTTGTATAGGGGTAGTGTTTGTTTTGTGATTGGTTATCAATTGTGGGGTATGGTTTGTGAGTGGATGCAGGCAGCATTCTTTAGAGGAAGAACAGTTTGTGTTCTAGAGTAACGAGAATAGCGTTGGTCGAATTATCCTTCTTGATTGGGTAGTTGTAATTGCGGTTGACCATGTCGGTCTTCGGTCGAGGAGATGAGTAGGCTTGCTATGCAGCCATGGGGAGGGAAATGGTGATACCCTTAGACGCAGTGTTGATGCGGTTTAATTTGAGGAGATCCGGTGAGATTCCAAAATTGGGGATTTGTGTAGAGAACTCCGTGTTAGGGGTTAGTAATTTGAGTGGCACATCAGTGTGTGGATTACTGAGTGTGGAGTTAGTTGAGTTGATTAGTCAGCTTATTGGTATTGTGTTTTGGGTGGACATCGGTCACCTTGAGGTTAGTCTCGTTTGTTGTAGACTTTGTGTGTTGATTAGGGAAAACTGAAACTAATCATCCGGGTTGTGTTATTAAATATGACGATTATAGTAATACAGCAAATATGTGTATTGAATGATCATTGTAAATGATTGGATTTTTTTTTATATACATTATGTGTATATATATTGTTTGGGAGGAGATAGGGGATGGACTCCGATGATACAGCACCAAAATGTGTATCCATTGAAAGATTGTAATAGCTCATATGCTTATTTATTGTGAAGTGAAAAATGTTTTATATGAGTTACTATCTCATATAATTGTTTGGCCAGGTTCTGAGCCAGGTGTATGTTATTAAATTGGTTAAGTAAAAGGAGGCGAGATGAAATTGCAAAACCATGAATTTCTTATGCCTTATGTGTTGATAGTATTGTTGTTATTTCTATTAACTATCATTATAGAAATGTTATGCTTCGTGTTGGTTTTGGTATCACTGTAAGAGTGACGGATATTGTTGGTGTTATGTTGAAAGGATTTGGAAAACAAAATTTTTTTTTTTTTTCCTAGTGTTTGGGCCACCTAAGGTTGTTGATGAGAAATTGATTTAAATCAAAGATTTTGAGAAATTCCAAATGAATCTTTTTGGTAAATAAACTGTGGATGCTTTTTGTGTTTTGGATAACACCGTATTTGTGAAAAATATTTACAAAACGTTGAGTTTCGCATGGAAAATGAAAGATTTATTTTGGAATGTTAACATTGAAAATTTGACTATCTTCGAGAAATGTCTCTTGAACAAGAAAATGTTTTCTTATTATTTTACTCAAAAGATTTGCTTTAGTTGCATTTTGGGAGTTATACTGTTGAATAGTGACTTAGCTTGAAGCACTAGTCGGTTGTTCTCGAATTGTGTTGGGGAAGGTTTGGTTTGTTAAGGTTTTCGTACCTAAGTGTTGTGGTTTGGAACGTATTCCCTTAGTGAGTCTCTTCCTTGGTAAGAGTGGCGTGACGGTTTGTAGTGAGAGCGGTTTCACTCCTAGTATTGGGGGGTGTTGGTGTTGAATAACCAGTTGGCCTTGTATTCTGGCATATGCTTAATTTCGGGGACGAAATTCTTTTAAGGGGGGGAGGTTATAGCGACCCCGGTCTTTTCCCATTTGATTATTGTATCCGGACTTATGTTCCGTAGATTTCGTTGTCATATCATTGTTGTTGTTGTCCTTTAATTCCTTATTCTTGGGTTATAGGATGTTTTGGGCAGATTGATTGCAGGTTGGTTGGGTTTTAGAAACCAAGTGTTGTTGTCCAGTTTTCTGCTTGGTCGCTCGAGCGAGCTTCTCTTCGCTCGAGCTAGGCTTTTGTTTTTGGTCCGTCGCTCGAGCGAGCTCTTCTTGGCTCGAGCGAGCTTTGCGTCTAGTACTTAGACCTGAGAGTTGTGTTTCTTGGCTCGAGCGAGCTTTTCTTCGCTCGAGCGAGATCAGTTTCTTGTGTCTGGTCGCTCGAGCGACCAATCCTTCGCTCGAGCGAGCCTGTTTATATCAGTTAGCAGCAGCCGGGGAGAACATCACTTTTTCATCCCCTTTTCTTTTTGAAACCCTAGTTACGAGACTCTCTCTCTCTCTAAACTCACCTTCTCTCTAGATTTTCATCTCCTTCTAGTGTGAATCCATCCCAGGTTCTTTGTAAGAAAGATAGAGGGTGGCTTGGGCTTCGTTCTAATATGAAGAATAGTGGATTTGGAGCACTTTGATTTCGGGTCATCTTCTCCATTTGAGTTCTCCATTTGAGAGGTAGGGATTCTTCTTGTTTCTTTTCAATACTTCATCTATAGATAGACATGTGGTAGTTTTTGTATTGCATAAAAACATTATATCATGTTGGATTTGTGAAAATCATGAGGTTGAACCTTGGGTTGGTTGTTGGATTTGGGTTTATTATCATTAGTTATGGTTTAGGCTAATTGGGGTGTTAATTAGCATGTTGTTATTGAAAGGAGAGGAAACCCTAATTTTTATTTGATTTGATAAATTAATAGAGGGGTCTTGATCATTGGGCAAATACGTATGTATTTTGGGTCTTAATTGTGATCATTGTTGTTTTGTTGTTGTTAATTGAACCTTTTAGGTCAATATTGAGAAAGAGGGAGGAAAACCCTAATTTAATGATTATGACTTAAATTGCATAATTAAATTGGAATGGCTTTGAAAAGAACGTAGTAGATTAAAATGAGTTATGGCCTTATTGTCCATGGAATTGAATTTGTGAAAACAAAAGGTATGAGAATTGGATTGTTGTAATATGAGTGTTGAACACACATATGCGGAGGTTGTATCTTTAACTACCATGTTAGTTCTGTTGAAGGGTTTGTGATCTCATGTTAATTGAGTCCGTTATTAGATGTACCATATATCTGCATCTAGAGGTTTTGTCCTTGGTCATCGGTGGAGGATGACGTGGTTGCATTGAATTGTCGTGTATACTTTACACATTGTTGATTGAACATCTTATGTGATGAATAGGGAGGAGAGAGGGGTTGTACTCCAGTGTGTGTGAGAAGATAGGGGATGGACTCCACACACCTATGTGTTCATTTACCTTAACACACTGTTTGTATTCTGATAGTTCATGTGTATGTTTTACACATGTTGGTTATGCCATGTTGTATTGTGATTGTTGGTGATATACCCTGCGCTGATAATCAGAGGTACCGTTACCTTCCAGCTAGCGCCTGGAGAACTGTATGCGCTGATAATCTAAGGTACCACACCCTTCCAGCTAGCGCCTGGTAAAATGGTATGTTGTTGTGAGAAGTGTATCTTTGACTTACTACGCACCTAGCTAGTAGAGCAAAGTTTTGTTGTGATTGTTTCAGTGTATCTGGGAACATTGTGGATTGTGTTGGTTACAGTTTTGGAGGGCCGAGTTGCCTCATTGGTTTATTTTATGCATGTAGTTGAGTTGTTATCTCCCTTTATAAAGGTATACATGTATAGTTATGATAGATTTGGGATTGAACCGAAACGGCTTTTGTCTTTTGGAAGTGTAAAGAAAATCAAACATTTTAGAAACATGTTTTGAAATGCCACATCTGTTGTACGTGTGGGAAATGGGATAGAGTAATGGGCTTAGTGAATCTATTTTTCCTAAGTAGTCGTTAATGTTATAAAAGATTGGGAACGGGGGTTAATGAAAGGAAAAAGGAAAGATGAATCGCTTATAGCGTTGAATTGTTTTCGAGAAAAGTTTATATATGTATATATATATTGTATAAACTGTCACATTATTATTCTAGTACGAGATTGAGTGTTCATGATCATAGCTATCTGTAATGTTGTTATTGTTGAGGATCATGTTGAGATCCCTACTGGACTATATGTTCATCCCACGTTGTTGAAATCTTTTTCAGGTGTTTAGCAAGATGTGCTACAAGATTTGGATCTTCTTAATTGTTGGCCACGGGGCCTCTTTGTTGTTGGCGGAATGCCATATGTGTAAAAGGGTTACACCCTTCATTTGATTATTTAATGTTGTAAGCCTGAGGGCAATTTATTTAAGGATGCTCATGTTGTATTTAGTTTTCATTCGAATGAGAGAATTGTTGTTCATTACTTTTAATGGAACATTTGACTTTATTTCCGCATGTTATCTCTGAAATTGAATTAAGTTAAGGAACTTGGTGATGACTTTGAGTAATAAAAAGTGGGGCGTGACAACTCCCATCCATACTAATGGCATCCATCAAAGTGGGACCCCAATTTCCTCTGTGGCTTAAGACACAAAAAAATGTTAGAGATTTAGTTATGTCTAATGCAAGCATCTCAGATACCATTCCAGATTGGTTTCATAATATTTTTTCTGGTATTCGATTCTTGGATTTATCCAACAATCAGATCAGCGGAAAGGAGCCAATAATTCAAGAATGTAAATACTGTGATTATACAGAGAATCATAGGGAGTTGATCTTGAGTTCTAACAAATTTAATGGGCCATTAACATCACTTCCTTCAGATGCTATGATATTAGATCTTTCGCACAACTTGATTTCAGGACCTATTCATATGAGTGATAATAATAAAAAAATGGGATTTCAGATTCTTACTCTCTCAAATAACCATTTCACTGGTGGCATTCCAACGTCTTTATGCAAGGCAACAAGCATAACAATTATTGATTTCTGAAAAAATCAATTATCAGGAAGAATTCCTCGATGCTTAGGACACTTGGATAACTTGGCAGTGCTAGATTTGTCGAACAACAACCTATGTGGTCATATTCCAAGTTCTTTAGGTTCCCTAAGATTTCTCATATCCTTACACTTACATAAGAATAGATTTCATGGGAAGCTTCCTTTATCCTTACAAGATTTGACATTTCTTTATGCACTTGATCTAGGTGGAAATGCATTCACTGATATTATCCCTCCCTGCATTGGATATAAACTAGCTCATTTGTCATTTCTCAATCTTCAATCGAATAATTTCTATGGTGATATTCCTCCACAACTTTGTCGTCTTCAAAATCTATAATTGTTAAACTTGGCACAAAATAACATAACAGGAAATATCCCTCGTTGTTTTCGCAACTTCATTGCCATGGTTGCGCTAGATCCTACGTACATGTTCGATCCAAGAAAGCATAAATCAATTAATAAAGATTATCAAGAGAACATGTTGGATTCAATGAAAGGAAGAGAACTGTAATACACCAAGACACTCAAATTTCTCATCTCTATAGACCTTTCGAACAATGGCATTGTTGGAGAGATTCCAGAAGAGTTAATGGATCTTTTTGGGTTGTTGAACTTGAATTTATCTGGAAATCATCTGAAAGGAAGGATCCCTAATAATATTGGAAATTTGACACATTTGGAATCTCTTGATTTGTCTCGAAACAAACTTTTTGGCCCCATTCCTCCAAGTCTGTCTAGTTTAAGCAACTTAAGTCATTTGAACATGTCATTCAATAATTTATCAGGGTGAATACCAATGGGAAATCAACTTCAAAATCTCGATGATCCTTCCATTTATATAGGCAACAATGGCCTTTGTGGTGCACCACTAAACAGTTGCCTCGATGATAAATCATCTGATGGTGATCACAAACATGCTGATGAGAGTAAAGTTGCAGATGAAACTGATTTTTTGTGGTTCTACACTGGCATTGGACCTGGTTTCTTGGTTGGGTTCTTGGGGGTCTGTGGCACTTTGACTTTCAAGAAGTCTTGGAGGTACGCATACTTCCAGTTCATCGAAAACAACTACAATTGGAGATCAATGAACATAGAAATCAAGTTTGATCAGCTAAGGAGGAGGTTCAACAAAGACAAATTTGGAGGATGAATTTATCAACCAATTGGTTCGTCTCTCTCTCTCTCTCTCTCTCTCTCTCTCTCTCTCTCATCATGTACCTATATTACCTCTGTATCTTGTCATGATTGCGATGTGTGCATCAAATCAACATCTTCATAACCCATGATTTGTCTCGCATGAATCTTTCGAATTTTTTTTCAATTCCTTACCATCATTAACATAACAATGCTAATCATGTAAATGATTTTTGGAACATCATCATGACTTGAAGAATAACCATTCATATTTTGAAGTGGAGGTAGTGATATTTCCAGATGATCATCAAAACATGTCTTACATTCAAGATCATATGGTAAAGTACAGATTAATTTCCAACAAATTTCTTTACCAAAAGTGCCAAAATTCTTTGTTACATGCTTAAAAACATTGAAACAAATGCAGGTTTGTTGTTATATAGTTCAAATAATGCAAATACATTTCTCAAATAATTTTTCAGAAGTCATTTGTTGCATTATTTCAGAGAAACCATGTTAACATCCACTAATATGCTTGTTATATGCTTTGCTGTCATTAAAGGGTCTTATATTCAGCTGGAGAAAGGACCCTCAGAGGAAGCAGCATTGAGATCATGTTATGGATTTTCTTGAGTTGTTGGAAAGAAACAAGTTTGAATAATTCTATAGTTCTATTATATATGTTGATGGGGTTTGATGATTTTGTGTCGTTAGTAAAATATTCTAAAGTAAGTCTTTCCTTAAATAAATGATTTGTGAACTATCGTATTGTCCAGAATATGTCATAGACTGTGTTTTGCATATATATGTATTCTCCTTTTATTGGTGAATTCTATGATTTTTGCCAATTAAGGTCATAGATTCTAGTTTTAATTTTGAGAATTGAGCAAAATGCTTCAACAATGATATACATATAGTAATCGTATCACCAAGAAAAACCTTATCAAAACGGAGAGCTATTGTGCAACAGTCAAATTCACATATAAGTTCAACTATTCATGTTTTTCTTCACATTGTAGTAATTTTACTTGTGTCAAAGCTTTTAATGATTTAGGAGAAGTACGTAACATCAGTAATATACAAGTATGTTTCTCAACTTGCAATCCTTGCCAAAGATTTTGTGTGTGTGTGTGTGTGTGTGCGCGCGCGCGCGCGTGCTTTTTATTCTCTATCTATTTGTGTCTATTGAGTTTTAACCAATTTACAAGTGTTTGTGGTTGGCTTTTTTAATAACTTTTTGTTGATTTTTTTCATCTTTAATGATTTTTTTTTTTTTTAAATTTAAAAGTGTTACACTCTTGAATTCTACTCGACTAGAGAAATTAGAAAAGATCAAAAATTTTGAAAATTTTGAAAAAAAAAGTCCAAAAAGGATTAAAAAAATCAAAAGCAGTTGACTTTTTTTTTTTTTTTTGGTAACTTTTTTTGCCTTGAAGTTTTTTTTTTTTTTTTAAAGATTGTCTATGCAAGACAAACCTAAAATGTAAACACAAAAAAAAAAAAAAAAAAAGGCATAATTTAGAAAAAAAAAATCACTGGAAATTAAAATTTTTTAAATATATACATATATATAAAACTTTTTTAGGTGAATACCAAACACTAACAAAAGCCAAAGCAATAAAACTGTCATTGTAACCAAAATATCATAAGTTTCCATATATGCAGATGCAAATGCAGATGATTAGCTCCTAACTGCACATTGATTTCAGTAGTCCACACAATGACCCAAAGGGGATCTAAATCAATTATCACAATTTCAATATGTATCAGCCAATCCTACACACCATACCAACAATTAGCATAGAGAAAAGGAAGATGCTATGATGTTCACCCTTAAAATAATGCATATGGTATGCTTTTGTGTCATTTTAGTCCCTATATTTTCAAATCGCTCGATTTTAACCCTAAATTTTATGTTTCGTCTCTTTTTGTCCCAATTGAAAATGGTAGTTAAGTTTTTTGATAGAAACTGGCCATGTGCGTGTCACATGCCTTATTTTAAAGGGTAAAATTGTAAATTTAATATTTTGTACATTATTCAGCCAACTCAGTGAGTTAACTCACTCAAATAAACACACATGTGGATCTCAATTATAGAAGAGAAGAGATGGTTTTTGTTTAACAGATGGTTCGACGGGGAAAAAGAAAGGGGGTTCGTTCGACAGTGAGGCCCAGTTGGGGTAAGGCCGTGAAATTCGACTGGTGTCTGTTGATGAGAAGGTCCCAACTAGAGACCATTACTTTTGCTTAGGGGTGTGCGCGGTGCAGGTCGGTGCGGTTTAGGAGTAAAATATAAACCGTACAGCAAGTGATGGATTGATGAAAGTGTCATTAGAAATTGTCATTTTTCTTATCAAAAACTGGTGGTTCGGTTGGCAAATATTGGCGGTTTTGACTTAACGGTTCGGGCAGATTGGTGGTTTATAAAAAAAACATAATTGAAATTACAAAACTTAAATGAAAGAGTAAAAAGATCTAATTTATAAATTAACTAAAATAGTCAAAATTAAAATAGATGTTCATTCATCTAATTTAACATTAAACATTAACAAACTAGTGAACTAAAAATTCAACAATCCAAAGAAATTATACAATAACAATTGAACATAAATAAATAACAAAAAATATCATCAAAATCATTAAAAAAATAATAGTAATAATAATACAACAAAATAATATTGAGCACAAACAATTGGATTCCAAAAAATAAGTAAAGTATTGACCAACAATTGGAGGTTGGGGAAGGTGATTAATGTATATTTTTATTAGTTGGGGGAAGACCCAGTCAAGTCAATTTGTGGGCACTTAATTGTCTACCCCTTCTCTTCTCTCTCTCTCCAAGATTCTAAGCTACCATATTCAAGAAGGCTTCGAGAAAAATGTCTAAAACTGGAGACATTGATACAGGCCTCGATGACAAAAAGCGAAAAAGGATAAAGAGCGAAAGCTATGTACCAGCGAAGAGCAGCAGCAGCGGCAGCGACGAGCAACGAGCGGCAGCAACGAGCGAAGAGCAGCAATGGTGGTGCAATGGCAGCAAGGCTAATGGCACACAGTGGCACCAATCGGCAAGGTAAGGAGGAGGAGCAACAAGGGAGGCGCATAGCAGTCAATGAATGAAAGAGAGGGATTGGGGTGGGATTGGGGTGTGAGTTAGGTGTAATTGAGAATTCATTGTGTGTGTGTGAGTCTCTGTATATTTACTTTGATAGATTTAATCCAACGGTTGGAATTGAACTTGGATATATATATATATATATATATTACCTGAAAGGAAAAATGAAATCAATGGCGGGTTGGGTCGGTTGAACTGGCGAGTTGGCTTTTACGAACCACCACATGCACCGACCCGCCCTCCTTGAACCCTCCACCTGCCCAACCCGCCCGCCAGAAGCAAAAAAAAAGTGTGGTTTGGTGCGATTTGGTGTGGCTCGGTGCGGTTTTGACGGTATTATGCACAATCCTTCTGCATTTGCTGGAGATTATGAGATTTTATCTTTCTCATCATCACCTCCTCATCTTTATTGCATGCTATTTACCATTTTGGGCAATAGAACTGATCCAAGTTTTTCCTCCTCAAAATAAATAAAAACTTAACCAAGTTCTTTATGGAATTGTCGATCAAAAAAAAAAAAGAAAGGATCTTTATGGAATTGTTTGTAAATTTTTTTATTTTACTTTGAAAAAGGTCTTTTTGTCAATGGTGTTTTGCTAAGATATTATGGAATTGATTTAATGTGAAAATTTTAGAGACCACTTATATAATTTGTCCAATAAAAAAAGGCAAGTTCCGTTTGTCACTAGTAATCTTAGAAGTTTGAGATAAATATTATGATATGGAGGGGGGACGCGACTAATACAAGTAATACGTAAATATAAAAAAATAATAATAATAAAGCATACATTTCAATATAAAGATATGACAATTATTTTATATATATATGATTAATGATGGCCAATAATGCTACATTTATTTATTTTTTAATGATATTTATTTTACCACCTCATGATCATGATTGCATTGGTTAAGTTGGTTCCATCACTAGGGACAATTTCAAGGCAATTGTAACAAATGATATGGTAAAAAATGTGATTTTGTAAATGAATGACTTTGCCTAGTTGCAAAAAGGATAGACCCTAAAAATGAATTGTAAATCCAAATATTTTGTTGATATATGTGATTTGTAAGCAATTTTTAGAATTCGAGATTTACTTAATCTGAAGAGTGGGTCCAATGTAGCTTTCATGATTGCATTGGTTAAGTTGGTTCCATCACCCCATTGTGTAATTATCTTTTTTTGTCCTTATTAGTCATAGAGATTTGTAAGTACGAGAGAAATAAGTAGGGGGACTGTTCATATAGGAACCATAAACCATAATTTCCAATTAAAAAATCTTCCCACACAAGCAAAAGTTGAAAAGCACCATCTAAGGACATTTTCAACCCCTATGGTTTGAGAAGTGATTATTTTAATTAATTTTTTAACCTTTCATGAAAAATAGAGAGAGTAATATGATAATTTATATTGATTTTTTAACTATATTAGTCGAATGCCAAACAAGGTTTATCAAATTTTAATTTGGATAAAAATCTTGCAAAACACCTCTCCATTTGTAACGCCCTCAAAATAAACCCATAAATCAACCAACAAAAGCATGCTTAGACATAAGAAGATAAAGCATAATTGTATTCCATCAGAGTAATCCTTACAAAATGTATTACATGTTGACAACAAAAGTAAATGCCCTAAAGGCTTACAACTTTCCAAGTCAACACTTGGTTACAAAAAGGAGCACTAGCTCTATACAAATAAGCCCTTGGCTTGATATACATGTAATACAAACAAAATAACCAAAAAGAGTCTTCAACTCCCATAACCATCCAAGCTACGTCCTTGGAGGTGGCATGCTACCTGTACCTGAAAGTGATGTCCCATAAAGGGTGAGCCAACGCCCAGTAGAGATATGCTAAACACAATATGAGCAGTAACTAAGACATTAGCAATTTATAAATGTTTGACTCTCTTAAACCAATTCATACACCACTTTCATTACATGACACATATGTCCGTGTTTCATTTCATTTTCCATTTCTTAACAAGTTCACAATTCACAACTACGGCTCAGAACCTGGCCAACAATTTACATGAGATAATGACTCATATTAAACATTTCTCATTTCACATTAGATAAGCATACTAGCTATATCAACACTTCGATAGACAAGCATATAAGCTATATCAACATCTCAACAGATAAGCATATGAGCTGTATCCACACTTCAACAGATAAGCATATGAGCTATATCAACACTTCCATAGATAAGCATATGAGCTACATCAACACATTAACTGATAAGCATATGAGCTGTATCAACGGAGTCCATCCCCTATCTCCTCCCAAACAGTAACGCCCTCAAAAAAAATACATAAAACCCATCACCTTAGACATGCATTGATATAAGAGAAATCAACCATTTCTATTCATCAGAGTAGTTCTCACAACAGTATTACATGTTAACAACAAAAGCAAATGCCCTATGGGCTTACAGCTTTCCAAGTCAACACTTGGTTACACAAAAGAAGAGTACTAACTCTATACAAAAGAAGCCCTTGGCTTGATATACATGTAATACAAACAAAATAAACAAAAGAGTCTTCAACTCTCATCATCATCCAAGCTATGTCCTTGGAGGTGGCATGCTACCTGTACCTGAAAATAATGTCCCATATAGGGTGAGCCAACGCCCAGTAGAGATATGCTAAACACAGTATGAGCAGTAACTAAGACATTAGCAATTGATAAATGTTTAATTCCCACAAATCAATTCTTAATCCATTATCATTACATGGCCACTATGTTCATGTTTCATTTCATTTCCCGTCTCTTATCCAATCTCCAATTCATAACCGTGGCTCAGAACCTGGCCACACACTCTAAACGAAATAATAATTCATATTAAACGTTTTCCCATTTCACAATAGATAAGCATACAAGCTGTATCAACACCTCAACAGATAAGCATATAAGCTACATCATCATTTCAACAGATAAGCATATGAGCTATATCAACACTTCCATAGATAAGCATATGAGCTATATCAACACATTAACTGACAAGCATATGAACTGTATCAGTAGAGTCCATCCCCTATCTCCTCCCAAACAACATCCGGTTTAGAGATCCATCCCCTATCTTCCCCTAAACCGTGGAGTACATCCCCTATCTCATCCCACTCACACAACGTATATACACATAGGTCATATACACAATCAATCAATACATAATGTTAATGTATTCTATCAACCGTCATACTCTATGACACACCCAATTGATTAGTTTTAGTTTGCCTAATCATCATGCATTGTATACAACAATCACAACTACCCTCCACCGGTAGCCCAAAGCAATTATTTCTAAACAGATAATAAAAGCTCCAACAGATAAAATATCAATGTTTTCCAAAGTAAGTGATTAATAAATCCAACTCCACCGTTTTACAATATAATGAGCCAATTTCATTATTTCCAAATCAACTCCAAATAACAACAATATTCCCAATTAATTACACCAATTAATTTGTACAACAAATTAGGGTTTTTTACCCCATTTCCCAATATCAATCCAATGGTTCAAATATCGACAACCAACAACAATATCATTATTTTGAAACCCAAAATACACATTTTAGAATCAAAATAACAAAACCCTCTTTTAACATTTTCAAACCCTAGATCCCAAAATCAAACCATTTAACAAAATGCTCAATAATCTAGGTCAAAACCCATAATAGTGAGTAGGAATCCCTACTTCAACAGTTGACACCCAACGAAGAAGATGAAGAAAACGGAAATGCTCCAAATCTTGAGATTCTTGGATCAAAAGATAGCCCTCGACAATCAACAACTTTTTTACAAAGGCCAAAGGGTGAGAGCTTACCCTAGCTAGATCAACACTTAGAGAGAAGTGAAGGTTTTAGAGAGAGAAGCTCTTAAATGGTGTTTTTGAAAAGTAAGAGAGAGAGTGAGGATGTAAAAAGTGATTTAGAAATGCCCAACTGCCTTCTGATATACGACATTCCCGCTCGAGCGGAGAACAGGACGCTCGAGCGTCAAGTACAAAAACCTGGACACGCTCGAGCGCAAGAAGGCCCGCTCGAGCGCCAAGACACAAGAATAAAGTACATCTGCTCGAGTGTAAAAACCAGTCCACTCGAGCGTAGATTTCCTCCTCCCAGAACTTACACCAAAAAAGTACCACCCGCTCGAGCGTCAACAATCCTGCTCGAGCGCGACCCGCTCGAGCGCAGGAAATCCGCTCGAGCGTAGAAATCACCCCTGCAGAAGTTTTCAGAGCACGAAAATACTGGGAGTGTGCAATCTCCGCTCGAGCGCTAGACGACCCGCTCGAGCGGAAAGACCAAAAACCTGGCAACATGATTTTAGACCAAGGCTCAACCCACCTGCTCGAAACATACCCAACACATCCTAAAATTCAAACAAATGGAATCAAAGGACGACAATAAGATAGATACAACTACCAATTCCACGGAACCAAAGTCCGGAATACAACAGATACAGAAAGGAAAAACCAGGATTGCTATAACTTCCCCCCCTTAAAGAATTTTGTCCCCGAAATTAAACACAAGTTTTTCAAAAACAGGTTTTTCTCCATTTCCAACAATATTACAACATAATATTAAACATTCTAACCCATTACCGGTCAATCTCATCTCTTGTCAAGAGGCAATTCACATCATACAAAACAACCTGCGTTATCAATATGCATTCCTTTGAAATTTACCAATTTCAACTCATTTTCCACAATTCCATAACACATGCAACATTAATATCATGCTTGCATTTTCACAATATACTTAACATGCACAATGTTAACATAGCTTCCATTTACCAAAACATTTACAATGTTCTACAACTTAAGACATATATAATGCTCTTAAAGTTCAATAATATTACAAAATTTTCAATACATGATTGCACATCAACAAACAAGTCCGGATATTTTTCACGGACTTCCAACTCACGTTCCCAAGTGGCTTCCTCCACTCCGTGATGCTTCCACAAAACCTTTACCAAGGGGATGGTCTTGCCACGCAGGACTTGATCTTGCCTATCCAAGACCCGAACCGGTCTCTCCTCATACGAGGCATCCTCATCTACCTCCAAATCGGTCCAATCCAACATATGGGATGGATCCGGCTTGTACTTCCGAAGCATACTAACATGAAATACGTCATGCACCCCGGACAACTGCGGTGGCAAAGCCAAACGATAAACAACTTCCCCAATCCTCTCAAGGATGTCAAAGGGACCAATAAACCGAGGGGATAACTTCCCACGCTTCCCAAACCTCATCAAACCTCGCCTAGGTGATATTTTCAGGAAAACATGATCACTTACCTCAAACACCAAAGGCCTCCTCCTACGGTCGACATAACTCTTTTGGCGACTCTGGGCTGTAACAAGCCTCCTACGGATAAGCTCAACTTTCTCCGTCGTCTCCCTAACCAACTCCGGACCCAACAAAGGTGCATCACCCACCTCGGCCCAACAAACTGGAGACCTACAAGGTCGGCCATACAAGGCCTCAAACGGTGCCATACCGATACTAGACTGAAAGCTGTTGTTGTAGGCAAACTCCACCAAGGGTAAGTGCCTCTCCCACGTCCCACTAAAGTCAAGGACACAACCTCGAAGCATATCCTCAAGGATCTGAATAGTACGCTCGGACTGCCCGTCAGTCTGAGGATGATAAGCCGTACTAAAGGTCAACTTAGTGCCCAAGGCACTCTGCAAACTCTGCCACAACCTAGCAGTAAAACGAGGGTCTCTATCTGAGACGATCGTCACTGGGACCCCGTGCAACCTCACTATGTCCCGAATATACAAGTCGGCAAGGTGATCTACCGAATCTCTCACGCATAGGGATAAAGTGCGCCGACTTAGTCAACCGGTCTACCACCACCCAAATAGCATCACTACCCCGCTGAGTCCTCGGAAGACCTACAACGAAGTCCATAGTGACATGCTCCCACTTCCACTCGGCGATAGGCAAGGGTTGCAACAGACCCGCTGGCCTCTGATGCTCGGCCTTCACTTGCTGACAAGTAAGGCACTTCGATACAAAAAACGCCACATCTCTCTTCATACCCCGCCACCAAAACTGGCGACCCAAATCCCGATACATTTTAGTGCCTCCCGGAT
Organism: Camellia japonica; assembly: GCA_030407325.1. Taxonomy (NCBI): domain Eukaryota; kingdom Viridiplantae; phylum Streptophyta; class Magnoliopsida; order Ericales; family Theaceae; genus Camellia; species Camellia japonica. The sequence continues at coordinate 98,591,840 of JAPPVO010000007.1, forward strand.
GCACCACAAGGCGTGAATGGTGAAACTCTCGGAGTACCTCCTCTCAGCAAGACTCCGGCACAAACAAACGGTCTCGGTATCTCACACTCTGGTTGGGATACACCATCAAGCCCTTCTCAACCTTCCCACTGGAGATCTTCTCTCGGAGGGATTCTACCTCAAGGTCACCTCTCTGTGCCTCTAACACTCGAGTCACAAGTGTAGGTTGTGCAACAACAGAAAACAAGGCCGCAGCCTCAACAGATTCGCCCAGAAGCAAATCAAACTCGCCAAGTGCACCCAACATCTCCCATTCCCGGATGGCTATACAAGCTACATCACTAATGGATTTCCTACTAAGGGCATCGGCCACAACATTGGCCTTTCCCGGGTGATAGTGCAACTCGAAGTCGTAATCCTCAATAAACTCCATCCACCTCCTCTGCCTCAAGTTCAAATCTCTCTGTGTAAACAGATACTTCAAACTCTTATGGTCCGAGAACACCTCGAACCTCTCACCATAAAGGTAGTGCCTCCAAATCTTTAAGGCAAAGATCACTGCTGCTAACTCTAGGTCATGCGTAGGGTAATTCTTCTCGTGTATTTTCAACTGACGTGAGCCATAAGCTATCACTTTCCCCTCTTGCATCAACACACAACCCAAACCCTCTCGTGAGACATCACAATAAACCGCATAACCCAACCCTCTCTCCGGAATAATCAACACCAGAGCGGTGGTCAATCTAATCTTCAGCTCTTGGAACAACTTTTCACAAGTCTCACTCCACACAAACTTGACTCCCTTCCGAGTCAGTCTAGTCAACGGCGAAGCTAGCTTGGAGAAATCTTTAACAAATCGGCGGTAATACCCAGCTAATCCCAGAAAACTGCGGATCTCAAAAATGCTCTTAGGCTGTGCCCAATCCTGAACTGCCTCAACCTTAGATGTATCAACTGACACCCATTCCCCGGATACCACATGGCCTAAGAACTTGACTTCCCCTAGCCAGAACTCACACTTCCCAAACTTGGCATACAGCCTATGGGTTCTAAGCAATTCAAGCACCACTCTCAAGTGTTCCTCGTGCTCCTCCTCAGAAGGCGAATAAATCAGTATGTCGTCCATGAAAACGACCGCAAAGCGATCTAGGAATTCCTGGAAGATCCGGTTCATCAAGTCCATAAAGACTGCTGGTGCATTGGTAAGCCCAAATGGCATCACCAAAAACTCATAATGGTCATACCGCGTACGGAATGCCGTTTTTGGAATATCCTCCTCCCTGACCCTCAACTGGTGGTAACCCGATCTCAAGTCTATCTTAGAGAAACAACGGGAACCCTTCAACTGGTCAAACAGATCATCTATACGGTGCATAGGGTACTTATTCTTGACCGTAGCCCGATTCAACTTCCGATAGTCGATACAAAGTCTCAAGGCACCATCTTTCTTCTTAGCAAAGAGGGCCGGTGCTCCCTACGGTGAGACACTAGGGCGAACAAAACCCTTATCTAACAATTCCTGGAGCTGAATCTTCAACTCACTCAACTCGGCTGGGGCAAAACGATAAGGTGCCATAGAAATTGGCACCGTGCCGGGCACTAAATCAATGGAGAACTTAATCTCTCAGTGAGATGGCAAACTAACGAGATCCTCGGGAAAAATATTCGAATACTCACAAACCACTCTCGGTAATACAACCTGGGTCTCATCACACTCACTACTCATGAAGCTAGCAAGTAGACCACTAAGCTCACTCCGCCCTCGCGGATCATACATCGGTGGCAACACACTACCAACCCGATCCCCCAAGAAATGGAAACACTCCCCGCTCAAGGTACAAACTGTGACCCTCTGGCGGTAGCAATCAATAATAGCCCGGTATGACGATAGCCAGTCCATACCCAAGATAACATCAAAACCCGTCATGGGCATAACAACAAAAGGAAACGGAAGCCTACGGTCGGCGACCTCTATATCACAACCTCTACATCCGTGTTTTAAAATCAATTCACCCCCAACAGGTGATACAACACATATAGGAGATGCTAATAGTGCCAACTCCAACTCCAACACAGATGCAAATGCAGCAGATACAAAAGAATGGGACGCACCCGTATCAATCAACACACTAGCAACCGAGTTGCAAAACAGAAAGGTACCTCTCACAACTGACGGAGCCGGTACTAGGTCCTGCACTGTAACAGCATACACGCGCCCTGTAGGCCCCTGATCCACCTGCTCACCTCTAGGAGCAAAAGACTGCTGCACTGACTGGGACGACAAAGCTCCCGGATTGGCCCTCGAGGCCTGCACAAACTGAGCTGGCTGATAACTCTGCGTCTGTCTAGAACCAGATGCTCCCGAAGTGGCACTCAACTGTGGGCAAAACCTCTTCAGGTGCCCCGGCTGACCACACTGATAACAAGACAAAGGCTGGCCCCTGCCCTGACTCTGGCCCTGAGGTCGAGCCAAAGAAGAAGCAGCTCGCTGACCCCCTCCCTTCTGCGGGCAAATCGCAGACTTGTGACCCAGCTGGCCACATGTGAAACAAGTCAAGCCTCCCTGATTACCCCTCCCAGAGCCTGCACTCGGCACTGGAAAGGTCGATCTAGCCAAACCACCCTGAGACTGCTGAGGGTTAGAACCCCTCTGTCTCCTGCCATCACCCTGACCATCTTGGCTCCTCTTGGAGCCTCTCTGCCCTTCCTCCTCCTCCTGCATCATAATCTCCATATGAGCTGCAGCATCCACCAGACGTCTATATTCTCGAATAAAGGACCCTCCAACCCTCAACTTGAGTCCATGCCTCAACTTTCGCTCAAACTCTAAGCAACGGCGTTCCTCGGACGCCACAAGTTCAGGTGAGAACCTAGACAAGTTAGTAAAAGTAGCCTCAAACTCGGCCACTGACAAACCCTACTGTTTAAGCTGGCAAAACTGCTCCCTCAGCTTCTCCCTGGCAGCTGAAGATAAGAACTTCTCCTGGAAAGCATCTACAAACGCCTCCCATGTACCACCAACACGACCCTTCTCGTACTTCCACCATTGACCCGCATCTCCCTTTAGTTGGAAGGATGCCAAGGTCACCTTTAACGCCCCGTCCTCGATGCCAAGCATCTCGAACGTCTTCTCTATATGTTCTAACCACTCGTCAGCCTTAAGTGGCTCCTTCGGATCCCCAACAAATTCGTCCGGATTGGACCGAAAGAATTCCCTCTTCAGGAAAGAAGGCCCTGCCTCAGTAACGTGGGCCTGATCCTGATTCCCAGCTCTGAGAATGCCCAAAGCTCCTGCTATCTCTCAGGCCAAGGCACTCATAGCCTGCTGACCCGCTGGCTCGGCCACATTGGCCTGACCAACTCCCTCCTGTTGTGCCGGAATATCGTCCGGTAAAGGCATCTCCTGCCTACCACGCCTGCCACGCCTACCACGTCCTCGTCCTGACATCCTAATAAAGGTAACCAAGACTATTAGCACATTCACAAATGTGCCGAAGCTATAACACTCACGTCCTAATGCATGGACAACTGTAATTCAGTGCACGTAAGCACATAATCACATAAGCAATTACGAATTTCATTTCTGGATAATGACAGTCTCGAGGCGTTACTAGAGTTCCGGTTAGAAACAGCATTAATCAAGTGCTTTTCCAACAAGACTCCTAGAAACCTATGGATCCAATCAACATCCTAGAAACTACATTCCATACCCATATAGTCACATAAGCATATTATCAATTAAACACATAGCATATGACACTACATCTAAGTCTCTATCAAGCGAGACAAACCATTGTGATACTAATCACTTCCCACGTACCCAAAGTATTTGAACCCGGTACGCTCTGATACCAAGTTGTAATGCCCTCAAAATAAACCCATAAATCAACCAACAAAAGCATGCTTAGACATAAGAAGGTAAAGCATAATTGTATTCCATCAGAGTAATCCTTACAAAATGTATTACATGTTGACAACAAAAGTAAATGCCCTAAAGGCTTACAACTTTCCAAGTCAACACTTGGTTACAAAAAGGAGCACTAGCTCTATACAAATAAGCCCTTGGCTTGATATACATGTAATACAAACAAAATAACCAAAAAGAGTCTTCAACTCGCGTAACCATCCAAGCTACGTCCTTGGAGGTGGCATGCTACCTGTACCTGAAAGTGATGTCCCATAAAGGGTGAGCCAACGCCCAGTAGAGATATGCTAAACACAATATGAGCAGTAACTAAGACATTAGCAATTTATAAATGTTTGACTCTCTTAAACCAATTCATACACCACTTTCATTACATGACACATATGTCCGTGTTTCATTTCATTTTCCATTTCTTAACAAGTTCACAATTCACAACTACGGCTTAGAACCTGGCCAACAATTTACATGAGATAGTGACTCATATTAAACATTTCCCATTTCACAATAGATAAGCATACTAGCTATATCAACACTTCAATAGACAAGCATATAAGCTATATCAACATCTCAACAAATAAGCATATGAGTTGTATCCACACTTCAACAGATAAGCATATGAGTTATATCAACACTTCCATAGATAAGCATATGAGCTGCATCAACACATTAACTGATAAGCATATGAGTTGTATCAACGGAGTCCATCCCCTATCTCCTCCCAAACAATAACCGGTTTAGAGGTCCATCCCCTATCTTCCCCTAAACCATGGAGTACATCCCCTATCTCCTCCCACACACACAATGTATATACACAAAGGTCATATACACAATCAATCGATACATAACGTTAATGTATTCCATCAACCGGCATACTCTATGACACATCCAATTGATTAGTTTTAGTTTGCCTAATCATCATGCATAGTCTACAACAATCAAAACTACCCTCCACCAGTAGCCCAATGCAATTATTTCTAAATAGATAATAAAAGCTTCAACAGATAAAATATCAATGTTTCCAAAAGTGAGCGATCAATAAATCCAACTCAACCATTTACAATACAATGAGCCAATTTCATTATTTCCAGCTCAACTCCAAATAACAACCATTTTTCCAAATTAATTATACCAATTAATTTATACAACAAATTAGGGTTTTCTACCCCATTTCCCAATATTGACCCAAGAGTCCAAATATTCTCAACAAACACCAACAACCTCATTTTGAAACCCAATATACATATTTATGGGCCAAAGATTAAAAACCCCTTTTTACATTTTCAAACCCTAACTTCCCAAACTTCAACCATTTATACAACATGCTCAAAATCTAGGTTAAAACCCATAAGAGTGAGTAGGAATCCCTACCTCAAATTCGGAGCTACAAAGGAAGGAGATGAAGACGACCAAAATGCTCCAAACTCCAAGATCCACGATCAAAACGAAGCCCTCGACGATCAACCCAACTTTTACAAAGGCCAAAGGAAAGGAAAACACTCTAACTAGATCAAACCCTAGAGAGAAGGGAGTTTCTAGAGAGAGAGGCTCTCAAAAACGTTTTTGGGAAAGTAAGAAAGAGAGAGAGGAAGTGTAGTAAATGATTCAAAAATGCCCAGCTGCCCTCTATTATACGACATTCCCGCTCGAGCGGAGAACAGGAAGCTCGAGCGTCAAGAACAAAAAACTAGGTACGCTCGAGCGCAAGAAGGCTCGCTCGAGTGCCAAGACACAAGAATAAAGTACATCCGCTCGAGCGCGAAAACTAGTCCACTCGAGCGTAGATTTCCCCCTCCCATAACTTATACCAAAAATGTGCTACCCGCTTGAGCTCCAACAAGCCCGCTCGAGCGCAACCCGCTCGAGTGTAGGAAATCCGCTCGAGCGTAGAAATCACACCTGCAGAAGTTTTGCAGGGAAAAAAAATACTGGGAGTGTGCAATCTCCGCTCGAGCGGAACGACCAAAAACTTGGCAACAAGGATTTAGACCAAGGCTCGACCTACCTGCTCGAAACATGCCCGACACATCCTAAAACTCAAACATAAAGAATTAAAGGATGACAACAAGGTATACAACTACCAACTCCACGGAACCAAAGTCCGGAATACAACAAATACAGAGAGGGAAAACCGAGATCGCTATACCATTCATTGACTCAAATTTATATGAAATTGAGTTTTACCCATTTTTTAACCCAAATTAAAGGAGACTTAAATATATACTCGAATTTTTTTCAAGATCATTTTGTAATTTTCAAATTTACCACTTTGCCATTATTGTAGTTTTACTCACATTTACGTTCAAACCTAAGTTTATCCATTGGAATGTCATATCAAATCAAACTTAGATTTTTAATTAAATTTGCAACAGTGCTAAATCTACACAACTTTTTTTTTTGCCCCTCACAATCCCCTAATGAAGTGGCAAAACAAAATGCATGTAAAGAAAATTTTGAAGGAATATTTAAATGTAAATCAACTTTTCAAATTTTGCTTGTCACATCATTTTGGGGGGAAGGGGGGGAGGGAATTATGTGGATGAATCATTTTTCTTAAATTTGAGTAAAAATTTAAGAGCCGAAGATGGCCTAACAAACTTTTTAAAATCTGGCCTGAATTAAGTTGAAATAAGCTTAAATTATTTTACAATAGGCCTAAGTTTATTGGTTTTGTCGTAATGCTTGGTTAGTTAGCTTATTGTTTAGGGCAAATTACACTAGTAATCTCTATATTTTATTTCTTGTGTCATTTAGATCCTTACACTTTTAATTGGCTCAATTTTGACCATTCATTTTAAATTTTGTGTCAATTTAGTCTAATTGATAATATTGTTAGTGTTTTTTTTTAAAAAAAAATTATCACTAAATTGGTTGAGATTAACTCAAGTAAGTTTATAATTTTACCCTTCAAAATATGACACAAACACTTCAGTGCATATTTTCTATAAAAAAAAAAATGCTAAGAATTCAAATCAATTGGATCAAATTGAGACAAAGTCATAAATTTAGAGTCAGAATCAAACCAATTGAAATTACAATGACTAAAATTTCACAATGACCAAAATACAAGAACAACGGTTGTGATTTGCCCTATTGTATATTGACTAATACAATTCTAAAGCAAGGCAAATACCAAACCTTAAGAAATTGTAAGTGTTGAGCAAGAATTCCAAGGTTGACTTAATAAGACACCTATAAATATATCTTGCTGTATATGATAAAAATATAAGTTGAACCAACAAGGTTGAACTAGTTACTCCAAAAAAAGAGCCTGAAAGAGAACATAATGGGAGAGTTCAATACTAAGGTGTCAAAGGTTATGAGGATGAGCAGGGCTGTGTGCCTTTGTGCCCTCCTAGGAATGCTTTTTAGTGTCTATCTTGGCTTATTTTTAATGTGTGTCCAAGGAATTTGGAGGAAAGAAACACATATCACTTTAAGAATAAATTTGTTGAGTTTGAATTTGTTTCACTTTTCATATTTATCTAAATATTTGGTATCTACTTTTTGACTCATTTATATAAAAATTAACCCTGTGTTTCCTAGAAAACAAAAACAAAAAATGAAACACCATAAATAAATAAAAAGTAATAATTCTCATGTCTTCCATCTCATTTTAGTTTTCAATCTTATGATTTTTAATCTTCTCCTAATCGACAATTTGAAATCCAAATGTACAGATCAATCATACAGCATTGTGGCAGGAGGATTCATGATGGCTTCATCACTTTGACGATCAAAGTTTTCCATTTCTCCATTGCCAAATGTTTACAGTTCAGATACTTGAGGCCACTGCAGCCTGCACATTCGACTACATCAATGTTGTTTTGGGCTTCGTTGACTCGATCAGTTTCTTCGATGTACTCTTGATTTTGATTTGTTTAATCTATTTGTAAAGTCCATTCAAGCCAAAATGTTGTCATCAATCGCTATTGAACTAACACAATTGCAACAGCCCAACATTTCGGACCACAATTACTTTTATCCAGTCCACTAAAGAAACCTGGACACATATGGAGAGGGTTGCTTCAAATGGAGATAGCATTATTTAAGCCTACTTTGATTCTACGGGCCGCGTCATCTTCAACCTCACTCCATTCTTATTAATAATTGAACCTACATAACGAAATTGCTCACCCTTTGGTATCTCCTGCTTTTCAACCTCAACTGTCTGTTATTTCTATTTCTACTGCTATTGAAGCAATATTCCATGTGTACAATTTCAGTATTATTTTAAAATGTTTTTTAACGACTTAAGTGCTTCTATTCTATCCAAATTTTTAATTTAGTTTCAATTCCTCTTTTAATTTCATCCACTATGATAATAACATCTGTAAATCACATAAATCATAAGACATCATCTAAAATATGTCTAATCAATTCATCTATAATTAAGGCAAATAGGTACGGACTTGAGGCTAACTCTTGGTGTAATCTTCGAGAAATCAAAAATCCATTTGTTTCTCTTGCAAGTGAATTAATTGTAGTCACTATTCCATTATATATGCCCTTCATCGCATTAATATAACCTCTCTAATACCCACCATATTATATCTCTAAGCACACCCCATCTTAAGGTTTTTTTTTTTTTTTCCGAAATCCATAAAACTATAAGCATATTCTTCTTTTTCCTCCGTATTTTTCTATTAATCTCCTTGGATGAAACTTTCAGCTAAATATTTCACTGATTTAATATGAAACCAAGACTAATTAAATGGGGAAAATAGGGATCAATTGATAAATTTATAAAATTACCAAAACACCATATGGCAAAATAGTTGGGGTTAAAAGTGTCTATAAGCAAATGTTCACTATCTTATAAAACAGAAACTGTTCTTTGGTAAATTATATGAAAACAAGATATAACTTAACCGTATGAGAAACGGGATAAGGAATGTAGAATCAATGCAGTTCTACACCATCGAGCCAATTAAGCGCAGGTAATATCTTAACCAGAAACAACTTAAACTCTTCTTCAACAACAACATTCCCAATAATGTCTAATTGTGTCAAGTTCGAGTCTTTAAAAATTGCAAACGCTTCCCAGTAATTTGTCACATTGACACCACTAATTACAAATTCATCAAAATTCCAATCACTTCCTACTATATGGGAGAGAGCAGAAGAGCACAAGTACATTCTTGTGTCAAGAGCGTGTGCACCGATTTCGTTGTATGAGATATCCAACACTTTCAATGACTTCAGCAGTTTTAAAGGCTCCAAGGCAGAAAAACTACCCATTTTGTTGTTATTAAGGTTCAAGCAAGAAAGAAGCTGCATAGCCTGCAATCCTGTCATAAAGACCAATAAAAAGCACTCAGTTACTTTCATTTAAATGATCATTAGAAATGCCTTTTAAGCATCAAAATGCACCATGAAACTATAAGGACTTTGACTGGCACCATTTTACAAAATAAAGATGGCCATGCAACAAACTAATGTTTTACAAATGTGTTTATGTATAATATTGTATATGTGAAGACATGATACACACATATAGATGAACAGACAGACAGATAGACTGATAGATATAGAAATACAATGAATAGAAAATCGAAACCACAAAAAACATATTCAAGTGACAACGAAAATTTTAAAGAATTAATTGTAGTTTGAGTTCAATTGAGCTAAGTTGGTTGTGGCTGAGGTCTAACATTTGGACCCACAGTAATTTCTCAATAGACCCAATATGTGACAATGAAAGATTACTGAGTGATAAACAGATATAATTATTGGTGCCTGATGATGCTGAGTCCCTATAATGACAGCAATGCCTCAACAAAGATTCCGGACTGGAGGTCAGCTGCAGAAGCACAAAAAATATGAGAATCTATTCTATAGAAAAATCAGTAATCTATATCAAAGGTTCAAGGCAAATCTTCAACACTAACTCTTACTAATATTATTGACTAGAGATCTCTCTGGGTGTGTGTTGAAAAGAACTATCAGAGATTCTTACACAAGACATTCATAATTCCAATGAACATAACTATATAGTTAGTTAGACTAATCTCAATAAAATAATAATAAACCCACTATATGAACAGATCAGCCACTAAATAGTTGAGCTAAGTTTGGTTTTACTTTGAATTCTAGATGAACTTATTGAAGAAGCATGCCCATCTGTTTACTTAAATGAGCATGTAAAACGGCATGTTTATAGGACTGCAATACAAGTACAACTATTTGGGCTTTGGATGGCTAAAGGGTCATTTGACCTAGTTCTTAAGCAAAATGAGTGAAAGCTTAAGCAAGAGCTGAGCCAATTTCTTTCAGTTTAAGTGTGAAAAACTCTTCACTATGTTGAGCAAAGCCCACAAACCTAATAACATTTAGATTCTTTAATATGAGGGCATTCAGTAGCTACCATCAGATTTCTAATTTGATGCAAGCATGATGAGTGGTGACAACCTCACGTGTCCAAAGTTAGATGAAAGGCTTGTCAATTTGTCATGTGTAACATAGACCAATTTACATAACAGTATGTAGGAATGATATGATCCAAGTTAAAGGTGACTTTAGCCTAAGAGGGTGTGTAGGTTGAGGCTGTGACAACATGCTTTTGTATAGGCACAATTGAAGAAGACTATTTCCATGGCACTTTGCCACCTGGGCTTGTTAAGTAGAAAACATATATTTTCATTTTAAGGGTTGTTTTACTAATATATTTTAAGCCTATCTATGACTTTATATAATGAGCTTTGAGGCATAATTTCATATAAGATATCTGTGCTGGACAATCAAGTAATCAATACGTCAGTAGGATATTAAAACCACCAGGAAATAATGTATTCACAAAATGAGCAGAGACAAACTGGAGTAGCTTGTCTGTTTTGGTCAAACTGAGCTCAAACAATAACGTCACAAATTCAACCGAACTAGAACCAGGCACAAGCACTGCTCCTTACATGGTAAGTTAAGCACAAACACGCAATACATTGTTTGCTGCTCAACTCAAATCAGCTTGTACTCCTAAATGTAATGGTTCAAAGCTCTAGCTCTCCTCAAGGAGAACATGAAATATTAAAGAGATATTACTCATACATCCAGCACAACAAAAAAAAATGAACCTAAATGGACTGTGCTTTCCTACACAGTAATATAGAAGAGAAGTGATATTCACCTGCTTTAACATGACTAAGCTGTATTCATCCTTGTAGTATTGAGAATGTGGCGGGTCCAATGTCATAAGATTACTATATAATTCTTTAACTTCTTCGGAATGGACCATCTTGCAGGTCTCTGGAGTCTTATCATATGACATCAATGCATCATGTGCAGTCAACAATCTTGCAAGCATAAGCTTTCCAATTTTACTACAATAACCAGCGGGAGAAAATAAGAGGACATTGGACAAACAATAAAGCTGCTTTGATGCTGCAAAGCCACTAATGAATGAATTCCACATACCAGTTTATCTTTGACATCAATTCCCGGCAAAGAGCTATCTCATTAGCTATAGTCTCAGCGCTCCACTTAGAAGCTGTTGACTCATTCATCTCCCTCGAAAATTTAAATTTGGGTTGGTTCCTGAAGATGTGTTTCACCAGTATGAAAATTTTCATCTCCCCATGAAATCATCTCTGTACTTCTCATTTCAGCATGATACGAACCATGAGGTTGTATTAAAACTGTAAATTCAAAATGAGTAGGATGGCTATGGTGAAATCCACTCAAAGACACGATTCCCTGAGAATGTCCAAGGCTGACCTTTACTGGATGAGTTTGTGAAGAATGGAGATTCTCCTCGTAAAAAGTTAAATGTGTTACCCAAGCTTGGGAACTCCCATAGTTGTTTGTTGAAAGTGGTGACCAAATTAAATCTTTATTTGTGTTATGTACAGATTGCACAGTTATTGTAGATGAGCTCACACCTTCAACTGCTTCAATAAAATAAAGAATGAGTGGAATTATCCCACTATTAAGATGGAAACCTATGACAGGAGACGAAGCATAAGTATCCAGGAAACCATATGCTGATACATTAAGATTAGAACCATGAGGTGGCCAAGTTGCATTTAGTTGTAGATAAATATTTTGGCAACGTTGTCAATTTCTTGTGATTTCTATTTAGAAAAAACAAAAAGCACAAAAGAAAATTAATAGTATTCTCACTATATGATGCCTATAACGTTATGAATTTTGTACTCTTTGGTTAAGACTCTATCCTTTTATACTCTTTGGTTATGAATTTTGTGTCTATTGGTGTTGTTGGCATCTGTTCTAGTTATATGTAATCTTTGGGTTGTGAATTGGATTTTTAGGTTGTGTTTTGAAAGAGGTTAGGTTTAGTGTTTCTAGGGAGGTTTTTCGTGTTTTATCTTGGGTTCGCTCGAACGGTGGATTAGTCACTCAAGTGGCCTTTCGTTTTTCCCAAATTCAGGGCTTGCAGTCTACTCTTTTGGGAGTAGGGTTTTCTTCGCTCGAGCAGTGTTTTGGTCATTCGAGCGGTCTGGTTGCAGTCTGAATTACCGAGAGTTTGTATTCTGCGCTCAAGTGGTGTTTTGTTCTACAGGGTTAATCTTCTGGAGTTTGATTTCTTCGCTCGAGCCTTGTTTTGGTCGCTTGATCGATGTGCTGTATCTGATGCTCAAGCAGTATTTTGTTCACTCGAGCAGTCTGTTTGCATAAAGTTGCGAGAAACAGATCTGTTTCTCTCTCTCTCTCTCTCTCTCTCTCTCTCTAAAGTTTCTAAACCCAATTTCTCTCATCTCTCTCTGAAATTCTTGCCTAAATCTTTCAATCTCTCTTAATCCCTAAATCTTACCACCCTAGTGTTTTGGGATTATAGGTAGAGCTTGAGGAGAGGAACATTTTTATTTGAAAAAGTTCGAGTTTCGTCTCCATTAGTTTGGGAATGTTCTTTCCTTCTTCCTCTCTTCCAGTTTGAGGTAGGGATTTCTTTAATATTTTACATGTTATTTAGCTTCATTATATGCTCTTTGAATAGTGCAGCACTTTGAGGGATTTGGGTTTGATTTGGGTTTAAATTGATTTATTTTGGGATGGTTTCCTTTGAAATGTTGTAGGAATGATTTTGTTGATAAAAAGTGTTAGAAACTATGAAAATTACTTTTAAATGAGGCTTTTTGAAAGAAACAGATGCTTTGAAATTATGGAAACTTTTGGAGATTATTAGCTTAAACAGTGAAGGAAATTGATGAAAACTTAAAAGAATGTTATTATTCTTGTTTGAGTTGGAAAAAGGAGATTGAACATGTGATTGTTACTGATATATTGAAATTTTGGAATTTATATCTGTCACTTGGAATTTATCTTTTGAATTGAGATATTTGTCTTGGCTATCAGTGGAAGATATCATTACTTGTTGTAGAAATTGCATATGAACTAGGTTAACGGAAACCCATTCACTCATGCATTCAAATTGAACATATGTTTTATACTTATGCATTGAAAAGCATCGTTTTGAGAAAAATAAGTGAATATCTTGGTGAATCTGGTTCAGGGGTATGGTTGTCGTTACTTAAGTTGGCCTTTGCATCATTGGTGAGTTCAGAAATCCGCGTGGTTAGGATGCCATCCTTCCAATTAGTTGCCGGTAAAGTGGCTTTGGTAGTACTTTTATAGTCTACTTGCAGACACGTACCTAGAGATTCACAATGTGTATTTACTGCTATGTTTTCTATTTTGGAAGCAATCATTTATAAACTGTGATATAAACTTGGCAAAGTATTATTTTGAAAAAGAGAAAGTGCATTTTTATAATAGCATTTCATATGCATTCATCATATGACTTTGTTGAGCATCATACAGATCATTAAATTTATATCTACTGGGCATTAGGTCACCCTATGTGAAAACAACTTTCAGGTGCTGATGGTATGCCTCTGCCAAGGGGATAGGTTGGGAAGACAGTGGAGCTGGACACTTATTTTTGTTTTGTACAAGCCTAGGGCTTTATTTGTATTGGGTTTCAACCCACTTTTGTAGTAACTAAGCAATGTCTTGAAAATTTGTAGTCATTAGGGCATGAACTTATCTTTATTTCTTTTGTTTCTGTATATTTGTCACATGCTATAGATTCATCAATCCTAAATTATGAATCTATAATTTACAATGCTTGCCATCACTTTAGTTTTTGTTTTCCTTTTCCTTTCTTGGACTCATGGTTCTAATAGGTTTTGTATTAATAGAGAGTAAAGTTTTGTTAACCATTTGCTAGTTGTTGTGAAAATGATATAAATACATAAATTAAGGGTCTAAATGGGATAGTTTTCATTTTTTGATTTGTGATTTTCTTATTTGAACTTCCTTGATGAAAATATTTGAATTTTTGGAAATATTTTTTGGTGAATAATTCTGTGAGATGCCTTTTCTGTAAAAAATTTAATTTTATTGCTTATATGGGTTAAAAAATCTGATCCTAATATTTCAGTTGTGCTTCTTTTTCTCTTCTTTTTGTTTTTGGGTGCTTTTTTTTTTCTTCTTTCTGTTTTTTTTTTTGCCTCCACCCTCTTTGTGTTTTATTTGACATCCATAACTACTATTAGGAGTTCTATTTTTCTAGCAATTGGTTTCTTACCTATTGATTTTTATTTTTATCAATTTGTATCGTTATTATATTATTATTATTATTATTATTATTATTATTATTATTATTATTATTATTATTATTATTATTATTATTATTATTATTATTTTCTCTATTAAAAAAAAATACTCTTTTGCAGATCTGTAACGCCCTCAAAATAATACATAAAACCCATCATTTTAGACATGCAATAATATAAGAGGACTCAACACCTTTCTATTCATCAGAGTAGTTCTTACAACAATATTACATGTTAACAACAAAAGGAAATGCCCTACGGGCTTACAGCTTTCCAAGTCAACACTTGGTTACAAAAAGAAGAGTACTAACTCTATATAAAATAAGCCCTTGGCTTGATGTACATGTAATACAAACAAAATAATCAAAAAGAGTCTTCAACTCCCATAACCATCCAAGCTATGTCCTTGGAGGTGGCATGCTACCTGTACCTGAAAATAATGTCCCATATAGGGTGAGCCAACGCCCAGTAGAGATATGCTAAACACAATATGAGCAGTAACTAAGACATTAGCAATTGATAAATGTTTGACTCACATAAACCAATTCATATACCACTTTCATTACATGACCACAATGTCCACATTTCATTTCATTTTCCATTTCTTATCAAATTCACAATTCACAACAACGGCTCAGAACCTGGCCAACAATTTACATGAGGTAGTGACTCATATTAAACATTTCCCATTTCAAAATAGATAAGCATACTAGCTATATCAACACTTCGATAGATAAGCATATGAGCTATATCAACACTTCCATAGATAAGCATATGAGCTATATCAACACATTAACTGATAAGCATATGAGCTGTATCAACACATTAACTGATAAGCATATGAGCTGTATCAACGGAGTCCATCCCCTATCTTTCCCTAAACCGTGGAGTACATCCCCTATCTCCTCCCACACACACAACGTATAGACACAATTATCATATACATCATCAAACAATACATACAGTTAATGTATTCTTTCAACTGTCATATTCGATGACACATTCCATTGATTAGTTTTAGTTTGCCTAATCATCATGCATTGTCTACAACAATCACGACAATCCTCCACCGATAGCCCAAAGCAGTTATTTCTAAACAGATAATAAATGCGTCAACAGATAAATTATCCATATTTCAAAAGTGAGCAATTAATAAATCTAACTTCACTAATCCATCTCATAATGAGCCAATTTCATTATATTCAACTCAATTCCATATTTTCTCAACAATTGTCATTAATTACACTAATGACCCAAAAATACCCAAACATGGCATTTTCCGCCTTTATTCCCAATATTGACTCCAAGAGTCCATATATTACCAACAACATCAATATACTCATTTTGAAACCTAAATACGTATTTATGGTCCAAAATAAACAAAACCCTCTTTTCAAAGTTATACATTTGAAACCCTAGTTTCCAAAACCCAAAACCATTTATACAACAAACTCAATATCTAGGTCAAAACCCATAAGAGTGAGTAGAAATCCCTACCTCAAGAGATGAAACCCAACGAAGGAGATGACGAAAATGAAGATGCTCCAAATCCCGAAATTTTTGGATCAAAGTGTAGCCCTCGACGATCAACACCTTTTTTACAAAGGCCAAAGGGTGAGAGATTACCCTAGCTAGATCAACACTTAGAGAGAAGTGGAGGTTTTAGAGAGAGAAGCTCTCAAATGGAGTTTTTGAAAAGTAAGAGAGAGAGTGAGGATGTAAAAAGTGATTTAAAAATGCCCAAGCCTTCTGATATACGACAGGTCCGCTCGAGCGGAAAACACAACGCTCGAGCGTCAAGAACAAAAAATTGGATCCGCTCGAGCGCAATAAGGCCTGCTCAAGCGCCAAGACACAAGAATAAAGTACATCCGCTCAAGCGTGAAAACCAGTCCGCTCAAGCGTGAAAACCAGTCCGCTCGAGCGTAGATTTCCTCCTCCTAGAACTTTTACAAACAAAGTACTACCCGCTAGAGCGCCAACATACCCGCTCGAGCGCAACCGCTCGAGCGTAAAGAAACCCGCTCGAGCGTGAAAAACATGCTTGCAGAAGTTTTGCATAGTACAAAAATACTGGGAGTGTGCAATCTCCGCTCGAGCGCTAGACGACCCACTCGAGCGGAACAACCAAAAACCTGGCAACAAGATTTTAGACCAAGGCTCAACCCACCTGCTCGAAACATGCCCAACATATTCTAAAACCCAAACAAATGGAATCAAAGGACGACAATAAGATAAATACAACTACCAACTCCACGGAACCAAAGTTCGGAATACAACAGATACAGAAAGGGAAAACTGGGATCGCTATAAGATCATTTTCAATGATGAATAAAAAAGTGTGGAGCATAGAATGTTAGTGAACCCCCTTGAGGAGCTGCGTGTTTCGATGTTTTCTTCAACTCGAGCAATAGAGAGAGATTGTACGAACCATTGCCTGAGCTAGTGTCGCCGGAGAAAACAGCTCATTTTCAACAATTTACTCTGTCAGATTACAAGCAAAGGTTCTTCAGTAAAGAGTTGGAGGGAAAGACCCTCACAAATTACCATAGGCTTTGAAACACAAGATAGACTTACATGTATGATTTGTGTCATTTAAACAATAATGATTGTCAATGTTATTTGTGAAATTATGAATTTATAATTGTCAATGTTGAATAATTTATTCTCTACTAAAATTTGTACTCTTGTTGAACAAATTTTTATTGAAATTATGAAGCTATAAGATGAGAAAGCAATGTTCATGGTGTAACAATATTGAGAATATTAAGCAAGCGATATATATTGGTGACTCCATTGGGTGTCTTTATATAGGGTGAGCGATTGTACTATTTTATATATCTTTTAATTGTGCATCATAAAGGACATTGGCCAGTATGACAGCATTTTATAAATTCGGAAGTGATTGAGACCCCCTCTCCTCCCCACCCCCACCACCCCCACACACACATGGGGGTTGGTGATTGGAGGAGAAGGAAAAATAAAAATAAAATTGGCCAATCACCGGCCAATGGGGGTCGTGGGGGTGACCCCTAGTATGTTTGGAAAGAATTTTTTGACTTTTTAAAAAAAAATGTAAAAAAGATGTGAAAGGAAATAATATAAATAAAGTGAACATGAGTAAAATGATAGGTTTGCCCTTCCAAAATTTGTTGTGCAATCTGTGAGCATGTGACTTCACCTGACATGCTGTCAGGTGAAGTGATGCAGCAGCAGTACAAGCAGCAAGTCGCCTATATGCTTGGGAAATATGAAACTGTTGGCACATATTGTTGGTATGCATATAAAGGACTTCACGGATATGTATAGGTGAAATTATTTGTACAAAAAAAAAAATCTACAATTTGGACTTCACCAATTTAGTAATTTGGAAAAATAGACATAGAAAAAAAATGTTGCAATTTGATTGACAAAAATATTTTGTTATAATTTGTGGAAAGTAATAAATTTATTAAATTTATTTTGAAAAAATATTTTCAAAACTCATTACAAAACAAGTTCCACAAGTTCCTTGATAATTATACATATGTCAAAACTCTTTTGAAATCTTCATTACAAACTCATGAACACATCTGTACGAGCACGAAATAATCTTCTCGTATAATCCTGTTGATCAAATTTGCACTCCTCCAAACCTCGTCGCTTTACTCCCTGAAAACACAAATGTGAGCTAGTCGGCGGGTGTGTGCTGGAAACCCCTCCGATGCCTAAGTCAGCAACTAGACAATAGACACAAAAGCTCTGTGTATTTGAGAGTAAAAATTGTGATACCCATACATAGGTCCCGTTACAAGCTTTTATAGATTCCGTGTGGCACAATCCTAGTAGGACTCTTATTCCCCAATGTAGAGTCCTCCTAGGAATCACATTTCTAAAAGATAATGCTTATCCTTTAATACCCTCCTTACTGCTTAACCATGTGAGATGGTTTTACCATGGCAGAATGACAGCACAACCGAGCTATCACTAGCCTTCTGACACACTCAGCTCGGTGCATTCATGAGCAATGCCTAGCTCAGTCTCCGTTCATCTATACCTCTGTTCAGAATACTTAGACCGAGCTTGTGACGCCCTCAAAATAAACCCATAATACATACAATACTGACATGCATTGACATAAAAAAATAAAATATTCTTCCATTCATCAGAGTATTCTTATTGAAAGACATTACATGTAAACGAAAGTAAATGCCCTATGGGCTTACAGCTTTCCAAGCCAACACTTGGACACAAAAACTGAGTTCTAACTCATCTACATATTAAGCACGTGGCTTGAATTTACATGTAACATCAAATAACAAAATAACTAAAAGAAGAGTCTTCGACTCCAAATCCTCCCTAGCTAAACCCTTGGAGGTTGCATATCACCTGGACCTGAAAATGAAGTTCCCATATAGGGTGAGCCACAGCCTAGCAGAAATATACTAAATCAAATATAAGAATTAACTAAAGTAATAGCATTCGATAGATGGTTAACACAAAAATCAATTACATCCCAATACAGTTTCATGACTATTATGTCCATGATACGTTTCATTTTCCATTATTTAACCAACTTTCAATTATACAAACATGGCTCAGAACTTGGCCAGACAATAAAATGAGACTACATCTCATATTAATATTACTTCCAATATCAATAATTCAAGTGAGGCTAAGGCTCATACTAAAACACTTCCATAGATCAATAAGTACACATTCTTGTTGTACTAATGGAGTCCATCCCCTTTCTCCTCCCAAACCGGTTTGAGAGTCCATCCCCTATCTTCCCTCAAACCATGGAGTACATCCCCTATCTCCTCCCAAACAATATGCATATACAATGTATTTAACACTTGTCATATACACTATTCAATTAATACACGTATTTGCTGTATTAATTCAATCGTCATATTCAATGACTTATTCAATACGATTAGTTTCAATTTTCCCTAATCAGCATGCAATGTCTACAACAATCACGACTATCCTCCACCGATAGCCCAAAACAGTTATTTCTAAATAGGAAATAAATGTATCAACAGATATAATCTTAACATTTTCATAGGTGAGTGATTAAACTATCCAACTACACCATTCAATCTCATAATTCCCCAATTTCATGAATTAAACTTAATTCCACACTTTTCCCAAAATTAATTATACAAATTAATTTATTTCAACAATTAGGGCTTTTCCCCCTTTCCTCAAAATCAACCCTAAGGTTCAATTTTCTCAATTTGACACTATAAATGCCATTCTTTCAAGCCTTACAAACACATGGAGTTTAATATATGAAAAACACCCGTTTTCCCAATTTACAAAATCAAACCCTACCTTTCCCAAAACTTACCCAACAATACCAACATATCAAAGTAACTAAAACTTATGACAAGACCTATAGAATGGAGTAGGGTATCCCTACCTCGAAAATAGAAGCCCAAAGGAGAAGATGACCAAAACTCAAGGTGCTCCAAATCCTCTCTTTTTCAGATTAAAAGAGAGCCCTCGCGAAGCTCTATCTTTCTTCCAAAGGAACTAGGGTAGAAGACGACTGGGAGTAGATCAAATCTTAGAGAGAAGGTAAGAGTAGAGAGAGAAGCTCTCAAATGGTGGTTTTTAAAAGTTAAGAGAGAGAAAGGAAGTCAAAAAGTGATCCAAAAAGTGAAATCTCAGACTGATGTAATCGTCTCCCCGCTCGAGCGTCAGATACATACTCACGCTCGAGCATGAAAAGAGCCGCTCGAGCGTCGATTGCACACTTCTAGAAGTTTTGCAGGCGATGGTCCCCGCTCGAGCGTCAAACTCCCCGCTCGAGCGGAGGGGCAAAATCAAAGGGTCACGCTCGAGCGTCAAAACTACCGCTCGAGCGGAGGAAGACTTGCAGAGCAAAGTACTGGGAGATGGAAAATTACGCTCGAGCGGAGAAGCAACAACGAAGGGCCCGCTCAAGCGTCAAAAGCCCCGCTCGAGCGTAAAGGCCAAAATCTAGGCATCAACTTTTGGTTTCAAAGTACAATGAACCTGTTCCAAACCTGCCCAACACAACCCAAAACTCAAATATAAAGAGTAACAGCTAGAAATGAGAATGAGACAACAACAAGTCCACGGAACCAAGTCCGGAATACCATATACTAAGGGAGGGAAAACCAGGATCGCTATAGAGCTAATTACAATCATTTCTGACCAAGCTAACAGGGCCCAGTCGCGAAGCCCATTCACCTCGGTCCACAGCTCGGCCCAAGCTTCACACAAATTACCCTCTCAACATGAATATCAAAGTCTTTGCAAAACTCTATTTTTTCCACAAAATATATATGAAGAAATCAAATATTGGACTTCATGAATTTCGTATTCCAAAAAAAGTTGTCATTAAAAAATTGTTAATTTACAAAAACGTTATGTTGTGATTTGTGAAATGTTATCAGTTTGTTTGGTTCGATTTTTCGAGAATCACATATCAAAAAATTATAATTTGAAGTATTTCTTTTCATTTTCTTAGCAATTTCTTTAATTATGCACCTAACATAAAAACACTAACAAAATATAATAGTTGTGAAAAGAATTTTTGGAAAATTAAATTGAAAAAATAAAAAACAAGTTGTTAAACAATGCAGTACATGTGCTGAGTTTAAGGGTGTAATAATGGCCCGACTCGGCCCATTCGGGCCCGGCCCAGGCTGGCCCAATCGGGCTTCGTGGGCTCACATTTTTTTAGCGAGCTGGGCCGGGCCGGCCCATGAGCCAAAAAGTGGAGCCCAGGCCCAAGCTGAAGCCCATTCATAAGAGGGCGTAGGGCCTAGGGCCTAGGCTCGAGCCTTGGGCCACGGGCCGAGCCTAGTCGGGCTTTTTTTTTTAATATTAGAAATAAAAAATTAAAAAAAAAAATTATACTAGAGTATTTTAGTTACGATTAATGAAATTTTTGTTTGGTTATGTAATGTTTCATGGTGATTTTAAATTTAATTATGTCTGCCTTATGTTTTTTTTAATTCTTTAGAACTTAAAAGTATGCAATTATATATTTTTTTTCCTTTCGAAATGAATAATTTTTATATAATGAATTGAAACTTTCAATATTGCAATATTAAATTATTTATATAACATTTATTGAATGAATAATTTTTATTTCAAAATAAAATTAAAAATATTACAAAAATTGATATTAAATAAATTAGATGTAGATTACTGATGATGTATAGCAATTGCATCACTATAGGTCAAGTATATCCCAACTAGGTTGGCACCTACTAGCCTACCAATCATTTACATTATTACTCCACCTCAATAATCTAATACACAAAAAAAAAAAAAAAAACCAAGAAAAAACGAAATGAAAAATGAAATAGTAAAAAATAAATTATTGATCAATCATCGGAGGAGACAGACATTTCAGTCGCGTCGCCCAATGATATGTCATCCAAATCATATTGAATTCGCTCATTTTCACTAAAATTTTGTCTTCTTGTAAGAGCATGCATATGATCTCTGGATATCATTAGTGCCTCAACCATTTCAGGTGAAAGCCTGCTCTTGTAATCACTCAGCACCCGTCCACCCGCACTAAAAGCTGTTTCCGAAGCAACTGTAGAAATAGGAACGGTTAGTATTTTTTAATTTGATTCAATTTGTTTTTTATATTTTACTTCTACCATAAATATACAGGCATACTAGATAGAAAAACTACAAAAATACTAACAAATATAACAAATTTTGGGTCTAAATAAGGCCTAAAAAGAAATGAAATATAAGTTTAAAATTTTTTGAAATTTGTCAAGTCTAAACCACCAACCCGATCGCATCAATCCACCAATCCGTCAATCCGCATCCGCCAACTAAGCAGACGGATCAGTGTTCTGGATCTGCTGGTTCTATTTTTCATAGAAAGCTTTATAATCTGAAGATGGCTTTGAAAAAATGGAACAAAGAAGTGTATGGCAATGTAACTTCCAAACTTGAAAAGTCTGAATATAAACTCAATGAACTGGATTTGATAGCTGAATCCAGGCCTCTGGAGGAGAAGGAAATGAAATTAAAAAGGGAGACCAGAAATGAAATGTGGAGGCTGAGCAAGAAGTTGGAATGGGAATGGCTTCAAAAATCAAGGCTTGATTGGAATCTGAAAGGAGACAGAAATACAAGATACTTCCATGTTTCGGCTACCAACAGACAAAATAGGAATTCACTCAACTCTATCACAAAAGGAAACTTAGTTCTTGACGAGCCAAGTCAAGTTAAGAATGAAGTATAGGCCTATTTTTCAAAGCATTTCACAAAAAAATGGTTGATCAGACTAGTGCTTGTTGGGGACTTCAAAAGTGCAAGGCACAGTGACTCATTCCATGGGCTTGAAGAGGAATTTACTGAAGTGGAGGTTTGGGCAGCGGTTAGAGATTGCAATGGGAATAAAGCTCCAGGGCCAGACGGTTTCAACCTGATGTTTTTTCAAAAAAAATTGGGAGGTGATTAAGGAGGAAATACTTAACTTTATGAAGGAATTTCATGCCCATGGCAGATTAATCTCAGGTCTGAATAGTACTTTCATTTCTCTCATCCCTAAGAAAGATAAAGCCATCAATCTGAATGAGTTTAGGCCTATTAGCTTGGTCGGGGCAATTGTAAAGTCCTTGCTTCCAGACTAAAAAGAGTCTTGCCCATGATTATAGGAGATACTCAGTCAGCTTTCTTGGGTGAAAGGAATACACTGGATG
Source organism: Camellia japonica (assembly GCA_030407325.1). NCBI lineage: Eukaryota > Viridiplantae > Streptophyta > Magnoliopsida > Ericales > Theaceae > Camellia > Camellia japonica. The sequence goes on from JAPPVO010000007.1 coordinate 98,615,002, forward strand.
GTATTCTTATTGCAAATGAGGTGGTGGATAGTTGGTCTAAATCTAAGAAAAAAAGGCTGTTGTTTAAGCTAGATTTTGAAAAGGCTTTTGACTCCATTAATTGGAACTTCCTTTTCTCAATGCTAGCAAATTTTGATTTTGGTCCTAAGTGGACTTCTTGGATAAAAGAATGTGTCTCTACGGTAAGACTCTCAGTCCTTGTTAATAGCTCGCCAACCATGGAATTTAGTCCTCAAAAAGGCCTTAGGCAAGGTGATCCACTATCACCTTTCCTATTTATTTTGGTTGCAGAAGCACTGAATATACTTCTGCAGAGAGCTAGAGAACTGAAATTGTTACAAGGGGCTGTCATTGGATCCAATCGTGTAGTGATCTCTCACCTTCAATTTGAAGATGGCTCTTTATTTTTCTGTGAAGCTGAAATGTCAAAAGTACTCCGTTTGAAGCGGATTCTTAGATGTTTTGAAATAGTTTCAGGGCTAAAAATCAACTATCATAAAAGTGTGCTCTACGGGATTGGACTTTTAGATCCAGATCTTCGTGAGTTTGCCCTCTTACTTAATTGCAAGACACAAAGATTGCCTTTAAACTATTTAGGCCTGTCGTTGGGTGCTAGTCCTAGGAGAAAGAAGACTTGGAAACCTATTATTGACAAATTCAAAATGAGACTTGCTGGGTAGAAAAGGAGATTCCTATCTTTTGCAGGAAGATTAACATTGGTGAAGGCAGTGCTATCTAGTCTACCAGTGTATTTTATGTCTTGTTCAAACTACCTGAAGGTATGCTAAGGAGTAGACAAAATTCAAGCTTCACTTATGGGGGAGCTCAGAATTGAAGAAAAATTCTGGTGAAATGGTCGGACGTAATCAAAAGCATCAACCAAGGTGGGCTACGTATAAGAAGGATTAGAGATGTGAATGTGTGCTTGCTTCTCAAGTGGTGGTGGAGATTTGCTTCGGAACATGACTCATTATGGAAGAGGGTCCTCTGTAGTACATACAGATTCCTAGGAGGAAAATAGTTGCCTTATCTTAACTCAAGCATTATTCTATCTAGACTTTGGAGTGATATTGCATCAGCAGTTGAGCAGAAGGTATCTTTATTCACATTTTATGTTTCTCACTTACAATTAAGAGTGGGCAATGGTTGTAGAATTAAATTCCGGCATGACAAATGGTGTGGAGTTTTTTCTTTTAAAGATGAATTCCCAAGGCTATTTCGATTAGCTAATGATTATGAGGGATCTGTTAGGGACCTTGTGGAGATTAAAGGAAACTCTTACAATTGGTCACTCACCTTCAGGAGACCTCTATTTGAATGGGAAAAAGAGGAGCTACTCAAGCTAAATGGAATGTTAAGTGGAGCACCTGCATTTAATCTTCAGGTCAATGATTTGGCACTCTGGTCTGCTGCTAAACCAGGTCAGTCCTTTGTTTCTGTTTTCTATAAACATACCAACCTTGCTTTTGGGGCTAATGCCATCTTCAGTAGATGGGTGTAGATTAATTATCTCCCTCCCAAAGTGCAATTCTTTGACTGGCTTGCTTGGAGATATAAGGTTAAAACATTGGTTTTCCTGCAACAGCTTGGAATTTTGGACAGGGATTCTTCTACCATGTGTACTTTCTGCAAGTCCCGGCAAGAATCAATTGATCATGTGCTGATTTTCTGCCCCATGGTATGGAGAGTTTGGTTTGAGCTTCTGCAATGGTGGGGGGTAGTTTGTGTGGTCCCTGGGTCTATACAAGGACTATAGCGATCCCGGGTTTTACCCCTTGTTGTACAGTGATCCGGACTTGGTTCCGTGGATGTTAGCAGTTGTTTATATCTTGTTTACGTCCTTTCATACTTTGTATTTGAGTTATAGGATGTGTTGGGCAGGTTTGTTTCAGGTTGGGAGTGATTGGGAGCAAATGGTTGCTGCCCAGAATTTTGGTCCTTCGCTTGAGCGAGGAGTCTATCGCTCGAGCGAGCTCCGTGTTTTAGATCCTTCGCTCGAGCCAGGGTTCCTTCGCTTGAGCGAGAGTTGAGCTTTGTGCCTTGTGGCTCGAGCCAGAAGTCTTGCGCTCGAGCGTGCGTCTGCGTCTCATTTGGACCTGAGAGCTGTGGTTTTTGGCTCGAGCGAGCGAGGTGTATGTTTTCGAGTTCCTCGCTCGAGCGAGCATTCTGTCGCTCGAGCGTGCTTCTGGGTTGCAGACCTGAAGCTTCGAGTTTTTGGCTCGAACGAGACTTTCTTCGCTCGAGCAAGGTTTTCTTGTGTCTGGTCGCTCGAGCGACCAAGTCTTCGCTCGAGCGAGCCTGTTTTATATCAGCAGACAGCAGCGAATTTAACTTCACTTTTTCATCCCCTTTTCTTTTTCAAACCCTAAAGCCGACTCCCTTTCTCTCTAAAATTGTTCTCTCTCTAAGATTTGATCTACCTAGGGTGAGTTTCTACCCTAAGTCCTTTATTATAAAGGTAGAGGGTGTTGAGAGCTTTGATTTAATCTAAAAAACTTGGGATTTGGAGCACATTGGTATTGGTCTTCATCTTCGTTTGAGCTCAAACTTCGAGGTAGGGATACCCTACTCCTTTTTATGAGCTTTGTCTTTCAATTTTAGCATTTTGATAAGTTGGGAGTTGTTGTGAAATTTTGGAAAAGTTTGGGGTCTTTATGTAATTTACAAAAGTTGGGGTTTTATTTATAATAAACCTATATGCATGTTTGGCATAGAGAAATGAGCTAAGTGTTGGGTTATGGATGAAAAATGGAACCTTAGGGTTGTTATGTAACTTATGGGATTAATGCCCTAATTACTTTGATAAATTAATTTATGAAATTAATTTGAGAAATGAGAAATTGAATTGAGAATGTTGGAATTGGGAGTGTATGGGATTGAAGGGTGTAGTTGGATTATTTATCACTCACCTCATTGAAATATTGATATTTTATCCATTTGATGCATTTATTTTCTGTTTAGAAATAACTACTTTGGGCTATCGGTAGAGGATAGTCTTGATTGTTGTAGACAATGCATGATGATTAGGCAAACTAAAACTAATCGATTGAGTATGCTATTGAACTTAGCGGTTAGAATAATACATTAACTTTATGTATTGATTGATTGTATATGATCTATGTTTATATACATGTGTTGTGTAGGAGGAGATAGGGGATGTACTCCACGGTTTAGGGGAAGATGGGGGATGGACCTCTAAACCGGATTTTGTGTGACATTGATACAGCACTACAATGTGTATCAATCGTTGATTATGGAAGTGTTGAATTGATTTGATATAGCACTAAAATGTATATCGTTATCAATTGTAAAGTATAGAAGTCTTTCTATATTATGTTGATACAGCATCAAAATGTGTATCCTCGGTAAAGCATGGAAGTGGTTAATATGTTAATGATACAGTATCAAAATGTGTATCCATTATGAATTACGAAAGTGTTTTTAAGATGAGTTACAATCTCATTAAAGTATCTGGCTAAGTGTCGAGCCATGTTTTCAAACTCAAAGTTGAGGAGAAGTGGAAAATGAAAAGTAATATGGACTTGAATGTCACGAAACTGTAATGTGATATAAGTCGGAATATAAGTGGTGACCATCTATCAACTGCTAATCTTTTAGTCATTGTTCATAGCTGGTTTAGTATGTTTCTACTGGGTTGTGACTCACCCTTTATGGGACATCATTTTCAGGTATAGGTAGCATGCCACCTCCAAGGACATAGCTTGGGAGGCTAGAGGCGGACAGACTTTTTGTTGTCTTATTTTCTTTTGATGTGTTACATGTAGATTCAAGCCAAGGGCTTAATGTGTAATTGAGTTAGTACTCTCCTTTTTGTAACCAAGTGTTAACTTGGAAAGCTGTAAGCCCGTAGGGCATTTGCTTTTGTTGTTAACATGTAATACTTTTTGTAATGAATTACTCTGATGAATAGAAAGAAGTTGATCTTTTATATATGAATGCATGTCAATGTTGATGGGTTTAATGTTATTATTTTGAGGGCGTTACAAGGACTGTTTTAGTAGTGGGCTGGGCATAGCTGTAGAAATGAAGAAATGAGGATTTGGAGTGCTATTCCTCTGATGACTCTATGGTCATTGTGGAAACACATAAATGAGTGTCTCTTCCAAGGCTCATATAGCGACCCCGGTCTTTCCCCATTTGGTTGTTGTATCCGGACTTAAGTTCCGTGGATCCCATTACTATATATTTACTGTTGTCGTCCTTTAATTCCTTATTTTTGAGTTATAGGATACGTTGGGCAGGTTTGTTACAGGTTGGTTGAACTTAGAAACCAAGGGTAGTTGCCCAGATTTTTGCCTTCACGCTCGAACGGAGCTTTTGACGCTCGAGCGGGACCTTTGTTGTTGCTTCTCCGCTCGAGCGGGAGTTTTGAGTTTGTGTGTGACGCTCGAGCGGAGAGTTTTACGCTCGAGCGGGGACCTGGTTCAGCAAAAGTTCTGGGAGTGTGTATCCGCCGCTCGAGCGGGATTTTTGACGCTCGAGCGGGAGTCTGTGAGTGACGCTCGAGCGGGGTTTCCACGCTCAAGCGGGGCGACTCTTATATAAAACCGAGAACCGACTTTCTGGATCACTTTTTCATCTCCTTTTGATTTTAAAACCCTAGAACCGTCTTCTCTCTCTCCCTACACACCTTCTCTCTAGGTTTTCATCTCCTTTTAGTGTGTTTTTACCCTAAGCTCTTTGTATAAAAGATAGAGAGTGACTTGGCTTCGTTTTAATCTGAGCAATAGTGGATTTTGAGCACTTTGGATTTTGGGTCATCATCTCCATCATCTCCATTTGAGTTCTTCACTTCGATGTAGGGATTTCCTACTCCATATTATAGGTGTTGTCCTAAGTTTTGGTATTTTTGATATGTTGGTGTCGTTTGGTAATTTTGGGAAAACTAGGGTTTGTATCATAATTTGAGAAATAGGGAATTGTTTATATATTAAATTCCATGTGATTGTGTGTCATGAAAAAATGACATAGGTAGTGTCAAGATGATAAAATTGAACCTTAGGGTTAATTTTGAGAGAAGGGGGAAAGCCCTATTGTTGTAATAAATTAATTTGTATAATTAATTTTGGAAAAAATGTGGAATTGAGTTTAATTCATGAAATTGGGGAAATTATGAGATAAATGGTGTAGTTGAATAGTTTAATCACTCACCTATGAAAATATGAGTTTACATTTGTTGATACATTTATTTCCTGTTTAGAAATAACTGTTTTGGGCTATCGGTGGAGGATAGTCGTGATTGTTGTAGACATTGCATGTTGATTAGGGAAAACTGAAACTAATCACATTGAATGAGTCATTGAATATGACAGTTGAATTAATACAGCGAATCTGTGTATTGATTGAATGTTGTGTATGACAAATGTTTAATACATTGTATATGCATATTGTTTGGGAGGAGATAGGGGATGTACTCCATGGTTTGAGGGAAGATAGGGGATGGACTCTCAAACCTGTTTAGGAGGAGAAAGGGGATGGACTCCATTAGTACAGCAAATATGTGTACTTATTGATTTATGGAAGTGTTTTAGTATGAGCCTTAGTCTCAATTGATTTGTTGATATTGGAAGTAATGTTGATATGAGATGTAAATCTCATTATTATTGTTTGGCCAGGTTCTGAGCCATGTCTGTATAATTGGAAAGTGATTAATAATGTAAAGCGAAACATGTCATGGACATTATTGTCTTGAAATTGTGAAGTGATATAATGGATTTAACTGTGTTAACCATCTATCGAATGCTATTGCTTTAGTCAATTCTTATATTTGGTTTAGTATATTTCTGCTAGGCTGTGGCTCACCCTATACGGGAACATCATTTTCAGGTTCAGGTGATATGCTACCTCCAAAGAATTAGCTTGGAAGGATTTGGAGTTGAAGACTTTGTTTAGATTAATTGTTATTTTGTTTTGTTTTGATATTACATGTAAACTCAAGCCAAGGGCTTAATGTGTAATTGAGTTAGTACTCAAACTTTTGTGTCCAAGTGTTGGCTTGGAAAGTTGTAAGCCCGTAGGGCATTTATTTTCGATGTTACATGTAATGTCTTTTAATAAGAATACTCTGATGAATGGAATAATGTTTTGTTTTCTTTTACCAATGCATGTCAATATTGTATATATTATGGGTTTATTTTTGAGGGCGTTACAGCTCACAACCATAGCTTCAGGATCTTCATGAACTCATTATCACCAGATTAGCCTTCTGGTATAAAGTTGCATCCAAAAGGTTTCAATTTTCAATTCATGACTTCCTTTTTAGCTTTCCTCAAATCAGATATTTCCTTGGTGGTAGGTCCTCCTAGTCTTCATGCATTATTAAGTCCAATTGCAGTCAATGCTATTTTGCATCATAAGAAGTTCTGGTTGAATTTGGTGAAGCTCTAGTGCATGTCTTGCTATTAGCTCTGTTCTGGTGCATGTCTCGGTGATGATCTGCTTGGCTTGATCTGTCTTGCTCTAATCTGATCTACTTTGCTCAGTTCTGATCTGTCTTGATCTGATCTGATCTACTTTGCTCAGTTCTTGGTGCTGATCCTGTAGGCCAGTTCTGATCTGTTTTGCTTTGTTTTGTTCTGTTTGTTGGTTTCTCACCAACTGGAGCTTGGAGCTTGTGCTAGCTCCAAGCTCCTTTTTATTGATGTTTTCCTCATACTTTGTATGCTCTTATCAATAAAGATCTCTCTTGCCATTCAAAAAAAAAAAACTAAGTAGACGGATGTGGATTGATTTTTTTTCAATCCGCCTATTTTTGGGCAGACGGCGGATGGAATGTCACCCAACCCAACCTAAACCACGAGCACCCCCATCATTTGTTATGTCATTAATTGTATATTTTAAGTTATCAATAAGAAATATATCTCACAATTTCATTGGTAAAGCCGAAAAAATAGATAAAATTACAACAATTATATTTGTGATAAAATAATTTACTTGTCATCCTATAAGTTCTTTAGTTTTATTGTATTCTCTGTTAAAGTTTATCCAATTATATATAGATAAAAATTCCATTAATATTTTCTATTTAAATATGTTAAAGTTTATACAATTATTTTATGTGATATTTTGGATGTTAGTGCCAAGGTGCATACATCATTATTGTTCAACATTATGTATGTCGCACACTTTTGAAAAATGACAGGGAATATGTAATGGCTCGGGTCGTAACCCGTTCCTTCTTACCTTTTCGAACGGAGTTTGTATCCGTTTCGGTTGATTTTTACTTTGCCTTGTTGAGTTTGGCCTTGTTTATGTTTGGAGTTGTCTCAGAATTGAACCAACAAATCATTCACAAGTGTGTATTCATGCCTGATCCGACTTGGAGTTGCCTCAATGCACTGATTTTCTAGTTGTGTGCATGTGGGCTTGATCTGACTTGAGATTTGAGAGATGGACTCTCCGAGTCCAACAATTACTAATTGTGTGTTATTTGTGTATAATTTATTATTATTACTTGACCCTGCAAATTTTGTTAAATTCTAGTACAGAAAACGTGTAAAAACTATATTATTTTTTACAGATTTGAGTTAAGACTTTAAAAAGAAAAAGAAAAAAAGTTTAATAAATCAATTTTGAACAATATTGAGATTCTCCAAGCCCTTTGACGGAAACCTTCTTCATCTCTCTCCAAAAGTCTTTCTCGTTTTTTAGAAACTTACTTCCCTTACAGAAGTTCTTACACCTTACACAAAACATCAAAGAAGAATGAATTAGCTTACTTTTGCTAAGTGTGTTGAGAAATGTATAAACTTGATAATCAAAATATCTATTTGAATGAAGGGTTGTGATTATTTTGTCTTATTGAAAATTTATTATATGCCTTTGGATTGATAAAATTAATTAATGATTAAGTATGAATTATTATTATTTGTTGTTAGACTTTCAAGTGAGACAAAAAGCTTCATCTCCTCTCATTTTTCCCCCCTAAAATCGGGGCTAGCTCTCTTTCTTTATTTTTGATTTTCTTTCTTCCATTATTCCTTGACACAAGCTTGAAACTAAGGTTTCATAAAGCGGTGTTACGTAACGGTTGCAGTCGTTACGTAATGGTTGCAGTCGTTAGGCACTACCCATTACACCCGCTTTTGCGGTGTGACGAAAATTCACACGTATAACGGTTGTTTCGGTGTTACGTAACGGCTGTAGCAGTACCGTAACGGCCCGTTATACATCGTTAAACACACTTACAATATTCTGAACTTCCTTTAAAAAAAAAAAAAAAGTTTACAAATTATACATTATACACATTCTCCAATATTCAATAGCTCAAAAATAATTTTTGTTGGTCTCAATTTTTATTTTTATAATCATTTCATTTAATAATTGTAAACATTTTTTATTTAGTAAGTTTAGGTATTGGTCAAAAATAATTTTGTAGACATTTAAAATCAATTATTCTTAAAAAATAAATAAAAATAAGAGGTACAATATAGATTTATGACATATAAAGTCATTAACTATTGAAATAAAATGTTAAAAACTTATTTTATAGTGATTTAAAAATATGAAATATATTGGATCATACTTGAAAACTGACAAAAATTGATACAAATCTATTTTAAACCCCAATAAATGTGATTCTGAAGAAAAAAAATGTGTATCGGGTAACTTTTTTTCAATTTGTGTGAAAAATAAAAAAAATTCACAGTTCCGGTTACTGCAACCATTATACTACGATCTTTACACTTCGCAACCGCAACCGTTATGGCGACCACAACTGCTTTTTGAAGCCTTGCTTGAAACCTAAGTCTTGGTTTCTATTGTTACATCTTAGCGGTGAATTATTGAAGTTATGCCTTTAGTTTGTCACTTGTGAGTTTAAATGGAGGGTTTTGATTGAGTTTCAAAAAGAATATTAAAGAACAAGTTTGGTGTGTTCTTGAAGCTTGTGGTTTGCTTGCATCATTACAACCATCAACTCTATCTTTTCCCTTCTTATTGTGAATCAAAGCTTCATTGAAGGTTCACATCTCCATTAGAAGCATGTTAGGGTTTCTATTTTTTTTTTTTTTATTTTTTTTATTTTAAAACTAAAAGTATGATTTCAAGCATGAAAAGTTTTGAGTTAGTTTTGTATTCTTGATTTGTTTTGTATATATTTTAATCGCTGAAACTAATGCTCCATTGATCCATGTTTTGAATGTATTAAGCTAAATTCGTATTCATGCTTTGTTTTATGCTTAATAACTCATTTTTAAACTAGAGTTGAGGTATCATTATGAAACCCTTAAAAGTGATAGTGTTGCATGATTTCATAAATTCAAATGTTAAAAAGTGTACTTTATGGCATATTAGAAGGCAATTGGTATAAAGAACAAGTGATTTGAATAACTTTGATTTTTTTTTTGAATTATTTAAATTGTTGAAAAATTGGAGAAAGTAGTTTAGTTAGATTAATCATGGAATAATTTGACTTAGTTTAAAAGATGGCTTGATTTGATGGTGATTGATATTTTTACTATAAATTTCAAGTTAGTTTACTTACTAGTTTCATTAAATATGTATTTTAATGATTATTTTATGATTAAGTTAGTTTAGTAACTTAATTGAATTATTTAATGATTTGGGACTTAATAGAACAAATGGTAATGCCACACTAGGAGTATATTTAATATTATAGCCATGGGGGCAATTGGATAAAATTAGCTAGAATGAGGAATTGTTGAGAAAGTGGCTAAGTGTTGAAAAATATTCCTAGTGTGGAAAAGTGGAACTTTACTTAAGTATTAAATAAACGGTGTTGGGATTTACTATACTTAGTTACTTGGCCGGGGTTATAGGCTTATTGATTTTACATACTAGGTCCCTCTCTTCATCTTATTGATTTTACAGGCTTGGCCCAGGTTATAGGCTTATAGCCAATATTGAGGAGATAGTGGATCCAACTATCTGTGGATTAGAATGGACACTGCGTAGTTGAGAGGAATAATAGCATATGGAGAGGGTGGTATGGATTTTCTAACACACAGCTCGAAGGGAGCATGTGGCGTGATCAGGGTATGACCTAGTATGTATTTATTTACAGTTCAGACATGGTATATGTTTATGAGATTGGGTTTATTGCTCAGTTGGCAGGTTATTGAAGCCCTGTCGGCGATTGTTGTTTTTAGATTATTTCTTTAATTTAATTATACAGTGAGTTAATTAAGTAAAATGAATTTAATGAGACTGAGTAATAGAATTTGAGAATAAGACATGTGTATTGTATTATATATTCTATCACTATACTTGCATGCTTAATAATGTAGATATAAGATTACTGTTGGGTGAGTGTCTTTGCTCACTCCTCTACATTGTGTAGGTATTGGTAGACTCCCCGCCGATATGAGCACTGGGACGTAGTTTATTTTTGTTAAATTTAGACCCTAGGTTAATTGGGCTTGTGTGCCTTTATACCTTTTTGTCGAAATATTTGTATTAATTAATATGGAGTCTGTAACATAACATATCATCTATTATATCATGTTGTATTTCATTTTCTAGAAATACGTGCCAGTGAGATTAATTTATTTAATTAAGTGTTTCACATGCTTTTAAAAAAAATACATTTAATTATTTTTTAAAAATAATGAATTACTCGTTTCTCAAGGCAAGTCAGTTATATACCAAAACACTTCTTTTGTCACTTAAATCATGCTTAACTTTAAGAAAATGATAACGGGCACATTTTACGAGGTAAACCAAATTTTCAGAATCAAATGAGAATTTGCTGAGGAAAGTGATTTTGAGGATGAATTAAGTAATAAATGGAGTTTTCACTTAAAAATCTCATGCTTAGGTTAATTAGTTTTTGCCTAATTAATCTTTGAAAATTGGGACGTGACATGATTCGTGCTATGCATGGGAGAAAATAACATATTATTTGTAAAAAAATATAATAATTCTGTTCAATTTTTCGTATTATCTGACATAAATAAAATTTTATATATAAATCTAAAATTCTATAAAATTATAGAAAAAAGTAAGAGCTTAATATACAAATATTTTAATTTTATAAAACTTATAATTACTTTTTTTTTTTAAATTCCATAGAAAATAAATTTAATTGTTACCTTAATTTTTTTTTTAAATTCAAAAATCAAAATCAATATAGATTTTTAAATATTTTAAAAGGTTTTAATAGTCAATAAGTTTTGATAAGATTGTACTCGTATAATATTTTAAAAAGAGGTAATTTATAATAGGTGTTATTTATTTATTTATTTAATAAATTTAGTCAAGTAATTTAGGTTTTGTTTGGCAAGAAACTATTTTAGTCAAAAAATTAAAAAGTTATTCAGCTTAGGGTTCGTTTGGGAAGGGCTAATTTGGTTATTTTAGCCACAAAAGACAAAATAGACTATTTTAGGCATAAAAAATAAAACATCACATTCAAAACATAATCATTACACTCTTCTCTCACAAAAAAAGTCAAAAAAACCAAAAAGCCGAAGAAAAATTCCTGGTAGCTCGAATTTCGTGGCCCAAATTCGGCTCAAAACCCAAAACGACGTCGTTTTGGATTTCAATTTTTTTTTTTTTTCTTTTTCTTTCTCTTCCTTTTCTTTCTTTCTTTTCTTCTTCTTCTTCGTTGAACCAGGCAACACAGGCGGGAGAGAGAGGAGAGGAGAGAAGGGCCCCTGCCGCCGCCGATCGTCGCAGCACGCCGCCGATCATCGCAGCAGCTCCGATCGTCGCAGCCCCGTCTCCGGCCCGACTCCTCCTCCAGCCCCATTTTTATGGCCCCCTCCCCTCCAGTTCTCCTCCTCCTCCTCCCTCCGCCCTCCTTCCTCCTCCTCTTCCTCCTTCCTCCTTCTTCTTCTTCTCTTCTTCCTCTGCTCCAAATTCAAGCCAAATTCGAGCCTACGAATCGGAGCTACGAATCGGAGCTGAAAGCCGAAATGCCCTTCCCAAACCAGACTTTTTAGCCCAGGCTAAAATAGCCAAAAAGGCTAAAAAGTCAAAAAGTCAACCCACTTCTTACTTGGTTAGGTTTTTCAAAAAACACTAATCAAAAAATTCTTTCATATTTTTTTGTTTTTATTGAAATTTTTTTAAAATTTTAAGCAATTTTTTTTTTACTTTTTAGACATACCTAACAGAAATATACTTAAAAAGTAAAATATTTGTGAAAAAAATATTTTCAAAATTCATTAAATACTAAAAATACAAAAAAAAAAAATGAGAATTCAATACATTTTTTAGTATTTTTATCTATTTATTAATTTTTTAAAATATTTTTTCACAATTTTTTTACTTTTTAGATATATGTAAGTAAGGTACATCTAAAAAAGTAAAAAAAATATTTAAAATTTAAAAAATATTACTAAAAATAAAAAAATACGAAAATTAAAAAACTTATGAGTTGTTTGGAATAAATTAAATAAGTGCACTTTTTGACTTTTTATGAAATATGAGTTAGGTATAGGTTGTGTTTGAAGTGATGTGGTAGAGACACTTAAATAAGATGATATGACTTAAATAGGATAGTGATTTTTTGACTTCTTTTTATTATGTCAAACCAAGCCTAAAAGTGGTTTGGGATGTTCTAAAAAAGTACACTTTTTGACTTATTAGCTTATATGGGTTGGGTTTGGGTTGGGTTGATGTGATGTATTAGAGAGGTGATGTGATTTAAATAAGATGATGTGACTTAAATAGGATAGTGACTTTTTGACTTTTTGTATTATTTAGGTCATGCCAAACTTGGCCTTAATTTGCAAAGAACTTAATCTAAAAAATTCAAACCAGACACACTAATTAAAAAAAGTCAAAAAGCCCTACGGGTTTGTTTGGCAAGATGGTTTATAGCTAAAATAGTCACAAAAGACAAAATGGATTATTTTAGCCACAACAAACAAAACATCGCATCCAATCTATAATCATTACACTCTTCTCTCACAAAAAAAAGTCAAAAAGTCAAAAAACCCTTCCCAAACTAAATTTTTTAGCCCAAGTTAAAATAACCAAAAAAATCAAAAAATCAACCCACTTCTCAAACCAACCCTACAACTTTCAACTTATAAACCTATGGGTTGGTTTGGGGTGTCCTAAAAAAGTGCACTTTTTGTCTTTTTACGAAAAGATGTGCAGAAAAGTAGAGAGGTGATGTGATAGAAAAAAGATAAAAAGATGGATTATATAGGTTACCCCAAACCAAGCCTATATATATACTAGCTTCACGTAATGTGTGCCAGCTGCAGTATAAAAAGACCCTTTTGCCCCCTCATTGATGTGTCTTTGTCTCGTCTTTAACCCTGCTTTATGTCAGACATTGATGAGAATATTATCAGGAATATTATCAGACCCATCACAGAGGGTCCACTATGCAGAGGTGTTCAGCTACATCAAACACGCAAGATGAAGAGGCCTCTTAACCCAAGGGGTTGTGGCATTGTGGTAAGGCCTTGGGATTTAAGCCCCAAGGTCACAAGTTCAATTCTCCCCTTGGGCCAATCTCCTGGGCGAAGCACTGTTGGTTAGGAGGTTGGACCTCAAGTTGTCTAGTCAGCACTTGGTGTGGGTTCAATGCTCCCCCGCTGTGCGAGTCCTGACTTAAGCGGAGCTTGTCTTGGGAGGTCGGGGCAAGTTCCCAGGTTATAGTCTCCTCGCTCGGAACGGCTAACAGGACACCTTGGTGATCTCTGCAAGGGGCGCTGCCTTGGACCTGCGGGAGGGTAGGGAGGATTTTCCTGTAACAAAAAAAAAAAAAAAAGCCCTCTTCGTTCAAGGCAAGAAAATAGTAGAAGTTTGATCTGAAGAGGAAGACGAAGCAAGCGACGACGAGAGTCCGCCAAGCCCAACGGAAAGGCAGTCCCTCCTCCGACGATCGCCCCAACCGCAAGTAAGCTCTTCTCTTCTCTCTCTCTCTCTCTTCAGCTCTTGTTTCTATTTCTGTATGTGAGCATTCGTATGCTCTGATTTTCATATATGTATGAACTCTCCTCTCTTTCTCTCTGTTGACCACTTTCGTATTTCAATTTGTCTTCTAAAATCAGACTTTTTGTTTGGGTAATTAAAAAGAAAGTCCCCTACATAAAGAGATGGCGGTTTTAGGGCTTCCTTTGAACTACCGAGAGCACTTTACCAATAACCGGGTGTTTGGTGGTGGGGTGTGTGGATCTGATAACCATGAGTCTATGCTCTGTTTTTATTTATGTATGAACTCTGTGTGTGTGTGTGTGTGTGTGTGTGTGTGACCACTCTACAATTTCAAGTTGTCTTCTAAATTCAGACGTTCTTTGGGTAATTAAAAACAGAGTCCCCTAAACAAAGTCCCCTGATCTTCGTTGTGTTTTCGGTGATGTTTTTGGGACTTGACTGCACTGGGTTGTCGCACTATATCAACCGTTAAAACATATGCTTATATGTGTAAATATTTGAGTGCTTCCTTTTCTCTACTAATATAAGAATTACAGCAATGTTAGTGTTTGCTCTATGCAAATTGAGTTATGTTCTCTATGTGAAGGTATATATATGTATATCTATATATATATATATCTGTTTTGGATTGTCTGAATTGAGAAATCTAGTACATGCTAGTATTCGAGATTTTGTAAACATATTTTTGTAAACAGGTTTTATAATTTTCATTTCCGAAAGATTTTGTAAACAGATTTTTGTGAACAGATTTTGTAATTTTCATTTCCGAAAGTTTTGTAAATAGATTTTGTGAACAAATTCAAGATTTTCAAAAAATTTTAAAAGATTGTTATGTCAGTAGAGGATCACCTGTTCATTGCACTTCCACTGCCCAAATGTTCACCAGACAAAAAGTAAACGGTATTGTATGTGACATTAGCCAGCCATCTATGCGTCTTCTTGATCGTCTGAGCAACTGTGATTGAGCGAACAGAATGACTAGGCAAAGTAAATTCTTAAAAATAATAGTGATTTATGATTTTTTAAGTAAGTCTTGGATCTGAGATTTGTGAGGATAGTCAAAAGAAATACACTTTTAACTAACTTTTATCTGTTGCCTTTGTTTCATCTGACACTAATTCTACAGCCAAAAGAAATACACTTTTTTTTGGGAATTTTGGTTGTAATTTCTTGTTTTTGTAAGGATATATGCACCCGTTAAGAAACTATTTACATTTTTTAAGATGACATACAAAATTCACAAATGTGTTATGCAATTGTCGTATTTTGCATTCTCGTATGGTTAATGCAAATTCCGTATTTTACGGATTGTTGTAAAGAATTTCTTCATAAATATTACACGCATGGATTCAGATGTAATTAAAAATTACAGATTTGGCCAACAATTTTACCATTGTCCAGGTAGGTGACTTACAACACAACATGAAAATAGGTGAGAGTAACAGAAGTTTGATTGGCTTATGAATTTTGAAAAATGCATGGCATGATTATAATTATATTAAGGCCTCGTTTGGGAACATGTTAATTTAGTAACTTTTTGGCTATTTTGCTAAAATATGAGCTAAAAAAAACTAGTATGTTTGGGATGACTTTTTGGCTTTTTACGAAAAGATGTGCAAAAAGTAGAGAGAAAAGAGAATCTTTGACTTTTTGGTATGGGTTGTCGGCTTTTTGATTTTTTTAGTGACTTTTTGGCTAAAAAGGCCACTTGCCAAACGAGGCCTAAGGCATATATACCTTGTTAAATTTATCTCTACCTGGCCCCAATGCTAACTTCTATTTAGAAAAACATTTCAAATTACAATGATATGCTTACCCCGTTTGAATGATCTTGGAGATCTTTTTGGAACACCAATCTCGTTTTGTATTGTTTGTTTTCAACTCTTTGAACTTCTATGTAGGGATAGAGGTCCATCCCTTTTTGTACCAGGGCTCTTAACCTTGAAAGATGCAAGCCCGTAGGATATTTATTTGTTTAGTTTAATTCTCTTAGTTGATTTATATGTCATGGTTTGTGTAAAAAACAATGAATGTATTTTGTAACATTCAAATAAGATATCCAATGAGAAAGAGAATTATTCCTATTTATGAGATTGTTGCATTTTATGTCTTTACAGTTTCCGCACTTATACCATGAAAATGGATATTAATAATGGGTTGATAATATAAAATTAATTGTAAATTTTGAGATGTTACAGTAAATTTCTCGAAGACTCTTGTAGAAAAAAGAAGTATGAAGTGTTGAAGCCTCTGGTGTTGTTCTTGTTGAAATCCCACTAGTACACAGCAGAGAAAGAAATTTAACGAGATTGTGAGAGGATGACTTCAAATTATGGGAAAGTTTTTTTATTGGGTAATGTATAATTTCATTTTTCTTCCAATTATATTCTGATATGTTCCTTTATTATATTTATGTATTTATTATGATTATGATTTTATTTTATTTTATTTATTTCAAAAAGATGTTGCAAAGAGTTTAACCATTAGATATCATCTCGCGGGGAGACTTGACTACTGGACATTTCATGCTTTGACAACTTGGTCTAACTTGACAAACGAAGATCAATTTCTAGTGACTATACAATTTTATAAAATGCAAGCAGAAGCTAAGGCAGTTCATAGAATTCTCTAATTAGTGCGTAATCCCAATATAGCCAATGTTTTGGACTTAGATGTAGACTACCGAAACAACTATACTGTCATAATATTTAAAAGATTTAACCTAAACTTCAATGATTGGTTGAATATGCAATTGAACATTTGTGAGTATAATTCTAACGGCATAATAGTCATTTCCGTGACAAAAGAGTTCTTTACCTCATTCAAATAATGCAATGTTTATTAAATTTTACAGTTTGTTATATATTTAAGTAAGACTAGTTGTTTCTTTCATTAATTTCTTTTTTATTTTATTTTTAAAAAATGACTTTTTTGTTTTATTTTTTATATGGTTATGTATGTATTTATATAATTTCAGAGATCATAAATGGTATTCAAGCTCTTCATTACCAAGGACTATTCCATGACAACTTAATAAATGATGTTACAATGTCAGACATCAGTAACATTAAACTAGTGAACTTTAAGTATAAGCAAGATATACGTATACTAAACTTATAAAATATGTTTTGAACTAATATCCTATATATTTTCTTTATTTTCTAGATTTGCTGCATAAATATATATGTATCATGCATACTATAATTGATTTCGAATAAGGGATGAAGAAAGATTTTGATGATTTCAAGTTTTTGATGTTGTAAGTTGTAGAAAGGTATCCCATTAAAGATGATAATGAGAATGAACCTGTTGGTTTATCTCTCTTTCTTCAACTTGAAAATGAATTATCTGATCTAAGTATAAATAGTGGCATAAGGTATTAAATTTTTTTTAAACATAATTTTTGTCCTCTTTTGCTCGAAGCAAAAAAATACTGATTCTATTGATTTTTGTATTTTTTTATATTTATTTTGTAAAACATATGCTTACTTCATGTACCACATTCGCTGGTTCGATAATGAGAATTATCGTTATAACATGATCCATAAGTCATGGGATTATAGCATGGTTAATAGGGATAATTTTTGTACTATGATAATATTAGACGATGACACCTCATACATGATCATTTGGTGGACAAGGGTACCGGCATATTTTATATTTTACAAGTTTACGAATAAGGAGAAACTAAAGATCGATACCAACAGGCTGTTGGAGTTTTGTCTTTTTTGAGAGATGCCTATTCTCATTTTAGAAAGGTAAATTTGTACTTTTTAAATTGTTTATGGTTATTAATTTTTATTTTTGACTTTTATTTTATTTGATAACGTACAGAACAGTGGAATTGACGAATCAACAATAGAAAGGTTCTTGACTAAATTGTTTCCTGATTTCATTCCGAAATTATATTTTGGGTCGTCAAAAAGATAGCTTATCGATACTCAACCATGTCTGGGTAAACAAATATTATTTATATTATTTACTTGTTAGTTGTTAGTCTAAATTGGTTCACCGACTTATTGTTTGTGCTGTTTCTTTCTTTGTGAAAGTATGAAATTGTCCCATTTTGGATAGGGTTTCCTTCCGTCCCATAGGAGTTTATGAAATTGCTTTACAGCGCACAGAGTTTGGAGTTAAAAAAGAAAGAAGTCGCTACTACTACATACTTCCATGTTCTTACAAAATGTGTTTGTCTTTTACATTATAATGTTTTTTTATCAGTAGCTTTGAAATTATCAATTTCTTCCAGGAACAAATTATGTGAAATTATGTGAAGCAAGGATTCTATTCTTAGAAAAAATTGATAATTTCAAATTTGCCGATGAAAGAACATTATAATGTTAAAAACTAGCACAATTTTGTAACAACATGGAGGTATATAGTAGTAGTGACTTCTTTCTTTCTTACTCCCAAACTGTGTTCTGTGAATCAAAATTTCATAAACTCTTCCTATGGGAAGGAAGGAAACCCAGTTCGGAAATGGGACAATTTCATACCTTTATAAAGAAAGAAACAGCATAAACAATAAGTCGGTGAACCTATTTGGACTAACAAGTAAATAATGTGAACATTATTTGCTTTCTCAAAGACATGGTTGAGTATCGACAAGCTATCTTTTTGACGAACTCAAAATATAATTTTGGGATGGCATCAAGAAACAATTTGTTCAAGTACCTTTCTATTGTTGATTCGTCAATTCCATTGTTCTGTACGTTATCAAATAAAATAAAGCAGTCAAAAATAAAAATTAATAACTATTAGTAATTTAAAAAATACAAATTTACCTTTCTAAAATGAGGATAGACATCTCTCAAAAAAGATAAAAATCAAACATCCTGTTAGTATCGATCTTGGGTTTTCACCTTATTTGTAAACTTGTGAAATATAGAATCTGCCGGTACCCTCGTCCACTAATTGATCATGTATCCAGTGTCCTTGTTTAATGTCATCATGGTACATAAATTACCCTTATTAATCATGCTATAATCCCAGAACTTATGGATCATGTTATAACGATCATTCCCATCATCGAACAAGGGATTGTGGTACATGAAGTAAGCATATGTTCTGCAAAATAAATATAAAAAATACAAAAATTAACCAAATTAGTAGTTTTTGCTTCGAACAAGAGGAGGCAAAAATTAGGTTTAAAAAAAATTTAGTACCTTGTGCCACCATTTATACTTGGACCAGGGAATTCATTTTCAAGATGAAAAAAGAGAGATAAAGCAATAGGTTCATCCTCACTACCATCTTTAGTGAGATACTTTTCCACAATTTGCAATACCAAAAACTTGAGATCATCAAGATCTTTTTTCATTCCGTATTCGAAATCAACTATAGCATATGTACGGGAAAGAGATACACCTTCTCGTATAATCCTGTTGATCAAGTCTGCGCTCCTCCGTACGACGTCGCTCTACTACCTGAAAACACAAACGTGAGCTAGCCGGCGGGTGTGTGCCGGAAACCTCTCCGATGACTAAATCAGCCAACAAGACAAATAGGCAAAAGCTCTATGTATTCGGGGAGCAAAGTTGCATTACCTCTCCATAGGTGATATCTGTGAGCTTTTATAGGTTTCGCGTGGCACAATCCTAGTAGGACTCCTACTCTTCCATGTAGAGTCCTCCTAGGATTCATACTCCTGAAGGATAATGCTTATCCTCCAACACCCCCCTCACTGCTTAAACCAAGTGAGATGGTTTTTCCCATGGCCAAACTACCACTGGACCGAAATAACATTGCCATGCCGGAATAACTAGAGTGACCGATCTAACGGTTGCATCGGCTCCACCTTCCTTTCTCCTACCTCGGCCTTACATGATACGACCGAACTAACCATAGAAGATACTTGCCGAACTGACTCAGAAAGGTCATGAAGATAGCTTCTCATACTACGGTCAGAAGACTCAACCGGACTACCCGTAACACTCTTCCAAACCGATATAACACACTCCTTTGACCGGACTACCCAGTTGAGGCCCTTCTACTCTGCCTTTCGTACTCCGGCCCATACCGGCCCTTTACTTAGCTTGGCCCAATTTTCCTGTATAAATTACCCTCTCAATTGCCCCTTAATGCCATCTGCGTAGCATGATAGGGATTACCTGTCCATCAGCCGAGCTATAGTTTGTAAATCTTTTCAGCCGAGCTACAATCCTTTAGCTATTTCGGCCAAGCTGAATACCTTTTAGCCTCTCCAACCGGGCTAAAAACCATTTAACTTATCCAGCCGAGCTGAAACCATTTAGCTTATCCAGCCGAGCTAAACTTAAACCAAGCTGTCCTTATCCGGTCCAAACGTCCCTTCAGTCACAGAAACTGAATCGTTCAGTATTCTAATGACACGTGGCACGCTCTTATTGGCTATCCACAGCTGTAACGCCGCCCTCGTACTTCGCAACTTTTGAACAGTTCCCGCCTTTTCCCTTCTACCAAAACAAAGACCCTTCGCCTCATCTGGATCAATCACTTACACTATTCACTTTTTCTGCTCTCTCTCTCTCGTTTCTGAGCCTCCTCAATCTTGAGCTCGTTGCTGTTCTTCATTCTTGCTACTTTGAAGCTTGTGTTTTACCGCTGTTGCTTCCATCCTCAAGTCTTCCTCTCTTCCTGGTAAGCTTTTCTAAAATCTGTTTTGTAAATGTACCTTTACTGCTTTTCAATCCATAGTTTTTATGTTTGTTTCTGAAAAACACCTTTTTGCTTCCCTTTCTTAGCATATTTAGCAATAAAACACTTGAATATACGTAAAACCTGTAGGAAACTGGTTTTTTGATCCAGCATCAAAATGTAACCGCACTAGGGTACTGTTTATGCTGTATGTAGACCTTACTAGGCCATAACCGGACTAGAACTTCTGAAAATACTAGTAATTTAAGTCACTGTCTTCCGATTGACCTTAACCGAGATAAGCGCACCGAACTGAGTTTTGAATTTAGCACTCTAGAAACTGACCTTGGTCATCAACCGAGCTAAGCCTTGGGAGCTAAGCCAACTTTCTTAGTTTCTAACCCGAACTAAGAAAGCTGCCCCTATAGGCTTAACCGAAGTAAAAAAAAACCCGTAGTTCAAACCGAGATATCCAACCTCTTGCTTAAACCGAGCTACCAAGCACCTCGCTTGAGCCGATATAGATCCTCTAGCATCCTATGCAGCCAAAATAGGACTCCTTTTTCTTGCTTTGTTTTTGTAGCACGGTCAATGATCTGTGCTAACCCCTTTGTTCTTCCACTTTGCAGACTTAGGTTGCCCAAGCACTCCCTCCGCGCGCTCAACCGAGCTACCGAGCATAGTTTTCAACCGAAGTAATTTATTCATAATTTATAAAATAAATGGGGAAGTATAGGTTTATGGTAGAAACCCCTAGAGGTCTAGCCGAATTCCGTAAGGATTACAATATTCCAGCCGATGTGCACCTTACCCTAGCCAAACAGGATACCATTCCCTGGGGGAATGAAGGCTTTGTGCCCTTCACCCTTCTCTCCATAATAGAAACCGGACTGCGATTTCCAGTCCAACCCTTAATTTGTGAGTTTCTTAGGCAAACCAGAATATGTCCAACCCAGCTATCTACCAATTCTTACCGTATAATAATGGGTATAGCCGAACTGAACCGCCAAGCCGGTCTCAACCTCGGTCTCGCTGAAATACTCCACCAATACTCCATTGGTTCCAAGGATGATGGCTGGGTCTATTACCTTAGGATACGCCGCCGCAGAGAAAAAATAATAAAAGATACGCCAGACAAAGACCTAAATGACGATGATTTTTTCTGGGTATCTGGGAATTTTGAGGACCATCAAGCCCAAATCCCAGGCCGAAGTATCAATTGGAATAAAGGAATCCCTGGTATACTTTACTTCGGCCACTCTTCACACTTCTCTTTATTTCGGTTGTCTGGCCTTTGAACCGTACTGACAGTTGTTTTCTCTTTGCAGACTCAGCCCATCTTTACTCATTATACAGCCACCCCAACCTAGGCGTACTTCATGCCGCACTGCGGTACCCAGAGAGAAGTTGGACCAAGCTTCTGAAATTTGAGCCGACATACAGATATAGCGGTCGTCGGAAGGCCCGAGTGACCAATTTTCTACTTGATGACGCCCCAGAGCCGGACCCAACCTTACCACAGATCAACCTAATTCCACTGACAGCCGAACAGGAAATGGCCAAGAGAAACAGAGTCCGGGCCCTTTTGACCGAAACCAGCAGGCCTGAAGCACCACCACCAACCCAGGCAGCAGAGACCGTGGTGGCTCTCCCTTCTCAACAGCCTTCCTCATCACGCCCATCCAAGCGCGCCGGACTACCCCAACCGAGCAGCGTTTGTGGGGAAAGAAGAAACCATCATTCCACCAAGCCACCCACCAAGTCCACAACCCGAGCCATCCGACCGAGCTACCACCAGATGGGTACCCAAGCTCCGATTTCAGAACCGAGATATATAAGCAACTGATTCGGTGGTCGCTGAGAAGGATCATCTGATGGCATTCAACCTTGCCAAAAGTGTTTGCCTTCCAGCAAACATGGAACACCATCAGCACCTAACCGAGCTGAGGGTCATCCGGTCGGCTACCAAATCCATGATCCTGTTAGGATGCCCTCTAGTCTTTCAATTTTTTGCTAACTTTTAGTTCGGTTTTGAGTCTGATTGACTTCCAATTTATTTCAGTCTCTCCAAAATAGCCAAGTTGCTCATCAGAAAGTGCTTGAGCTCAGGAAGACGGCAAGGCAGGCCATGGCAGAGGCCGAAGCAAAAACAACCGAATTAAAAGAATCTCACCAAAAGACCGCCGAGCTAGAAGCCGAGGTAGCTCGTCTAACCGGACTAGTTACCTCGGCTGAAGCTGATAAACAAAAAGCGTTGGCCGTGATGATGAAAGATAAGTACCTTCGCGAGCTAGTCAAGCTCGAAGGAAAAAAAGATGCTGAGATCGCCGAACTGAAGAAGAAGGCGGATGATGCCAACACTGAAGGTTTCAAGGAGGCGAAAGCCCTCTACATTCCACAATGTGAGGCCGCCAAGGATTTGTTCTTCAAGTGTGGCTGGCGAGGTGCGGTGGAGCAGCTCGGTTGCGACTCTGGCACCGAGGTCTACAATGCTCTGCAGTACTTCATTCCGGTCTCCCTAGCGGAATATGCTGCCGATCTCCAGAAGAAATTTCTCGAGGCGTCTGATAATGAAGAAAACGAACAGTCTGAGACTCCGGTTGTCAATGGGCAAACAGATGATCAATCAGCTCGGTTGGAGCCAATGGTTGAAGACTTGACAACCGAGACCGTGTTCCAATAGAGACCGAGCTTCAAACTGAGACTGCTCTGGCTTCTGACACCGGCGTTCGGGTTGATGTTGATGCCGATCTGGAGGATCTTTTTAGCTAATTCTGTAATTTTCTTTTATTTTGGACTTGTAACCGGGCTACAAGCCCTTCTTTTGTATTTGCTTTGTTTTTTAATGAAAAAAGTTTCTTCTGTGCTCAACTCTTATTCCGGTTTGGTTTTGTATGCTTGCACTTGTAATGAATTTTCCATGAACTCATTTGCTCAACTGTGATCTCGGTTTGAATGCTTGCTTTCTAACTACTATTCAAAATATTTCTGGGCCGATATACCGTACTCCGGTTTTTAGCTATCTAACTTACTAGCCAACCACTCTTTAGCCGATATAATTACTTCGGCTGAGGAGTATCCTGTGTTGGTTTAATCCAGCCAACCACTCTTCAGCCGATAGACTTACTTCGGCTGAAGAGTACAAAGAGTTGGTTTAATCCAGCCAACCACTCTTCAGCCGTACACTTACTTTGGTTGAAGAGTAACAATAGTTGGTTTAATCTAGCCAACCACTCTTCAGCCATACACTTACTTCAGCTGAAGAGTAACAAGAGTTGGTTTAATCCAACCAACCACTCTTCAGTCATACACTTACTTCGGCTGAAGAGTACAAAGAGTTGGTTTAATCCAGCCAACCACTCTTCATCCATACACTTACTTCGGCTGAAGAGTACAAAGAGTTGGTTTAATCCAGCCAACCACTCTTCAGCCATACACTTACTTCGGCTGAAGAGTACAAAGAGTTGGTTTAATCCAGCCAACCACTCTTCAGCCATACACTTACTTCGGCTGAAGAGTACAAAGAGTTGGTTTAATCCAGCCAACCTCTAAGTTGGTTTTTCCAGCCAACTTAGAATAAGTGTTTTGGTTATACCGACCAAAACGTCCTGCAGCCTGGATCCTTATCCTGGGCTTAGGAAGGGTCATAGTTGGTTATTCCGGCCAACTATGTTTACAATGCTCCTAACTTACTAAAGGTACTGTCTACTGAAAACAATTGTACTGAAAAAGAATCGGCTTGTTTTATTAAGAAAGTAAAAAATTACACATACTTAAAAGAAAAAAAGCTAAAAATAAAACAATTTGAGATTGGCAGTGTTCCATGGCCTGGGAATTGCTTTGCCGTCCTCATCTTCTAAGTGGTATGCCCCTTTGCCTGCTAATCCGACCACTTTGTAAGGTCCTTCCCAGTTAGGTCCTAGCTTGCCATCTCCTGGAACCAAGGTATTTCCCATCACTTTGCGCAGTACCCAATCTCCGATCTTGAATTGCCTTGGATGCACTGTTTTGTTATACTTTCTGGACAACTCTTGTTGGTAGGAGGCGATGTGAACCAATGCTCTGTCTCTTCTTTCTTCCGCAAGGTCAAGCTCCAATGCTATGGCTTCGCCATTTAAGTCTGGATCAAAGTTTTCGCTTCGAATTGTGGGGAGGCCAACTTCTAATGGGATGACTGCTTCCATGCCATAAGCTAAGGAGAATGGTTTTCCTGTTGATCGTCGAGGTGTGGTGCGGTAAGCCCATAAAACATGAGGGAGTTCTGCCCACTTGCCTTTGCTCTTCTAACCTTTTCTTCAATCCATCCAAGACTACTTGTTTGATGCCTCTGCCTGACCATTTGCTTGGGGATATGCCGGTGTAGAATTGTAGAACTCTATCTTGTACTCTTCACAAAAGCCTCTGAAAATCCTACCATCGAATTGAGTGCCGTTGTCTGATATCAGTGCCTTTGGTATGCCAAATCGAGTGATGATATTCTGCCAGACAAACTTCTTCACATCTTTTTCTTGATTGATGCCAAGGCTTCTGCTTCCACCCATTTTGTGAAGTAGTCGGTTGCGCAAGAAGAACTTCCTGTTGCCTGGTGCTGTTGGAAGTGGCCTACTATGTCCAATCCCCACATTGCGAAAGGCCATGGCTAGTTAGAGGTAGAAGTTCTCTGGCAGGTTGGTGTATTTGTGTGCGAACTTTTGACACTTTTCGCACTTTTTAACATACTTCTCTGAATCCGCTTGCATGTATGGCCACCAATATCCTTGTGAAATTGCTCTGTATGCCATGATCTTCCTCCTTGATGGCTGCCACATACACCCTCATGTATTTCGAACAGGAATGCTTCCACTTTGCTGGGGTGAACACACTTTAAGTAAGGTCCTGAGAACGACTTTTTGTATAATGCCAAGGATGGAGAGAGCCAAAATCGCTGCGACTTTGCTCTTATTCTGTTGGCTTCTTTCTTCTCTTCTGGTAAGGTGCCGTCTTTCAGGAACATATGATGGGATCCATCCAAGAAGGGCCTAACTCTGCACAACATACCTCTTCTGCTTCTGGGTCTTCAATGCTTGGTCTAGGCAGTAGTCGATTAGTAGTGGGTGAGGATGGAGGTATCTGCCATTGAGGCGAAGCCTGCGAGTTCGTCTGCTCTGCTGTTTTCCTCTCTGCCGATCTGTTCTATCCTCACCACTTCAAACTTTTTATCTCTGTTCTGACCAATTCTTGGTACTTGGCCATTCTATCATCCTTTGCCTCGTAGTCGCCAGATATTTGGTTTACCACCAGCTGTGAGTCGCTGTAAACCATTAGCTCGGTGGCCTTCATGTAGAATGCTGACTTGAGGCCTGCCAGAAGCGCTTCATACTCCGCTTCGTTGTTTGATGCTGGGAAGCCAAGGTTGATTGCCTGCTCCACTACTAGGCCGTC
Organism: Camellia japonica; assembly: GCA_030407325.1. Classification (NCBI taxonomy): domain Eukaryota; kingdom Viridiplantae; phylum Streptophyta; class Magnoliopsida; order Ericales; family Theaceae; genus Camellia; species Camellia japonica. The sequence continues at coordinate 98,640,919 of JAPPVO010000007.1, forward strand.
TGGAGAGATGAGGACTATGCCAAGTCCTGCTCCATGCCGGTTGGATGCTCCATCCACGAAGAGCTTCCACATCTCTCCAACGAACAATTTCCAGCAGGTGGAGGGATCAGATGATGCCTTGGGATCTTCCTTGCTGGTGTCTTCTTCAGAGTCCATGCTCGTTGTCTGCCCCTTGCTTTCTGTTTGTACCAAGTCTTTATTTGTTGGCGAGTCCTGACTTGGTGTAGCATGGTTTTCTTCCTTCCTTTCTTTACTCTGGTCTGCCTTGGGGCCTGACTGAGTAACCAGTACTAGGGGTTGCGTTATTCCGACGTCAACTTCCATCCCTAGTTCGGTTGTTTCAGTTAGGTCGACTGGGCAGATGTGATGACTTCCTGGTGTGAATTCTGCGACAAAATCTGCCAATGCTTGTGCTTTTATTGCGGTCCTAGGTTGGAACTTGATGTCGTATTGTCCCAACTCTACTGCCCACTTCAGAATTCGCCCAGAGAAGTTTGCTCTTTCAAATAAAGCCTTTAATGGGAAGGCTGTGAGAACAACTATGGTGTGGGCGTGAAAGTAGTGCGACAACTTCTTGAGGCCATCATCAAGGCCAATGCCAGTTTCTCCAGTGGCAAGTACCTTGTTTCGGCTCCCAGTAATGTCTTGCTGACATAATAGATGGGCAGATGTTGGATTCCTTCTGCGGACCAACACTGCGCTAATTGCGTGCTGGGAGACTGCAGGTACAAGAAGAGTTCTTCTCCAGGAATTGGGGTTACAAGTAGTGGTGGAGAAGACATGTATTCCTTCAAGCTTTCCAGAGCTGGTCGCATTCGTCGTCCCACTCAAACTTGGCTTTCAGAGCATGGAAGAATGGTCGTATCTGTCTGACGACCGGCTTATGAACCGATTGAGCGCAGCGGCCATGCCGGTGAGATGCTGCACTTCTTTGACTGAGTTTGGTCTCTCCAGATCCTGAATTGCCTTGATCTGGGAGGGTCTGCTCTATACCCGGTTGGTCACCAGGAAGCCAGGAATTTGCCAGATCCTACTCCGAATGCACACTTCGACGCGTTGAGGCGTAACTTATGCTTCTTAGGATCTCAAACATCTCACCTAGGTCTTGAGATGGTCATTCTCATCCTTGCTTTGACCACCATATCGTCGATGTAAGCCTCCATTGTTTGCCTAACAATGGTTCAAACATCTTGGTGACCATCTCTGGAATGTCGCCCCTGCGTTCTTTAGGCCAAAGGGCATGACCTTGTAGCAGTATAGTCCTCTTGGAGTGGTGAAGGATGTGACCTCCTGGTCTGGTTCGTGCATGGCAATTTGGTGGTAGCCTCTGTATGCGTCCAGAAAACTAAGTCGGTTGTGCCCTGCCGTTAAGTCTACCAGTTGATCTATCCTTGGTAGAGGAAAGCTATCTTTTGGGCACGCCTTGTTGACCGTTTTGTAGTCGACGCAAACACGCCACTTGCCATTCTTCTTTGGCACTACGACGGTGTTGGAGATCCATCTTGGGTAGTGCACCTCTCTGATTGCCCCTGCCTCCAGCAGGTTTCCTACTTCTTCTGCCACTATTTCGGCGTGGTGGAGTGCCGATCTGCGGGTGCGCTGAATGATTGGTCTGGCAGAAGGGTGGACATTGAGTTGGTGACAGATGAAGTTGGGATCAATGCCTGGCATGTCGTATGGGGTCCAGGCGAACACTTCGATGTTGGAGGTCAAAAATTCCAAGACCTCCAATCTCTCAGTGCTGGACAACGACGAACCAAGCAAAAAGAACTTATCCGGGTTCTTTTCATCTATTCTGACCTCCACCAAGTCCTCCACTGCTTTCTGACTAGCCGCTTTGCCAACATCTGCGAATAGTTCATTACTCTCAGGTTCTTCCACCGAATGAACGTATCCTTTGGCAGCGCGGCTGCCGTTCACTGTGACAAAGCACTGCTTCGACATGATCTGATCTCCATAAACTTCTTCTATTACTCCGGTGTCGTTGGGAAACCGCATCACTTGGTGGTAGGAGGACGCCACCGAGCGCATGGCATGCAGCCATGTTCTGCCCAAGATAATGTTGTAGGTGGAGGGGACCTTCAACACCCAGAACTCCACTTGTTTCGTCACACTCCCTGCTCTGACTGGGAGGATAATTTTGCCGACGGGCCATTCTGGCATGGAGTTGAATCCGATAAGGGGAGATACGGCAGGCGCCAAGTCTTTATCTTGCAACTTTAGTTGTTTGAAGGTTTCATAGTACATGATTTCACATGAACTACCTTGGTCAATCAGAATCCGCTTGACGTCAAAATCCTTGACTCGGAGAGTGACGACCAAGGCATCGTTGTGAGGGCAATAAATCCTTGCCAAGTCTTTATCCGAAAAAGACATGACATTTGTGGCCTCTGTCTTCCCCTTTTTGACGACTGGTTGGGCACTTAGCACCTCTCTTAAGTGCTCAGCCTTTTTGATTGAACCTCTGAGCTCGCATACACGCTCAGGTTCAAAGACTCCATGTATTACGTTGATGATGCCTTGGTGGGGCGTCGATCGGCATTCCGTTGGGTTGTTATGGTCCTGGGGGCTGGTTGTGCCCCTCCCTCTATGTATTTGTCCAGGTGGCCTGCTGCCACCAACTCTTCCAGATGCTGCCTCAATGGCGTGCAATTCTCAGTGCGGTGCCCCTTTTCTTTGTGGAAGGTGCACCTGATCTGTCATCGTAGTCCTTCTGTGCCTCGCCTACTTGGCTGGCCACTTGACGAAAGGCTCGTCTCGAATCTCGCTAAGTATCGGTAGATCGGTTTCTTGAAGACCGTGGTTATGGCAGTGCGGACTCTCAACCATCTTTGTCCTGGTCTTCTCCGTTGTCTTTTGCCACGTCCGTTTCTGTTCGGACGGTCTACCGCGTTGACCTTTGCTGAGGCCTTCTTTTCTGGTGCGGTCGCGCCAGATTTTGCTTTGGCACGTGCGCCATCCTCTTCCACCCTGATGTGCTGATGCACTCTCTCCATCAGGGCTTCCATGGTGAGGGGCGGTGTCATGGTGATAGAGTCCCTCAGTCTGTTCCCGACTGGAAGGCCTCTTTTGTATTGCGCAATGGCGAGATTGGTTGGGCAGTCCCCAATCTGGTTGAATGTCTCCCAGTAGCGACTGTTGTATGATCTTAGGGTCTCCTTGTCGCCCATGTCGATGGAGAGTAGCTGGTCGATCTCCACCGGAGTTTTAGTGTTTGTTCGGAACCTTGTCACGAACGCCTCCGCCAATTGTGCCCAGGAGGCTATGCTGCCTTCTGGAAGTTTCTCAAACCAAGTCAGGCCTAGGTCGCCAAGGCTTGAAGGGAATAGGATGCACATCAAGGCCTCATTCCGCCGTATACAGCCATGACCTGGCGAAAGTGGCTCAAGTGTGAGTAGGGTCCGTCTTCCCCTCATATGGTGAATTTGGGCTGTAGGAAGCCTGAGGTAGGGGCGCGTTCTCTATTGCTGGGACGAATGGTGAGGTCTGCAGCCTCGCCAACGCCTTGTCCGTTGGTTCGTAGGCGGGCGCGGTATTGGCATTCCAACCTCGACGCTTCCATGCGTCCGAGGAGCCAACCGCTGTAAGGCAGAAACTCTGTGTGGATCGCGCGCCCTGGCGTCCTCCTTCCACCGTGCTTTCTCTTCTAGCACGGTTCGTAGGTCGGACGATCTGGGCAACTCGTCTGTCTGGATCTCGTTGGTGCGTATGCGACGGCCAATATGTGCTTCCCTCAGTGGTCTCAGATCTGGGAGTGACGAGTTCTGGAGGATCTGGATTGCGTATCGCCTGTCCTGAGGCTTCTGCTCTCTGCTTGAGAGGGTGTAGTATTCCGACTACGACTTTCCGAGTGGCGAGGGGGCGTCTTGTTTGTGCGCCCCTCTCCTGTCGCCACCTTTTCCTTCACCTGGCGCAGAGATTCCATGTCCGCTGCCATCCGACGGATCAATTCGTCTTGTTCCCTGACGCGATCCTCCAAAGTTTGAGGATCAATTCTGCCTTTGTCTTTCTGGGCTTTGCGAACGAGAGTGATGGGGGCTGTTATTCCGCCTTCGTCCCCTTGCATCCCTCCTGGAATTTTGTCTTTGTGGTTCCAGGTTCGCCATGGGAGTGACCAAGGGTAGGCCTTCGCGCCTTGCACCCCCTTCTGGAGTTAGTCCGTCAACGGCGGACTGTGGTAATTCTTCGTTGTTCGCCATTGATTTTTGGGAGGAAAAGCTTGATCAAGAGGTTGTTCTTGTCTGATTCCCACAGACGGCGCCAATTGTACGGGAAAGAAATACACCTTCTCGTATAATCCTGTTGATCAAGTCTGCGCTCCTCCGTACGACGTCGCTTCACTACCTGAAAACACAAACGTGAGCTAGCCGGCGGGTGTGTGCCGGAAACCTCTCCGATGCCTAAGTCAGTAACAAGACAAATAGCAAAAGCTCTGTGTATTCAGGGAACAAAGTTGCATTACCTCTCCAAAGGTGATATCTGTGAGCTTTTATAGGTTCGCGTGGCACAATCTTGTAGGACTCCTACTCTTCCATGTAGAGTCCTCTAGGATTCATACTCCTGAAGGATAATTGCTTATCCTCCAACACCTCCCTCACTGCTTAAACCAAGTGAGATGGTTTTTCCCATGGCCAAATACCACTGGACCGAAATAACATTGCCATGCCGGAATAACTAGAGTGACCGATAACGGTTTGCATCGGCTCCACCTTCCTTTCTCCTACCTCGGCCTTACATGATACAACCGAAACTAACCATAGAAGATACTTGCCGAACTGACTCAGAAAGGTCATGAAATAGCTTCTCATACTACGGTCAGAAGACTCAATCGGACTACCCGTAACACTCTTCCAAATTGATATAACACACTCCTTTGACCGGACTACCCAGTTGAGGCCCTTCTACTCTGCCTTTCGTACTCCGGCCCATACCGGCCCTTTACTTAGCTTGGCCCAATTTTCCTGTATAAATTACCCTCTCAGCATACATAATACATATATATTTAAGCAGCAAATCTAGAAAATGAAGTACATATATAGGATACTAGTTCAAAACATATTTTATAAGTTTAGTATACCTATATCTTGCTTATAGTTAAAGTTCACTAGTTTAATGGTACTGCTTTCTGACACTATAACACCGTTTATTAAGTTGTCATGATATAGCCCTTGGTAATGGAGAGCTCAAATGCCATTTATGATTCCTAAAATTATATAAATTCGTACACAACCACATGAAAAATCAAACAAAAGAGTCAATTTTTTTAAATAAAATAAAATAAAACAAAAAAAGAAATTAATAAAAGAAACAACCAGTCTTGTTTAAATTTATAACAAATTGTAAAATTTAATAAACATTGCATTACTTAAATGGGGTAAGAAATTCTTTTGTCATGGAAATGACTATTGTGCCATTAGAATTATACTATTAAATATTCAATTGCATGTTCAACCAATCGTTGAAGCTTGGGTTGAATCTTTCAAATATTATGGCAGTATAGCCATTTTGGTAGTCTACATCCAAGTCCAAAACATTGGCTATATTGGGATTGTGCATTGATTGGAGCATTTTCTGAACTACCTCAGCTTCTGCTTGCATTTTATAAAATTGAATAGTCACTGGAAATTGATTTCCGTTTGTCAAGTTAGACCAAGTTGTCAAATCATGGAATGTCCGGTAGTCAACTCTCCCCGCGAGACGATATCTAATGGTTAAACTTTTTACATCTTTTTAAAATAAATAAAATCATAATCATAATAAATACATAAATATAAGAAAGAAACATACCAGAATACAATTGGAAGAAAAAATGGGATTATATATTACCCGGTAAAACTTTCTCATAATTTGAAGTTATTGTCTCACAATATGTCACCCCCAGTCTCTGAAACTCCAAAGTTCCTACTTGATGGTGTTTGGGAAATACTTATTCAGGAATGGTTCCTTGAATTGCTCCCAAGTCAAGGTTGAAATGTCGCAAGTACTTTTCATCAGTGATCATCTTCATCATCCAATTCATATACAGCTAGGGCAATTCAGTCGGCATGTTCGGTAATTCCCATTGTATCCAACATTTTAGCGGAGCCAATTCTCCTCTACCCTCGGGTTTGGTATGTGATTTCGTGTATCCGTCGTCTATTGCATGCTTTATTGTTTCAAACACCCTAGGATAATTGAACTTTAACTTCAAGATTAATTAAATTACTCTTAAGGAATCGCCTCTGTAAGTAGAACACAATTTACGCCTCACCAAATTATGAACAGAATGGTGGATACTCATACCACGGCTACCCAGGGCTACCAAAAAACGAGCAACAACAACCAGGGCTGTGAACAGCAACGCAGAAATGCTGTACCTAGGAACCATTACATAGAGGATGGGCCAATGCCTACAAGAACTGAAATCCCTAATCATTTTGGAAACTAGATTTTGGAAGAATTGGTACAGTTAAGAGGGAATAGGCAAAATAATAGAATCCATTTTTTCTTGGAGTTTAGAAAGTACTACACATATATTGGCACATAAGTTTACAACACACAACTAGGGGTTCCTGATTACAAATCTAAGCCTGGTTGTTTTTGGACTAGTCGGGGCCCTCTGTTGGGTCGTTTTCCTGAGATGAGCTAATTGCTTGCCCAGTGTTATTAAAGGCGATAGGCGCACCAAGGCGCCAAGGTCTCCTGGGGCATAGGCTCAAGGCGCAAGGTGAGGCACAGGCTTCACCGAAGTGAGGCGCACCTTGTATGGGAAAAAAAATATATAATTTAATATAAGTAAATAATTTAGGGTTCAACATAAATAAAATGAAATGTTAAACATTTAGTGTTTTTTGAAGATTAGGAATTAGGGCTAATTTTTCTTCTATAATTGATTAGGGGTTGAATGCCTAATGTATCGACATCTGTAATAAGAATAGGGATCTTCTATAGCTGCACCATATTAAATCAATGGTTTGATTTTAAACAAAACCAATTAAATCAATGGTTCAATTTTAAACAAAACCAATTAAAGCAATTCTTGGGCCAATTAGGCACCTTATCACAGTTGTCTGGCCTGGAACGCTACAAGGCATAAACCTTGTCCTGGGCTGGACTTGGGCCTAGGCGCGCCTTTAATAACACTATTCTTGCCCCGACGTGAAGCATGGTGATCCCTGCGCATCTCCTACTCTTGATATTTCGGGGGCATGATCAAAAGGAAGCTCAATTAATCCAGTTGGGCGGAACCCTAGTTCAAGTGCTAGTTTCGGATAATAAAAGTCCCAGCTCTAAGCTTGTGGAATGTGCCAAAACCGTAGCCCGTTCTATAGTGCCTCGAAGGTTATTTCTATAAATATTTGGTCGTCTTTCTCAGGCTCAAGTGCATGCTGGAGGCCCGATACTGACTCTTGAGTTGGCGTCGGATCGTGGCCCTCTTTTGATCAGGTTGAGAAAGGGATGCACTTCCTCTAACTTTTTTACCTCTTCGATTAACCTTTCCTTTCCCGCTCTTACACCTGAGGTCATAAACTTGCGGGTCAAGAAGTTCAATGTGTTGTTTCCCTTGAAACCCCAGAGGTCATTGTACAAGACGTTTGACAGGTTATTGGCCATCCTACGTTAAAGAAAGGAAATCTGTTATTAGTCTCTTTTAAGTTAATATTAAATAATAGTGTTATAGTAATACATTAGTGTATAAGGAAAAAGTTACACAGGTTAAGGGTTGAACTTAGGCTCTGATACTAAGTCGTGACGCCACTAAAGAGTTCTTTGGTCAATAACCAAGTAAGATCTCCGGAAGGTCATAGGAGTCAATATAGCTTTCATTCTAAGTCCAACCACTTTAGATAGTAAGTTATCTTTTTGACAAATCTTAAGAAGTATTCACACAAGATCCCATATGTAATGCGGAGATAGGTATAGGATTACAAAAAGATTTATATATATAAGCAAATAATAATTACAGAGTTACAAATTTTAATTACAAAACAAGTTCCATCATGATTACAATCCCAAAAAGAAAAAAAAGCACAGATGGACTTGTAACAAAATGGCTTCTAACTTCATTTAAGATAGCCAGAAATCTTCAAATGCCTTCGGCTCCTCGTCAGCCCCTTATGTTTCTTCAACACCTGCATAAAATGCCATGAGTTTGGAATGCCCAGTAAATGCACACACATCCCTTCCTTTTTTCCCAATCCAATACACTTACAAGTATACAACTAAATATTTTAAACATGATGAACAAGTAAACAATTAGAGAGTTACAAGGTTAGGTGCCTGCATTTAGAAATCCTCCAAAGAGATTTCATCCTCCCAACCACAAGAATCAAACTTGGTTTATTCGGTATGTCTCCTCTTTTGTTGGTTTGTAGACTCTACCCTGGATGCCTACAACTGTTACATACCGTGTAGCGCCAACTGAGGACCTCAAAAGAGACGGTAAAAGGGCCTTGCCCATTCCTTCCTTACACCAAGCTCCTAGGGTCCGAATATAACCAATTCATTCAATGATTTCGAAATACCACTTGCGCAAGACTTTACTTCAAATAGGGAACACGTCCCGCCAACCAATTCAATTCAAATACAACATCATCTCATAACATTATTCAATTGATCGAAATGCAGTTACCATCCCAATTAAGTTTCCCGTTGAGTTAAATGTTTTAAGTTAAAGTTAGAACAAATTTATTAAGATAATAATTTCTATATAAGCATGAGTATCACCAAAGGACTATTGTAAGGAACGTAATTATAACACATGCAAATATCATATCAAGACATGAACAAGTGATAATAAGCACATGCATGAAGTTAGAACATAAATTCATCAACAAAAGTAAATTTTCAAATTTGGTGCACTTTAAATATTGCAATTAAAGAGACATTTTTAGATTTTTCCTAAACCTCGCCTTCCCATAGTTTGTAGAAAATTTTATCTACTTTTTAGAATATTTTTCAAAAGTGGCATAGCTTTCCTAGATTTTTAGTTATTTAAGAAATACACCAGTGCTGTCTAGATTCATCAACTGTTACGAAAATCGGGTTTTCCCTCAAACCACTCACTCTTTTTCTATAATTTTTTTTTTCTTCATGAAAGCTAACACTTAAAGGAAGGTTATGACATAAAAATGAGATTAAGGAGAGTTTCTTGTATTTTGCTAGAATTTTTGCAAGTGGGCTACAAATACCAGTTCTTTAAGCACAAAGCTTGAAATACGAAAAAAAGTAAGAAAAGAGGGTAACTATGGGTAATTTTTCATTTCAATTATGATGAAAACATGTTAAATAGTATGTATTTAACTCAAAATTTTGGATTGAAGGTGTGCCTTTGGAAATTATGTGAGATAGGTGTAGAAAAATATAGCTTTGTACCTATTAAGAGAAAGCACAAGTAAGGGTGGAATAATACTCAACTCTTTTCATTTTTAACAAAAGAACACCATTAGAACACATCTGAAAAAAATGTTTAAAACCTCTAAGAAGATGTATTTGAAAGAGCTAAATAAAAGGTACGGTGGTAATGTGGCTAGCTTGTTATCTAGATTGGATGTTTGCACAATTTCTCCTCTCCTCCACCACCAAACTCTCTCTTTTTTTCTTTCTCTCAGCCGTGGGATTAGTGTGTGAGTGTGTATGTGTGTTCAACAAGTGGCAGTGAGTGTATATTTATAGGGAAAAAAAATGGTAAAAAGACTATTTTGTCCTTGGTTCTAATTCAATTGAATAGTGCTTTGATTTAGTTTGAATATAATGGAATGAGGGATGATTAGGATCTTAATTATGATCTAGTTAGGCTTAGGTCTAATTTAATTCCTTCTAATTACAAGTACATGCATATATACCAAGATTTGTTCTTGTTTCAAAAAACTTCTAGCTTCACTTAACTTTCTCAAATTATTGCCAATATTGGTAATAATTTATCAATTGATATTGGTAAAGCTGCCTTTTGCAATTTTAATTTGAGTTCAAACGTCTTAGAATTTGATTTGGAACCCAGTTTGACTATGAACCCTACCAACTTTACATGGCTTAGATGAATTATAAACCCCTCCTTTTGTGTCAATAAGTTTGTTCCGAAAGCATAAATTTGAGGGTATAGTCTTTTTGCACAGTATACTCCTCACCGGAGTGAAAAAGCATGGGCTAAAGTTGCATTTGGTTGTAGATAAATATTCTTTTGACAATGTTGTCAATTTCCTGTGATTTCTATTTAGAAAAACAAAAAAAACAGAAGAAAATTAACAGCATTCTCACTATATGGATCCTATAGCGGCTCGGGTTAAGACTCGATCCTTTTATATTATTTGGTTTTAAATTTTGTGTCTATTGGTGTTGTTGGCATCTGTTCTAGTTATATGTAATCTTTGGGTTGTGAATTGGATCTTTAGGTTGTGTTTTGAAACAGGTTGGGTTTAGTATTTCTGGGGAGGTTTTGCCTGTTTTATCTTGGGTTCGCTTGAGCAGTGGGTTGGTCTCTCGAGCAGTCTTTCGTTTCTCCCAGATTCAGGATTTGCAGTCAGAACTTTTGGGAGCAGGGTATTCTTCACTCGAGCAATGTTTTGGTCACTCGAGCGGTCTGTTTGCAGTCTGAATTAGTAAGAGCTTGTATTCTGCGCTCGAGCGGTCTATTCTGCAAGGTTAATCTTCTGGGAGTTTGGTTTCTTCGCTCGAGCGATGTGGTGTCTGACGCTCAAGCGGTCTGTTTGTATAAAGCTGTGGAAAAAGATCCTTTTTTGACTTCTCTCTCTCTCTGTGTAAAGTTTCTAAACCCAATTTCTCTCATTTCTCTAAATTTTTTGCCTAAATCTTCCGTGAATTGGGATTAAAGGTAGAGCTCGAGGAGAACGTTTTAATCTGAAAAAATTTGAGTTTCTCTTCGTTAGTTTGGGATTGTTCTTTGCTTCTTCCTCTTTTCTGGTTTGAGGTAGGGATTTCTTTAATGTTTTGTATAATATTTAGCTTCATTATATGCTCCTTGAATAGTGTAGCACTTTGAGGGATTTGGATTTGATTTGGGTTTAAATTGATTTATAAAAGAGGGGTTTTGGGATGGTTTCCTTTGAAATGTTGTTGGAATGATTTTGTTGATGGAAAGTATTGAAACTACAAAAATTGCTTTTAAATGAGGCTTTTTGAAAGAAATAGATGTTTGAAATTATGGAAACTTTTAGAGATTATTAGCTTAAACAATGAAGGAAATGGATGAAATCTTAAAAGAATTGTTTGAGTTGAAAAAGAGGAGATTGAACATGTGATTTTTACTCATATATTGAAATTTTGGAATTTATATCTATCACTTGGAATTTATCTTTTGAATAGAGATATCTATTTTGGCTATCAGTGGAAGATAGCATTGTTGCTTGTAGAAATTGTATATGAACTAGGTTAACGAAAAGCCATTCACTCATGCTTTCAAATTGAATATATGTTTTATACTTGTGCATTGAAAAGCATCGTTTTGAGAAAAATGAGTGAATATCTTGGTGAATTTGGTTAGAGGTATGGTTATGGTTATGGTTATGGTTATGGTTATGGTTATGGTTAATTAAGTTGGCTTTTGTGTCATTGGTGAAAGTTCAGAATTTTGCGCGGTTAGGATGCGATTCTTCCGATTAGATGCCGGTAAAGTGGCTTTAGTAGTACTTTTATAGTTTACTTGCAGACACGTACCTAGAGATGCCCAGAGTGTGTATTTACTACCCTGTTTTCTGTTTTGGAAGCAATGGTTTATAAACTGTGATATACACTTGGCATAGTATTGTTTTGAAAAAGAGATTTCATATGCATTCATCATATGGCTTTGTTAAGCATCATACAGATCATTAAATTTATATCTACTGGGCATTAGGTCACCCTATGTGGAAACAACTTTTAGGTGCTAATAGTATGCCTTTGCCAAGGGGATAGTTTGGGAGGACAATGGGGCTGGACGCTCATTTTTGTTTTGTAAATTCGTTTTGTACAAGCCTAGGGCTTTATTTGTATTGGGTTTCAACACCTACTTTTGTAGTAACAAAATAATGTCTTGAAAATTTGTAGTCGTTAGGGCATGAACTTATCTTTGTTTCTTTTGTTTCTATGTATTTGTCACATGCTATAGATTCATAATTTAGGATTGATGAATGTATTAATACATGTGACGTCTTTTGTATTATTTTTTTAGGAAATCAATGAATGAAAGGTAGTTCTGGAAATGCTTGTCACCTAAATGATTGAGATTAATCAGCTTCCGCATGTATGTTTGAGAGTAATGAGGCATATCGATTGTTGTTATTTTCGGGTGTTATAGTGGCTGCCATCACTTCAGTTTTTGTTTTCCTTTTCCTTTCTTGGACTCATGGTTCTAATAGGTTTTGTATTAATAGAGAGTAAAGTTTTGTTAACCATTTGCTAGTTGGCGTGAAAATAATATAGATACATAAATTAAGGGTCTAAATGGTATAGTTTTCGTTTTTTGATTTGTGGTTTTCTTATTTGAACTTCCTTGAAGAAAATATTTAAATTTTCGGAAATATTTTTTGGTGAACACTTCTGTTAGATGCCTTTTCTGTACAAAATTTAATTGTATTGCTTATATGGATTAAAAATCTGATCCTAATATTTTGGTTGTGCTTCTTTTTCTCTTTCTTTTTTTTTTTTTCTGTGTTTTATTTGACATCCATATAACTACTGTCAGGAGTTCTATTTTTCTAGCAGTTGGTTTCTTACCTATTGATTTTTACTTTTATCAATTTGTATCGTTTTGTTATTATTGTTATTAAATTATTATCTTTTTCTCTATTTAAAAAAAAAACACTCTTTTGCAGATCATGTCCAATGATGAATACAAAAGTGTAGAGCATAGAGTGTTAGCGAACCCCCATGAGGAGCTGCGTGTTTCGATTGTAGTTTTCTTTAACTCGAGCAATAGAGAGAGATTGTACAAACCATTGCCTGAGCTAGTGTCGCCGAAGAAAACAGCTCATTTTCGACAATTTACACCGTCAGATTACAAGCAAAGGTTCTTCAGTAAAGAGTTGAAGGGAAAACCTTCACAAATTACCATAGGCTTTGAAACACAAGATAGACTTACATGTATGATTTGTGTCATTTAAACAATAATGATTGTCAATGTTATTTGTGAAATTATGAATTTATAATTGTCAATGTTGAATAATTTATTCTCTACTAAAATTTGTATTCTTGTTGAACAAATTTTTATTGAAAATTATGAAGCTATAAGATGAGAAAGCAATGTTCATGGTGTAACAATATTGAGAATATTAAGCAAGCGATATATATTGGTGACTCAATTGGGTGTCTTTATATAGGGTGAGCGATTGTACTATTTTATACATCTTTTAATTGTGCATCATAAAGGACATTGGCCAGTATGACAGCATTTTATAAATTTATACTTTTTTGTTTAGAAAAAAGTTGACTAATAGTCTTTGGTTACAATGGTAAATTATAACGTAACGAAAAAATTTTCTTTAAGTTACAATTTATATTTTTTGTTAAAAACAAACTTAGGTCTCGTTTGAGAATAGGTTTTTTTAGTGACTTTTTGATTTTTTGTCTAAAATATAATATAAAAAAAACGAGTATGTTTGGAAAAATTTTTTGACTTTTTAAAAAAAGATGTAAAAAAGATGTGAAAGGAAATAATATAAATAAAGTGAACATGAGTAAAATGATAGTTTTGCCCTTCCAGAATTTGTTGTGCAATCTGTGAGCATGTGACTTCACGTGACATGCGTTCAGGTGAAGTGATGCAGCAGCGGTACAAGCAGCAAGTCACCTATATGCCTGGGAAATATGTAACTGCCGGCATATATGGTTGGTATGCATATAAAGGACTTCACGGATTTGTATATGTGAAATTATTTGTACAAAAGAAATGTACAATTTGGACTTCACCAATTTAGTAATTCGGAAAAATAGACATAGAAAAAAAAAAATTTGTTGCAATTTGATTGACAAAAATATTTTGTTATAATTTGTGGAAAGTAATAGATTTATTAAATTTATTTTGAAAAAATATTTTCAAAACTCATTACGAAACAAGTTTCACAAGTTCCCTGATAATTGTACATATGTAAAAACTCTTTTGAAATCTTCATTACAAACTCATGAACACATCAAATATCAAAGTCTTTACAAAACTCTTTTTTTCCATAAAATATATACCAAGAAATCAAATATTAGAATTCATCAATTTCGTATTCCAAAAATAGTTGTCATTAAAAAAAAAATGTTAATTTACGAAAATGTTATGTTGTGATTTGTGATATGTTATAAGTTTGTTTGGTTCGATTTTTCAGGAATCACATATCAAAAAATTTCTGTTTGGTTGTGTTTTGAAAACGTGATTCTACACCTACATTTAAATATGATGGTTTGAACGAGTTTTGGAAACATGGTTACAAAACTCTGCAGAGAACTCTGAGACAGGTGCAATTTTCGGAATTTTTTTTGCAAATTTTGCCCAACCGGTCGTCCCACCGATTGACCCGCCGGTTGACCGGAATAATGAATTTTTTTTTTTTTTTGCAATTGATATGTTAATTTTATATATTCGAAAAAAAACATTTTCTGAATTTTTTAAAATTTTTTATGTGCTTTAAAATAATTTTGAGTTGCATGTTTGGTTATGAGTTGTAAATTTTTGTATCAAATATCAAATGTACATCAACAATTCCCCACTCAATTCAAAACTCTTTTCAAAACTATTTTCAAAACTCTTTACCAAACAAATTTTTCACACTCAAATCATAATCCAAACCTCACAAACTCATAATTTGAAGTATTTCTTTTAATTTTCTAAGTAATTTCTTTAATTATGTACCTAACATAAAAATTCTGACAAAATATAATAGTTGTGAAAAGAATTTTTAGAATGAAAAAATAAAAAACAAGTTGTTAAACAATGCAGTACATGTGCTGTGTTGTTGCGCAAAATTTGTGTCATATATTTTGTGACAAATATTTTAGTTTGTAGCTAAATGTACAAATCCAGGTGTGTAAAGAAAAGTACATAAAAATTGGTACTATCCTTGTGTCATGTAGTCACGGAAAAAAATAAAATAAATATAACACGGAAAACCTGTAACGCCCCCATTTTCGTGCCCAAATGGTAATACAATAGTCATGGCTCTTTAAAATAAAACTGATAACCAATCCTCATACTTGCATTATATGATGTACATAGTCTTCATGCGATATTACAATTAATCCAACAACCATTAATTAAACAACAAATACCCCCAAGGGTTTACAAGTTCCAAGGCCTAAGCCTGATTACACAAAATGGTTATTCAAACCCACACATACAAGCCCTTGGCTTATAATCAGAGTCACAACTTATGAACACATTATGCTCTCAGCACACACTTTCACGCCTTCAGTTAGGCGGAATCACCACATCCTTTCCTGCACAAAAATCCCGTAGGGTGAGCATAAAGGCCAGTAGAGAATTCTTAACAAAGTATATACATTTTATACAAGTCTCAAGAAATGGAACGCTTATGCCATGCCATGCCTTTTTGAAAATAAAACACACTTTCATCTTTTGAAAACCAACATGCTCAATGACGTCATGCCATTTCAACTGCTCAACATTTATCACATTTTATTCGAGGGTGCGGTAAATACAACTCTGGTAATCCCTAGGTTGGTGTCTGCAAGTAGACTATACAAGTACTACCAAATTGTCATTTTTACCAGTATCATCTGGAGGGCTCGACACCCATACTCTGTCATTTTTACCAGTATCAACTAGAAGGCTCAACATCTATCATTTGTCATTTTTACCAGTAACAACTGGAAGGCTCGACACCTATCATCTACACCACCTATCAAGACTTACCAACATATTTACCCCAAAACCATTTCATGAAAACTTATTTTAGCATTCTTTTCTCAATGCAAGTTTTCAAATCAAATTTCAAAGCTCTTCATTATCAAATGAATTGCTATGCCAATGCAATAATTAAAAATGCAATGCAATATTTCTTCCACTTTCAATACTTCCACACAATATTCCCATTGTGATCAAAATTCTCATTTCTCACTTCAATGCAATTTCACAAGATGAATAAATACCTTTATTTCAATTCATCCAAGGGACAACACAATTTCCTCTTCTTAAGTATTCTCAACAATTTAGTCATTTTAAGACTATATCAACATTCTGAATAACCATTTCTAAAATGAACAACAATTCTCATAATCCACAAAATTAATCATTTATACAAATATAAATAAGAAATTTTCTAAACATCATTTATTTTGGCACACAAAAATAAATATAACAATATTATCCACGGATTTTCAATCTCTTTTTAAAATTCCCAATTTCTAGGTTTTCTCACCAAACTACACAGCTCAAATCTTTTGAAAGAAAACTCTCGAAAATCATATTTTCTTCAATCAACAAAGATCAAAACCCATAAGATTATTTTAAAAGAACAAGAGACAAAGCCACTTTCAAAATCGCTCAACTTCTTAAATCAAAATAAATTTTCAGAAACTATCAAAGGATGATTTTGAAAACCATATAGATCTTGCAAAAATATATATATATAACTCAAAGAAAATCCCTACCTCAAGTTTTGAACAAGAAATGAGATGAAACTCCCAAAATCAACGATGTCAAAACTCGATATTCACCGCACAAAATGAAGCCCTCGAGGTGATGACCAACTTTGGTAAAGAACTTAGGCTTAAGTCCCAATGGATTTGGAGAAATCAAAGAGAGAAGGTGACTTCTAGAGAGAGAAGTTATAGATCAGGATTTTGGAGAGTTTTAGAGAGAGAGGGGGCTGCAAGAAATGATATGAAACCCTAATTTTACGGACTGATATAACAAGGTCCGCTCGCGTGTGGAAAGCCCCGCTCGAGCGTCAAATACACTTTCTCGTAAGTAATTTCGAATGCATTTTGCATTTTTGCTTTCGGCGAGCTGACTGGGCAGCTCGACCCCCCGTAAGTTGACCGGGTCAAAATCGATCCCCGACCTGCCCTGTTGAAGTGGCAAACACATGAAAGAAGGGTCGAAACGGGGATCACTACAAAACCAACAATGCCAATAACAAATAAACATAATGAGCAAATTTAAACCACACGTACTGACTAATTTTGTTAATCTTTTGTTTTAAAAAGGCTTGTCAAAAATCACAATGAAAATGTTTTTAGAACTTCATTGAAAAGGCACTGGCTTCTCTCCGGTCCCAGATTGGACTGGAAAGTGTTACTGGGCCTGTGGAGACTTATTACGGGTTCCGTTTCAATAATCTAAACCATTCAATGTGTAGAAATCGTCGACTACTATATGCTTGTAAAAAATCATATTGATCGTGTATCGATAGTTATGTGATCAAATCAGTTTTGTACAAAAAAATGAACAAAATAAACGGTTGATAGAAAACTGATCCGACGACATAGCTATTGATATCCAAACATGAAGCAATACCACTTGGCCTTTAATAAACTCATGAACAACCGACATTAACAAATTCGGATGAAACTAAATTTGATGAATGTAGCGTTACTGTATTCTATTTTGGCAACTACACAAAATGTGTTACCATAAAAACTATTTTTCACAAACGGCATGTAAAATATAGTTGAGATTTTATTTTAGATTTACTTTTAATAGGTAAAATATATCACAATATTAGAGTTGGCGTAAGTCATTTATTTTTTTTTTTTCAATTGTCAATAGATAGGTAACATAATTTTTTAGTCACAATTTTTTATCCTTATATTATATGTAATTGTATCAATTTTATAATTTAAATAAAAACGTTTTAATATAGGCCTGTTTTAAGAAAAAAATTAAATGCCAATTTATTAATTTATTAATTTTTTTTGATCACATCACATTTATATATTGAGGACTGATTAAGACTCTCTCAAAACTCCCACCCCCACCCCCCCCACACACACACGTACGCACGCACGTACGTGGGGGTTGGGGATTGGGAGAAAAGAAGAAAAAAGAAAAAAGAAAAGAATAAGAAAAATGGACCAATCAAAAGTAAGGGATGGGGGAAACGGAGTCTTAAACATTTTTATTATATATTTTTGTAAAAAAAATAAAAAATTAACTTTTTAACTTATCTGGCTCAAAACAGTGAGATTCGTCAAACCGAGTGGCGAAGGGGATTTGGAGGGAAAGAAAAACAAAACCAGAGAGAGAGAGAGAGAGAGAGGAAAAGCCTGAAGGTCAGATAGGTACAGCAGGCCAATGCTCAATTAACTCTGAAGAAAAAAATTAAAATATATTTGTGTGCTTCTTTCTTTATACTCTCTCTGTCTCTCTCGCTCGCTGTGTGTACATCTCATCCTTATCTTGGCCGACGGATCGATCGATTTGCTTTCTTCAATCATAGAGCTATGCAAAGGTATATACATAACATCTTCATCTTCATTTTCGTCATCATCTTTTACCGCCAGATCTGCTACTTCTTTTTTCGTATCCATACAGATTATTTTACTCTTATTTAATCCTCTCTGTTTTTTGTTCATCTGCTTTAGACTTTTTCAGATCTCTCAAATGCGAGTTTGTGTTTTTCTTTCCTACTTGTTCTGCATCTTGATGCTTCATTCATGCTTATTTTGTAAATCTGATCGTCAGATTATTGTTGTTAATTTTGATCTTGGATTTTCTGGTTAGGGTTTTTGTTCGATGAGATGATTTATTGGGAATGGTCTGTATATTCAGTGCAGTTAATCCTTCTATTGTGAATCAAAGCTTCATTGAAGCTAGGGGTCTTCTCACATTTCCATTAGAAGCATGTTAGGGTTTCTAATTTTTTTTTTTAATATTTATTTTAAAAACTAATAGTATGATTTCAAGCATGAAAAGTTTTGAGTTAGTTTTGTATTCTTGATTTGTTTTGTATATATTTTAATCCATGAAACTAATGCTCCATTGATCCATGTTTTGAATGTATTAAGCTAAATTCCTATTCATGCTTTGTTTTATGCTTAATAACTCATTTTTAAACTAGAGTTGAGGTATCATTATGAAACCCTTAAAAGTGATAGTGTTGCATGATTTCATAAATTCAAACGTTAAAAAGTGTACTTTATGGCATATTAGAAGGCAATTGGTATAGGGAACAAGTGATTTGAACAACTTTGAAGTTTTTTTGAATTATTTAAATTGTTGAAAAATTGGAGAAAGTAGTTTAGTTAGATTAATCATGTAATAATTTGACTTAGTTTAAAAGATGGCTTGATTTGATGGTGGATTGATATTTTTACTGTAAATTTCAAGTTAGTTTACTCACTAGTTTCATTAAATATGTATTTTAATGATTATTTTATCATTAAGTTAGTATAGTAACTTAATCGAATTATTTAATGATTTGGGACTTAATAGAACTAATGGTAATGCCACACTAGGAGTATATTTAATATTATAGCCATGAAGGCAATTGGATAAAATTAGCTAGATAGAGGAATTGTTGAGAAAGTGGCTGTTGAAAAATATTTCTACTGTGGAAAAGTGGAACTTTACTAAGTATTAAATAAACGGTGTTGGGATTTACTTAGTTATTTGGCTCGAGTTATAGGCTTATTGATTTTACATACGAGGTCCCTCTCCATCTTATTGATTTTACGGGCTTGGCCCAGGTTATAGGCTTATAGCCAATATTGAGGAGATAGTGGATCCAACTATCTGTGGATTAGAATCCTGGACACTGCGTAGTTGAGAGGAATAATAGCATGTGGAGAGGGTGGTATGGATTTTCTAACACGTAGCTCGGGGGGAGCATGGGGCGTGATCAAGGTATGACCTAGTATGTATTTATTTACAGTTCAGACATGGTATGTGTTTATGAGATTGTGTTTATTGTCCTGTTGGCAGGTTATTGATGCCCTGTCGACACTTGTTGTTTTCAGATTATTTGTTTAATTTAATTATACAGTGAGTTAATTAAATAAAACGAATTTAATGAGACTTGAGTAAAACAATTTGAGAATAAGATATGTGTATTGTATTATATATTCTATCACTATACTCGCATGCTTAATAATGTAGATATGAGATTACTGTTGGGTGAGTGTCTTTACTCACCCCTCTACATTGTGTAGGTACTAATAGGCGCCCCGCCGATATGAGCGTCTGGACGAAGTTTATTTTTGTCAAGTTTAGACCCTAGGTTAATTGGGCCTATGTGCCTTTATAACTTTTTCTCGAATTATTGGTATTAATTAATGTCGGGTCTGTAACATAAACATATCATCTATTATATTATTCCTACGTCCCAAAATAATAGTCATTTTTGGGAAATCTAACTTTTTTTGATAGTACAATTATTGTACTTTAAAAATATTAATTTTTCAAAATTACCCTTTGATAGTACATTTTTTTGGGAATATCAATTGTCATAATTGCATCTTTTGTGTTAATGAATTTAATATAAGAGCAAAGTAGGAAATTCATATTATTTTAGTCATTGATTTTTGAAAAAGTTAATATTTTGGGACAATGAAAAATTGAATAAGGGACTAGTATTTTGGGATGGAGGGAGGATGTTATATTTCATTTTCTAGAAATACGGGCCAGTGAGATTAATTTATGTAATTAAGTGTTCACATGCTTTAAAAAAATACATTTAATTATTTTTTTTAAAAATAATGAATTATATGCTTTTCTCAAGGCAAGTCGGTTATATCCCAAAACACTCCTTTTGTCACTTAAATCATGCTTAAGGCCTCGTTTGGCATGTTACAGTTTTAGCCTAAAAGTAAAAAAGTTACTAAAAAATCAAAAAGCCTATAACTTATACAAAAAAGTCAAAGATTCCCTTTTCTCTCTGCTTTTTGCATATATTTTCGTAAAAAATCAAAAAGTTATTCCAAACATATTAGTTTTTTTTACCTCATATTTTAGCCAAAAAGTCAAAGAGTTACTAAAATAGCATTTTCCCAAACGAGGCCTAAGTTTAAGAAAATGATAATGGGCACATTTTACGAGGTAAACCAAATTTCCAGAATCAAATGAGAATTTGCTGAGGAAAGTGATTTTGAGAATGAATTAAGTAATAAATGGAGTTTTCGCTTAAAAATCTCATGCTTAGATTAATTAGTTTTTGCCAAATTAATCTTTGAAAATTGGGGCGTGGGCTATGCATGGGAGAAAATAACATATTATTTGTAAAAAAATATAATAATTCTATTTAATTTTTCGTATTGTCTCTTCGAAATAAATTTTATATATAAATCTAAAATTTTTTAAAAATTATAGAAAAAAGTAAGAGCTTAATATACAAATATTTTAATTTTTTAAAACTTATAAAATTAGTTACTTTTTTTATAAAAAAAAAAAATCCCTAGAAAACAAATTTAATTGTTACCTTAATTTTTTTTTTTTAAATTCAAATATCAAAAGCAATATAGATTTTTAAATATTTTAAAAGGTTTTAATAGTCAATAAGTTTTGATAAGATTATAATCGTGTAATATTTTAAAAAGAGGTTATTTAATAGGTGTTATTTATTTATTTAAAACTCAAACTCAATAAAGTTAGTCAGTATGTAGTAGTCACCACTTTAGGCTAGGTAATTCCCTTTGACAAAACTTGGGTGCCTTCAGGGTCCAAGCTTTTCTTGAAACTCGCACTATGTAAATTTATTCATATTTTCTTTTTTCTTATGCGAGACGAGAATTGCATTTAATGAAGGAAACCAACCTACATGAGCTATTTCCAAATAGCTAACTTTGGCGTTGATTTCTCATTTTCCTGTAAATGATTTTCATTAACCAAATAAATAATCTTAATTTTTCCATAGTGACAAAAAATTTTGCCTTTCAGATCGACCAAAATATTAGAGTGTGTAGCCATAGACTTAGAACTTATGGAAAAAAAGAAGAAGAAGTGAAACATACTAATAGACCCAAGACGTCTCGGAACGACATGAGATTTAATCGAGACGGTCAAAACCCATTGTTGTGCCATGTTGTATGATGAATTTCAAAATAATTTCAATGTTTAGGCATTCAATTAAACAATTTTATAATTTTCCTGTTCTTGAAAATAATTGACCGCTTAATTACGGCTATTAAATAAGTTGTACTAGAGTTTTTCTAGTATATTTCTTTTTCTTTATATTTTTCAGACTTGGGGCTTAACTCAAATATTTCAATTTTTTGTAATTTTTTATTTTGTTTGATTTTGATTTGATTAGCAAGTAATTGGTCTAGAGTTTAGTTTTCATTCTTGTTTTAGGTCTTTTGCATTATAAATAGGTATGTAAGTCTTAAGATGAGACAAATTGTTTTGAAGAATTAATTATTTTTCAAGTGAGAGTATGTCTTTTTATCAAATTGGTAGTTATTCTTTGTATTTAAGTGTTCATCCCATTACCTTCACTACATTAAGGTGCATCCCACTTAATTCTGACTCCAAAGTTGGCTCAAACATATGATTATGAAGGCTATATTTGGTTTGTATTTGTGAAACTGTTTGCAATATTTTTTTTTCTTCAAAAACTAAATATTAATTTGGTGAAAAAAATAAACAAATTAAAAAATACTGATTTTTTTTATATATAAATTTTTTTAATCTTTTTTGAAAAAAATATAATTTTTATAAAAAAAAATTCTGAAAATCAAACTAAACATAACCAAATTGATTTTTTCCAATAAGACATCACCAGCACGCCCTATATCAAGAGTTTTAATAGCCCTTGTAAATGGAACGGGTTGAATCATATTTGATTTATATTTATTTATTTTTTGGTACTTGATTAATAATTTTTTTAGTACGTTTGCGAGTTCGGATAGTGGTTAGTGTTGAATTAGTACGAATTTTTAAATCATTTAATTAGTGTCATTACTATTGTATTTGTGTGATGGACCATTTAATTTAAATGTGTGAAAACTTATTACATTACCCTTCGATTTTGACTTTGTGAAGCCTGCTTAGAAAGTTTTGAGTTTTAATTACTCTTGATTTTTTTTGTATTAAATCTGTATAATTTTTGGAATCTTAATTAATTAGCTCAAATTTAATTGTTTTAGTTCATATTTAATTATGTGAATGATGGGAACCTATAAAGCATTAACACTTCAAAACGAGTGTTGTATCCGTGTCGGACATATGGACACAGTGGGGACACGTATGTGACACACCACATGGTGTGTCCCCTTATTTACTTAATTTATTTTTAAGGGATATGCTGGGGACACTTTGGGGGCACTAGGGACATGCCAACTTGTCTTTTTTTTCATTTTTTTTAATGCTTTTGATGAATGTTGGATGTTGAATGTTTATTATTTTTTTCTTGGATTTAAATACTTAGATCATCTATAAAAAAAGATATAAATTGTAAGTGTTAATTTAAAAGTTTTTTTTTTTTTTTTAATATATAGAATTAGAGTTACTTTTTGTTAATATTGATTGTTTGTGAATGTAATATTAATCTAGATAGCAAATAAAAATATATGAAAACATATTTTATTTGTTTGTCCCCGCCGTGTCTGTGTTCGCATTTGTATCCGTGTCTGTGCTTCTTAGGTGAGGACGACCTTGAGTCCATTTAATCATAACTCATTTGTAATCATCTATTATTGTTATTATTATTATTATTTTTTTTTAATCAACAACAAAGGACTCTATTGATAAATAAAAAATGTAAGCGAGGATAAGGTATCCTCTTACAAAAGAAAATGAGAAAACACAAAGCAAAACCCTAACAAGATACTCTTAATCAAAAGCTTACATATCACACACTGCCAACCAATCTCTAACTAACAAAAAAAGTGGGACCCCCTTAAGTAGAGTATTCCTGGAAACCCAAAAAAAGTTAAGTAGCAAACACTATCCCACAAACAGTCCATCTCCGGAACTTATCTTCAAACACCCTCGCATTTCTCTCCGTCCATAGAATCCAAAAAGTTGCAAAGACCGTACAAGATCATAGCATTTTAGCTCTCTTCGATCCTTCGAAAGCGTGAAAGTCAACTTGGAGCATATGCGCACTCCCTTTTGGGGCTACCTACATAACATTCCCCAACAAAAACAATTTGTGCCATATATTCAAAGCAATTGGGCAATGCAGAAATAAATGATCCACGGATTCCCCATTCTTACAACACAGAATGCACCACTGAGAATTTAGAAAGCGATTAGGTCTCTGTTTCTGCAATGTGTTATTTGTCAAAATGCCTCTATGAACCAAGGCTCACATGAATACCTTCACCTTTAGAGGAACACAAGCCTTCCAAATTCTTTTGCAAAAAGGAAACTGAGGAATATGAGGAATATCGATGATTTTATCAAAAAAAGACTTCCAAGCAAATATCCCGGATGAATGAAGAGCCCAAACCTTCTTGTCTTCCAAAAGAGGAGCCAAAGAGAAGTTATTGATTCTGGACAACAAAGACGCCAACTGTGAAGCCTTCCTATTATTAAGATTCCTAGAAAAATCAAAATTCTAGGAAATTGGAGCCAAAAGTGAACAGGCCATGGAAGCAATAAAAGAATTATGAGATTGAGCTAGTCTATAGAGATATGGAAAATCCAAAGAAAAAGAAGATTGACCCATCCAAACATCCTCCAAAAAATGAACAAATTCCCCATTGCCCACCTTACAGAAAGATAACGAGACCAACATGTGTAGATATGAGAAATTGATTTCCAAGGAGCATGACAATTACCCCTCAGAACCACCTGTGAATCCCTACCATTGTCTTGAGTCCCATACTTGCTTCTAATAACCGAATGCCATAGTGAATCACTCTCAAGTAGAAATCTCCATAACCATTTGCCAAGAAGGGCCATGTTCCTAGCCAAAATGTTACCAATCGCCAAACTCCCCTTTTCCTTAGGCAACGAAACTAAATCTCAATTCACTAGGTAATCCTTCTTCCCCTCATCCTTACTCTCCCAAAGAAAATCCCTCGTCAACTTTTCTAATGCCCTTGCCACTTTAACCGGTATCTTGAACAAAGATAAGAAATAAATAGGAATACTACTAAAAATCGTCTTAACCAAAGTGTATCTACACCCGCGTGACAATAAAGCCTTACTCCACCCTTCTAGCCTCTTATTAATCTTCTCCACAACTGGATTCCAAAAAGCTTCACTTCTAGGATTACCCCCAATGGAAGACCTAAATACTTAAACGGAAGTGCCTCTATACCACATCTTAAAAGTGCTACCCTATTCTGAAGCAGGTCTTGCTGCATATTAATGCCCACCACACTACTTTTCTCCAAATTAACCTTAAGCCCTGAGATTATTCCAGAAAGTCTCAAAATTGAATAAAGGTTAACTATTTGACTTTCATCCCTTGAAGAGAGAAATATGGTATCATCCGCATACTGTAAATGTGTCACTCTATCCCCCCCCCCCCCCCCAAACTCCAATCCCGCAAAAAGCCGCATTTTCTAGCTCTATCAACCATCCTTCCTAGTATGTCTATCACCAAAATAAAAAGAAAAGGAGATAGTGGGTCCCCTTGTCGTAACCCTCGCGAAGCCCTAAAACACTCCCCTGTTTTAACTAGAACAGGCATATTGCACGTCGACAAACATCCCCTAATCCAAGATCTCCACCGCCCACCATAACCTTTCTTTTCCATTACAAAATCCAAAAACTGCCAATCCATATGGTCATATGCCTTCTCGAAGTCCACCTAAAAAATAAGTCCCTCTTTCCCTAGATTTCTATATTCCTCCACTACTTCATTTGCTACTAAAGGCTACATCTAGGATTTGTCTTCCTTTCACAAAAGCCCCTTGCGCCATAGATACAGTCTCCCCCAATGAAATCCTTAGTCTTTTTGATAAAACCTTCCCCAAAATCTCATAAAGTGATGTGACCAAACTGATGGGCCTAAAATGTCCAATTCTTACAGCATTCACTTTCTTAGGAATTAAACAAATGAATGTGGCATTTGAACTCAAATTAACAACAGCTGACTCACGAAATTCCAAAAAAACTTCCAACAAATCCTTTTTCACCATCTCCCAACAATCCTAAAAGACGACCATGGAAAAACTGTCCATACCTAGAGCTTTGTCTCTCTCACAATCAAAAACTGCCTCCCGAATTTCCGTTTCATCAAATGGCCTTTCAAGCCATATTGCAACTGTCTGATCAATAGGTCCCCATTCAAGTCCTTCAATCCCCGGTCTATTCACCTCCTCCTTCGAATAAAGCTTAGAATAAAAGTCATAAATTCCACTGAAAATCTAATTCTCCCTTTCCACCACTACCCCTGGGCTTACTTCTAATCTCTTGATGAACTTCTTTCTTTTCCCATCTGCCACCCTGTGAAATTTTTTTGAATTCACATCCCCTTCCTTCAACCATTTAACCTTTGCTTTTTAAGCCTAAGAAATTTGCTCCCTAAAAACCAACTCTTCCAATTTCAATCTCAAGTGAGATCGCTCCCTCCTAAATGACTCGGCTAAACCCCCCTGCAACTCCAATACATCTAACTCTTCAATTCCACTCATCACCTCCTTTGAAAGGTCCAAATTCCCAAAAACCTCCCTATTCCAACACTTCACATTCTCCTTGACCATATTCAACTTTTTCATAAACTTAAAGCCTTCGCATTCATAAACTAATTATTATTATTTATTTTATTATCATGAGAGAGTTACAAATATTTGTAGTGTGTAGCATCAACGAAATATATTGTGTTGAGAAAACAATTATATCGTTTTATAATTTGTATTACAAAATCTTATAATTTATCACTTCTAATATATATATATATATATACATAGATGTAGATATTACTAAAAAAAAAAAAAATTAAAATACAAGAGCAACATTGTTCTTAAGGTCAAATTGTAGAGCTCGAGAGTGTCATTTCGATCCAAAAAGATCGTGAATCCGGCAAAGTCAATTTTTGGCCTTTTGCTTCCTTTAGCTACTAATTTGAGGTAGGAATTTCTTAACATTATATATATGTTTTAACATGATTATGTGGTATTTTATTAGTTATTATGATTTGAGAAATTAGTATTTGATTATTTATTAGGTATAATGCATTAACGAGGATTAACTCTAATTTTTTGAATGATTTTTGAATTGGTGTCTGAATAAATGATTGTGGAACCTTGAATTTGTGAAAATGGAATTTAAATTGAGAGGAAACCCTATATGTGGGAAAATTGTAGAACCAAGGTTTTAAAAAGTGGCCGCAATCGTTACGTAACGGTTGTGGTGATTACCGCTACCCGTTACGGCCGCTTTTGCAGTGTGATTGAGATTTACAGATGTGTCGGCCGTAGCAATTGCCGTAACGGTCGTAACGGTGTCGTAACAGTCGTAACGGCCTGTTATGCAGCATTACGTAACGGTTCCGAACTGCTTCTTTAGAAAAAAACACAAAAAAAAAAGCTAAAAATAGGGGAAGAAGGATAGAGAAAAGAGAGAGAGAAGATGGAGAGAGCAAGAGATAGAGAGAGAAGATAAAGAACATGTTATTGATTGTTGAAACTATAAGACCTATGCTATTCTATTCAGCTGCTATCATTCAACCATTTTGTGTTTGTGTGTGCCTATCTATATATTGTTTGAAAATAATAATAATAATAAGTATGATCATTCTCTATTTGGCTTGGTTAAATATGTATATATTTATATATATTTAGGTTCTTATTTATTTTCTTACTTTTGTCATTGTTTATCTTATATATAATAGTTAGTGATTGATTTTTGTACAATATAAAGTCATTAATTATTAAAATAAAATGTAAAAAACTCAGTTTATAGTGATTTAAAAATATGAAATATATTCGATCATACTTAAAAATTTACAAAAATAGATCAATATTTATTTTAAACCCAATAAATATGATCATAAAAAAAAAATATGCATATCGGTAAGCTTTTTCAAATTGTGTGAAAAATAAAAAAATTCACGGTTCCGATTACCGCAACCGTTACGCTACGGCCTTTACACCCCGCAACCGCAACCGCTTTTCAGAACCTTGTGTAGAACATTATTGGCCATGGGAGATTATTGTTGAAATTGCAAAATGTTGATACATAGAAAATTTTGAAAATAACAAAATATTGGAAATGTTGAGAAATATTGAAATTTGATGATTTGGATATATTGAGTATATTATACTGTGGTGGTGTTGAAAAATTATGCTCTAAATTATATTGTTGTAATTGAAATATTCTGTTAGAGATAACTGTTTTTGGCTATCGGATGGGGATAGCATTGATTATTGTAGAACTAAGAAGTAGGAATTCTAAGAAGGTGATGTGTCCTTGGTCGGATACGTGTCCGGCATCTTTAAAATGTGTCCTATTTTGTAATTTTTTTTAAAGACCCGGACACTCTTTAGACACTTGGAGGACACACATGTCTATCGATTAGACACTGGTGAAACTAATTATATGTTTGAACAAAACAATTTAAGATACAATAATAAAACAAAAATCATATAAATTTATAGGAATTCGTGTCATATTGCATTTTTCATTATCTTTGAATGATATATTTATATATATAACATATAGTAAATACATAAAATTATATATTTTATGCTTGTCGCCCACGTGTTGTGTCCTGCATTTTTTGAAAATTGACGTGTCGGCATGCCCGTCTCCATGCTTCTTAGTTGTAAAATGATTATGAAATTAGGAAAAATTGAAATACTTTGTGAATTCATGCTTCCATTGCACTCTCATGGCTTTACATTGACATTGTGCTATTATTTTGAAAATGATGAAAATGTTGAAATGGGGTAAATACCTTGTTAAATCCGGTTAGGGGTTGTAGTTGTTTGAGAATTAAGTTGGCTTGTTGCAATTTCCTTCCGGTTAAGAGCCAGTATAATGGTATTTGGTAGTGCTCTAAAAGACTAGTAGCAGACACGTACCTAGGGGATGTCAGAATCGTATTTACCGCTCAATAATCTGTTGAAATGAAAGATCATTTGATAGGCTTATGAATTCCAAAAAATGCATGGCATGATTCTTGGAAAGAAAACTATATTTTGGCATGGCATATCATTTGCATAGCATGATTATAATCATATTAAGGCATATATACCTTGTTAAATTTATCTCTACTGGGCCTCAATGCTCATCCCTACGTTGAAAAACATTTCAAATTATAATGATATGCCTACCCCTTGTTGAATGATCTTGGAGATCTTTTTGGAACACCAATCTCGTTTTTGTATTGTTTGTTTTCAACTTTTGAACTATGTATGGGATAGAGGTCCACCCCTTTTTGTATCAAGGTTCTTAAGCTTGAAAGATGCAAGCCCGTAGGATATTTTATTTGTTTACTTTAATTCTCTTAGTTGATTTACGTTTCATGGTTGTGTAAAAACAGGGAATGTATTTTTTAACTTTCAAATAAGATATCCAATGAGAAAGAGAATTATTCCTATTTATGAGATTGTTGTACTTTATGTCTTTACAGTTGCCGCACTTATACCATGAAAATGGATATTAATAATGGGTTGATAATATAAAATTAGTTGTAAATTTTGGGATGTTGCAGTAAATTTCTCAAAGACTCTTGTAGAAAAAAGAAGTATAAAGTGTTGAATCCTCTGGGGTTGTTCTTGTCGAAATCCTAGTACACAACAGAGAAAGAAATTTAACAAGAGATTGTGAGGGGAATAACTTCAAATTATGAGAAAGTTTTACCGGGTAATGTATAATTCCATGTTTTCTTTCAATTGTGTTTTGATATGTTTCTTTCTTATATTTATGTATTTATTATGATTATGATTTTATTTTACTCCCTCCGTCCCAAAATAATGGTCTCTTTTGGGGAATCCAACTTTTTTGGTAGTACAATTATTGCATTTAAAAAAAGTTGATTTTCCAAAATTATCCTTTTGATAGTACATTTTTTGGGAATATCAATGCATAATTGTACTTTTTATATTGTTTATTAATTTAAAAGAAGGGCAAAATAGGAAATTTATATTATTTTTGTACTTGATTTTTGAAGAGGGACTAATATTTTGGGACAATGAAAAATAGAATAAGGGACTAATATTTTGGGACGGAGGGAGTATCTTTTTTTATTTTAAAAAGATGTAAAAAGTTTAACCATTAGATATCATTTTGCGGGAAGAGTTGAGTACTTGACATTTTATGCTTTCACAACTTGGCCTAACTTGACAAACGAAAATCAATTTCCGGTGACTATGATTTTATAAAATGTAAGAAGCTGAGGTAGTTCAAAAAATTCTTCAATCAGTGCACAATCCCAATATAGCCTATGTTTTGGACTTGGATGTAGACTACCGAAATGGCTATACTACCATAATATTTGAAAGATTCAACCTAGACTTCAATGATGGGTTGAACATGCGATTGAACATTTGGGAGTATAATTCTAATGGCATAATAGTCATTTCCATAACAAAAGAATTTCTTACCCCATTCTAGTAATGCAATGTTTATTAAATTTTATAATTTGTTATATATTAAGCAAAACTAGTTGTATCTTTCATTAATTTCTTTTTTTATTTTATTTAAATCAAAGACTTTTTTGTTTGATTTTTCATATTGTGAGGTACACATTTATATAATTCCAGGGGATAATAAATGGCATTCGAGCTCTTCATTACCAAGGACTATACAATGACAACTTAATAAACGGTGTCACAATGTCAGGCAGCGGTATCATTAAGCTAGTGAACTTTAACTATAAGTAAGGTATATGTATATTAAACTTATAAAGTATGTTTTGAACTAGTATCCTATATATGTACTCCATCTTCTAGATTTGCTGCTTAAATATACATGTATCATGCATGCTATAGTTGATTTCGAATAAGGGATGAAGAAAGATCCTGATGATCTCAAGTTTTTGGTATTGCAAGTTGTAGAAAAATATCCCACTAAAGATGGTAGTGAGGATGAATCTGTTGCTTTATGTCTTTTTCTTTAGCTTGAAAATGAATTTCCTCAGCTAAGTATAAATGGTGACCTAGGTACTAAATATTTTTTAAACCTAATTTTTGTCTCCTCTTTGCTCGAAGCAAAAAATATTGATTCTGTTAAGTTTTGTATTTTTTTTATATTTATTTTGCAAAACATATGCTTACTTCATGTACCATAATTCCTTATTCTATGATGGGAATAATTGTTTTAACATGACCCATAAGTTATGGGATTATAGCATGATTAATAAGTATAATTTCTGTACAATGATGACTATTAGACGAGGACACCACATACATGATCAATTGGTGGATGAGGGTACCAGCAGATTCTATATTTTACAAGTTTACAAATAAGGCGAAAACTGAAGATCGATACCCACATGTTTGATTTTTATCTTTTTGGAGAGATGTTTATTCTCATTTTAGAAAAGTAATTTGTACTTTTTAAATTAGTAATAGTTATTAATTTTTTTTTTCTTTGATTGCTTTATTTTAATTTGATTATTTACAGAACCGTGAAATTGATGAATCAAAAATAGAAAATTACTTGAACAAATTGTTTCCTAATGCCATTTCGAAATTATATTTTGAGTTTGTCAAAAAAATAGTATGTCGATAATCAACCATGTGTGGGTAAGCAAATAATGTTCACATTATTTACTTGTTAGTTGTTAGTCCAAATACGTTGACCGACTTATTGCCTATGTTGTTTCTTTCTCTGTGAGGGTATGAAATTGTTCCCTTTTTTCATACAGGATTTCCTTCCTTCCCATAAAAAGAGTTTATGAAATTGCTTCACAGAACATAGAGTTTCGGGGTAAGAAAGAAGTTACTACTACTAAATACATCCATGTTCTTACAAAATGTGTTTGTTTTTTACATTATAATGTTCTTTTATCTATATATTTGAAATTATCAATTTCTTCCAAGACCAAAATCCTTGCTTCCCATAGGAATAGAAGACTTATATTTTACTGTTTGCTTATTGTTATGTGAGAGAGTTATTGGTTTTTTTTCTTTTTGGAAGCAAGGATTTTATTCTTGGAAAAATTGATAATTTCAAATCTACCGATAAAAAAACATTATAATGTGAAAAACAAACACATTTTGTAATAACATGGATGTATGTAGTAGTTGTAACTTCTTTCTTATCCCAAAACTTTGTGTTCTGTGAAGCAATTTCATAAACTCTTTCTATGGGAAGGAAGGAAACCCTATATGGAAAAATGGGACAATTTCATACATTACAAAGAAAGGAACAGCATAGGCAACAAGTCGGTCAACCTATTTGTACACAACTAACAAGTAAATAATGTGAACATTATTTGTTTACCCAGACATGGTTGAGTATTGACAAGTTATCTTTTTGACAAACTCAAAATATAATTTCGGGATGGCATTAGGAAACAATTTGTTCAAGTACTTTTCTATTTTTGATTAATCAATTCCACTGTTCTGTATGTTATCAAATTAAAATAAAGCAATCAAAAATAATAAAAAAAATTAGTAACTATTACTAATTTAAAAAGTACAAATTTACCTTTCTAAAATGAGGATAGACATCTCTCAAAAAAGATAAAAATCAAACATGTTGATATCGATCTTCGGTTTTCGCCTTATTTATAAACTTGTAAAATATAGAATCTGCCGGTACCCTCGTCCACCAATAGATCATGTATGTAGTGTCCTCGTATGGTCATCATTGTACAGAAATTATCTTTATTAATCATGCTATAATCCCATAACTTATGGATCATGTTATAACGATCATTTCCATCGTAGAATAAGGGATTGTGGTACATGAAGTAAGCATATGTTCTGCAAAATAAGTATAAAAAAAAATACAAAACTTAACAGAATCAATATTTTTTGCTTCGAGCCAAAGGAGACAAAAATTAGGTTTAAAAAAAATTTAGTACCTTAGGTCACCATATATACTTAGATCAAGAAATTCATTTTTAAGTTGAAGAAAGAGAGATAAAGCAATAGGTTCATCCTCACTACCATCTTTACTGGGATATCTTTCTACAATTTACAATACCAAAAACTTGAGATCATCAAGATCTTTCTTCATCCCTTATTCGAAATCAACTATAGCATGCATGATACATGTATATTTAAGCATAGAAGATGGAGTACATATATTGGATACTAGTTCAAAACATACTTTATAAGTTTAATATACATACACCTTGTTTATAGTTAAAGTTCACTAGCTTAATGATACCGCTGCCTGACACTATGACACCATTTATTAAGTTGTCATGGTATAGTCCTTGGTAATGAAGAGCTCGAATGCCATTTATTATCCTCTGGAATTATATAGATATGTACCTCATAATATGAAAAATCAAACAAAAGTCTTTTGTTTTAAATAAAATTAAAAAAAAGAAATTAATGAAAGAAACAACTAGTCTTGCTTAAATATATAACAAACTATAAAATTTAATAAACATTGCATTACTTAAATGGGGTAAGGAATTTTTTTGTTATGGAAATGACTATTATGCTGTTAGAATTATACTCCCAAATGTTCAATCGCATGTTTAACCAATCATTGAAGCTTGGGTTGAATCTTTCAAATATATAACCATTTCAGTAGTCTACATCCAAGTCCAAAACATTGGCTATATTTGGATTGTGCACTGATTGGAGAATTCTTTGAACTGCCTCAGCTTCTACTTGCATTTTATAAAATCGTATAGTCACTGGAAATTGATTTCCGTTTGTCAAGTTAGACCAAGTTGTGAAAGCATGAAATGTCAGGTAGTCAACTCTCCCCATGAGACGATATCTAAGGTTAAACTTTTTGTAACATCTTTTTAAAATATAATATAAAATCATAATCGTAATAAATACATAAATATAAGAAAGAAACATATCATAACATAATTGGAAGAAAACATGGGATTATACATTACTTAGTTAAACTTTCTCATAATTTGAAGTTATTCTTTCACAATATGTCACACCCAGTCTTTGAAACTCCAAAACCCGTTGCTACTTGATGGTGTTTGGGAAATACTTCTTCAGGAATAATTCGGTTGGCATGTTTGGTAATCCCCATTGTATCCAACATTTTCCCGATCTAGCGGAGCCAATTCTCCTCTACCCTTGGGTTTGGTATGTGATTTCGTGTATCCCTTGTCTGTGGCATGCTTTATTACTCTTAAGGAATCGCCTCCATAAGTAGAACACAACTTACGCCTGACCAAATTATGAACA
The DNA here is from genome assembly GCA_030407325.1 of Camellia japonica. Classification (NCBI taxonomy): domain Eukaryota; kingdom Viridiplantae; phylum Streptophyta; class Magnoliopsida; order Ericales; family Theaceae; genus Camellia; species Camellia japonica. Next base: position 98,675,011 of record JAPPVO010000007.1, read on the forward strand.
GAATGGTGGATACTCGTGCCAACAGCTACCCAGAAACGAGCAATAACAACCGGGGCCATAAATAGCAATGCAAAAATGCTGTACCTTGGAACCATTACACAGAGGATGTGCCAATGCCTGTAGGAACTGAAATCCCTAATCATTTTGGAAACCAGATTTTGGAAGTATCGGGACAGTTAAAGAGGGAATAGGCAGAATAATAGAATCCATCTTTTTTCTGAGTTTAGAACATACTACACATATATTGGCACATAAGTTTACAACACATATAACTAGGGGTTCTTGATTACAAATCTAAGTGTGGTTGTTTCTGGACCAATCGGGGCCCTCTTCTGGGTCGTTGTCCTGGGATGAGCTAATTGCTTGCCTCGGCGTGAAGCATGGTGATCCCGGTGCGTCTCCTACTCTTGATACTTCATGGGCGTGATCAAAGGGATTCTTAATTAATCCAGTTGGGCAAAACCCTGGTTCGAGTGCTAGCTCCGGATAATAAAAGTCCCAGCTCTCAGCTTGTGGGATGTGCCAAAACCTTAGCCCATTCTGTAGTGCCTCAAAAGTAATTTCTAGAAATTTTTGGCCGTCTTTCTCAAGTTCGAGTGCATGCTTGAGGGCTCGATACTGACTCTTGAGTTGGCGTTGAATCATGGCCCTCTTTTGATCGGGGGTGAGATAGGGATGCACTTTCTCCAGCTTTCTTATCTCTTCGATTAACCTTTCCTTTCTTACACTCGAGGTCATAAACTTGCGGGTCAAGAAGTTCAATGTGTTGTTTCCCTTGAAAGTGGTAATAACCCTAGAGGTTGTGGTACCAGACGTTTGACGGGTTATCGGCCATCCTACGTTAAAGACAGGAAATCTATTATTAGTCTCTTTTAAGTTAATATTAAATAATAGTGTTATAGTAATACACTAGTGTATAAGGAAAAGGGTAACTTGAGTGGCAAATCAGGTTACGCGGGTTAAGGGTTGAATCTAGGCTGATACTAAGTTGTGACACCTCAAATCTAAGGGTTGAGGTCAAGGCAATGCTACTAAAGAGTCCTTTGGTCAATAACCAAGTAAAGATCTCAGGAAGGTCAGAAGAGTCAATATAGCCTCCCTTCTAAATCCAACCACCTTAGATAGCAAGTTATCTTTTTGACAGATCTTTAAGAAGTATTAACACAAGGTCTCTCATAAGTAACGCACAGATATGTATTGGATTACAAAAAAGATTTATATATTTAAGCAAATAATAATTACAAAGTTACAAGTTTTAATGACAACAAATTCCATCATGATTACAATCCCAAAAAGAAAATAAAACAACTGATGGACTTGTAACAAAATGGTTTTTCGTCTCAGATAGCCAGAAATCTTCAAATGTCTTCGGCTCCTTGTCAACCCCGTATGTTTCTTCAACACCTACATGAAACGCCATGAGTTTGGAATGCTCAGAAAACGTACACACCCTTTCCTTTTTTTCCAGTCCAATACACTTACAAGTATACAACTGAATATTTTAAAGATGATGAACAAGTAAACAATTAGAGAGTTACAAGGTTAGGTGTCAGCATCTAGAAATTCCCCAAAGAGATTTCATCATCTCAATCATAAGAATCAGACTCAGATTATTCGATATGCCCCCTCTTTTGTTACTTTGTAGACCTTACCCCGGATGCCTACAACTATTACGTACTGCGTAGCGCCAACCGAGGACCTCAAAAGAAACGGTAAAAGTAAAGGCCTTGCCCATTCCCATCTTACACCAAGCACTTAGGGCCAAATATAATTGATCCATTCAAGGGTTTCGAAATACCAGTTGCGCAAGACTTTACTTCAAATAGGGAACACGTCCCGCCAACCAATTCAACCCAAATACAACATTATCTCATAACATTATTCAATTGATCGAAGCGCAATTACTACCCCAATTAAGTTTTCCGTTGAGTTAGATGTTTTAAGTTAGAGTTAGAACAAAGTTATCAAGATAATAATTTCTATATAAGCATGAGCATCACCAAAGGACTATTGTAAGGAACGTAACCATAACACATGAAAATATCATACCAAGACATGAACAAGTGATAATAAGCACATGCATGAAGTTAAGAACATAAATTCATCAACAAAAGCAAATTTTCAAATTTGGTGCACTTTAATTATTACAATTAAAGAGACATTTTTAGATTTTTCGTAAACTTGGCCTTCCCATAGTTTGTAGAAAATTTTATCTAGTTTTTAGAATATTTTTCGGAAGTGGCATAGCTTTCTTAGATTTTTAGTTATTTAATAAATACTCTAGCGCTGTCTAGATTCGTCAACTGTTATGAAAATCAGGTTTTCTCTCAAACCGCTCACTCTTTTTCGATAAAACTTTTTTTTTTCATGAAAGCTAACACTTAAAGAAAGTTTTTGACATAAAAATGAGATTAAGGAGATTTTCTTGCATTTTTCTTAGAATTTTTGCAAGTGGGCTGCAAATACTAGTTCTTTGAGCACAAAGCTTGAAATAAGAAAAAAAGAATAAGAAAAGAGGGTAACCATGGATAATTTTTCACTTCTATTGTGATGAAAACATGCTAAATAATATGTATTTAACTCAGAATTTTAGATTGAAGGTGTGCCTTTGGAAATTATGTGAGATGGCTGTTGAAAAAGATAGTTTTGTACCCTATTAAGAGAAAACACAAGGGTGGAACAAATCTCAACTCTTTTCATTGTTAACACAAGAACACCTTTAGAACACATCTGAAAATAATGTTTAAAACCTCTAAGAACATGTATTTGGAAGAGGAAAATAAAAGATATGGTGGTAATGTGGCTTACTTGTTATCTAGGATGTTTGCATAATTTTTCCTCTCCTCCACCACCAAACTCTCTTTTTTCTTTCTCTCAACCATGGGAGTAGTGTGTGAGTGTGTATGTGTGTATGTGTGTTCAACAAGTGGGGATGAGTGGTATTTTTATAGGGAAAAAAAAAAAGTGGTAAAAAGACTATTTTGCCCTTGGTTCCAATTCAAATGAATAGTGCTTTGATTTAGTTTAAATATAATGGAATGAGGGATGATTAGGATCTTAATTATGTACTTAATTATGATCTAGTTAGGCTTATGTCTAATTTAATTCATTCTGGTTACATGTACGTGCATATATACCAAGATTTGTTCTTGTTTCAAAAAACTTTTAGCTTCACTAACCTTTTTGAAATTATTGCCAATATCAACTGAGATTGGTAAAGCTGGCTTTTGCAATTTGAATTTGAGTTCAAACTTCTTAGAATTTGATTTGGAACCCAGTTTGACTATGAACCCTACCAACTTTACATGGCTTGGGTGAATTATAAACCCCTCATGTTGTGTCTTTTTGCACAGTATACTCCTCACCGGAGTGAAAAAGCATGGGCAAAAGTTGCATTTAGTTGTAGTTAAATATTCTTTTGGTAACGTTGTCAATTTCCTGTGATTTCTATTTAGAAAAACAAAAAGCACAAAAGAAAATTAACAGCATTCTCACTATATGGTGCCTATAGCAGCTCGGGTTCAGACTCTATCCTTTTATACTCTTTGGTTATGAATTTTGTGTCTATTGGTGTTGTTGGCATCTGTTCTAGTTATATGTAATCTTTGGGTTGTGAATTGGATCTTTAGGTTGTGTTTTGAAAGAGGTTAGGTTTAGTATTTATAGGGAGGTTTTTCCTGTTTTATCTTGGGTTCGCTCGAACGGTGGATTAGTCGCTCGAGTGGTCTTTCGTTTTTCCCAGATTTAGGGTTTGCAGTCTACTCTTTTGGGAGTAGGGTTTTCTTCGCTCGAGCAGTGTTTTGGTCATTCGAGCGGTATGGTTACAGTTTGAATTACTGAGAGTTTGTATTCTGCACTTGAGCGGTGTTTTGTTCTGCAGGGTTAATCTTCTGGGAGTTTGATTACTTCGCTCAAGCCTTGTTTTGGTCGCTTGAGCGATGTGCTGTATCTTATGCTCGAGCAGTCTGTTTGCATAAAGTTGCGGGAAACAGATCTGTTTCTCACTTCTCTCTCTCTCTCTCTAAAGTTTCTAAACCCAATTTCTCTCATCTCTCTCTAAAATTCTTGCCTAAATCTTCCAATCTCTCTTGATCCCTGAATCTTGCCACCCTAGTGTTTTGGGATTAAAGCTAGAGCTTGAGGAGAGGAACGTTTTTATCTGAAAAAGTTCGAGTTTCGTTTCCGTTAGTTTGGGAATGTTCTTTCCTTCTTCCTGTCTTCTGGTTTCAGGTAGGGATTTCTTTAATATTTTACATGATATTTCGCTTCATTATATGCTCTTTGAATAGTGTAGCACTTCGAGGGATTTGGGTTTGATTTGGGTTTAAATTGATTTATTTTGGGATGGTTCCTTTGAAGTTGTAGGATGATTTTGTTGATGAAAAGTATTGGAAAACTATGAAATTGCTTTTAAATGAGGCTTTTTGAAAGAAACAGATGTTTTGAAATTATGGAAACTTTTGGAGATTATTAGCTTAAACAATGAAGGAAATGGATGAAATCTTAAAAGAATGTTATTATTCTTGTTTGAGTTGGAAAAAGGAGATTGAACATGTGCTTGTTACTCATATATTGAAATTTTGGAATTTATATCTGTCACTTGGAATTTATCTTTTGAATTGAGATATTTGTCTTGGCTATCAGTGGAAGATAGTATTGCTTGTTGTAGAAATTGCATATTAACTAGGTTAACGAAAACCCATTCACCCATGCATTCAAATTGAACATATGTTTTGTACTTATGCATTGAAAAGCGTCGTTTTGAGAAAAATGAGTTAATATCTTGGTGAATCTGGTTCGGGGGTATGGTTGTGGTTAATTAAGTTGGCCTTTGCGTCATTGGTGAAAGTTCAGAAATCCGCATGGTTAGGATGCCATCCTTCCGGTTAGTTGCCGGTAAAGTGACTTTGGTAGTGCTTTTATAGTCTACTTGCTAACACGTACCTAAAGATTCCCAGTGTATTTACTGCCATGTTTTTTGTTTTGGAAGCAATGATTTCAAAACATATGACTTTGTTAAGCATCATACAGATCATTAAATTTGTTGAGCATCATACAGATCATTAAATTTATATCTACTGGGCATTAGGTCACCCTATGTGAAAACAACTTTCAGGTGCTGATAGTATGCCTCTGCCAAGGAGATAGGTTGGGAGGACAGTGGAGCTGGACACTGATTTTTGTTTTGTACCAGCCTAGGACTTTATTTGTGTTGGGTTTCAACCCACTTTTGTAGTAACCAAGCAATGTCTTGAAAATTTGTAGTTGTTAGGGCATGAACTTATCTTTGTTTCTTTTGTTTCTATATATTTGTCACATGCTATAGATTCATCAATCCTAAATTATGAATCTATAATTTACATGCTTGCCATCACTTTAGTTTTTGTTTTCCTTTTCCTTTCTTGGACTCATGGTTCTAATAGGTTTTGTATAATAGAGAGTAAAGTTTGTTAACCATTTGCTAGTTGTCGTGAAAATGATATAAATACATAAATTAAGGGTCTAAATGGGATAGTTTTCATTTTTGATTTGTGATTTTCTTATTGAACTTCCTTGATGAAAATATTTGAATTTTTGGAAATATTTTTGGTGAACAATTCTGTGAGATGCCTGTTCTGTACAAAATTTAATTTTATTGCTTATATGGGTTAAAAAATCTGATCCTAATTTCAGTTGTGCTTCTTTTTCTCTTCTTTTTGTTTTTGGGTGCTTTTTTTTTTTTTTTTTTTGCCTTCACCCTCTTTGTGTTTTATTTTGACATCCATAACTACTGTTGGGAGTTCTATTTTTCTAGCAGTTGGTTTCTTACCTATTGATTTTTATTTTTATCATTTTTATCGTTTTATTATTATTTTATTAAATTATTATCTTTTTCTATTAAAAAAAAAAAAAACTCTTTTGCAGATCATTTTCCTGCGTGTTTCGATGCTTTCTTCAGCTCAAGCAATAGAGAGATTGTACAAACCATTGCCTGAGCTAGTGTCGCCGAAGAAAATAGCTCATTTTCGACAATTTACAGTCAGATTACATGCAAAGGTTCTTCAGTAAAGAGTTGGAGGGAAAGACCTTCACAAATTACTATAGGCTTTGAAACACAAGATAGACTTACATGTATGATTTGTGTCATATAAACAATAATGATTGTCAATGTTATTTGTGAAATTATGAATTTAGAATTGTCAATGTTGAATAATTTATTCTCTACTAAAATTTGTACTCTTGTTGAACAAATTTTTATTGAAAATTATGAAGCTATAAGATGAGAAAGCAATGCTCATGGTGTAACAATATTGAGAATATTAAGCAAGCGATATATATTGGTGACGCAATTGGGTGTCTTTATATAGGGTGAGCGATTGTACTATTTTATACGTCTTTTAATTGTGCATCATAAAGGACATTGGCCAGTATGATAGTATTTTATAAATTTATGTAATTTTTTTGTTTAGAAAAAAGTTGACTAATAGTCTTTGGTTACAACAGTAAATTATAAACTTTTAACTTTTAAAATTTATTTGGCCAGAAAAGGCAAAATTTTCTTAAGTTACAATTTATATTTTTTTGTTAAAACAAACTTAGGTTTCGTTGGAAACAGGTTATTTTAATAACTTTTTAATTTTTTGCTTAAATATAATATAAAAAAAATAGTATGTTTGGAAAGAATTTTTTGACTTTCTAAAAAAAGATATAAAAAAGATGTGAAAGGAAATAATATAAATAAAGTGAATATGAGTAAAATGATAGCTTTGCCCTTCCAAAATTTGTTGTGCAATCTGTGAGCATGTGACTTCACGTGACATGCTGTCAGGTGAAGTGATGCAGCAGCGGTACAAGCAGCAAGTCACCTATATGCCTGGGAAATATGAAACTGTTGGCACATATTGTTGGTATGCATATAAAGGACTTCACGGATGTGTATATGTGAAATTATTTGTACAAAAAAAAAAATCTATAATTTGGACTTCACCAATTTAGTAATTTGGAAAAATAGACAGAAAAAAAAATTGTTGCAATTTAATTGACGAAAATATTTTGTTATAATTTGTCGAAAGTAATAAATTTATTAAATTTATTTTGAAAAAATATTTTCAAAACTCATTACGAAACAAGTTTCACAAGTCCCGGATAATTGTACATATGTCAAAACTCTTTTGAAATCTTCATTACAAACTCGTGAACACATCAATATCAAAGTCTTTGCAAAACTCTATTTTTTTCCACAAAATATATATGAAGAAATCAAATATTGGACTTCATGTATTTTGTATTCCAAAAAAAGTTGTCATTAAAAAACTGTTTACGAAAATGTTATGTTGTAATTTGTGAAATGTTATCAGTTTGTTTGGTTCGGTTTTTCAGGAATCACAGATCAAAAAATTATAATTTGAAGTATTTCTTTTCATTTTCTAAGCAATTTCTTTAATTATGCACCTAACATAAAAACACTGACAAAATATAATAGTTGTGAAAAGAATATTTGGAAAATTAAATTGAAAAAATAAAAAACAAGTTGTTAAACAATGCAATACATGTGCTGTGTTTAAGGGTGTAATAATGGCCCGCCCCGGCGCATTCGGGCCCGGGCCTGGGCTGGCCCAATCGGGCTTCGTGGGCTCCTGTTTTTTTAGTGGCCTGGCCCGGGCGGACCCATGGGGCAAAAAGTGGGGCCCAAGCCCACTCATAATAGGGCCTGGGCTCGGGCCTTGGGCCACGGGTCGAGCCTAGTCGGACTTTTTAAAATATTAGAAATAAAAAAATTTTAAAAAATTTATACTAGAGTATTTTAGTTACGATTAATGAGATGTTTTGTTTGGTTATGTAATGTTTCATGGTGATATTTAAATTTAATTATGTATGACTTATATTTTTTTAATTATGAACTTATAACTAAAAAAGTATGAAATTATGTAATTTTTTTTTCTTTCGAAATGAATAATTTTATATATATGGAATTGAAACTTTCAATATTGCAATATTAAATTATTTATATAACATTTATTGAATGGATAATTTTTATTTCAAAATGAAATAAAATATTACAAAAATTGATATTATTAAATAAATTAGGTGTAGATTACTGATGATGGTATAGCAATTGCATCACATAGGTCAAGTACATTCCAACTAGGTTGGCACCTACTAGCCTACCAATCATTTGCATTATAATCCATCTCAATAATCTAATACAAAAAAAAAAAAAAAGCCAAGAAAAAAACAAAATGAAATGAAATAGTAAAAATAAATTGTTGATCAATCATCGGAGAAGACAAACATTTCAGTCGCGTTGCCCGATGATATGTCATCCAATCATATTGAATTCGCTCATTTTCACTAAAATTTTGTCTTCTTGTAAGCGCATGCATATGATCTCTGGATATCATCAGTGCCTCAACCATTTCGGTGAAAAGCCTGCTCCTGTAGCCACTCAGCACCCGTCTACCTGCACTAAAAGCTGCGTCGGATCCTCTAGAGTAACTCTCTAGAGTGATCCTCTAGAGTGAATGATCGTTTTGGTGAGGATTTTCAAAAAAAACCAAAAAACGTCGTTTTGGTGAGGATTTTCAAAAAAAAAAAAAAAAAAAAAAACCAGATTTGGTCGATTTCAGACTTCCCCCCATATGAAGAACTATGACACTGACGGAGGGAAGAAGAACGAGAGAGGAGTTCGTAGGACGCCAAGACGAGGGACGAAGGACGGCGAGACGGTGGACGAACGGCGACGGAGGCAGACGAACCACGACGGAGGACGAACGGGAGCCTGCCACAACGAATCTGAGGTAAACCTGAAATCGCAAAGTTAGGGTTTACGTTTGGCCTCACTTTTTGTAGAAATTAGTCGATTGGGAGTGTTTGGGGTTGGATTTTGTTTGCTATTTGTGTTAGGGTTTGGGATTTGGCTTTAATTTGTGATAGGTTAGGCTTTGGGATTTGCCTTTATACCTGGGATTTGCCATCCAAAAACTCAGATCTCTTTCCAAAATTAAATTTAAAACCAGATCTGTCATGAGCCTTCTCATTTCTCTCAAGTTTCTGATAAAATGAGTTAGACTTTGAACCACTCCCAGGAATATCACCAAATATTCGACGCTCAAAGTCATCAGAAGACTCAAATGAGTTCATACTTTGCCTGTCATTTTGCCCCTCATCATCAACTGTTTAGAAACAGGAATCAGATATAGATATAGAATTCCCTTTAAAGCTTGGACAGACCTATAAAGTAGTAGGAGTATTCTCCTCCCATCCCATGTGTTTAGGAAGGATAGGATGCATGGCTTCTGTTGCCTAGATGCTACTTTGATGCATAATTATTATACTTTTTTTTATTTAGTTAGTTCATTGAGTTCTATAATTAGTTAATTGAAGTTGTATTTTGAAAGCTCATGTTCTGAAAAAAAAAAAAACCAAAACACCTCCTTAGATTTGAGAAAATAAGTTATTAAAGTAAGATGCCAAACCACTCAAGTTTGTTAAAAAAAGACATGTATTTTGATGACAAGACGATGAATTTTATAGAGATGATTGCCATTTTCATTGGAAAAGCAGTGTTCAACTGGTATTACCAAAACCAAAAACCACTAATTCCAGCAAGTTTAGAGGCTTCATGAAAACAACAGTTTCATATAGAAGCATATAGAGAGTAGAGAGAGGTATACTTCTTTTTTGTTTTTCAATCTTAACAAAAACACTTCTTTTTTAATCTTAACAACAGAAACAACAGTTTAAACAGTTTCATATTCCAATCAACAACACACTTGTTTTTTGTTTTTTAATCTTAAATTTGTGAAAGAAAAAAATAAAGAAAATAATATAAATAATTGAATAAGCTTTTTATTCTTTTTTCTTTTTTAAATTTTCTTTTCCTTTTTCCCCCCTCTACAAACCCAATATCCATGTATGTGGTTTTTTTTATGCAGATAAACAAATGGCTTCATCTTCTACTCAGAATACGAACTTAACATTAAAGCCAATGCTCGACCTCGGACAGATTCAAGAACAGAAGAAATTAATGATCTTAGGACAACGGTTGGTGAGCATGAGAGAAGGCTTCAAAGGATGGAGAAGATGTTCAAGGCAATGACTTATGTCATTGTATTTTGTGTATTTTTTTACTTTATCATGTAAATGACTCAATGTAATGTACTTTGTGTATTTTGTGTATTCAAGAACAATGTACTTTTGTATTTTAGAACAGTGTACTTTTGTGTATTCAAGAACAGTGTATCATGTAAATGAATCAATGTATGAACAGGTGTTTTGAATGAACAGGTGTACTATATGTGTGTATAACAGGTTTCCAAATTGATGTATGCTGCCAAATATGTTTAATTGATGTATGCTGCCAAATATTTCATGAAGAACAGGTGCAAGGTGTATTTGTAATGGACAGGTTCAATGTGTTCAATGAACAGGTTCAAGGTGTATGCCGCCAAATATGTAAACTATGTTTTGACTGAACAAGTGTATTATATGTGTGTATAACAGGTTTCCAAATTGATGCTGCCAAATTGGTGTATGCTGCCAAATATGTTTAATTGATGTATGCTGCCAAATATTTCATCAAGAACAGGTTCAAGGTGTATTTGTAATGGACAGGTTTAATGTGTTCAATGAACAGGTTCAAAGTGTATGCTGCCAATATGTAGTGTTTACAGGTTGAAGGTGTATGCTGCCAAATATGTGGATTGTTTACAAGTTGAAGGTGTATGCTGCCAAATGGGCGACAAGGTGTATGCCACAACAGATCTCATCACACCATCTTGGTTTTTTCTTCTGGCATTCAAACACATCCATAGCACAATATCTACAACAAGAAGTGGATGATCTGCGAGAAGTCAACCATTTTTCTTCTAAAAAAACATTACTCTCAGTTAATGACTTCACTTCTTTCCTAACACACTATCTGAGAATTTTAGATACATGCTTACCAACTCATGAACAATACTGTAAGTTGGAACCTGAATCAATGTAACATCCATTTCATCTTTAACTTTCAAAACAGGGCTGAAGGTCTCCAGATTGCCATTATTTATCAAATCTAGAGACCTCAGTTCCAGACACCACAAAATTTCAAAATGTTAACTTCTTTAAGTTAATGCTATTTTTTCAAAAATAAATAAATACAAATTCTCATCACCACCTTATTTTCAAGTCTCATCACCTTATTTCCAAATCTGCAACAGTTTAACTCAATTTCAGCAACATCCAGACAGAATTTAAGCATCATCTAGACAGAATTTAAGCAACATTTGAGCATTATTCAAGCAAAAAATCTGCAACAGTTTAACTTAATTTCAGCAACATTTCAACTCAATTTCAGCAAATTTTGAGCAACAAATTCAGCAACAAAATTAATCAAAATTTCGACATTCCAACCAAAGTTTCATAAAATTAATCAAAATTTCAACATTCCAACCAAAGTTTCAGCCACAAAAATTTGATGAAAGATTTTGAATATTACATATCCAACAAAAATTTCACAAAAATTCCCTAAACAAAATAATGCTAAGATGTTGGCGTGTGATCCACATCCCCATACCCACCCACGCCATGACCATGTAGTACCTACAAAAAAAAAAAAAAAAAATATTACATCAAAGGAATCATAAAATAAAATGGAACTTTAAATGAATGAATGACAAAATAAAAAAGAAAAGGTGAAAAAAAAATTACTTCTAAAAAAACAATCCTTGTTCAGCTACTAATCAAAGTTTTTTTTAGGCAAGTTTGCATGCTTACTTTATGTGATTTACATGTTTTGCAATACAGATTTGCTACTATCTCTCTTCTCCTAGTGTCTTATAGGGACCTCATAATGAAATTTGCCAATGAGGGCTGTAACTGCCAAGTGATAGATAGCTATTTGTTCTGTTCCTGGAAATGATATATATTCAACAATTTCACCCCCAAGATTTGTAACTGCTGTAATCACTTGCCTGGAGGTATATATCCATAAATTCATAAATTCTCATTTCCAGGAAATGATATATATTCAACAATTTCACCCCCAAGATTTGTAACTGCTGATATATATCCATAAATTCTCATTCAAATTCAAGGAGCTTCAATCAATCAAATGGATTACAAACAATAATAGTATTCAATTTAAAAGATCTATCCAAGAACATTCATACAAATTTCAATTCAAGAAGGTTGCAAATCTTTAATGGACTGAGAGGTAATTACAGAATTTAGAGGTACAAGTGCATCTGTTGCACGATCAAGAATAATCCCAACATGACAGAGAGGGTCTTTAACACTACAACTTAAATATTGAAAAAAAAAAATCACAACAAATAAATATCACATTGTCAGCCACGGTATCATCACAGTCAATTAAACATTTTCTTTATTAAAAAAAAAAGAATCTATATTATATATTTAATACATAATTTTCTTTCTTTTTGGTCAAGTTATGAACCACAAGAATCATTCCCTGGCTGCTTCCTCTTAAAAAATAAATAAATAAATAATCATGGCTGGAGGTATTCATGTAGCTCAATCAGGCTGTCCACTATAGTCTATAATGCACCAATTTCCCGCCCTAAATTTACTTGAATCTTAACCTCAAGGTCTTTAGTTAGAAATAGCAACTCTTAGCGCAAAAACGATGTGTAAAGAATCAAAAGATGATCCGAGCACACAATCCAAATGACTTCATACTACTTGAGAAATTGAAGTCTTTAATATCCATTCACAATTAAAACAAAAATGGATTTAAATAAAGGCTTTACTAATTCCCAAATCTGTATGTAGAAAGTTAATAGTTTCAATCAAGAAAGGAGGACAGTGACTAATACTTTAATAATTGCATGCATCAAGTTTCTTGCCATCAATTGATATCACTATATATGTAAGTAATCAATTCTAAAACATAACAGTGTCCACTAATATCTATGAAATCATATGTATAAACATGTATATTGGGCAGTCACCAAGATTAGATATGCTAATATATAACCACATAAAAGAAAGAAAATACGAGGGCAAACAAGAAGATGAAGAAGAGAGAGTAGGGGTATGGGCAGGAGGAAGGCATATAATTCCCATTTAAGCAAAATGAAACCGTTCTCTTACCAAATGGTATGCATCAATCTCACAAGAGTTGTCGCACAAAACATAATGAAACACCATTGCCAACCAAATCCCAAACCCTAACACAAATAGCAAACAAAATCCAACCCGAAACACTCCCAATCGACTAATCTATACAAAAATTTAAGCCGAACGAAAACCCTAATTTCACTATGATTCAGATTTACCTCGATTCGCTGTCGCAGGCTCCCCGTTCGTCCTCCGTCGTGGTTCGTCGTCCTCCGTCCTCCGTTCTCCGTCGTGGTTCGCCGCCGTTCGTCCTTTGCACTCCAAACACTCCTTTGAGCTCCTTCACAGTCGCCGTGTGTATACATATGGGGGAATTTAGGGAAATTTTGAAATCCCTCCTTGAATACGCGAATCTGGTTTTTCTTTTTCTTTTTTTTTTTTTTTTTGAAAATCCTCACCAAACGACGTCGTTTGGTGAGGCTTAACCACAGCCGTTGATCATTCACTCTAGAGGATCACTCTAGAGAGTTACTCTAGAGGATCCGGACGCCTAAAAGCTATTTCCGAAGCAACTGTAGAAATAGGAACGGTTAGTTTATCACGGGCCATCTGTGAAACCACAGGCCACATAGATTCATTTTGTTTCCACCATTCCAAAATGTCAAAATTATCGGAATCATCCACTGACAGGCTTTCCAAATAACATTGTAGTTCAAAACTATTTACACTTGTATGTTGAGATATTCTTCTACTTTTTATTACTGTGAAAATACTTAATCTCCCCCCTTGAGATTGGACTTCCAGTGTAGTGTGTGTATGTGTATTTACAGATGCAGCTGCCCTGTATTCTTAAATAATCTATTGCATTTTGTATAATAGGGGCAAACTGTATTTGATCAGTGAAAATACGCTCTAAAATTCTTGTAAACCAACTTCTTTGCACCTAGGATCAATTATTATGGCTAAACCTAATAGATGAGGCAAATGATGAAAATATTTATCAAATTTTTCTTTCATTGAAGTAATAATGGTTACATAATATTCATTACCCATATATTTAATGAAAACTTTAATTATTTTGCTAGCATATGTAAAACAAATGGGTGAAGTAAGAATATATATATATAAGAAAATAATTTTGTTAAAGTATCGAAAACTTTTAAAAATCTTTATACAAGGCTACTTGGCGCCAATTAAGTTCAGTGGGTGTCAGTACTTCCTCCTATTGATGTTGTTGCAAAAAAATAAATCTATTGGTCTTCTTGTTTACAAGCTATTTTTAACATATTATTGTTGAATTCCACCTACTATCTACATCTAAAATTAATTTTCTAAATGACATATCGTTGACAAATTTTTCTATATTATGAAATTCGATTACCAGAAGACATAATAGTAACAACTGCATTTTTTTACAACAGAAGTTTCGTATACATGCATAGCTTCTTTAACAATCAAATTTAAAATATGGGCACAACAACGAACATGAAATAAATCACCATCAACAAGTATTGTAAAGTTGATTTTAAATGGGCTACAGTTTGATTAAATATGATGCATTATCTAAACTAATCGTAAATATTTTATTTTGTAAATCCCACTCATATAATACATTTCTTATTTCTACACAGTGAATGACCAGTGTATGGAAGTTCAACTAATTTAAATGAAATAATTCTTATATTTAATTTCCAATCATAATCAATAAAATGTGTAGTGATACATTGATATTCAAAACCATTATTTGACCACAGATCAGATGTTAAACAAACTCTTCCATTCAAATTTTTAAAGATATCAAACAATTCACTTTTAATATCCTCAAATGTCTTTAAAATCCTGTTTCTAGTAGTATTTCTTGAATACCTTTGATATTGCGATGCAAAACTTTTGTGAATCATTTCGGTAAAATCAAGACATTCATTAGTACTAAAAGGTTGTTTTTTTTAATAATATAATCAACTGTAGAATTTTGTGCATGTATAGGATTATATGAATTATTTATAGATATTTTTTCAAAATGTAATTGTACCAACATGATTATTTATAGATATTTTTTCAAAATGTTCCTAAACACTAGTACTTTTGCTCCTAGATGATGATCCAGCTGTTGGAAGAGGGATATTAGAAGGAGAATCAACAGATTCATATTGTGTAGTATATGTATCAACATCAACAGAATCTGACATAACATGATTGGTAGGCTAGTAGGTGCCAACCTAGTTGGGATGTGCTTGACTTATAGTGATGCAATTGCTATACCATTATCAGTAATCTACACCTAATTTATTTAATAATATCAATTTTGTAATATTTTATTTCATTTTGAAATAAAAATTATTCATTCAAAAATGTCATATAAATAATTTAATATTGCAATTTGAAAGTTTCAATTTCATATATATAAAATTATTCATTTCGAAAGAAAAAAATTTCATAATTGCATACTTTTTTAGTTATAAGTTCATAATTGAAAACACAAGTCATACATAATTAAATTTAAATATCACCATGAAACATTACATAACCAAACAAAACATTTCATTAATCGTAACTAAAATACTTTAGTATAATTTTTTTTTTTAAATTTCATTTCTAATATTAAAAAAAAAGAGGCCCGACTACGCCTAGCCTGCGGCCCAAGGCCCGAGCCCAGGCCCTAGGCCCTATTATGAGTGGGCTTGGGCCTGAGCCCAAGCCCTAGGCCCTAGGCCTGGGCCCATGGCTCGGCCCGCTAAAAAAAACATAAACCCACGAAGCCCGATTGGGCCGGCCCGGGCCATTATTACACCCTTAGCTAAATGTACAAAACCAGGTATGTACAGAAAAGTACATAAGAATTGGTACTGTCCTTGTGTCATGTAGTCACAGAAAAAATAAAATACATGTAACACGGAAAACCAACAACGCCAATAACAAATAGGAAAATGACTCGTAGCTCGAATTCGGTGGCCCGAATTCGGCTCGAAACCCAAAACGACGTCGTTTTGGGTTTCGAAATTTTTTTTTTTTTGCCTTTTCTTTCTCTTCCTTTTCTTTCTTTCTTTTCTTCTTCTTCTTCGTTGAACACAGGAGAAGAGCAGAGGAAGAAGAGAGGAGAAGAGAAAGAGGAGGAGAGAGGGAGAAAGACAGAGGAGATCGTCGCAGCACCACCGCCGTCGCCTCTGGCCCCGCCTCCGCCTCCCCCTGTGATTATGCCCCCTCCAGTCCTCCTCCTTCCTCCTCCTCCTCCTCCTCCTCCTCTTCTCTTCTTCTTCTTCTTCTCCGAATTCGAGCCAAATTCGAGCCTCCAAATTCGAGCTACCTATCGGAACCGTAACAAATAAACATATAATGCAACAAATTTAAACCACACACGGTGACTAATTTTGTTAATCTTTTGTTTTAAAAGGGCTAGTCAAAAATCACAACGAAAATGCTTTTAGAATTTCATTGAAAATTACATGCAAACTCTTTTCTTCATTAATTACATTTATTATTTTCAAGTGTGGTAAATGAAAAGTAAACTAGATTTCATTTATTGCCATTAAGTAGATAAATAAATAAATAAATAAATTATATTTCATAAAATGTCATAAATTATAATAAAATGTATACAATTCACATTTATTTTGTATATTTTTTTTCTTAAATTCTATTTTTTAAATTTTATATTTATTTTAGAGGTTTTAAAAATTTATTATAACTTAATTTTTTAAGTTTACCTGTTACCTGAATAGTAGGTTAATTGTATTTTATTAATAATTGAATGGTAAGTATAGTTATTAAAATAGTAAGTATAATCATATTAAATAATGTGTTACTTAGGTTTGGTTTGGAAAGTGGGTTGGCTTTTTAGTTTTTTAGTTATTTTAGTTTGAGGCTAAAAGTCTGATTTGGGAAGGGCTTTTGATTTTTTTTGTGAGAGAAATAATATAATGATTATGAATTTGATGTGATGTGAATTGGATGTGATGTTTTTCTTAGTGGGACTAAAATGCCTATTTTGTTGGCTATTTTAATCCCAAACCCACCCAAATCCACTTCCCAAACAGTGGCTTAGTTATTATGGTAAGTTGAAAACCACTTTTTTGTTTCAAAACCAAATCCACTTCCCAAACAGTGGCTTAGTTATTATGGTAAGTTGAAAACCACTTTTTGGTTTCAAAACCATTGAAAACAATCTTATTTTTTACGAAACTACATAGATTTCTTAATCTGATTTTAATTATTACCAATCAGTAATTAGATTTAATTTACTTTTAGATCTAATGGTCCAAATTTATTTATGTATGGTATATAAGAGCATCTCCAATGGTTATTGCTATAATGCCATTGCTATTGCTATAATTTGGCAATGAATAGTGCTATTTTGCCAAATTATAGAAATGGTATTCCAATGGTCATTTGCTATTTTGGCAAATCTCAACTAACTTTCCCTCAAAGTTCGTAGGTGTTGTTTGGATATAGATTTTTTTGTGATTTTATTTTTGTTTATTTTTTGTCTTTTGTGATTTTTTTTTAACCGTTTGTAAAAAAAATTATATATTTATATTATTCCTGACTAGACAAATAAAAAAATTGAAAAATTGAAAAAAAAATGATGTATGTATCATTGACTTCACCGTATTCGTAGGAGTTACATCTTGCCACTTGATATTGTTTTGCAATATTGGCAAACAATGTTAAAAAACAAAATGTTTGTTTTCATTCATCGATGGTATAATAGTTTTGCTTGAAGCATCAATATCAATAAAATATTAAATTAATTAATTAGTTATTTTTTATGTGAGACAAAATTAAAAAGACTAATATAATAAAATGAAAATGAAATCTTACCATATCAACTTGTAACGCCCCACTTGGATGTAGATTTTCGACTTGTACTAGACACACATGAAATTTGTTGCAAACATTTCATGATTGCACCCCATCGAGATGATATAGACACTTGAGTTCTTGAGTGATCATTCTGTAGCGAGCAATAATTTTTAAAAATTCTTTCTAAAAAATGAGCATGCGATTGCGAATTTCCAACAATTGGGTCTTCAATAATATGACACAAAGCTCTACAAATTGCCACATCCTCTTAAGTAGTGAATAATTTTCCTCTTTTTGTTTTTGATAAATCTTCTATAGTAATTGGTCGAAAAAATAATAAAAAAAAAAAAATTTCAAAAGTAATTTTGAAAGTTTGCTATCAAATGTAATTGAGATAAAGAGAAGAAAAAAGAAATATAAAATTTGAAATATGTCCTGGTAATGAAATTGAGATTGAGGTTTCTATGTATAGAAGTTTGAAAAAAAACATGACTGTTAATTTATAGCTATTCTTTTTTTTTGATTTTTTTTTTTTCAGGTAAGAACGGCTATTTTGCCTTTCCCAAGATAAATCACCACCGTCAATAGATTACCTTCCAGATTGAAATAGACCCGTTGCCTCATGTTACACATTCCAAGAGAGTAACTTTACCGTTAGATTATATAGATCCAACGGCTGAGATCAAACCTTATCTATCTATCTCATTCCAAGACACTACCCTCTCTGATTTCCTTTTCCTCATTCTGATTTTACACCCCATCACTGTATCTCTCCTCTCTATATCTCTTACAAACCCTATTTCTCTTTTCTCTCTCTGGCTTCGAATTGGAGACCGAATGGGGGTAGGGTTTGGGGGTTTCAGAGAGGGGTTTGGGGGTTTCAGAGAGGCGTTTGGGGATGAGAGAGAGGGAGTGATTGAAGGAAGGAGAGGGAGCGAGCGAGATCACCACCAGATCGACGATCGCCGATTCATCTGGAGATAGACGATCGAAGAGACTCCTGTCTCTCACTCTTTTCCGACTCTCTCTTCTCTGTATATTCGAATTGGAGACCGAATGGGGGTAGAGTTTGGGGGTTTCGGAGCATCATTTCTCAAATTTGGCAGCTGCCATATTCAACCATTGGAGCATCATTTTTCAACACAGCTGGCAGCTCCAATGGCAAACCATTGGAGATGCTCTAAAAATCACCTTAATGTATCATAGAAAAATCCAGCTCAGATAGGTACAGCAGAGAGAGATAGGAAAAGCCTGAAAGCCCGAAGCTCAGATAGGTACAGCAGGCCAATAGAGAGAGAGGAAAAGCCTGAAGCTCAGATAGGTACAGCAGACCAATACTCAAGCCTGAAAGCCTGTGTGTCTTTCTTTATACTTTCTCCGTCTCTCTCGCTCGCTGTGTGTACATCTCATCCTTATCCTGGCCGATGGATCGATTCGATTTGCTTTCTTCAATCATAGAGCTATGCAAAGGTATATACATAACATCTCCATCTTCATTTTTGTCGTCATCTTTTACCGCCAGATCTGCTACTTCTTTTTTCGTATCCATACAGATTATTTTATTCTTATTTAATCCTGTCTGTTTTTTGTTCATCTGCTTTGGATTTGTTCAGATCTCTCAAATGCGAGTTTGTGTTTTTCTTTCCTACTTGTTCTGCATCTTGATGCTTCATTCATGCTTATATATGTTTATTTTGTATATCTGATCGTCAGATTATTGCTGTTAATTTCGATCTTGGATTTTCTGGTTAGGGTTTTTGTTCGATGAGATGATTTATTGGGAATGGTCTGTATATTCTGTGCAGGTAATGGTTTGTATTAGTTAGTTGGTACTTATTATGACATGCTTTACATTCAGCCCCTTTGATTATAGTTTATCTTTAGCCTAAAAGTTAAAAAATTATTAAAAAAAGTAAAAAATCCAACAAAACTACATAAAAAAGTCAAAAATTATCTTTTCTCTCTACTTTTTGCACATCTTTTCGTAAAAAGTCAAAAAGTCATCATAAACATACTAATTTTTTTAATGCATATTTTAATCAAAAAAACCAAAATGTTACTAAAATAACATGTTCCTAAACGAGGCCTTAATACACTTAATCTAGTATTAATGATAAATATTTGGGAAAGTTCCACATCAATGAAAAATAAACTGAGATTCACCTATGTGTAGTAAGGCAACCCTGTTTGGTTTAATTTGATTTAATTTGTTTTTTATATTTTACTTTTACCATAAATATACCGGCATACTAGATAGGAAAACTACAAAAATACTAACAAATATAACAAATTTTGGGCCTAAATAAGGCCTAAAAAGAAGTGAAATATAACTTTAAAAATTTTTGAAATTTTGTCAAGTCTAAACCACCAACTCGATCGCATTAATCCACCAATCTGTCAATCCGCATCCGCCAACTAAGCAGATGGATGCGGATTGATTTTTTTTCAATCCGCCTACTTTTGGGCGGACAACGGATGGAATGTCACCTGACCCAACCTAAACCACGAGCACCCCCAGCATTTGTTATGTCATTAATTGTATATTTTAAGTTATCAATAAAAAATATATCTCATAATTTAATTGGTAAAGCTAAAAAAATAGATAAAATTACAAAAATTATATTTATGATAAAATAAGTTACTTGTCATCCTATAAGTTCTTCAGTTTTATTGTATTCTATGTTAAAGTTTATCCAATTATATATAGATAAAAATTCCATTAATATTTTCTATTTAAATATGTTAAAGTTTATACAATTATTTTATGTGATATTTTGGATGTTAGTGCCAAGGTGCATACATCATTATTGTTCAACATTATGTATGTCGCACACTTCTGAAAAATGACAGGGAATATGTAATGGCTCGGGTCGTAACCTGTCCCTTCTTGCCTTTTCAAACGGGGTTTGTATCCGTTTTGGTTGATTTTTACTTTGCCTTGTTGAGTTTGGCCTTGTTTATGTTTGGAGTTGTCTTAGAATTGAACCAACAAATCTTTCGCAAGTGTGTGTTCGTGCCTGATCTGACTTGGAGTTGCCTCAATGCACTGATTTTCTAGTTATGTGTGCATGTGGGCTTGATCCGACTTGAGATTTGAGAGATGGACTCTCCGAGTCCAATAATTAGTAATTGTGTGTTATTTGTGTATAATTTCTAGTACAAAAAATGTATAAAAACTATATTATTTTGTACAGATTTGAGTTAAGACTTTAGAAAGAAAAAGAAAAAAAAGTATTAAATCAATTTTGAACAATATTGAGATCCTCCAAGCCCTTTGACTGAAACCTGTTTCATCTCTCTCCAAAATTAGTCTTTCTCGTTTTTAGAAACTTACTTCCCTTACAGAAGTTCTTACACCTTACACAAAACATCAAAGAAGAATGAATTAGCTTACTTTTGCTAAGTGTGTTGAGAAATGAATAAACTTGATAATCAAAATATCTATTTGAATGGAGGGTTGTGATTATTTTGTCTTATTGAAGATTGATTATATGCCTTTGGATTGATAAAATTAATTAATGATTACTATGAATTATTATTCTTTGTTGTTATCAAGTGAGACAAAAAGCTTCATCTCCTCTCATTTTTTTCCCCTCAAATCTTTTCTTGCTCTCGTTCTTTATTTTTGATTTTCTTTCTTCCGTCATTCCTTGACACAAGCTTGAAACCAAGGTTTCAAAAAGCAGTGTTACTTAATGGTTGTGGCTGTAGGCACTACCCATTACACTCGCTTTTGCGGTGTGATGGAAATTCACACATATAATGGCTGTTTCGGTGTTATGTAACGGCCGTAGCGGTACCGTAACGGCGCGTTATATATCGTTATACACTCTTACAAAATTTTGAACTTCCTTTCAAACAAAAAAAAAAAAAGTTTACAAATTATACATTATGCACATTCTGCAATATTCAGTATCTCAAAAAAAATTTTGTTGGTCTCAATTTTTATTTTTATAATCATTTCACTTAATAATTGTAAACATTTTTTTATTTAGTTAGTTTAGGTATTGGTCAAAAATAATTTTGTAGACATTTAAAATCAATTATTCTTAAAAAATAAATAAAAATAAGGGGTACAATATGGATTTATGACATATGAAGTCATTAACTATTGAAATAAAATGTAAAAAACTCATTTTATAGTGATTTAAAAATAAGAAATATATCGGATCATACTTAAAAACTAACAAATAGTGATCAAAATTTATTTTAAACTCCCAATAAATGTGATTCTGAAAAAAAAAAAAAGTGTATCGAGTAACTTTTTTTCAATTTGTGTGAAAAATAAAAAAAATTCACGATTCTGGTTACCGCAACCGTTACACTACAGTCTTTACACTTCGCAACTACAACCGTTATAGCGACCGCAACCACTTTTTGAAGCCTTGCTTGAAACCTAAGTCCTAGTTTCTATTGTTACATCATAGTGGTAAATTATTGAGGTTATGCCTTTAGTCTGTCACTTGTGAGTTTAAATAGAGGGTTTTGATTGAGTTTCAAAAAGAATATTGAAGAACACTTCGTAAGTTTGGTGTGTTCTTGAAGCTTGTGGTTTACTTGCATCATTACAACCATCAACTCTATCTTTTCCCTTCTTATTGTGAATCAAAGCTTCATTGAAGGTCCCTTCTCACATCTCCATTAGAAGCATGTTAGGGTTTCTAATTTTTTATTTTTTTTAAAAACTAATAGTATGATTTCAAGCAAGAAAAGTTTTGATTTAGTTTTGTATTCTTGATTTGTTTTGTATATATTTTAATCCTTGAAACTAATGCTCCATTGGTCCATGTTTTGAATGTATTAAGCTAAATTCCTATTCATGCTTTGTTTTATGCTTACTCATTTTTAAACTAGAGTTGAGGCATCATTATGAAAGCCTTAAAAGTGATAGTGTTGCATGATTTCATAAATTCAAACGTTAAAAAATGTACTTTATGGCATATTAGAAGGCAATTGGTATAAAGAACAAGTGATTTGAACAACTTTGATTTTTTTTTGAATTATTTAAATTGTTGAAAAATTGGAGAAAGTAGTTTAGTTAGATTAATCATGGAATAATTTGACTTAGTTTAGAAGATGGCTTGATTTGATGGTGTTAGTTTACTTACTAGTTTCATTGAATATGTATTTTAATGATTATTTTATGATTTAGTTAGTTTAGTAACTTCATTGAATTATTTAATGATTTGGGACTTAATAGAACAAATGGTATTGCCACACTAGGAGTATATTTAATATTATAGCCATGGGGGCAATTGCATAAAATTAGCTAGAAAGAGGAATTGTTGAGAAAGTGGCTAAGTGTTGAAAAATATTCCAGTGTGGAAAAGTGGAACATTACTAAGTATTAAATAAACGGTGTTGGGATTTACTATACTTAGTTACTTGGCCCGGGTTATAGGTTTATTGATTTTACATACTAGGTCCCTCTCCATCTTATTGATTTTACGGGCTTTGCCCAGGTTATGGGCTTATAGCCAATATTGAGGAGATATTGGATCCGACTATCTGTGGGTTAGAATGGACACTGCGTAGTTGAGAGGAATAATAGCATGTGGAGAGGGTGGTATAGATTTTCTAACATGCAGCTCGGGGGGAGCATGGGGCGTGATCAGGGTATGAGATTGAGTATGTGTTTATGAGATTGGGTTTGTTGCCTTGTTGGCAGGTTATTGACGTCCTGTCGGTGGTGGTTGTTTTCAGATTATTTCTTTAATTTAATTATACAGTGAGTTAATTAAGTAAAACAAATTTAATGAGACTGAGTAATAGAATTTGAGAAGACGTGTATTGTATTATATATTCTATCACTATACTTGCATGCTTAATAAGGTAGATATGAGAATATTGTTGGGTGAGTGTCTTTGCTCACCCCTCTACATTGTGTAGGTACTGATAGACGCCCCGCCGATATGAGCGCCGGGAGGTGGTTTATCTTTGTCAAGTTTAGACCCTAGGTTAATTGGGCTTGTGTGCCTTTATACCTTTTTGTCGAAATATTTGTATTAATTAATGTTGGGTCTGTAACATAAACATATCATCTATTATATTATGTTATATTTCATTTTCTAGAAATACGTGCCAGTGAGATTAATTTATTTAATTAAGTGTTTCACATGCTTTTAAAAAAAGTTGCATTTAATTATTTTTTTAAAATAATGAATTATACCCGTTTCTCAAGGCAAAGTCGGTTATATCCCAAAACACTCCTTTTGTCTCTTAAATCATGCTTAAGTTTAAGAAAATGACAACGGACACATTTTACGAGGTAAACCAAATTTCCAAAATCAAATGAGAATTTGCTGAGGAAAGTGATTTTGAGAATGAATTAAGTAATAAATGGAGTTTTCACTTAAAAATCTCATGCTTAGGTTAATTAGTTTTTGCCTAATTAATCTTTGAAAATTGGGGCGTGAAATGATCCGTGCTTTGCATGGGAGAAAATAACATTATTTGGAAAAAAAATGTAATAATTCTATTTAATTTTTTGTATTTCCTAGCATAAATAAAATTTTATATATAAATCTAAAAGCTTTATAAAATTATAGGAAATGGTAAGAGTTATATACAAATATTTTAATCTTATAAAACTTATAATTACTTTTTTTTTAATTATTTAAATTCCATAGAAAACAAATTTAATTGTTACCTTAATTTTTTTTTTAAATTCAAAAATCAAAATCAATATAGATTTTTAAATATTTTATAAGGTTTTAATAGTCAATAAGTTTTGATAAGATTGTACTCATGTAATATTTTAAAAAGAGGTTATTTAATAGGTGTTATTTATTTGTTTAAAACTTAAATTCAATAAATTTAGTCATGTAATTTAGTCAGTATGTGTCACCACTTTAGGCTAGGTCATTTCTTTTTACAAAACTTGGGTGCCTTTAGGGTCCAAGCTTTTCTTGAAACTCGCACCATGTAAATTTATTCATGTTTTCCTTTTTCTCATGTGAGATGAGAATTGCATTTAATGAAGGAAACCTACCTTCATGAGCCATTTCCAAATAGCTAACTTTGGCGTTCATTTCTCATTTTCCCATAAATGATTTTCATCAACCAAATAAATAATCTTTATTTTTCCATAGTAACAAAAACTTTTGCCTTTTGGATCGACCAAAATATTAGAGTGTTTGGCCATAGAGCTTGAACTTATGGACAAACAAAACAAAAGTGAAACATACTAGTAGACCCAAGAGGTCTCGTACTCGGAATGACGTGAGATATAATCGAGACGTAACATCGAGACAATCAAAATCCATTGTTGTGCCATATTGTATGATGAGTTTCAAAATAATTTCAATGTTTAGGCATTCAATTAAACAATTTTACAATTTTTCTGTGCTTGAAAATAATTGACCGCTTAATTACGGGATTTAAATAATTTGTACTAGATTTTTTTCAGTATATTTCTTTTTCTTTATATTTTTCAAACTTGGGCTTAACTCAAATATTTTGATTTTTAGTAATTTTTTATTTTATTTGATTTCGATTTGATTAGCATGTAATTAGTCAAGGGTTTAGTTTTCATTCTTGTTTTAGGCCTTTGGCCCTGTTTGGTAGAGCTGTGGGAAAGTGCTTATAGCTTATGCCTAAACAGCTTATAGCTTATAATTATGAACATAAGCTGATTTCTGACTTATAAATTAAGCATCTCCTGCCCCACTCAAAGAATAAGCTGATTTCTGACTTCCAAAAAATTATAAGCTATAAGCTATAAGCTAAACCAAACACATCAAAATAGCTTAAATTAAGCTGAAAGCTGAAATAAGCAGCTTTTAAGCTGCACCAAACAGACACTTTGTATTATAAATAGGCATGTAAGTCTTAAGATGAGACAAATTGGTAGTTATTCTTTGTATTTAAGTGTTCATCCCATTACCTTCACCACATTAAAGTGCATCTCACTATATTTAGTTTGTATTTGTGAAACTGTTTGCAATATCTTTTTTTCCCTAAAAAACCAAATATTTGGTGAAAAAAATAAACAAATTTAAAAATACTGATTTTTTTTAATCTTTTTTGAAAAAAATATAATTTTTATAAAAAAATTTATGAAAATAAAACTAAACATAACCAAAATGATTTTTTCCAACAAGACATCACCAGCACGTGAGTGCAAAGAGCACAAAGAGCACGTCTCTTCTACAGAGCTTTAAAGCCTTTGTAAATAGAACAGGTCGAATCAAATTTGATTTATATTTATTTATTTATTGGTACTTGATTAATAATTTTTTTAGTACATTTGCGAGTTCGGATATTGGTTAGTGTTGAATTAGTACAAATTTTTAAATCGTTTAATTACTGTCATTACTATTGTAGTAGTTGTGTGATGGACCATTTAATTTTAATGTGAAAACATATTACATTACCCTTTGATTTTGACTTTGTGAAGCCTGCTTAGAACATTTTGAGTTTTAATTACTCTTGATTTTTTATTTTTTTTATTTTTTTTGTATTAAATCTGTATATAAATTTAATTTTTGAGATCTTATTTAATTAGCTCAAATTTAATTGTTTTAGTTCATATTTAATTATGTGAATGGTGGGACCTATAAAGCATTGACACTTCATGGTGGGGACACGCATGTGGCATGTCCCCTTATTTAATTAATTTATTTTTAAGGGACACGCTAGGGTCACTTTGGGGACAATAGGGACATTCTAACTTGTCTTTTCCCACATTTTCTTTAATGCTTTTGATGAATGTTGGATGTTGTATGTTTATTATTTTTTTCTTGGATTGAAATACTTGGATAATCTATAAAATGATATAAATTGTAGTGTTAATTTAAAAGTTTTTTTTTTTTATAAATATATAGAATTAGAGTTAATTTTTGTTAATATTGATTGTTTGTAAATGTAATATTAATCTAGATAGCAAATAAAAATATATGAAAACATATTTTACTCGCTTGTTCCCGCTGTGTCCTTGTTCTCATTTTTTTTAAATTGCCATGTCCATGTTCGCATTCGTATCCGTGTCCGTGATTCTTAGGTGGGGACCACCTGGAGTCCATTCAATCGCAACTCGTTTGTAATCATCTATTGTTCTTGTTATTATTATTGTTATTATTATTATTTATTTTATTATCGTGAGAGAGTTATAAATATTTATAAGTGTGTAGCATCAACGAAATATATTGTGTTGAGAAAACAATTATATCATTTTATAATTTGTATTACAAAATCTTATAATTTAGCACTTCTAATTATATATATAAATAGATATAGATATTACTATAAAAAAATTAAAATACGAGAGCAACATAGTTCTTAAGGTCAAATTGTAGAGCTCGAGAACGTCATTTCGATCCGAAAATATTGTGAATCCAGCAAAGTCAATTTTTGGGACTTTTGCTTCCTTTAGCTACTAATCTGAGGTAGGAATTTTCTTAACATCACATATATATGTTTTAACATAATTATGTGGTATTTTATTAGTTATTATGATTTGAGAAATTAGTGTTTTGATTATTTATTAGGTATAATTCATTAATGAGGATTAACTCTAATTTTTTTAATGATTTTTGAATTGGTGTTTGAATAAATGATTGTGGAACCTTGAATTTGTGAAAATGGAATTTAAATTGAGGAAACCCTATATTTGGGGAAAATGTAGAACATTATTGGAAATGGGAGATTATTGTTGAAATTGCGAAATGTTGATACATTGAAAATATTAAAATATTAGAAATGTTGAGAAATATTGAAATTTGATGATTTGGATATATTGAGTATATTATACTGTGGTAGTGTTGAAAAATTATACTCTAAATTATATTGTTGTAATTGAAATATTCTGTTAGAGATAATTGTTTTTGGCTATAAGTGGAGGATAACATTGATTATTGTAGAACTAATAAGCACGGACACTTCTAAGAAGGTGATGTATCCTTGTCGGACGTTGACACTCTTTAGAGACTTCCTGGACACGTGTCTGACACTCTTCAAAACATGCCCTACTTTGTAATTTTTTTTTAAAGATTTGGACACTCTTTGGGGACACTTGGTGGACACACATGTCTATCGCTTAAGCACATGTATCTATCGATTAGACACAGGTGAAACTAATTATAAGTTTGAACAAAATAATTTAAGATATAATAATAAAACAAAAATCATATAAATTTATAGGAATTGGTGTCATATTGCATTTTTCGTTATCTTTGAATGATATATTTATATATATAACATATAATAAGTATATAAAATTAATATTTTATCCTTGTCCCTTATGTGTCGTGTCCTGCATTTTTGAAAATAGACGTGTCGGCGTGTCCATGTTCGTATCCATGCTTCTTAGTTGTAAAATGATTATGAAATTAGGAAAAATTGGAGAACTTTGTGAATTCATGCATAATCCATTGCACTCTCATGGCTTTACATTGACATTGTGCTATTATTTGAAAATGATGGAAATGTTGAAATGGGGTAAATACCTTGGTAAATCCGGTTAAGGGTTGTAGTTGTTTGAGAATTAAGTTGGCTTGTTCCAATTTCCTTCCAGTTAAGAGCCAGTAAAATGGTATTTGTAGTGCTCTAATAGATGTGCCGCCCCAGCCAAACTCCCCACCTGACAATGTCTTCCGCCCGGAGTCGTGTTTACTGTCTTGTATGTTGTTGAAATGAAAGCTCATTTGATTGGCTTATGAATTCTGAAAAATGCATGGCATGATTCTTGGAAAGAAAACTATATTTTGGCAGGGCATATCATTTGCATAGCATGATTATAATCATATTAAGGCATATATACCTTGTTAAATTTATCTCTAGTAGGCCTCAATGCTCATCCCTATGTAGCAAAACATTTCAAATTACAATGATATGCTCACCCCTCGTTGAATGATCTTGGAGATCTTTTTGGAACACCAATCTCGTTTTTGTATTGTTTGTTTTCAACTTTTGAACTTTTATGTATGGGATAGAGGTCCACCCCTTTTTTGTATCAGGGTTCTTAACCTTGAAAGATGCGAGCCCGTAGGATATTTTATTTGTTTACTTTAATTCTCTTAGTTGATTTACGTGTCATGGTTTGTGTAAAAACAATGAATGTATTTTGTAACTTCCAAATAAGATATCCAATGAGAAAAAGAGAATTATTCCTATTTATGAGATTGTTGTATTTTGTCTTTACAGTTTTCGCACTTATACCATGAAAATGGATATTAATACCATGAAAATGGATATTAATAATGGGTTGATAATATAAAATTAATTGTAAATTTTGGGATGTTACAGTAAATTTCTCAAAGACTCTTGTAGAAAAAAGAAGCATGAAGTGTTGAAGCCTCTCGTGTTGTTCTTGTTGAAATGCCACTAGTACACAGCAGAGAAAGAAATTTAACAAGAGATTGCAAGAGAATAACCTTCAAATTATGAGAGTTTTTTTTTATCGGGTAATGTATAATTTCATTTTTTCTTCCAATTGTGTTGTGGTATATTCTTTTATTATATTTATGTATTTATTATGATTATGATTTTATTTTATTTATTTTAAAAAGATGTTGCAAAGAGTTTAACCATTAGATATCGTCTTGTGGAGAGAGTTGACGACCGGACATTCCATGCTTTGACAACTTAGTCTAACTTGACAAACGAAGATCAATTTCTAGTGACTATACAATTTTATAAATACAAGTAGAAGCTAAGTTAGTTTAGAGAATTCTCCAATTAGTGCGCAATCCCAATATAGCCAATGTTTTGGACTTGGATGTAGATTACTGAAATGACTATACTGCCATAATATTTAAAAGATTCAACCTAAGCTTCAACGATTGGTTGAACATGCAATTGAACATTTGTAAGTATAATTCTAATGGTACAATAGTCATTTCCATGACAAAAGAATTCTTTACCTTATTCAAGTAAATGCAATGTTTATTAAATATTATAGTTTGTTATATATTTAAGCAAAACTAGTTGTTTCTTGGGAGACTTATTTATAAGTCCTATTTCGGACACTTATGCTATGTTAAGTCCTGTGTAATTTCTTATAGAGTTTCAAGTCCTATTTAGATAGGAATGTATTCCACAAGATCCTATGAGTTGTAAATAAATGGTATTAATATACTATTATACACTATAATGGCAAAACCATATATAGGAAATTGAATATTACCATAGATCATATTTATATGAATGTGAATTTCAAAATACACAAACAAGTAACATTTTCACATTTAATTTAAAAAATCAAAAACCTAGTAAGTTTGCGAAACGTAACGTGACACGTTACGTTTCGTTTATGTAGGTGTCACGTCACGTTACGTTTATGTAATGTCCTGTCTGATATGGTCACGTTACGTTACGTTTATGTAGGTGTCACGTTACGTTTCGCAAACTTAATCTATGGTAACATTCAATTTCCTATATATAGTTTTACCATTATTTATGATATTAACAACTAATATTGAGGGTAAATGTGTCAACAAACTTCACACAGGACTTATGGGAACATAAGTTTTTTAGTAGGACCATATGTAGCATAAGTCTCCTTAATAGGACTTATAAATAATTTTTCCTTGTTTCCTTTCATTAATTTCTTTTTTTATTTTATTTAAAAAAACCGACTTTTTTGTTTGATTTTTCATGTGATTATGTTCGTATTTATATAATTCCAGGGATCATAAATGGTATTCGAGCTTTCCATTACCAAAGACTATACCATGACAACTTAATAAACGGTGTTACAATGTCAGATAGCGGTACCATTAAACTAGTGAACTTTAACTATAATAAAGCAAGGTATATGTACATACTAAACTTATAAAATATGTTTCGAACTAGTATCCTATATATTTACTTTCATCTTCTAGATTTGCTGTTTAAATATACATGTATCATGCATGCTATAGGTTATTTTGAATAAGGGATGAAGAAAGATTTTGATGAGTTCCAGTTTTTGGTATTGCAAGTTGTACAAATGTATCCCACTAAAGATGGTAATGAGATGAACCTGTTGTTTTATCTCTCTTTCGTCAGCTTGAAAATGAATTATCTGATCTAAGTATAAATGGTGGCACAAGGTACTAAATTTTTTTTAAACATAATTTTTGCCCTCTTTTGCTCAAAGCAAAAAATACTGATGCTGTTGATTTTTGTATTTTTTTATATTTATTTGTAGAACATATGCTTATTTCATGTACCACAATTCCTTGTTCGATGATGAGAATGATAATGATCGTTATAAAATAATCCATAAGTTATGAGATTATAGCATGGTTAATAGGGGTAATTTTTGTACGATGATGACATTAGACGATGACACCATATACATGATCATTTGGTGGATGAGGGTACCGGCATATTTTATATTTTACAAGTTTACGAATGAGGAGAAAACTAAAGATCGATACCAATAGGCTGTTAGCGTTTTATCTTTTTTGAGAGATGTCTATTCTCATTTTAAAAAGATAAATTTGTACTCTTTAAATTGATAATAGTTATTAATTTTCATTTTTGATTGCTTTATTTTATTTGATAACGCACAGAACAGTGAAATTGACGAATCAACAATAGAAAGGTACTTGAATAAATTGTTTCCTGATTTCATTCCGAAATTATATTTTGAGTTCGTCAAAAAGATAGCTTGTCGATACTTAATCGTGTCTGGGTAAACAAATATTGCTAAATTATTTGCTTGTTAGTTGTTAGTCTAAAATATGTTCACTGACTTCTTGTTTGTGACGTTTCTTTCTTTGTGAAGGTATGAAATTGTCCCATTTTTTCGGACAGGGTTTCCTTCCCTCCTATAGGAGGAGTTCATGAAATTGCTTCACAGAACACAGAGTGTGGGGGTAAGAAAGAAAGAAGTCACTACTACTACATACCTACCTCCATGTTCTTACAAAATTTGTCTTTTACATTATAATGTTCTTTTATCGGTAGATTTGAAATTATCAATTTCTTCAAAGAACAAATTATGTGAAGCAAGGAGTTTGTTCATAGAAAAAATTGATAATTTCAAATATGCCGATGAAAGAGCATTATAATGTTAAAAATTAGCACATTTTGTAACAACATGGAGGTATATAGTAGTAGTAGCGACTTCCTTCTTTCTTATCCCAATCTCTGTGTTCTGTGAAGCAAAATTTCGTACACTCTTCCTATGGGAAGGAAGGAAACCGAGTCCGGAAAAATGGGACAATTTCATACCTTCACAAAGAAAGAAATAGCACAAACAATTAGTCGGTGAACCTATTTGGACTAACAATTAAATAATGTGAAGATTATTTGCTTACTCAGACATGGTTGAGTATTGCCAAACTCAAAACATAATTTCGGGATGGCATCAGGAAACAATCTGTTCAAGTGCCTTTCTATTGTTGATTCGTCAATTCCACTGTTCTGTACGTTATCAAATAAAATAAAGAAGTCAAAAATAAAAATTAATAACTATTAGTAATTTAAAAAATACAAATTTACCTTTTTAAAATGAGGATAGGCATCTCTCAAAAAAGATAAAAATTAAACAACTCGTTGGTATCAATCTTTGGTTTTCGCCTTACTTGTAAAATATAGAATCTGCTGGAGGGTTCACCAATTGATCTAGTGTCCTCATTTAATGTCATCATGGTATAGAAATTACCTTTATTAATCATGTTGTAATCCCAAAACTTATGGATCATGTTATAACGATCATTTCCATCATCGAACAAGGGATTGTGGTACATGAAGTAAGCATATGCTTTGCAAAATAAATATAAAAAAATACAAAAATTAAACAAATTAGTATTTTTTTTTTTCGAGCAAGAGGAGGCAAAAATTAGGTTGCGTCACCATTTATACTTAGATTAGGGAATTCATTTTCAAGTTGAAAAAAAAGAGATAAAGCAACAGGTTCATCCTCACTACCATTTTTGGTGGGATACCTTTCTACAACTTGCAATACCAAAAACTTGAGATCATCAAGATCTTTCTTCATCTGTTATTTGAAATCAACTATAGCATGCATGATACATATATATTTAAGTAGCAAATCTAGAAAATGGGGTGGATATATAGGATAGGAGTTCAAAACATATTTTTATAAGTTTAATATATCTATACCTTGCTTATAGTCAAAGTTCACTAGCTTAATGGTATTGCTGTTTGACACTGTAACACCATTTATTTAGTTGTCATGGTATAGTCCTTGATAATGAAGAGCTTAATGGAATTATATAAATATGTACATAACCACATGAAAAATCAAACAAAAAAGTTGGTCTTTTTAAATAAAATAAAAAAAGAAATTAATGAAATAAACAACTAGTCTTGCTACTTGAATGGGTGGAAATGACTATTGTACCATTAGAATTATACTCTCAAATATTTAATTGCATGTTCAACAACCAATCGTTGAAACTTGGGTTGAATCTTTCAAATATTATGGCCATTTTGGTAGTCTACATCAGCATCAGCTTCTTCTGCTTGCATTTTATAAAATCATATAGTCACTGGAAATTGATCTCTGTTTGTCAAGTTAGACCAAGTTGTTAAAGCATGGAATGTCCGGTGGTCAACTCTACCGCGAGACGATATTTAATAGTTAAACTTTTTGTAACATCTTTTTAAAATAAAATAAAGTCATAATCATAATAAATACATAAATATAAGAAAGGAGCATATCAGAACACAATTGGAAGAAAAAAGGGGTAAAACTCTCTCATAATTTGAAGTTATTCTCTCACAATATGTCACACTCAGTCTTTGAAACTCCAAAGACTGAAACTCCAAAACCCCGTTCCTACCTGATGGTGTTTGGGAAATACTTATTCAGGAATTGCTCCCAAGTTAAGGTTGAAATGTCGCTAGTACTTTTCATCAGTGATCAACTTCATCATCCAATTCATATACAGCTAGGGCAATTCGGTCGGCTCGTTCTGTGATTTTGTGTATCCGTTGTCTATTGAACTTTAACTTGAAGATTAATTAAATTACTCTTAAGGAATCGCCTTTGTAAGTAGAACACAATTTAATGGACAAATTATGAACAGAATGGTGGATACTCGTGCCAATGGCTACCCAAAAACGAGCAATAACAACCAGGGCTGTGAACAGCAATGCAGAAATGCTGTACCTAGGAACCATTGCATAGATAGAGGATGGGCCGATGAACCATTCCAAAAATCCCTAATTTTTGGAAGAATTGGGACAACAGTTAAGGGGGAATAGGCAGAATAATAGGAAGTACTACACATATATTGGCACATAAGTTTACAACACATATAACTAGGGGTTCCTGATTACAAATCTAAGCTTGGTTGTTTCTGGACCAGTCAAGGACCTCTTCTTGGGATGAGCTAATTGCTTGCCCCAACGTGAAGCATGGTGAGATCCCTGACTGGGCGGAACCCTAGTTCTCAGCTTGTGGAATGTGCCAAAACCGTTGCCCGTTCTATAAATTTTTGGTTGTCTTTCTCAAGCTCGAGTGCATGCTTGAGGGCCCGATACTGACTTGGCATCGGATCATGGGCCCTCTTTTGATCGGGGGTGGGATTCACTTCCTCCAACTTATTTACCTCTTCGATTACACCCGAGGTCGTCAAGAAGTTCAATGTGGTGTTGACCTAGAGGTTTGTACCAGACATTTGTATCAGAGCCTAAGTTCAACACTATTATTTAATATGCTCTAGTTACCTTTGTCCTTACACACTAATGTATTACTATTATTTAATATGCTCTATTACTATAACACTATTATTTAATATTAACTTAAAAGAGACTAATAACAGATTTCATTTCTTTAACGTATGATAAGTTGTGACGCCTCAAATCCAAGGGTTGAGGTCAAGGGAATGCCACTAAAGAGTCCTTTGGTCAATTACTAAGTAAGATATTCCGAAGGTCGGAGGAGTCAATATACCACTTTAGATAATAAGTAACGCGGAGATAGATATAGGATTACAAAAAAGATTTATATATATATATATAATCAAATAATAATTACAGAGTTACAAATTTTAATTACAAAACAAATTCCATCATGATTACAATCCCAAAAAGAAAAGAAAATAAAAGCACAGATGACTTGTAACAAAACGGCTTCTAACTTCATTTAAGATGGCTTCAAATGTTTTTGGCTCCTCGTCAGCCCCGTATGAGTTTGGAATGCCCAGTAAACATGATGACAATTAGAGAGTTACAAGGTCGGTAACGTACCGTGTAGTGCGAATGCCTTTACCCCGAATGCCTTCAACTGTTACGTACCGTGTAGTGCCAACCGAGGACCTCTAAAGAGATGGTAAAAGAGTTTCGAAATACAACTTGTGCAAGACTTTACTTTACCGATTCAATTCAATTCAAATACAACATTATCTCATAACATTATTCAATTGATCGAAATGCAGTTACCACCCCAATTAAGTTTTAAGTTAGAACAAAATTATCAAGATAATAATTTCTATATAAGCATGAGTATCATCAAAGGGCTATTGTAAGGAACGTAACTATAACATATAACATATGCAAATATCATATCAAGATGTGAACAAATTCATTAACAAAAGTGAATTTTCAAATTTGGTGCACTTTAAATATTGCAATTAAAGAGACATTTTTAGATTTTTCCTAAACCTGGCCTTCCATAGTCTGTAGAAAATTTTATCTAGTTTTTAGAATATTTTTCAGAAGTGGCATAGCTTTTCTAGATTTTTAGTTATTTAAGAATACTCCAGTGCTGTCTAGATTCGTCAACTGTTTCAAACCACTCACTCTTTTTCGATAAATTTTTTTTTTTTTTTTTTCATGAAAGCTGACACTTAAAGGTTTTGACCTAAAAATGAGATTAAGGAGATTTCTTGTATTTTTCTAGAATTTTTGCAAGTGGGTTGCAAATACCGGTTCTTTAAGCACAAAGCTTGTAATAAGAAGGAAAAAAAAAAAAATACGTATTTAACTCAAAATTTTGGATTGAAGGCGTGCCTTTGGAAATTATGTGAGATGGGTATAGAAAAATATAGTTTTGTACCTATTAAGAGAAAAACACATCTGAAAATAATGTTTAAAACCTCTAAGAACATGTATTTGAAAGAGCAAAATAAAAGGTATGGTGGTAATGTGGCTGGCTTGTTATCTAGATAGGATGTTTGCACAATTTCTCCTCTCCACCACCAAACTTTCTTTCTCTTTTTTCTCTCTCTCAGTCGTTGGAGTCGTGTGTGATTGTGTATGTGTGTATGTGTGTTCAACAAGTAGGGATGAGCGTATTTATAGAAAAAAAAAATGATAAAAAGACTATTTTGCCCTTGGGTTCCAATTCAATTGAATAGTGCTTTGATTTAGTTTGAATATAATGGAATGAGGGATGTCTAAATTTGATTCCTTCTAATTATAAGTACATGCATATATTTCAAAAAACTTTTAACTTCACTTAACTTTCTCAAATTATTGCCAATATCAACTGATATTGGTAAAGCTGCCTTTTGCAATTTGAATTTGAGTTCAAACTTCTTAGAATTTGATTTGGAACCCAGTTTGACTATAATGATGAATTATAAACCCTAATAAGTTTGTTCCGAAAGCATAAATTTGAGGGTATAGCCTTTTTGCACAGTATACTCCTCACCGAAGTGAAAAAGCATGGGCAAAAGTTGCATTTAGCTGTAGATAAATATTTTTTTGACAATGTTGTCAATTTCTTGTGATTTCTATTTAGAAAAACAAAAAACACGGAAGAAAATTAACAGCATTCTCACTATATGGTGCCTATAGCGGCTCGGGTTAAGACTCGATCCTTTTATATTCTTTGGTTCTGAATTTTGTGTCTATTGGTGGTGTTGGCATCGGTTCTAGTTGTGTTTTGAAACAGGTTGGGTTTAGTATTTATAGGAAGGTTTTGCCTGTTTTATCTTGGGTTCGTTCGAGTGGTGGGTTGGTTGCTTTAGCGGTCTTTCGTTTCTCCTAGATTTAGGGTTTTCAGTCAGAACTTTTGGGAGCAGGGTTTTCTTCGCTCGAGTAATGTTTTGGTCACTCGAGCGGTTTGTTTGCAGTCCAAATTACTAAGAGCTTGTATTTTGCGCTCGAGCGGTCTGTCTACAAGGCTCGAGCGATGCGGTGTGTCTTGACGCTCGAGCGTGTTTTGTTCGCTCGGCGGTCTGTTTGTATAAAGCGTGGAGAAAAGATCCTTTTCTGATTTCTCTCTCCCTCTCTCTCTAAAGTTTCTAAACCCAATTTCTCTCATCTCTCTAAAATTCTTGCCTAAATCTTCCGTGAATCTCGTGACCCTAGTGTTTTGGGATTAAAGGTAGAGCTCGAGACATTTTAATTTGAAAAAATAGTTTCGTCTCCGTCAGTTTGGGATCGTTCTTCTTTCTTCCTCTTTTCTGGTTTGAGGTAGGGAATTCTTTAATGTTTTACATGATATTTAGCTTCATTATATGCTCCTTGAATAGTGTAGCACTTTGAGGGATTTGGGTTTGATTTGGATTTAATTTAAATTGATTTATAAAAGAGGGGTTTTGGGATGGTTTCCTTTGAAATGTTGTTGGAATGATTTTGTTGATGAAAAGTATTGGAAACTACGAAAATGCTTTTAAATGAGGTTTTTTTTGAAAGAAACAGATGTTTGAAATTATGGAAATTTGGAGATTATTAGCTTAAAAAATATAGGAAATGGATGAAATCTTAAAAGAATGTTATTATTCTTGTTTGAGTTGGAAAGAGGAGATTGAATATGTGATTGTTACTCATATATTGAAATTTGGAATTTATATCTGTCACTTGGAATTTATCTTTTGAATAGAGATGTCTGTTATGGTTATCAGTGGAAGATAGCATTGCTGCTTGTAGAAATTGCATACGAACTAAGTTAACGAAAACCCATTGCATATGTTTTACACTCGTTTTGAGAAAAATGAGTGAATATCTTAGTGAATTTGGTTAGGGATATGGTTATGGTTAATTAAGTTGGCCTTTGTGTCATTGTTGAAAGTTCAGAATTTCGTGTGGTTAGGATGCGATTCTTCCGGTTAGTTGCCAATAAAGTAGCTTTGGTAGTACTTTTATAGTTTACTTGCAGACACGTACCTAGAGATTCCTAGAGTGTGTATTTACTGTCCTGTTTTTTGTTTTGGAAGCAATGGTTTATAAACTGTGATATAAATTTGGCATAGTATTGTTTTGAAAAAGAGAAAGCGCATGTTTTATAATAGCATTTCGTATGCATTCATCATATGGCTTTGTTAAGCATCATATAGATCATTAAATTTATATCTACTGGGCATTAGGTCACCCTATGTGGAAACAACTTTTAGGTGCTAATAGTATGCCTCTGCCAAGGGCTTTATTTTGTAAATTCATTTTGTATAAGCCTAAGGCTTTATATTCGTATTGGGTTTCAACCCACTTTTGTAGTAACCAAGCAATGTCTTGACAATTTGTAGTCTGGGCATGAACTTATCTTTGTTTCTTCTGTTTCTATATATTTGTCACATGCTCTAGATTCATAATCTAGGATTGGTGGATGTATTAATGCATGTGACGTCTTTTGTATTATTTTTTTAGGAAATCAATGAATGAAAGGTAGTTCTGGAAATGTTGGTCACCTAAATAATTGAGATTAATCAGCTTCCGCATGTATGTTTGAGAGTAATGAGGTATATCGATTGTTGTTATTTTCGGGGTGTTATTGCCATCACTTTAGTTTTTGTTTTCCTTTTCCTTTCTTGGACTCATTGTTCTAATAGGTTTTGTATTAATAGAGAGTAAAGTTTTGTTAACCATTTGCTAGTTGGCGTGAAAATGATATAAATATATAAATTAAGGGTCTAAATGGTATAGTTTTCGTTTTTTGATTTGTGGTTTTCTTATTTGAACTTCCTCGAAGAAAATATTTGAATTTTTGGAAATATTTTTTGGTGAACTTTTCTTCTGTTAGATGCCTTTTCTCTACAAAATTTAATTGTATTTGCTTATATGGATTAAAAATCTGATCCTAATATTTTTGGTTGTGCTTTTTCTCTTCTTTTTGTTTTTGGGTGCTTCTTTTTTTTTTTTTGTGTTTTATTTGACATCCATAACTGCTGTCAGGAGTTCTATTTTTCTAGCAGTTGGTTTCTTACCTATTGATTTTTATTTTTATCAATTTGTATCGTTTTGTTATTATTATTATATTTTTCTCTATTTAAAAAAAAAAACTCGTTTGCAGAACATGTCCAATGATGAATACGAAAGTGTGGAGCATTGAGTGTTAGCGAACCCCCATGAGGAGCAGCGTGTTTCGATTGTTGTTTTCTTCAACTCGAGCAATAGAGAGACACTGTACGAACCATTGCCTGAGCTAGTGTTGCCAGAGAAAACAGCTTGTTTTCGACAATTTACACTGAGCTAGTGTTGGAGGGAAAGACCTTCACAAATTACTATAGGCTTTGAAACACAAGATAGACTTGCATGTATGATTTCTGTCATATAAACAATAATGATTGTCAATGTTATTTGTGAAATTATGAATTTATAATTGTCAATGTTGAATAATTTATTCTCTACTAAAATTTGTACTCTTGTTGAACAAATTTTTATTGAAAATTATGAAGTTATAAGATGAGAAAGCAATGCTCATGGTGTAACAATATTGAGAATATTAAGCAAGCGATATATATTGGTGACTCAATTGGGTGTCTTAATATAGGGTAATCGATTGTACTATTTTATACATCTTTTAATTGTGCATCATAAAGGACATTGGCCAGTATGACAGCATTTTATGAATTTATGTTACTTTTTGTTTAGAAAAAGTTGACTAATAGTCTTTGGTTACAATGGTAAATTATAACTTAAATTAACTTTTTAAAATTTATTTGGCCAGAAAAGGTGAAATTTTCTTTCAGTTACAATTTTATATTTTTTGTTAAAAACAAATTTAATTTGATTTTGTTGATGATTTTTAAAATTGGTTTATACTTTCAGAATCTTGTGTCTTTTATGAAATCCCATTTTTTTGTCCCTGAGATGTCATTTTATTTTATTTTATTTCTAGAACTTTGCTTTAATTTAATCTATAACATGTTCAATTAATTTTGTGAAAGTTAACTTATTGTTACTAACATCTATAAAAGTGTATTTGTAACAAAGCAACACAAGAACAAACAACAAAAATTACTGGCAGTGGACAAGTGACCTAACGATAGGAAGTTAGCTCTGAGATGGTTTTGGTTCTACTGAGCACTGCATCCACAATTGAGGATTATAATAATTTGATTGTCCGAGAGGTTGTCTGGCTAGTGTAAAAGAGATTTAATTAGTCATTCATAAAGACTTGATTAATTGAAATTTAACAAGCAATGGTTATATGATTAATATCTAGCTGCTAGAACTTCAACTTTTCTATAAAGAGCAAGTCGTGAAACGAAGATTTAAACAACAAAGTAGAATATTCGTTCAAAAAAAAAAAAAAAAACAACAACAACAACAAAGCAGAATACGTATTTCTTGAATTCATTTTTTGAAAGCCCTAAGTCTTGAAATTTCTTCTCTCTATTATTAATGTTGTATTTTACTATGAGAATCCTCATGGGTTTTTATTATTTTCATTCACACTTGTGAGAGCGTTTTTAAGCTTGTTATTCTCAAATCTTGCAGAGCGGAAGTTTTTCCTTTTAGAGTAAAATTACAAATATACCTTTTGAGATTTATTTAAAAATATAAATTGTTTTTGTAGTTTGAAAAATTACAAATACTCATTTGTAAGAATTTTTTAATTAATAGAATTAACTAAAAAAAGAAAATTTCTTATACAATAATAAAATTAATAAATTATTAATTGAAATAAATTTCTGACGACATTAAAAACTATTAATTGACTTAATAATTTATTAATAAAATAATATTTTATTATGAAATTAAAAATTTCAAAGGACATGATGAAATTAAAAACTACTAATTAACTTAATAATTTATTTATTTATTTATTTTTATTTTTATTTTCAAATAAAACTAGGGGATTATGAAGCTGTCGAAGTCCAACTTCTGGGTTAGATTTTTGGTACAAAGCCTATGTAACCCGGTGGAGTATTTTTTTTAATTTTTTTTTAATAGTTAAAAATTGATAATTAAAAAATAAAAACTAAAAGTACTCTTTCACTAGTTTTAAATAATTATTATTTTTAGTTAATTTTAATTATTTTTATCTAATAAACTATGAACAAAAATTATATTAAACAGTCTAACACATATTAAGGCTTATTTTGGCAATTAGAAAAAAAAGTTAACTTATTGACTTATTTATATCACATCATCTCTTTATTTTTTTATATATTTTTTCAAAAAATAAATAAATAAATAAATAATAATAACAAAAATTTAACTTTTTTCTTAGTTATTAAAATAGGCCTAAATTAAAATAAGGCTTTGACTTATTTTAGCCTACTGCAATAAGTTAACTCTTTTTTTATTTTTTTTTAAAATAGACCTAAATTAAAATAAGACTCTTTTACTTCCAATTCTCAATCCAAACCCAACTATTTTAATCTATTAAAATTACCAAAAATTAAATTAATTTAGATTTCGTTTGGTAACCTTCAGTTTTAACTAAAAAAAAATTAAAAAATTACTATAAGTTGTCATATTACTCTCTTTACTTTTTACATATTTTTTTTTATAAAAAATCAAAATATTATTAAAATAACTTATTCCCAAACGAGGGCTTACTAAAATAACCTACTTCCCAAACACTCTCAAAATAAGCTATAACCATTTCATAGAGATGTAACAAACAACCCTTAGCAGCCGACCAAGTTAGAGAGGGCCTGTTTGGTAACCATTTCGTTTTCAATTTTTAGTTTATATTTACAAAATTTTTTAAAATTGTCATAAAAATTTATTTGATAATTTTTTTAGTTTTGTCTCAGTTTATAAATTTGAAGAAAAAACGTAAACTCAAAAGATGAGTTTACGTTGATTTTTAAATAGATATTTAAAAATTTGACTAACAAATTTTTTTTTTCAAATAATTTTTTTTTCAATTATTTTTCCAATTATTATTTTTTCAATTATAATGTGTATGATCCAATTGTCATAGATAAAAAATAAATAAATAAATATTTTAGACCTGAACAAATACATTTTTAGTTTATATTTTTAAATTTTTTTAAACATTTTGTTCAAATCAAATGCATTTGTAATTTATATTTTTCTAAAAATAAACAAAAATCAATTTATAAGAGGCATTTCCCAAAATAAGCCAAATTACTAACGTAATTCCCAAAGTAGGCCTAGTTTGGACGGAATTCCCAAACTAGGCTAAAACGTGGTTCACAACCACGCTTTCAATGTTTTTGTGCCTGTTGCGCGGAAAATTTCTGAAATCGTAAAAGCGTGTTTCAGAATCACGCTTTTAATTAAGAAAGCGTGGTTACAAACCACGCTTTTAATTAAATTTTTTTTTATGAAAGCGTTGTTGTGAACCACGCTTTTAACCAGGCATTTTTTTTTTTAATGAAAACGTAGCTGTGAACCACGCTTTTAACCAAAAAAAAATTTCTTCTAAAAACGTGGTTGTGAACCACGCTTTCACTGTTCACAGAATAAAGCGTGGATTATAACCACGCTTTTACTGTTCATGTATTTTTTTTTTTTTTTTGGTCATTGTTTTGGTAATAATGTAATTCAAAATATTTTTTGGGTTAGAATTGTTTTACTAAAGCCGTTCTCATGTTAATTTTGTTTTCTTTTCTTTTCTTTTGTCTTTGTTTTGGGTTAGAAGGTGTAATTCAGAAATTTTTTTTGGCTTTACTAAAGTAAATTTTTTTTTTTTCTTTTGTCTTTGTTTTGGGTTAGAAGGTGATAATGTAATTCATAAATTTTTTTTCGCTTTACTAAAGCCGTTTTCATGTAAATTTTTTTTTTTTCTTTTGTCTTTGTTTTGGGGTAGAAGGTGTTATTCAGAAATTTGTTTTGGCTTTACTAAAGCCGTTTTCATTTAAATATATATATTTTTTTCTTTTGTCTTTGTTTTGGGTTAGAAGGTGATAATGTAATTCACAAATTTCTTTTGGCTTTACTAAAGCCGTTTTCATGTAAATTTTTTTTTTTTTTTTCTTTTGTCTTTGTTTTGGGTTAGAAGGTGTTATTCAGAAATTTGTTTTTGGCTTTACTAAAGCCGTTTTCATTTAAATATATATTTTTTTCTTTTGTCTTTGTTTTGGGTTAGAAGGTGATAATGTAATTCAGAAAACCTTGAACTAAACACATAAGTCTCCCACAAAAATACATAGGTAGTACAGACATAAGTCTCTCACAAAAATACATTTTGGACACCATGAACTGAACACACAATACATACATCCTGGACACCTTGAACTGAACACACAATACATAAACATAACAGTTAAACAGACAAATATTAGGCAGACAATTTGACAAACTCATTACGGAAACACTTAGTCTAACACAGACATTACATATTAATGCATGACCAAATATTGCCGAAGTATAGACATAAACACGTAATTCGCGCTTAAATCGGCAATCTCAGAGTCTGAATAATCCGAAAGCTCAGCGTCAGAGACAAGTTCAGGATCCTCCATGATACCCTTGATAGTCGCAACATTTGGTTTTGTTCTGTTCTTCTAGGCATCCTTCTTAACTATGTATAGTTGCATATCGCGGGCTAACCTACGGCGCATTTGAGAAATCTCACGTTGTAGTCTTTCACATAGTCGATCAACATTATCAGGATCTTCCTTTTGGATCTCAACAGAATGTGCTTTTGGCACCTTAAGTTGATTTTCCCGACTTAAGGTTTCCAGCTGTACCCGCTCTATAAATAGTACGGGCCACTTGAGACGAGCAGC
Organism: Camellia japonica; assembly: GCA_030407325.1. Taxonomy (NCBI): domain Eukaryota; kingdom Viridiplantae; phylum Streptophyta; class Magnoliopsida; order Ericales; family Theaceae; genus Camellia; species Camellia japonica. Next base: position 98,718,627 of record JAPPVO010000007.1, read on the forward strand.
GTCAGATAAACCATATCCTGTTTGATTGTCAAATGGCTCCATACATGAACCTCCTTGAACTGGATAATACTTGGGCATCAAAAAATGTCGCTTCCGAAACCTATCACGATAACCACAAGCATAATCTAAAACAGGTATTGTTGTTTCGTCTTTAGCATCGCCACGTCCCCTTTCTCCTCCTCCTCGTGAACTGTCACCCTTTTGCAAGTTCCTACCACCTCTGCGATTCCCACTCCCTCCCATGAATCGTGTACCCATGCTAATTTTTTTAAACAACTGAATGATAATTTCGTAGGGCGAAATGAGTTGTAAGGTTGCATCTTCACCTATAGTCGTTTATATAGTTGGTTATGAATGGCTTTAGAAAGACATTGAAGGAAAAACCATAGAAAATAAATGCCTTTGCATGACAATCCCACATGTACGAACAAGGTATGAGTTGTCACTAGAATGAAAAAACAGAGAAAAGCAAATACTGTGTACCAAGTCACGTGACTTGACAATCCATCTGCATATACCGACAAAATAAGAGCATGCTCAATGTAAGGTAAATCAGTGAATTCACTGTTACCATGTGACTTTCTGAATTGACAATCCGACATATATCAATAAGAGATGAGTTGTCACTGTAATTATAAAACAGAGAAAAGCAATGCCTATGCACCAAGTCACATGCCTTGACAATCCATCTGCACATATCGACAAAATAAGGGCATGCTCACTGTAAGGTAAATCAGTGAATTCACTATTGTCATGTGACTTTCTGAATTGAGAATCCCACATATATGAATAAGAGATGAGTTGTCACTGTAATCAAAAAATTGAGAAAACCAAAGCCTGTGCACCAAGTCACATGACTTGACAATTCATCTGCATATACCGACAAGTCTCTCCACGATTTGACTACTCAATGTGTGAAAAAAGAAAGCTTATGTAGGCAATGTTGTGTTTCACTTAGCTATGCATCATTCGTTGTTACGACCAACTATTTGTATTTCATTGAAAAGTATGACTATTTGAATTTTTGTTGTCATTTGGAATTATTTTAAAATCAACTTCTGAATATTTAAAATTAGATATATTTTTGGAAACATTTACAACATCAACTGAACATTGGTCGTAACGTATCCATCCGCAGATCAATCGTAACAAATTTGTAAATCTCACGCACACCCACTTAACCCTATACGTATGGAAGATTAATTGTTATTTTGATTTTTTCTTGAAATCACTCGTAATAAATTTGCAAATCTCATAGACAACCACTTAACCCAATAGTATTGGAAGACTAGTGTATGAAAATATTATTGGAATGAAAATGTATATATTAAAATAATTGTTATAAATTTTAAATCCAAAACTTACTTGGTTTTCCAATTTCCAGGAACAGTTTTTTGGAAATTTATTAATCCCCCAACTGGACCAACCACTTGGCTTTGAGCTTGTTTGTCCTGCCCCCAAGTTTAGTTTTCTGTCAACCCTCCATTCCTTACCAGAGTCATCATTTTGATTGGACTTCTAGGAATTGGAAGGCGACTCTTTCTTCGTTCTTGATGGAGATTGAAATTCTTTACGTAGAGGATCACTATTTGACGAGCCCCAGTTAAGGGAAGCTTTTCACTGAGCTACCTGTTCTGTTTTATGTGTTGTTGAAGGCGGTAGTTCGTTTATCTGAACTTTTGTTAGTCTTCCAACTGGACCAATCACTTGGCTTTGAGCTTGTTTGTCCTGCCCCCAAGTTTAGTTTTCTGTCAACCCCCCATTCCTTACCAGAGTCATCATTTTCACTGGACTTCCAGGAATTAGAAGGTGACTCTTTTTTATTTCCTGATGGAGATTGAAATTCTTTACGCTGAAGATCACTATTTAAGGAGCCCCAGTTAAGGGAAGCTTTTGACTGAGTGACCTATTCTGTTTTCTGTGCTATTGAAGGCGGCAGTTTGTCTGTCGTAACTTTATTAGTCCCCTAATTGGACCAACCACTTGGCTTTGAGATTGTTTATCCAGCTAACAAATTCTGTTTTATCTGTCAAGAAGTGGATTGGTTGATAATTAAATATTATCTGATTATCAACCAATCATCTTCTTCACACATCACTGAGTCTATAAAGTGGGTACAAAAAATGGAGTTGTATATCATGTTCGAAAAAAAAAAAGAAAAAAACATTAAGTATTCACATGATTCAGCATACATTAATCCATTCATTAATCCAGAACATTCATTAACTCATTGCAATTCAATAAAGAAAGTCATGAACTAAAAAATGTGTACTTATAAATGTAGTTATTTCATAAACTTCAGGTTCATATAACAACCTACATGAAATACATCCGTAAGTTAGATGAACAACAACATTGTCTTACACTCCAGTAACGAAGATACGACACAACATACAAACATATATGAAAGATAAAGGTATTTGATTTCTCATTCATCATCTGACATGTAGTAGTCAAAGAGATATTTTTCATTGTTTAAGACATTATTTCGCTCAATCACTATCAAATCTCTGTTGCTTGCTTCTGCCATTTCGGTGGCTAGCTGAATCATGAAATGTTGACATCTCCGCATCAACATTCTGTTGTTCTCCTTCTTAATTCTGCTAACTGCTTTTTCATAGTCACTCACATTTCGTCTAGCCATGGTCAATGAACGACGATGAGGTACCGATGCCCCAAAGTTACGTAGATCATTAAACAATCATTCTTGCTCCGTTACCCTGAACGCCCATTCTGCTCGGATACCAGCATAATAATCCTTCGGACTCAAGTACTTTTCGCTGTTGTAGTCATAGGTAAATGGAGGTAGCAGCCACACTTTCGGATTTCTTTCCCGTCGTGAACTTCCTGCACCTTTTGAAGACATTGTTCATAAAATAAAAAAATCAATAATAATAGTAATTGTAGATATATTACTATTGTTATGACTTGAACAAACATCTTACTAGCGGTAGCGCTATTTATAGACATCATACTGGGGGTTAACTACAGATGATCTGGTCACGATAATTGAGTTGGGGCACTATGGAAGAAGTGATACCCGTGATATTATTTTATCTTATTCATTTCATGCAATCCTGAGTACCCGTGACTTTGTGTACCTGTGATGTAGTCACGGACGTGGTTGTCAAATAAAATCATAATTTCATGCCGTCCTTTTCACAATGCAATCCCTTCATATTCGAGCAGTGAGTTGTCAAATTAATCAGTAATGCAGTGAGTTGTCACATCGCCACGTTAATACATTAAGTAGTCACTCCGAATTGACGATTTCAGTACAAATTGGTGTTTTAAAAAATTTATAAATTAAATTATAAAATGAAACAGCGGTTTTAATTTTCTTTGTTTCAAAGTAATATTGTTCATAAACAACTATGAAACAGAGTGCAAGTAAATACACAGCCATCCAACTCACTTCGACCTATAAAACTATCGTTCATTTTTTCACCAGAACAATGTTCATAACAAAAGAAAACAAAATAATAAAATGGTCATCTGATATGTAAACAAGATTGGCACTGCAGCCTATATTTTATCTTAGTTTCACTTAATGAACTTCACAGTCATCCCCTTTTCTCCTCTTTGCATTTTCTGCTTCTTTTAATATTCGGTAAATTACACTTCACTCCTTCAGTCCATTATATAATTGTTTATCAACACTATTGCTATGTGGTCGTATTAATGTGACTTAGATGAATTATGAAATGTGAGAAAAAAACAAAACATCTAAGTTGCGCTGCACAAAGTCACATACATCACGTAATGTGAGGAAAAAAGTCACAAAGTATATAATTTACAAAGTCAGAAAGTCACATGCATCACTGCATCACTGCATAAAGTGACATGCATCACTGCACAAAGTCACATGCATCACTGCATCACTGTAGAAAGTGACATGCATCACATGCATCACTGCACCGTTGTACAAAGTCACATAGCATCTGAGGAAAAAACAAAGCATACAAATTATTACGTCTGCTCAAGTCACTGCACTGCATAACTGAGAAATGTTGGACGTATCACTGCGCCGAGCTACAATTTATTATTGTACCATACCTACTGTGCCCATGTGAATTCTGCAATTCATAATGGGATGAGGGGGTGTCAGAACAAAATAATAAAACAATTAGACCCTTTGTGTTTAAAAAGCCACCCTATGCAGCTCCAAATAGATTCATAAACGTTGAAGATAAAATATTATATAGTTAGAATGTATTGAAGATTAATTTGTAGTAGAGTTAGAATGAATGGGTTTTTCGATGTACAGAACTTGAAAGTGTTACAGATACAACCTAGCCTAGTATGCAGACAAGACAACACCGACTTAAATCAACACATAATTAACTTCAAATTAAATTGGTCAAATTTCTCCAAAAATTAATGAAATATGTAAGGTAAAAAGTGAAATTAAATATATTGTCAAGGCAAAATAAATTGAATTATATTTGTAAGCGAAAAAATTAAATTACATTTCTAAGCGGATTTGAACTTTACGTAAAACCTTCAGATATGCACTGAGTAGTAAATAAAAGTCGAAGTGACAACTCCTATAAAGTTGATGCATAGTTGTTCAGGTCAAAAAGTTGACGTGACAACTCTGATGCATAGTTGTTTACAATAATTTCATACATACAGCTACCATGTGTATATGTGGTATAAATATCGCATCATACCACAAAAAATTTTATACCTATTTCGAACGATATCATCATAAGATATACGGTGGTTGATCTATATTCAGCAATGGGTCGCTATTGGGTTGCAGATGGAGATGAATTTGAATACCCATTAAATCTAAATTTGCGTTACTCACATGCCACCGTCAATACCATGAGAGCTAAGTGGGAATTTTGCATAACTCGAGCAAACGTTCTCGTTGAGCTATGTCATGAAGTTAATATTAAATTTCCTCGCCGGTTAGCCATGCGTATACCAACTGACACTCCACAGTTGTTGCAAATGGCATTGCATCGTATCCGCGATGAGGTGAATCGCATGACCCAACGTTTGCAAAGGTCCGGACTAATGAAGACCGCAAATGAGCGTGCCGAAGATGGGTTAATAGATGATGCACACCAGTACTTCGCCTAGAGCATGGATGTTATGTATGAATCTGATATTGAGATGTCAGATGATGATGATAATGAATGAAATTGTTTGGATGAATGACCAAACCATTTCTGTTGTAATGGATTTGTAATGCTTATCCACGACTTATCAATGAAGGGAGATATTTCAATTGTTTTGGAATAGTTCTTGTAATTCTACAAATAACAAATACCTTTGCTTTCTCTCCGTTATTGTTATTTTGAAGAACGCTACTTGAACTACACTTTCATGATTTCATGCATTATTGATGTGGAATATAATAATGATACTTAATGAACTTGGTTGCATGTATGACCAAACGTTTTCATTCAGTATAATGGTTTTGCAATGCTTATACATGAGTTATCAATAGGAAGAGAAATTCGTAACGAATCTTGATATGTGTACTTATAAATGTAGTGATTTCATAAACTTCAGGTTCATATAACAAATAGTTGAAATACACGTTTAAGCTAGATGAACAACAAATATATATTTCTACATTTTGTTTGGTTGTCATTGGTTTCTACATGAAAAAAGAAAGTGAATGCAATCATTCAGAAAAGTAAAAGAAAAGGGAAAACAAAATTATGTGTTTGTTTAGATAGAGTCTTATAAAATAATAGAACTAGTTTGTTAGATAGGCTAACAATTTTTTACAAAATATATATGAAATTTTATTTTTTCTAACAAATTTATTTTGTTTCCTTTTTACTCATATTTCTCCCCACAACTATCCATTATGCAATGTTTACATTTTTTTCCCAAATAATTTTTGTATAAAATTTTTCATCCCCACATGTACATTTCTTTTTCTTTTTTTCAATTCACTTCTACTATTTTATTTTCTATCATTGGTTTCTTCTAAAAAATGAAACCTAAATATAACTTAAAAATCCTATCAATTCTTATCCTTTTCTTTCGTTTTCCTTTTCATTTTATTTCGCTCATCAAATCTAAGCAACACTGCCTTGTTGTGTGTTTAGCACATGAGCACTTCCAATTCATTTGTTTCAATAAGAAAAGCTAATACAATTAAATGGCCTGAATGTGAAACATAAACTTTAGTAATCAAATAGTGACATGAGCTAACGAAAAAGAACTCCATCATTTGAAAAAATGTAGACACTACGGAGAAGGAGAGAGAGAGATAGATAGAGATGTGAAAAGATTTTGGAAATCATCAAATAAGTAAGAATAAAAAATTGTAAAAAATTTATATTTTTGAATAAATAAGTATGACACATTTACATCATCTACAAGTTTGATTTACAAAAACTATAACAAAAACTATAAATAAAATAAACTATACACTCCATATCACACCTGCTAATGCCCTAACCTGCCCCCAGTCCCACAACCCCGACTGTGGACCTCCCTCCTCGGTCTCCTGCGGTAGACTCTCTGAATATCTGGCTCCCCCAATCGTAAATGCGTATCTAGTGGCACTCCCTCTCTTACATGTGGCTCTCCACTGACTGCCTGTGGAGCCTGTGAGTGTGACCCCCTCTCCTGCATGTACTGCCCCTGATCCTGTCTCTGGCCGAAGATCGGATACTGCTGTGAGCTGTGAAACTCCATCATCTGGTGCAACTGTATCACGATCTGCAGCTGGACCTTGACCTCGACCTCTGTCTCTGCCCGCACCCCGACCTCGGCCACGACGTCCGCCACGACCATAACCTTGGCCTCTCCCTCGCGCTCTGGAGGGGGCTCAATATGGGCCTGATCGTCAACGTGGGAGATGTCAGTGAGAACTGCATCATGTGTACTCATGGTCGCGGTTGAACTAGTCCCCACAAAAGTAGGTGTATGTAGTGTGGGACTATGTGATGTACATGTATCAACCCCAACACTACAAACACTTGAACTGTCTGGGGTGGTAACTGGATGGGTGGGGTAACAACGTCATGCATGTATCGGGGCGGTGTCCAATCAGGGTCAAGTATATAAGGTATGCCAGTATGCTGGGTAGAAAGTACGTTGAGGGAATCTGGAGATATGTATGGGATAGTATGTGATGGGGTGACTGATGTCCAAGGAGCTGATGTGGCAAGCGCTAAAGTGGAAGGCGCTGACGTGGACGACGCTGATGTGTCTGGAGCAGCTGCTGAACTGTGTACACCATAGTGGCCAAAATGCAGACGATCTCCCCGATGGGCAACCTGGAACGCTTGGTACAATAACTCTCGAATCTCTGCAACGGCCTGCAAGGCATGCTGTCCATCACGTCTGAAAAGGGCGTCCTCAGCCAAGTGATAAGACCTCCAGCTCCAGCCACCTGAACGAAAATTCAGATGTATTATTAGGCTACAGTTTACTCAAAATAAATCAAGTATGATCTTAATAATTATCTAACACATAATATGATACTCACCAATGCCTCAAGAAAAGGCCCAACTCCCTGATATCCAGACTCAGACAGGTGGCTCGAATTACCGACTAGTAGGTGTGTATGTCGCCGATACCACAGCATGTAACGGTCGGAAGAAGGGAGCACCTCATCGCTATAGTCAGCCTATACAATACTGTCCCGACGGGCATCCCACAACTGTGTATATGGCATATAAAACAGACTCCAGTCAGTGCCAGCTCGGCCACGCCTATCAGTGACGTGCAACCGCCACTCGGTGTCGAACAGATCCGGCACGAACTGGACCCGACCAAATTGTCGGAGGACACGATGGGGGAGATGCCACTCAACCACATCAAAACAATAAGTGGCACTCTCGCCATCTATATCTCCTGACCCAATCGGCAGTAGTCGGGGAGCATACCGAGGACCCCAGCGTAAGGCTGCCAGATAAACTACAGTGACGACAAATATATTAAAATTTGCTCATGAACTCAAAACATATACAATGAAGAAGACAACTAAAATTGAGAGAAAAATTTCATACCTCACCCTCGATCATCCGGTCGAGCTGGTCTCTATAAACTACGACTACGTGGGTCGAGACGACCTCGTGGCCCATGTCAACCCTCCATCGGCTACCTTGCGGTCCGGGGGGCAACTACATATCTCCCTCACCCATGGGAAGCTCACCAAGACCAACCAGTTGCCGCCTAGACGGGGCAATGCGAATCAATCTCTCTCACGCCCAAATCTGCAATAGTTTGAACACAATTGCAATACTGATATATGGCATACAATATGAATTGACATGTAATAAAATTCTTACTAACCTGTAGCAACACAAGTGGTCCTCCAATCTCCCTCGCACCAACCTGAGCTGCTCGACATAGCATCCTATACAAGCATGCCAGAGCCGCGCTACCACAGCTGTACTGCCCAATCTCGTCAATGTCTCTCAGCAGTGGCAAGTACATCAGCTTGAGCAGGTTCTTTGACTTATCAAGGAGAAGTACCCCCCAATAAGCCACAAAATATATGCTCGGGCATGCTGCTGTACCAACTCATCTGGAGCATGATCTGGAAGATGAGCAAACTGCTCGGCCAGCCACCTCACCCTTAGTCTACCTGCCTGTAAATCTGCAGGTGTAGGTGCTACTTCTAATAGCTCAGCACATAGGGCTATCCACTGCTCCCTCGCCAAAGATGGGTCAACTCCAGTAACTGCTCGCCCATCAATCCGTAGACCATATAGGACGGATACGTCCTGTAATGTGATGGTGGCCTCCCCGATCGGGAAATGGAATGTATGAGTCTCTGTGTGCCACCTCTCGACGAGAGCAGTGATGAGTGGGTGGTCCAGTCGAATGTGCCCGACACGATACACAACATAGAATCCCGCTCGTAATATATACTGCAAGACTCTATGGTCCAACGGATGCTCTCACAATCCAGAATCTGCCCGGTGGCAGGTCAACACGGTGCGTGCCTCGTCCTGCATAACAGAATGTCCAGTTTAAATAATAGCATTATCACGTAATATAAAACAAAACGCAGGGTATTTTAATTGTAAGCGTAAATTCTAACAAACGTTATTGCATACCGGATGCTCCCATATACTGTCAGCCCGATGTGCCTGACTGAGCAGTGGAACCTCCTCAGGTACATATGCCATGAAGCCTGTACAAGTGAAATACTAGATCATAACAATAAAAATCTCATTTAATCATAACAGCATAACAGAAAAACTGTAATTATTCCATAAATTACGATTTGTTAAAAAAAAGTATACTCATCTATTTCAAAATTTAAATTTGTGTCATACTATATAATGATTACCTTAATTGACTAAATTGTAATTAATTTTTATTTCAAAAAACCTGTTTGGTTAACTGTAATTTAACTATAACATTAAACTCTAATTAATTCCACCATGTGGTCGTCAAAAAAAAAAATTTGTTCGCGGTTATTTTAAAATTATAAATTTCTACGCCACTAACATGGAAGCAATTATTCCATATTTAATTTTTAAATATAATATATATATATATATTTATACTTTAAGATTTAAAATACAATGAAGCAAATCTTATGGCTTCGAAAAGACAAATTTCTGTACCACTAACATGGAAGCAATTCACTAAAATCTAATTATAATCATAAAAAAAAAAACTCTAATTATTCCATAATTTATGATTTTTAAATATATATTATGTACTTTAAGATTTAAAATTATGTGTCATTAAATATGATAAAAATTCAACATAACCTACCGTTATGTATGCTATAACTAATATAGAATCTTTTCGAAAATAATTTTAGGGCCTCAGTTACATAAGCTTAATAATGACCATGAACATAGTGCAGTAACATGTGGATAATTTTCCTACATAAATATTTGCCAAAAAATTGAATGCAATTTTTTTTTCCAATAATAGGTTTGATTACATTTATGGCATATTTGACAAAACTTAAATATTGATTTTGTAATGCTACAAGTTTGAATAAATTATAAAATTTTTAAATGACATAAATTTATTCATAAATTGTAAATGTGAACAATGATTGCAGCATTCGAAAATATTAAATTTATTTATAAATATTAAATTTTCAAATGGTAGAAGAACTACGTGATTAAGTATAGAATTTTGTAATACACATTTTGAATCAAGTACACAGTAAAAAACTTAGGGCTATGTGGTACAGTTAAATGTTTTTGCATATATTTAGTTTAATTTATTTGCTTAGTATGTTAGTTGTAAATAATATAATATAAAACAACTACAATAAAACTTAAAAATTAGAAATGATCTATTACAAATAAAAAATGATCTATTTAAATGTACGACCCCGTTTACAAATAAAGAATTACAAAATAAAGAATTAAATGATCTATTACAAATAAAGAATTTCAAAATGATATATTACAATATGTAAGTATTACAGTCTTCATCGACCAAGTTGCGCCGGACATGTTCGCCTATCATGACCTGTCTGCTGGCACTCACTACAACGAGCGGTCAAACGCCTATCTGATATATCCATCTCATTCGGAATACGAGACATAGATGTACGACCCCGTTTTACTTCTCGCAGACAAAGTACATTAGGCATTAAGGTCCACTGCGGATCATTCCAATAATCTTGATGCAGTATTGGATTGAATTTAGTTTTCCAAACCCTCATGTATACAGGAAGCCTATATACTGGATCAACGTACTCGAATGGATTGTCACCGCATTCAGACATTACAGCGAACATATAGGAACATGGATAGTGTCTTATCTCATATTTCCCACAACTGTACGTGGGTTGATTCATCCGTACAATTTGTCTATTGCGACCTCGTCCATGGCGAAAAGATGTTTGCACCTCAAATATGCGGCGGGGCCTATCAGACAATATTGATACAAACTAATCAAGTTCATGTTTTTAGGTGTAATTAACTTAACAACATAATAATAACAATTTATTCACATTACAAACTAACCTGTCATACGATATCAACTGGAAAGTATTTCCCCTTGCGATGCCCTCGATAGTTTTTTGCATCTCTTAGGGTATTGGAACTCATTCCGTACATCTGTTTCAGCTTGGGCTCCCATCTCGTCAAAATATTTAACGAGCCGTCGAAATGTAAATTCAACCATAGCTGAGATAGGTAAGTTCCTTGCACCTTTCAAGACGCTGTTGAAGCACTCTGCATCATTGCTGGTCAATACCCCCACCGATATCCACCGTCATGTGTAAGGGCCCACTCCACAGGATTCATCTTGTGGACCCAATTGATGGCATCTTGGTTAATAGCCTGTATCTATTCTAAGTAAGCATTACACTTTTGTCGTTGATCAGCACTCCCTGCTTCCCATAGAAGTTGTTTGAGCTCCTTATTTTTGAACTGTGTTAAAGTTACTACAAACATGTCGAAGGCAGTGCCGATGATATCCAACAAATTGGAGCGAGGGATTCAGCCAATGCCGCCTCACAGCAACTAAAATACTCTCAGCTCGATCAGATATCAAAGTCATCCTGTCGGTCCATGACAATATGTTCCTTGATATTTGAAATGAAGAAGACCAAGACTCCAAACTCCCTTGTCAACAATAGCGAATGCAAGCGGTAATACTTTGCCATTGGCAGTGACAATCGTTGCTACAAGCAACACACCAGTGTATTTACCGTATAAGAATGTACCATCTATGGTTATAACAAGCTACAATATCTGAAGCCATCGATGACAGGTTTGAAAGACCAGAAAACAAAGTGGAAGACGGGCATAATGGTTGTATGCCCGGTATATTCTATGCTTCCATTGAACGATGGTGCCAGGATTAGATGTCTGTAATGCATGCATGAATTTAGGCAACTGCCTATATGATTCATCGCAATCCCCGAATACCATCTAATTGCCTTTGCCTTGCATGCCGCGCCTTCTTGTATGATATACTATAGTTCATGGTCTTTTTAATATCTTCGATGACATTCTTAATTGGCATATCGGGTTCATTCTCCATACGACAATCAAATATGAGTTGATTATTTGGGTGTGAACACTATAAAAAAAAATATGTAATATTTGTAAACATCTGTTTTTTATACTAACCGCAACTTGTCCCAAAATATGAGAAGCAATGTAAGTGGAGCTAATATTAGTGTGGTCCCTGTTCATTCGTGGGTATAAACAATGGTAAGGACCCCTGTACTGCTTTATTTAAAAAAGACCATGTTTCCTACTAAGAGATGCACGCAACCACCAACTGCAATCGTGCTTGCAAGCAGACACCCAAACGTCTCGCTTGGAGGTTACGATCTTATACTCTCGATTATTTGTTGCATGGTACAATTTCACAGCATGTACAAGTTGCTTCTTATCAACGAAAACCATCCATTTGTCCAACTCTGAGTTTTTAGCATTCCAGATCCGGTTACGGGGAACGACATCACGGCTACTCATGTCAAAATCACCACCCATGTGAATGTTCTCATAGAAAGGGATTTCAGCTCTAGGTGGAATGGGGGCATTTTCAGGGTCAACGGGAGCGTCGGCATCATCTTCTTCATCATCATCATCTGATCCGCCCAATAAATTTTTCTTCAGCACACATTTCATTCTCATCATCATCTAGGGCGACATCAGGGCCGTACATGTCACTGTCAGCAAACTGCACATAGTTCACTGTTTCAGCCATATTACCAGCAACTTCAACTGGAGTGGTATGATGGCTGCAGGTGGGTACATCTTCTGTGTTATTGTGAAATTCATAATCATATCCACCACGTGAACTTGATTCTACACCATGGCCCTCAAATGACTGTTGTGTGTAGCCCACTGCATAACATTGATCTGATTCATACATAGGAGACTGAAACATTGCGTGTCAATCCCATGCGTCAGCAATGTAGTGAACGGACGAGAATCCATCTGTGTCATATTCGGGACATTGTGTACAACCTCTTTATCAATGTAGACTTCCAAACAATTTGGTGGTTGGAAACTTGCACCGATACTTAATACGGTGTTCAACATCTCATCGTCATTGATCGGTAATATCTTGTATTTGCTGACTGCTTGCCACTGGCGATAAGGATATCTACATTTGAAGGTCAATCGGACACTTTTCCCGTAACTTGCCACCTTGGACATGAACATCTCCTCTAAATTGCTAAGCGTGGTGCCAAGTTGCACCCCATATATCCCTTTCGGCTCAGCATCATATGAGACGTCTTCATCGGGATCCCGAATTATGTTTCCCCCAGTAGAAAATAATTGGAACAGTCTCCATATACTTGCTTCAATGAAACAAAAAACATTAAAATAGCAACAATATACTTATATCGGATTTTACTTCTAAAACAATTATATGAATTTTAACTCATTCAGTTACAATTAATCCTAGCGCAAAAACTTTATTTAAGTAATCAGCAATTATAATCCAACAATCATTATTGATTTTTTAATTAAAATATGAGTTAAAATAATGATTATGAATGGATTTTTTAGCTTTTTAAGAAGCAAAGCTTACAACACATACAAAATTAACATCATGCTCTTGTTTCTGCTTTTTCCATTATTTTATTACGATTATCATCATGCTCTTGTGCACGGTAAATGTAAATTTTCCTTTTTCTATGTTTCTTCTTCTTTGTTTTGGTAATATTTCAATGTTGATTTGATTTTTGTAAATTCACCTGCTTTATTTTTGTGTTGGTTATTTCAATTTGTTTAGGCGGATACTTGGTGAAAGGAAGTTTTGGGAGTCAAAAGACAATTTATATTTTCCTATAAGTGACATTTATATCATAAGTGACATTTTCATATAAAAAGCAACCCTCTCATTTTTGTCAATTTATATTTTCCAAGGTAGAACGAACTATACAGGTCAAACATTACTTCAACACAACTAAATATTACTTCAACACAACTGAACATTACGTCAACTGAACATTACTGTTTCTATGTGTTTATTTTCTCATTTTTGTTCACTTATTTTTATTCATATAAAACAACGGCTGAGGTTTCATCTGTACGGGGAGTTTTTTTTAACTTCCTATGTGGAGACTCGTATCTTTTCTGCATGAAGGTTTTTTTTTCTCTATTTAGGATTTATTTTATATTTTGTACTCAGATTTATTTTATTAGATGAGTTATTGTTAGATGTATAATATATTAAATCTTGTGTTTTGTCATACAAAAAATAAATATAAAAATAAACAATTCAGACTTGTACTAAAATTTAAATTTCATATTATAATTTTGACACAAATAGACAAGCAATGTATTCTATTATATAAATGATGTCACATTTAAAAATAAAAGCAAAAAAAAAGAAGAACGCACCCTGCATACAATCACTATCACATTTAATATTTGCTTAAGGATTCATCAGAAACTATATTAAAATTTAAAAATAAAATTATAAATTCATAACATTTAGGGAGATGCACCAATAAATCCCAAATTAATAACTTATACACTGTTTAGTCCTAAAAGTTTTCTTATAGACTGAAAGGTCCCATTACAATGTTTCAAACATTAGATTTTGAACATCAGATTAGTGTTTCGAACATTAGATTTCGAACATCAGATTAATGTTTCGAACATTAGATTGATGTGCAAATGGGACTAAATGGAGTATAAGAAAACTTTTAGGACTAAATGGTTCAACTTTTCAGGAACTAGGACTTATGAATAAATTTTCCTAACATTTACACCTACTTATGAGTTACATGAATTAGGTATATTTTACATTTGTTAAAAAACTTGTTAGATACCCAAGATTTCTAATTTACCTAAATTTCTAATCATTACATAAATTATGAGTGTAGGTTGTGACTTTACATAAATTATAAAGTGTAGGTAAACTTGATTTATACATAAAGAAATTTGATTTATACATATTCGTGACCGCGCTTTTAAGTAAATTATGTAAAAACGTGTTTTGAAAACACGTTTTGAACAAAAAATCAAAACCAGCACTGACTCTTCTTTCTCATAGACATTCACACTCACTCTCTCTCGCTCTCTCTCTCTGACACACACACCACAACACTCACACACTCACACACTCACATCAAACATATATAATTTTTAATATATATATAAATTTTTTTATAAAAATTCGGACCAATATTAATATATATATAATAATAATTTATAATAGCAAATAATAATCAACTATATAAAATGATTAAATTATACTTTAATTCTTAAAATATATTTTTGTTTTATTTAGGCAAATTACACTGACACCCCCTCAGGTTTATGGTTATGACAGTTCTCCTCTCACATTTGAAAAAAAAAAATTCATTGAAAAAAAAAAAATTAATTGGAAAAAAAAAATTATTTGAAAAAAAAATTAATTGAAAAAAAAAGTTATTAGAAAAAAAAATTAATTGAAAAAAAATTTTGTTAGTAAAATTTTTAAATTTTTGTTTAAAAATCAACATAAACTCATTTTTTGAATTTACAAATTGAGACAACCATTTATAAACCAAAAAAATTATCAAACAAGTTTTTATGATAGTTTTGTAAATATAAATTGAAAACTGAAAACGAAATGGTTACCAAAAAATGCCTCAGATGATAAAAATGTCATAAAATTAATAAATAATTAAATAAGTTACCAACGTAAGAAATGACTTATCAAAAGATTTTAGGCTATGTATGGTTTGATTTTGAGATTTTTTTTAAAAAAATTATAAATTAATTTGGTTAAGAAATAAAAATAAAAAATAATTATCATTTAAGGCTAAAAAATAATTATCATTTTAACTTTGGGCAAGTTATATAGATACGTATGATTGTTTAAATTTAATTTGTAAAAAATTATTCTAACCAATCGAAAGATAAAAATTATATAAAAATGATTTATATTTACAAAAATTATATAAAAATTATGTTTGATATGAGTGTGTGAGTGTTGTGGGTGTGTGTGTCAGAGAGAGAGAGAGAGAGAGAGAGTGAGTGTGAGTGTCTGTAGCAGAAGAGTGAGTGCTTGTTTTGATTTTTCTGTGAATTTTTACATTTTGGTTAAAAGCGTGGTTATCATCCACGGGTCAACAGTAAAAGCATGGTTTGCAAACCACGTTTTCTGAAGAAAAAAAAATTTACTTAAAAAAAGCGTGGTTATGTATAAATCAAATTTCCTTAATCAAATTTACTTTAAAAAAAAAATTACTTTAAAATTTATGTATAATTTGTCAAATCTGAAAAGCGTGGTTTGTAACCACGTTTTCTTAATTAAAAGCGTGGTTCGTACCACGCTTTTAAGATTTTACAAATTTTTCGTGGGAGGGCCACAAAAACGGTGAAAGCGTGGTTTGTATCCACGTTTTAGCTTAGTTTGGGAATTCTGTCCAAACTAGGCCTACTTTGCGAAATAAGTTACTATTTTGCCTTATTTTGGGAAAAGCCCCTAATTTGGGCAATGATTTAATCGTATGCATGTAAGTGGTAGCAATTTAAAAAACACTTATTTTGTTTTATTTTGATAAATCTTGATCTATTTTTTTAGTATTTTGATAAAGTAGACAGATATATCACTAATTTTGAATCTGAAGACATTATGAAGATTCTTCTTTTATTTTTCTCTTCATATAATTTTATAGTATAATTTGTATCAAGTATTGTATTTATTCAGTGAGATTGGACAAAATTGGACAAGTCATACAAAAATCTTAAATCATAGTGTAAGTTTTGTATGAAATTATTATTTTTTTCATTGAGTTGAAATAACTCGATTGATTTTGTATGACTTGTTCTTAATTTTTATTTCAAACATTGTTCTTAATTTTTTAAAACTGGTGATCCAATTCTTGAGATTTATGGACAATTAAAGACAAGTTACTTTTATTTGCTCAAGCTTGTGCCATTAGGGACCTTAATGACAAAGTTATTTCCTAAGTTATTTCCTATGAGATTATTTCCTAACTTAGGGAAATAACCTCATATGAAATAACCTAGGAAATAACCTAGGTTAATGACAAAATTATTAACTTGTAATTGTTGTGAACCACGCTTTTAAAGTTAATAATTATGAGTTGTAATTTTATATTATTTCTAGTAAAGTATGGTGATATTTGAAATACTTCTCCCAAATTCCCAATCATGAGTCGTTTCAAATAGGGCTGCAAATGAGCCGAACTTTTCATGAACAAGCTCGACTGAGCTTGTTAAGGGCTCGGCTCGATTTGTCAAGCTCGACTCTTTTATTTTTATTTAAACAATATAAATAACATAAAAAAAAATTATCGAGCCGAACCGAGTCAAACTTGAGTTTGGGAAATATTAATGAGCTCTCATTATGTGTTAAAAATTAGGTATGCTCCTTTCAGGTCTCAAGTTGAACTCTCAGTATGTGTCATGTTTATAGGTATTATTTGGGATTTGTCCGATCTACGTGGAAGGGACGTTTGGTGTGGATTCTAAGATTAGTGGAGAAATACGTAAATTGATTCAGACAGACATCCGACTATTATAAAAATATAAAACTTAATTGAATAAACATAATCCAGACGCATAGGGAATAAGTCAATTGGATAGTTCAAGTGGGTAAAAATTATCGAGAATGAGTCATTTTATAAATCAAAAATTTTAATTTTTTCAAACATAATTTTTAAACAAAATTTTTTTATTTATATAAAATGTTTTGGTAATAGCATTATCCTATCTATATTTTTAGAAATTAGGGTTTTGAATTTTAAATTGTGAATCCTGTCTATATTTTTTGAATTGAAAATTTTATTTTTTGCTTGTTAATCCTGTCGATATGGTTAAATCTTCTTATTCTTTCGCTTATCTCTTAAGCTTCATCATTAGGCCACTATAACTAGTACAAACAATTTTTTTGGGTTGTTTTACGAAATATGTTAAAAGCTAATTTTTCGTATTTAAATTTTTTTTTTTGGAAAAACATGTAAAAAAAGTAAAAAAAATGATGTGACTAAAAAAAAATTAGAAGTCAAAAAATGACTTTTAACCTCTTTGCCAAAAGAGGCCTTTGAAGTCGTCCTGAAAAATGCTATTACCAAAACATTTTATATAAATAAAAAAATAACCATAACCCTAATTTCAGATTTCACAATGCAAAACCCTATAAAATATATTTGTAATTCAAACATTTATTATTTTTTATTAAATTTTTTTTTTGGTGCAATGGGAAGAAATTACTATAGCCTAAATTTAAGAAAAATGGAAAGGGGTTCAACTTAAACACCTAAAAAATTATCACATAGGTCCATTCTATATCTTATATAATATATTCTTGCAATTCTATTGGTTACATATTTATTATTTCTTATTTTTTTCTCCTATGTATTATATAAAACAATTAATAAAATTAAAAAAACACAGAATTTAATTAAAATTTTTGAAAGATATGATAATTCCTTCTAAATGATAGTTTGAGCTTGCATCATTTACTATGAAAAAGTTAGAGAGGATACCAATGTAATACAAGATCATATACTTTACCCCTTAATTATGTGTCATTAAAATCTGTTCTATTTGTTTCTTAAATTTATTATTTATTTCAATTTTATCATTTCTATAACTCTATAAAAGATTGAAAGCTGCTTGAATTTAACACAAAACACCAAAATAATGAATCTAACACAAGCGCCAAATCATGTCCAATTGCCAAAATTGCCTTTCATTTTTTAAGTTTTAATGTCTATGGTTTTAAAAAATTGTAATCAAATTAAATTATTTAAATTATTGAACCAATTTGACCCAAATCATTTAAACACAATTCGGCTCGATTGGAACTACGTTTTTACATAATTTGTTCCTAAAAAAATCATATAACATTATCAAAAAAAATTTAACTTATCATAAATTTCTGAAATCCTAATTTCTGATTTACAATTCAAAACCCTAACCCTAATTCATGATTTCACATTCAATTGAAACCCCAGAAAATTTTCACAATTCAAAACCACAACATTTTAAGCAGAGTGATGATCATAGTGTGTTTTTAGTGGTACCTAACATGCATGGATCTATATGGAAGATCTATTGACCTATTTGCATGATCAAATTTATACCATAATATAAATATTATTCTTTTACTTCATTTTTTATCATTTATGTCTTTTTAATCACACAGCCTTTCATCATTCTCTTATAACAACTACCAGTCTGAAGCCCTAACCCTAATTTCTGATTTCACAATTCAAAACCCTAATTTCTTTTTTGTATCCTAATTTCAGATTTCACAATTCAAAACCTTAATTTCTGAAACCCTAATCATATTTCTGATTTCACAATTATAAACCCTAATCCTAATCCTAATTTATGAATTCTGACTTCACAACATTTTACATTCATGAACACTATTCTACCCACATTATACCTACATTCACAAATATAAATAACACAATAACGCATAAAGCAGATCAACAAAGAGAGACGACGCCATATCAATGAGAGGAGCAACCCACGGACGAGAGAGAGTGAGAGCAGAGAGAAAGTGTGAGAGCAGAGAGAGAGAGAGAGAGAGAGAGAGAGAGCAGTAAGAGCGAGAGTGAGAGCAAGGAGCGAGAGTGAAGTCGAAAAAGGTTAAGTGTAACACAGCGTGATTGCAAATTACGGGGCAGGGGAGATTATATAAGTTTTAAAAGTGTGGTTACGAACTACGCTTTCATTTAAAAGGAAAATTTTTTTGGTTAAAAGCGTGGTTCGCAACCACGTTTTCAGAAGAAATTTTTTTTTGGTTAAAAACGTGGTTCACAACCACGTTTTCATTAAAAAAAAAATGCCTGGTTAAAAGCGTGGTTCACAACAACGCTTTCATAAAAAAAAAATTTAATTAAAAGCGTGGTTTATAACTACGCTTTCTTAATTAAAAGCGTGATTCTGAAACGCGCTTTTACGATTTCAGAAATTTTCCACACAACAGGCACAAAAACATTGAAAGCATGGTTGTGAAACACGTTTTAGCCTAATTTAAAAATTCCGTCCAAACTAAACCTACTTTGGGAATTACGTTAGTAATTTGGCTTATTTTGAGAAATGCCTCAATTTATAAACATAAATAAAAAAAGAAAAAGGAAAAAAAAGGGTAAACGTTACCGAACGCTAATTCCTGATTGGAAAATAGATAGTCGAAGTCTGGAGAGTAATTCCTGACCTGATTGTAAAATAGTCGAAGTCTGGAGGAGGCCCTTCTAGGTGAAGAGTTGTGAAAAATTTCCAGTCTCAAATTCTCTTGATCCTTGTTTGTTTTCATTTTCCCGAGGGAATGGCCAGAAATTTGGGATTTCTGGTTCTAATACTATCTGTAATCTTTGTATGCGAAGCTGTGATAGTTCATCCCATCTCGGAGTCTCACCGATTTGCTGCATTAGAGCTCTTCACGCCACTCCATGGATCTTTTGGAAGGTCAAACTAAACCCTAATTAAACCCAACTTTCTTTTGATTTACTTGTAATGATCATAAGGGCTTGATCTACTGCTCCTTCATTATTTCTGTAATTGAAAAACCCAGGTCTCTTTCTTTGTTTTTGTTTTTGGTTTTTTTGGTGTGTCCTTTTCGTTCCCGTGTTTGTCTATAAGAAATCAAGTGGTAGTGTTAGATACTGGGTTAATTGTCAAAAAAGTTTAATTTGATGTCTAGTTTTTTTGTTTGGGTCTCATTCTAAATGGATTTTTATTAATTTCACTGATTACAAACAATGTGATCCTATTTATGCGGTCCGGGATTTCAAAACGATCAATTCAGCCAAACTTATCTTGTTCCACATATGAATATACTGGTTTTCTAACAATATAACCACATCATAGTTATATATTGTCATGAATTGTTAAGTTGGTATCTATCATAGTTGCCAAATACACTATCTGATATGATTTATTTATTTATTTTTTCCCTTATGCAGTGATAATTTAAATAAATATTTTTTGTACATATAATGCATTTACATCGGGCTTCAGACAGTATTATTGGCATTTTCACTAATCCATTGAACTTGAATTGTGCAATTTTAAGGCCAACAATTATCTGATTTAATGTTATATGTTTACAGCTTAGAAGAAGCTTCTGAAGCTTTAAGAACATTTGAGATTCTTGGAATTGGGAAAGATCTTAACATAAGGGATTCTACTTGTCCCTCTGTGGTGGATACACTTGGGTCTTCGTCTTCAAGTTTAAAGGATTTGTTCTATGCACTGAGAGTCAATAAACTATTAAAATGCGAGATTAATGAAGAAGTCTTTGCGGTAACTTTAAGCTTTGGGATTGATTAGTTTTCTTAGTTTGAAATTGACTTCTATTTGAAATATCGCCTACATGCTGAAATATTACATTGATCTTTGTCTTCTTTCTCTTCTAGGGCATTGTTTCAAAACTTAAAGCATCTATCCATGAAGCAAATTCATTACTCGACTTCTACTATTCCATAGGAAGTTTGAGGCTTATTAAGGTAATTAATACACTGAAACAATGATGTAATTTTTACCTCATTTTGACTTAAGATCTTACCATGTTTCTGCTTCATACATGTGGCCTGTGAAGGAGTTTTCTTTTGGGTTCTCATTATATGATATAGTATACTCAGGCTGTTAAATGACAAATTTCTTTTAACTTTTAGTATCTTTAGCGGAGCCTTTGCTATCCTCTTTTAGGATTTTAATATACCCCTGACCATTGTTTTCTTTCTATGATATTGTTTTTGATTGATTTTTTGTGCAGGATCAAACTTCTGAAGTTGATGTGTTTCTCGTTGATGCTGATGAAATTTTCAAATCTATAAAGGTTGGTATCAATACTATATGGCATGATATTGGGTAATTCACTCATTCGATTGGTGTATGTGGTGTTTGTGAGTACTCTTTCCATGGCTTTCCTAGAGTACAAAACTTGTTTTGTGTATGCTTGAGTTTATGTTAAATTTTTTTGACAGGCACTCAGCCAAAGTGATGGAAGGTGGCGCTATAGCTCAAACAACCCTGCATCGAGTACTTATGCTGCTGGTAATGGTTTGTCTCTAATGTGTATTATTATCCTGTTTTTCTAGTAGTATTGACTACCATAATTTAACATCTGCAGTATGTTGTTCACAATTTATGATTTCAGTGTTTAGGTATTAATTTACCTTGTTCATACCAATCTTGGGTTTATTAATTCTTGCAGGATTAGCACTTGAAACTCTTGCTGGAGTTGTCTCATTAGCAACTTCTGAGATTGATCAATCTCTGGTGAGTTGAGCTCTATTATAAGTTCTGCTCTGGAAAAATGTGTATTCTAACATCAAAACAGTGTTGTCCATTTTAAATTTATAAAAAGAAAAGATGTGTTACATTTGTTGGTTCATCTCTCCTGGTTTTAGGGAATTCTACAATCTTGTGCTTTGAGCTTTGTACCGATGCTTACTGTAAAGTTCTTTCATATTAAAATATGCCATGTGATGATATTAAAGTCATACTTGTCTGAATTCCTGGCTATTTCTCATGAATGATTGACTGTTAGGTCGTAGGACATTGTAGCTTTGCATGTGTTTTTGTTTGGTAGAAACAATATCTAGATGTGGAAACTATGTATATATATATATATATATATTAGCCATAGTTGTCAAATCGGGATTCGAATTGTGAATCGAAATGGACTTGTATCGAATCTCGAATCGAATTGAATTGCATCGTAAAGATTCTGTTACTTTTTTTTAAATTACATAAAAAAATATATCTACACATTTAGATATTAAATATATATAATAAATATGAAATATTTAGACTTAAATTAATGAAAATCAGTGTGTTTGGTTTGAGTTTTCTGGATTAAGTTTTTTGAAAACTGAGTTTTTTGGTTTTCGTGATTTTTTGTTTTTAGTGAATATTTTTATTTTTAAACTTTTTTTTTTTACTTTTTTAGATGCATCTTACTTAGATGTATCTAAAAAGTAAAAAAATTGTGAAAAAATATTTTAAAAAATTAATAAATACATAAAAATATAAAAAAAATGTACTGAATTCTTGTATTTTTGGTATTTAATGAATTTTTAAAATATTTTTTTTACAATTTTTTTACTTTTTAGGTGTATTTATGTTAGGTGTGTCTAAAAAGTAAAAAAATTGCTTAAAATATTAAAAAAATTTAGTAAAAACAAAAAACACGGAAAATAAGAAAGTAGAATTTTTTGAAAAGTGTTTTTGGAAAAATGGAACCAAACAAGCTGTTTTTGAATGATGAACACGTGGTCTAGGTAAAAAATTAGCACAGGTTCCCATGTTCACTACTTTACTATTTCCTTTTTAGATATTATTTCTTATCAACCATTATTAATAAAGAAAGCAAACAAAGACAAACTTTCAACTTCCATGTAACAATAACTCAACAATAATGTTTTTAACTTTTTACAAGGTTAAGAAACCAAAATTGAATAAAATTGAAACTCAATAAAAAATCTCACTTGATGTCATAAAAAAATTCCTTCTGTAAATGCAAGCACTTGGATAAAATTGAATATTTGAGAGTAAATTGGGAGAGAGAAAGTCCAAAGATGGCATATAGTAATCCTAAAGACCTTAAAAAAGTTGTGTAAACCCTTTCTAACAATAAAAAATCAAAAAAGAAAGCCAAACATTGATTTTAGCGAATCGAATCGATACACGATTCACTGATTTGGTTCAACGATTCACCGATGATTCACAGCTATTTGCGATTCATGCAATCTGTTTGTATCGATTACACATTGAATTGAATCAAATCGTACGATTCTAATAACAGTAGTAACAAAGGAAATTTCTTAAAACTGAGAAAAATAGGAATACAACAGAGTTCAGAAAGGCAAAAGGTCCTCTAAGGAGAAAATAAGCAAAAACAAAAATTACAAATCACAAATAGCTCTTCAATCTCTAGAAATAAAAAACATAGGAATCCTCAAATGGGATGTCATTGAAGCCTGAAAAGAGGACAAATAATAAATCCTATCCCATATTCCTTCTACATCTTCAAACTTATCTTGCTGAGTTTTTGCATTCCTTTCCAACCAAGCTTAAATTACAACTTCCAAGAACTTAGGTCTTCTTAATGGACCCAAAACCTTTGTAATCAACGATGAGCACATGCAACTGGAGTTGTGCAATCAATTTTTTTTCACCAATGGAAGCAATCTATGTCATAATGCCACAGCCATAAGGCAATGCAAAAATAGTTCAAATCTAGATGGTCAATGACTCAATGCTCTCCCCACTCCCTTCACAGATAATACACCACTGTGAAAGTAAACAACAATTGGGCCTCATCCTGTGAAATATGTCATTACTAGTATTGAGTTTGAAATGAGCCATAGACCACGCAAAAGCTCTGTTATCAGAATCTTACGATTCGCGATTCGATTCACGATTTGATTCGTAATATTTACAAAATCGATACGAATTTAAGGGTGAATCTATTTTGGAAGTGAATCTCTAGTGAATTGCACGATTTACAATCGATTCACGATTCAATTTGTTTTTTACGATTCATGCAATTTTTTAAATTATTATGTCCGACATATTTTCGACTCTATTTTTCCTCCATCTTTTTAGTAAAAATGATATAATACAACTTCTAATAGCGTTTAATACTAGCATATATATGTGATTTGTTGTTATTTTAGTGATCATGAAGTTTTTAATAGGATCTAATTAATTTTAGTCAGACCCAACATACGTTTAACCTTTCTTCTCATTTTTTTTTTCCTTTAAAAAATCGTAATATATCTTCTAAAGATGTTTAAATTAAAATTACACTATGAATTATCTATTGCTATTTTATTAAATTAAATATTACATCTATAAGGTCAGTTATACTTTTTAAAATATTTTAGGCTTTAAAAAAAAATTTCTAAATGATTCTTTCTTATTATTTGCTCACTGTTACTTAGAAAATTATGTATGCTTATTGTCCAAATATTAATATCGTTGTTAATTATTGTTACTTTAAAAATTGATAGTTTGTCTATTTGATTATTATTTTTATTAAGAATGGTTGATAAGAAATATCTAAAAAAGAAAAAAAAAAAGGTAAGATGGTGATCTTACATAGGAACGTTTGTTAACTTCTTACTTATTAAACTACGTGATTATTATTCAAAATAACATTTTTATTGATTTAAGTCTAAATATTTTATATTCATAAGATATATTTAACATCTAAATGTGTAAATATATGTTTTTAAATAATTTAGAAGAAGTGACCGAATCTTTACGATTCACGATTCGATTCGATTCGCGATTCGGTACGAGACCATTTCGATTCACGATACGAATCCCGATTTGACAACTATGCGCAAAAGGATGAGATTAGGGGTCCAAGGCTCCATCCGTGGTCACATTTTTTGTGTGGACCAACTTCTCATGAGAAGATCCTGTCTATAGATAATTTGATTAGGACACATTTGTGTATCTCTGAAGGAAGAACTAAAAGGGAGAGTGAGACCCCAATAGAAATGGTGGAAGGATTGAACTTTACATCTCCAAATGTCCACTGAACATGTCCTTTTATACTAGGCTGTTCTTTTTCATTTATCTGCCTGTGGACTCGTTTAGATTTATGCTAGTTCTTATCTTTCATACTTGGATCTCTTTGATTGCTGATGTTACTTCTGAAATGGTTGCATAAAATGTTTTGAGGTTTTTTTTACATATTTAGATCTGACAGTTGTTACTATTTCCAGATTGGAACGCTAAAAAATGATATAGCGAAGCTTTTCGACAGTGCTGAGAAATATGGTATGTGTATACATTGTCGTTTAACCCAAAAATTCTTCATAAATTGATTCTCATATTTACTTCAATGATGCATGTGAGATTTAAGTTTGTTTCTTTTTATATGATGTGCTTGCTCCACCAAAACCACCACTACACTTGCATTCTTTATTATTTTTTTCCTGTTATCTAAGATTCCAAAAGTGTCTGGTTGCACCCATTAGGTAAATGATTTGCCTTATGAAGTGTTAATTTGATGAATTCTATGTCTTCCTTTTTAGCTTCTTGAGGTTATACACATCCGAAAACTCCATTTTACTTCTAATGTTTATACTAAGAAGGAACTCACATAGCTTGGTTGATTATTGCCTTTTGGTCTAGTCAGTATCGTTTGGGTGATAGTCATAGTACTATGATTTTCCCCAGTTTTTAATATGTGCTTGCTGATCCTCTTCGCAACTCAATGTGAAAATGATCTTCTACTCAACTTGATGGGAAAACAAATGCTTCCCCCAAATAGCGTGATATGGCCTTAGATTTCATCTAAAAAATGAATAATCGAGTAAATATAAAATAAGAAATAAGGATTCTCTCATTAAATAATTCTACATTTTGCTTTGTTTTGTCATGTTCTTATAGTTTTTTGGGGATAGTTTTAGTCGATTATCTATTGATAACTTTAGGACACTGATGACTGAATGAATAACTGAAGAGCGTGTGAAACATCTAATCATGTAACATTTCGTTTTCTAATATCCAGCATTGATTTATAAAGACCTTATGTTTTTGTTTTTATTTTTTATTTCATCTTATTCTGAATGTACCTCCTTGCCTACTGTAGATGATGGGGCCTACTACTTTGATGAGAAACTAGTTGATGCACCTGAACATCAGGGTCCTCTTTCGGCTACTTCGTCAGTAGTTCATGGGCTGACAGCTTTTGCAACATCTACTTCTGAAAGTTTAAATGTGTGCAGAAGAATACTCTTTTGGAGTGTATTAGTGCTTTCATATTTGCTTTGCTAAAATTATAGTCTAAAGATTTTGGTTTTGAATTTTCCAGCTGCCAGGGGCCAAAATATTGGGTTTGGCAAAATTTTTTCTTGGCATTGGAATTCCTGGCAATGCCAAAGACTTCTATAACCAAATTGATGCATTAGCTTGCTTGGAAAGCAATCGGTAACTACTTGAATCCCATTCTTTCTTTCTTGTGAACTATGTCTGTATTATGACACTAGATTGTGCAATTTGAGTATGATTGTGTTGTTTGTTAGGAGAAAAACAAACTTAGGGCTGTGATTAGAATACCACCCCCTTTTATATTAAAAAAATAACTTACAATGGAAGCCTTTTAGGCGAGAAAGGAAATACAATATTGCTATAATGGTAACACTCTCCTTCAAGCTGGTGCAAAAATATCTCTCATTCGCAGTTTGCTAAGAACATCATAGAATGATTTACTCCTGACTCCCTTGGTGAGAATATCTGTTAGTTGTTCGCCAGACTTCACAAAAGGAGTACAAATGGTGCCACTAGTGAGTTTTTCTTTGATGAAGTGACGATCAATTTCAACATGCTTCGTCCAGTCATGTTGAACTAAATTGTGAGCTATGTTGATAGCAACCTTGTTATCACAATATAGTTTGATTGATTTCCAAATCACTCGACAGCAGCCTGATCCACAAGAGTTCGCACACACCTTGTGCCATAGTTCTAAACTCTGCCTCTGCACTAGACCTTGTTACCACATTTTGTTTCTTGCTCCGCCAAGTTACCAAATTGCCTCCAACAAAGGTACAATATCCTGATGTAGACTTTTTATCAGTTATTGATCCTACCCAATCAGCATTTGTATAAGCTTCACCTGAAGATGATCATGCTTGGAGAAGTATAGACCCTTTCCAGGTGAAGATTTTAAGTACCCAAGGATGTGCATAACAACATCCAAGTGTGCCTCATGAGGAGTATGCATGAACTGGCTAACTATGCTGACAGCAACAACAGCAATAGCAATGTCGGAATGAGAATGAGATAAATAAATGAGCTTACCTACAAGTCTCTGATATCTCTCCCTTTCAACAGCAGCTCCCCCCACTATCATCACTAAGTTTCTGACTGGGTTCTAGTGGCGTCACAAGCTTTGCTTTCAAGCATCCGAGTTTCCTTTAGTAGGTCAAGAACATATTTTCTTTGATAGATAAAATTTCCATCATTGGATTGAGCAACCTCAATACCTAAGAAATACTTTAGAGTCCTCTTTTATTTCAAACTCACTTGCCAAATACTTCTTCAACGGAGTCATGTCCTCAACATCATCTCTTGTAATCACTATGTCATTCACATATACAATGGAAGCTATAGTCTTACCATTTGAAGAATGTTTAACAAACAAGGTGTGATAAGCTTGACTTTGTCTGAAGCCATATTTAAGTATTGCCTGTGTAGATCTCTCAGGCCAAGCTCTTGGAGACTATTTGAGACCATATAGTGATTTTCGGAGCCTACACATCTTACCCTCTGTTTGAAGATCTTCAAAGCCAGGAGGAATGTCCATATACACATCCTCTTCTAGATCACTATGTAAGAAATCATTCTTCATATCAAACTGGTGAAGAGGCCAATCAAAATTAGCTACAAGAGAGAAATATTCGAATTGAATTCATTTTCACAACTAGGGTAAATTTCTCTTGATAATCAACTCCATAGGTTTGAGTAAAGCCTTTCGCCACAAGCCGAACTTTATAGCGCTCAATTGATCCATCTTCAATCATGGCATGTTTCCACTTAGGAGTGGCAAAAGCATCCTGAAAATGATCAGGGTATACTAACAAAGGAAATTTTTGACACAAATACTCTATATGAGGGTGACAAATTAGAATATGATACAAAATTAGAGATAGGATGTTGAGAACAAAACCTCACACTCTTCCGGTGGCCAATAGGAATATCAAGATCTGTGCATTCAGGATTATCAGAGTTACCTGGACTCTCATTAGTTGAAGGAGATAGCAGTGGAGGATCAGGAGAAATGGTCTCTTGGATCCAAGCTGTGAAGCATGGGTACTCCGAAAATGTTGCCGTACTCATATCAGGTACTTACCGGGTACTGGTACTCGTACTGATAAGGTTGCATGTGTACTCGACATATGTGCCGGTTAATTTTTATATATTCTTTGGCAGTTGGGTACTTCATGGGTACATCGGGAGCACACCAAGCTATGGGACATTGGTAGGGATACGTTTAATTTATTAGAGAGTTCTTATTTTACTTGAAATTGCAAATCCTTTACTTGATGTGCTATAGATGAAAGAAGTATTATTCAATGATGAAGCTCATGGAAGTGAAAACTAAAACTTCAATTTTTTAAATTTTGCTTAGCTTGCTTTTGGAATGAAATTTTATTTTGTAATTTCTCCTATTTAATGGCATTAAAATAGTTTTATAGACTTTGTTTTGGTATTGGTATTGTTGAACTATGATTTCTCTTTTGGTTTTGTATTTTCTCCTTTTAGTTTTAGTATTGAATTTTGATTTGTAGATTGAATCTCAAACTATAAATTATAAAAAATAAAAAACTTATTGACGTACCACAGCCATACTCGTATCTTATTTTTTTTTAGGTCTTGCCGTATCGGTGTACCAGTACCAATATCCGTAACCGCACCTGTGCTTCATAAGTAATTTGATGTCTTGTTTTGTTCCTGACATAAACTTTTCCTTGAATGTATCAACGTATGTATTTCCAATAGCTGGTTCACATTGTGGTTCACCTGCTATATCCTTAACAACTGGTAAGGGTTCAAAAACAGGTAATAGTCTAGGAATCTCTTCACACCAAGGCTCTCCTTGAAGGGATGATTGGGAAACCGGAGAGGACAAGAATTAGGACTGACTC
This sequence comes from Camellia japonica, assembly GCA_030407325.1. Taxonomy (NCBI): domain Eukaryota; kingdom Viridiplantae; phylum Streptophyta; class Magnoliopsida; order Ericales; family Theaceae; genus Camellia; species Camellia japonica. Next base: position 98,748,151 of record JAPPVO010000007.1, read on the forward strand.
AAAGAATGTGACATCCATGAACATAAACCACTTACGAGAAGGAGAATGATAACACTTATACCTCTTTTGAGTAGGTGAGTACTCAAGAAAGATACATTTAATAGAACGGGAATCCATTTTTCCACGAGAAGGGGAATGATTGTGAACAAAACAGACACACCCAAACATTTTGAGGGGAAGAGAAGACATGGATTGAGAGCCTAAGAATACTTGAAGAGGGGTTTGTTTTTGCAGCACTTGAGTAGGAAGTCAGTTGATAAGATAGGCAATGGTAAGAACAATGTCACCCCAGTAAGACCAAGGTACATGTATAGAAAAGCTCATGCAGCAATATCAAGAAGATGATGATTCTTGCGTTCCGCAACCCCATTTTGTTGAGGGGTATTGCTGAGGGGTATTGATGAATAATGCCATAAGTGCTGAAATATTTCCCTAACCCTGAATTAATTTACTCACCCCCATTATCAGAACGCAGAATTTTGACAACCCCAAATTGGGTGCGAATCATCTGATGAAAGGTTTGAAACACATTGAAAATCTCACTCTTTTCTTTTAGTAAATACACTCAAGTAGTGCGAAAAAAATCATCAATGGAGGTGACAACCCATCTATGACTTTTTAATGAAACAACACGAGAAAGACCCCAAACATCAGAATGAGTAGTGTTATTAAAGGCGTGCGTAGGCGTGCGCAGGCGTGCGCCTAGGCCCAAGTCCCAGTCCCATCCAGGCCCAAGGTTTGTGCCTTGTAGTGTTCCAGGCTAGGCGATTTCGATAAGGTGCGCCTAGGCCTAAGTCCCGTCCAATCCCAAGGTTTGCGCCTTGTAATGTTCCAAGCCAGGCGACTTCGATAGCACCTGACTAGGAATGGCAACGGGGCGGGGCGGGGCCGGGGATCACCCTCCCCGTCCCCGATCCCCGATGGTGGAAATTTCCCCGTCCCTGGCCCCGATCCCCGACGGGGTACCTATCACCGCCCCCGCCCCTAACGGGGATCGGGTTTCCCCGACCCCGAAAACTCCCCGGCCAAAAAAATAAATAAATTCAACTCATCTCATCAACTACAACATCAACATCATCGACAACAACAACAACAACAACATCATCATCTTCATCATCTAACACATTAAGCATATCTAAGCTTCGCCGATAACAAAAAAAAAAAGACAGATCTGAGCTTCATCATCTTAATCATCTAACACATCATCTTACATATTAGATCATCAACAACAGATCTGAGTTTATTTATCCCAAAAAAAAAAAAAACAGATCTGAGCTCAACATCTTCATCTTCATTTTCATTATTTTCCAGATCTGAAGAACAAAAGCAAAAATCAAAGAGAGAGAGAGAGTAACTAGTGAGGAGGAGATACCGTGAGAGAGAGGAGAGGCGTTTCCGCCGTGATGCTGGTGAGAAAGAAAGGATGAGTCGTCGCCGTCGTATGTGTGAGAGAGTGGGAGGATCGGCGGTGGGGAAGCACAGCAGCGGTGAGGGAGGAGCGTCGTTGGTGAGAGAGAGGAGAGAGCAGCAGCGTGAATATGAGTGAGTGTTGAATATGAGTGAGGTCTGGTTTAGGTCTGGTTTTTATATATATAAGGGTAAATTTGTAAATTTACTTAGGGGAACAAACCGGGCGGGGGGGGGGGGCGGGCCGGGTACGGGGCTTGGACAGTTATTCCCGTCCCCGGCCCGAAATTGATCGGGGATTGATTTTTTAATACCATCCCCGTCTTCGCGGGGATATTTTTCTGGGGAAAACCACTTAATTCGGGGTCAGGGGATCAAGTCCCCGTCGGGCCGGGTTCAAATTGCCATCCCTACACCTGGCTGGCCTAAGGCTTGCGTCTTGAGGGCTTTTTTTATTGTTGCTTTAATTGTTTGTTTTTTTTTTAAATCTTCCATTGATTTAATATGGTGTAGCTACAGAAGATCCCTACTGTTATTATAGATGCTAATATATTGGGCATTTAACCCCAAATCATTGATAAAAGAAAAATTAGTTCTAATTCCTAATCTCCAAAAAACACTAATGTTTAACATTTCATTTTGTTTATGTTGAACTCTAAATTATTTACTTATATTAAATTATATATTTTTTTCAGTACAAGGTGCGCCTCACTTTGGTGAAGCTTGCGCCTTGCCTTGTGCCTTGATCCTTGAGCCTAGGTTCTAGGAGACCTTGGTGCCTTGGTGCGCCTATCGCCTTTAATAACACTAAATGAATCAATGAAAAATGAACTAAACTTTTATTAATACTTGGAGCAAAAGAAACTCGGTGTTGTTTGTCAAGTTGACATGACTCACAATAAAATTTAGAAACATTATTGTTCATAAAAGGAGGAAATTGTTGAATGTATTGATGAGAAGAAACATTATTGTTCATAAAAGAAGAAGGAAATTGTTGAATGTATTAGAGAGAAGAAGAAGAAGAAGAAGAAGTAGAAGTTGTTACAGAAGCATAACGAGAGAGTGGGAGAAGCTGCTGTATATTTTTTGATTAAAAAACATAAGGTTCCCCCCTTACACACAACTATTTATAATAATAAGAATAAGACATAAAGACCAAACTACTCTTAACATTTAACACTCCCCCTCAAGTTGGTGCAAAGATGTCTCTCATGCCCAACTTGTAATAAATGGGGTGAAAGACTTTACTACTAAGATCCTTAGTAAAAGCATCCGCCAGTTGATCTTCAGATTTAACAAAAGGCATACATGTCACACCCTTATTCAATTTCTTCTTAATGAAATGTCTGTCAATCTCAATATGCTTAGTTCGGTCATGTTGAACAGGATTGTGCGCAATACTAATTACAACCTTGTCACAATACAAAGTTATGGGATCACTACAATCAAGCCCAATATCACTCAACAAAGATTGAAGCCACATCAGTGCACATGTTCCATGTGTCATAGCTTTGTATTCAGCTTCAGCACTAGATTTGGATACTACTGTCTGCTTTTTACTTCGCCAGGTGACTAGATTTCCCCCTACAAAAGCACGGTAACCGAAGGTAGAACGTTTGTCATCTATAGAGCCTGCCCAATTTGCATCTGTGAATGCTTCCAACCTCAAGTGACCATGATTAGAGAACAAAATTCCTTTTCCAGGGACAGATTTAAGGTACTTCAAAATGCGATAGACCGCATCCAAATGAGTTACACGAGGATCATGCATAAACTGACTCACTATCCCAAATGCATAGGCAATATTTGGCTGAGTATGAGATACATATATCAGTCTTCCCACAAGTCTTTGGTACTTTTCCTTCTCCACAAGCTTACCAACCCCACTACAAAGATGATGATTGGTCTCAATCAATGAATCAGTTGGTCTACAGCCAACTTGCCCATTTGTTCAAGAACATCTAGAATGTACTTCCTCTGAGAAATAAAGATGCCTTTATCAGATTTGGCAACTTCCATCCCAAAAAAGTACCTCAACGGACCAAGGTCTTTGATCTTAAACTCCTTGGCTAACTGCATCTTGAGATGAGTCACCTCTTCCTCATCATTACCTGTCACAACTCTGTCATCCACATATACAATAAGTACTGTTACCTTATGTACATTGCGTTTGACAAACAAAGTGTGATATGCATTGCTTTGCTTATATCCAAATCCCAGCATTGCCTTTAGGAATCTACTAAATCAGGCTCGAGGAGATTGTTTCAAACCATACAAAGCCTTCTTCAATCTACAAACCTTTCCAACTGTAGTCTGAGATGAGAATCCTGGAGGTACATCCATATATACCTCCTCCTCCAAATCCCCATGAAGAAAGGCATTCTTCACATTTAGTTGCTGTAAAGGCTATCCCAAATTAGCAGCACACGAAAGAATAGCTTGAATGGAATTCATCTTCGCTACAGGAGCAAAAGTTTCTTGATAGTCTATTCCATATGTCTGGGTAAAGCCTTTGGCCATTAGTCTTGCTTTGTACCGTTCAATCGTCCCATCTGCATTGTGCTTAATGGTGAACACCCACTTACATCCAACTGGTTTTTTTCCATTAGGAAGAGACACCAACTCCCAAGTGTTGTTTTTACTCAAAGCTCGCATCTCTTCTACGATAGCTACCTTCTACTTAGGATCATTTATAGCTTCTTTCCAACCCTGCAGAATGCACACAGAAGAAAGAGACAAAACAAAGGCATGATATGTAGAAGACAACGAATCATATGACACAAATTTAGAAATGGGGTGTTGAGTACAGGCTCTAACCCCCTTTCTAAGAGCAATAGAAAGACTTAAATCATCAGTAACAGGGCTATCAACAACTGGTGAAGAAATAGGCTGAGGATCATTATCTGTAGAGTTAGTGGAAACTGGGTATCAAACTGGCAGGAGAGATAATGATTGACTAGGTGGCACAAGAGAAGCCTGTTCTTTCTGACGCCGTGAATAAGTCTTAAGATTAGCTCTGTCCAAACGACCACCGAGATCAGTCTCATCAACAGGAATCTTAGGCTCCCCCTCCCCACAAATAATAGCCCGCTGATTAGGAAGGAAAAAAGACAATTCATGCTGATATGATGCCGCCTCATCCGCAATCTCATCTGTAACCTAGGAAGCACGGATACCGATACGGGTACGATACGATACGGATACGGCGATACGACAAAATTTGAAAAACTAGGATACGGGTATGGCGGGGAGTAAAAAAATATTATTTTTAATAATATAGCATGTATAAAAATAAAAAATAAAAAATAAAAAAGAAGAGTCAAAATTCACCTAATAACACAAATTCTGAAAATTTAATTTTTTTTAAAAAAAGAGTCAAAATTCACCTAATAATATAAATTCTGAAAATTTAAATTTTAAATAAAAAGAGTTAAAAAAAAGAAAAAAGAAAAATAAAGTCAGAACTATTATCCTAATATCTCAAAACATAAGAAAAACAAAAAAATAAATAAAAATCAAAACAGGAACTGGGAGAGAGAAACAGTGAGATCAAACAAGAGGGACTGAGAGATCGAGCGAGAGGGAGAGAGAGAGACCAAGAGATCGAGCGAGGGGGAGAGAGAGAGGAAGCGAAAGGAAGAGGGAGAGAGGACGAACTTGATCGACGATGACTCCTCGTCTTCCTTGCTGCTACCTGCTGTTCGCGAACCTTCCTTGCGATAGAGACGATAGAGACGACGACTCCTTCTCTTGCTGCTGCTGTTCGCGAACCTAGGGCTTGGAGGTTGGTTGATTTTTTTTTGTTTTATTTTACATTATTTTGTTATTTTACAGTTTAACCCCATTAGAAGTTTTTGAAATTATTTTTTCACCCCGCCGTATCCCGAAAGTATCCTGAACGTATCTTGAAGTATCCTAGCGTATCCCAAACGTATCCGAAATTTAAAAAATTAAAAAAAAATATGAGATACTTCTTTGCCGTATCTGATACGTATCCCGTCGTATCGGACGCGTATCCGTATCCGATACGTATCCGACACGCGTACGGGGCTTGTTTTGGAGTATCCGTGCTTCATAGTCTGTAACACTCTCCCCCTGAGGAGATAGCGGAGGACACAGGAAAAAAGACTCAGATTCACAGAAGGTGACATCCATACTAACATACAGCTTACGAGTGTGAGGGTCATAGCATTTGTAGCCCTTTTGAGTTATAGAATAACCAAGAAAGACACACCGACAGACCAAGGTCTTTGATCTCAAACTTCTTGGCTAACTGTATCTTGAGGACGAACAACACGACCACGACCACGACCATTGCCTCGAGTAGGCCGGCTATGCAACTTCCAACAGTGCTCTTTATCATGTCTATCTTTCCCACAATAATCACACTTCAACCGGTCCCGATCAACCAAGGGACCCTGACCACCACCCAGAGGCTGACTAGGCTGAGTGTCATGTGACTTTGGGGCTGCAACCATTGCTGACCGATCCTGAATAGGGGCATGTACCATAGCACTATGACGACTCTCCTCCTACTGAACCAATGCATAAGCCTTGCGCAGCGTGGGAAACGGAGAGCGACCTAACACCTGAACCCGTATCTAATCATATTCCAAAGTCAGGCCAGCAAGAATGTCATACACCCGCTCCTTCTCCACAGCCTGCTAAAACATAGTGGCATCCGTGGAGCAAATTGGTTGGAAACTCTGATAGTAATCGAGCTTTTGCCATAAACCACTCAACTCCGCATAGTAAACTGCAAGAGAGCGATCCTTCTGATCCAAGCCCCTAATCTTATTTCTTAATTCATAGGCCTGTGCATCATTACCCTGTTGAGAATACATCTGAGATATAGTTATCCAAATCTTGTGAACAGTATCCATCAACTGAAAAGTCCGACTAATGGTAGGCTCCATAGAATTGATTAGCCAGGTCATAACTAAAGCATTCTCAGAAATCTATTGAGCAGATAAAGCACTATCCTCAGTAGGTTGCTGGGTACTACCAGAAATATAGCCAGTTAAACGCCGGGCGACAATGGCAAGACTGCAGGAGCGGGACTAAATCAAGTAATTGGTACCATTAAGCTTGACTGGACTAATGTGGAGATAAGGACTATCACCAAGAGTCATACCACGACTCAGTTCACTATCCTCTTTGCCCTAAGAGTCTTGACCTTCGCTGGCAGCCATTAGATGAGAGAAAGATGGAGCAGAAACACAAGTAGGATATCAAACAAATCTAGAAAACACCTAACTAGGACAGCAACTCACCTTCTAAGGATGAAACAATGCAAGATAATCTCAGAACAAAGCAACCAGATCAATTAGAAGCCCAAAAACTGAAGCAGACCATCCGAAATACAGGAAAAAGCCAAGGTAGTGGCCAAAATACATCAAACCAGGGACAGCAAACCACGCTAGGGTTCTAGTCAACTCCCCAAGAGGTGAGGGGAAGGGGAAAAACTAACCAAAAAAGGTTCAAACAGTGACTTTCGAAAATTCACCCAATTTTGACGAAAAATCAAAAAAATTGGAAAAAGTAATCAATAATGACTAAAACATCAAAAAGAGATTATAGGGTGTATGCCCATTAAATTTCGAGCATACTGCAAATATTATTTTTTTTTTTGCAGATGTGCCAGGATACAAGGAGGGAAGAATGAGAGGAACAATCTTTAAGGAGGAAGATATTGCTTTGATACCATGTTGAATGTATAGATGAGAATAAGAAGAAGAAGAAGTTGCAGAAGCAGAACGAGAGAGAGAGAGAGAAGCTGCTGTATATTATTTGATTCGAAAACATAGGGTTTCTTCCTTACACACAACTATTTATACTAATAAGAATAAGACATAAAGAGCAAACTAACCCTAACACTTAACAGAAATAAATGCTTTAAGTAATAAAAAAGATGGATGTCTAGACGCTGGTGCCAAAGCCAAATGTCTTCCTTGGTGGTTGAAGACTGGATGATATGATGTGCCAAGTGATCTATCTGATCCAGGATGTAGAGACCATTCTCTACTCTACCATTGCCAATCATCCGCCTAGTGATTAGGTCTTGAAAAAGATAATGATCAAGAAAAAAAGATTACATTGCAATTCAAGTCCCGAGTAAGACAACTTAATGATAGAAGATTGTCAAAGAAACTGGGAACATGTAAAACTGAAGACAAAGGTAAAGAAGATGAAATATGGATTAAACCTTTCCTAGAAATAGAAGAAATGATACCAACATCAATCCTAACTTTTTCCTTACCTAAATAAGGCTTGTATTCTGAGAAAAGTTCAGAAGACCTAATCATATGATCTGAGGCACCAGAATCAATGATTCAAGGTAAAGCTTTATGGGATAAGAAAACACTTGTAGAAAAGACTAAGTTATCTGAATGGGCAAACGAAGAGGAGGATGCACCTGTAGGAGTAGAGGAAGTCCGGCGGTCCAGCAAGTGACGTAGAGCATCCTGAAACTCAGAAGTAGACATACTAGACACAACATTTGTAGATTGAATAGCAGGAGCAGAGTCAGGTGTATCAATTGCACTAGAATGATGGGCACGTGAGTTAAACCCACGTCCTCTAGACTGTTCAGAGTGACCCCTTCGACTACCAAAGCGGTCACCATGACCCCTAGATGGAGTACCATGAAGCTTCTAACATGCCTCATGAGTGTGTCTAGGCCGGCAATAGTAGTCACAGAACAAAGTATCCTTCTCAGAAGGAGTGTATGTACTACGAGACAGACGATCTCCATCTCTAGGAGGAGCAGAGACTGAGGCTGAGCGCTCTGTGGAGACAAGAGGAAGCATAGCTGAGCGGCGACTCTCCTCATTCTGAACATAGACAAATGCTTCCTAAAGGGAAGGAAGGACATTCATGCCAAGAATAGGACTTTGAACAGGATCAAACTCCACATTGAGACCCTTCAAAAATTTGAAGACCCTCTCCTGTTTAATAAATTTGTGGTAACCCATAGAATCAGTCGGGCAAATCGGCTTATAATCCTGAAAATGATCGAGTCGCTTCCAGCTATTGCTAAGAAAAGTGAAGTATTGAAGAATAGGTATCTCACCATGTATTGAATGCTCAATGGAGCGGCACAACTCAAACGTCTGTGAGAAATTCCCTTTTCGGGAATAAGTAGTAGCCACGGCCTCCCAAATGTCTTGAGCAGTATCCATGGACAAGTATCTTTCACCAATCTCTGGAACCATAGAGTGTATTAGTCATCCCATAATCAGATAATTTGTAATCCCCCACTGGTCATAACTAGGATCTGTGGTACTAGGTTCTTTGATTCTCTCATCAACATAACCCATGTCCCCCGTATTCATCAAAAAAAGTGTTATAGACATTGTGACCAAGTAAGATAATTCTGACCAGAGGTGGTGATTTTAAGGCTAGGATTGAGGTTCTTGGATGTAGTGGTCATAATAGTCTCCCCTTTAGATGCCTGGAAACTAATGGTGGATTCACTGGTATTTTCAGTCATCTCAATATACTACTATCCAAACAGCAACCTGCAACAGTCACTATTATTGGAAGAGAAAAAAACAACAGGGACAAAGGCACGTTTAATCGAATCACAAATCATGGGGAGCAGTAAGGCCATATACTTAGTCAAAGAAGAGCAATAGGGCCATATATTGACCCAAAGGAAAAGAAGAGAAGAGGAATCTTACGGTTCAATCAAACAGCCCGAAGAAGTCTTAAACAACCAAAAAATGAAACCAGCAATGGAGAGAACAGGCCAAACAAATATGATCAGACCATGGAATAAATTTTTCAGCTCCCTGTTAATCTGAGAAGCTGTCGGCAGTGCCCTAGGAGGCTGGAGAGAGAGCTGACAGGGGTTGGGGCTGTCGGCAATGCCCTAGGAGGCTAGAGAGAGGGCCGACAGGGCTTGGGTGGCTGTCGGCTGGCCCTAGAAAGCCTAAGGTAGTGCCGAAATAGGGTCTAGCAGTCACAGAAGTGTGTGGGTGATGATGGGTGGCTGCCGGAGAGAAGGGTGAGGATGTGGTGGAGCTGTGGTAGTGCCGGCAGGTGGTCTAGGGGCCAAGTCGCTCTGATACCATGTTTGTTAGGAGAAAAACAAACTTAGGGTTGTGAAATGTTACCCCCCTTTATATTAGAAAAATAAGTAACTTACAATGGAAGCCTTTTTAGGCGAGAAAGGAAATACAACTAAGCTACAACTAATAATCATAAATAAGGAAATACAATATTGCTATAATGCCAACATGTGTGTGGACTTCATTTTAGTGGGAATGTTTATTTAAGCTCTCGGAGATGCAAATTCTATTTCCCGGGTATAATGCTTGCAATTATGTGTTTAGTATTCCTTTCAATATTTTTTTGCTTGATACTAGGAAATTGAAAGAGTTAGGTTTGACAGCTTTTCCACCAAAATATGTCATGAAAATTAGTTTTACTGATTTACTTACTCCCTGCCCTGGCATTCACTAGAAATCTTTATGTTTTTTTTATTTTATTTCATCTTTTTTAAAAACTTTCTTCCAAAATTATCTGGACATTTTTTTTTATCTCTTTCTGTTACAGGGTTTCCATTCCGCTGATTTTATCTCTTCCAGCTACGGTGCTTTCACTGACTAGAGAAGACCAGCTCAAGGTTTTTCATCTCTGTTCATTTATTTCTTTGTATTTTAAGAATGTGCTTTTATTGCTTTTATGACTTATTGACAATGCGATCTTGATTATTAAGTACATGGCTTACTTCAATTTCCCTCCTTACTCCATATGTTTTGGATATCTTGTATGGTGAGTTCTTTGCCAACATGAACATATTCTCTTTTTTGGGTTGGTAGGTGAAGAATTGAGATATATGAATTCGGTCAGGATAAATTTTTTTTGTGCGTTCATTATGATAGGTCTGATTAACTAAATCTGTTTGAAAGAATACAACCACGTTTACAAGGCTACCATGATCACAAAAGTAAATGTCAAATCCAATTATGACTACCAACAGTAGAGATTGAGGAACAAAATTCCTTGTTTTGAATGATTTTTGCAATTGTAGCAACAGAATTCCATACTTTAGTGTGGTAGATTTTTAAAAAAAAGGGCCAGTCATGTCCAGGCTTTTTGATATCTGGAGTCTTTTAAAAAAAGGGCCACTTAATGGATTTTTGCAATTATGTACAACGTCAGAACACCCCCCCACACTCATAGATGTCCTCTTCTCCCAAGGTAGTTGAGTTCCATTAAGTGGCTTTTAACTCTTAGCTGTCAAGTTTCGGTCTACCTCTTGATAACCTCCAGTGGTAAACGATTCTTCCCAAGATCTAGTTTAAAGTTTAGCTTATATGGCTAAATACTGATCAGTATAATATTGTGATTATCAGGTTAGGGTGAATACTGTACTGGGATCTGCAGCGCCGCCTCTATCAGTAAAACTCATGCAAGCTTTCAATTCTGGTTCGAAGGATGCTTCTATAATCGAGAGCCAGGTGTTGCATGGACTGTTTTTTTTATTTTTTATTATCAGATGCTTATGAACGTAATTTGCCTAACTTGTAAGTTGTATCATAATGATCTTGTCATTTTCCTTGATGCAGGAACTCAAGTTTGATCAAGCAAATGATGTCCATTTCTTGGATGCATGGCCAAAGAGTGTTGATGTAGGCAATTATGTTTTTGTATTTGAGGTAATTGTATTTGTTATTGTCATTTCTTACTGATCTAAAGATCCCCACGTCTTTCCTCTCCTACTCACTATCTCATGTGTCAAAGAAGTTGATCTTCGTTTGTTTTTTATGTGCATCCTCTTTTCTTTTTTCATCCTTTTTTGGTAGATTGTGCTACAAGATTCGGAGCATAAGAAAATTTATGCCACTGGAGGCCGAACAAAAGTACCAATATATGTCACTGGAGTTATCAAAGTTGACAATGCCGAAATTGCAGTACTGGACAGTGATATTGGGAGCATAGAATCTCAGAAGAAGTATGCCACTTACTTTTTCCTTTAACCTGGATTTGTTTATGTTTTTCTTCATTTTTATCAATAGACAGTGCTGTCGATAGCTTAGTCCCCTGTTTTTTTCCACTGACATGCTTGAACCAATTCTCTTAAATGCTGCTGTTGTTCAATTACATGTTCCATAGAACACTGATATCTCTCCTTACCAATTTTTTTGAGGTTTGTGATTAATTTGAAATCTGTGACTTTTCAAACTTCGAATGTGATACTTGGTGTGAGAAAAATGCTTCTATTTCAATCAAAAGAAATATGACTTATTGATCTTTATGTGTTATTTTTCTGTATTAATGTTGTTATTCATTATATTTATTTACTTCAGCAGATTAAAATTTGCATCATGCTATGCTTTTTCTTCAGGCTAGATTTAGCTGGAGAGACTGCTCTTTCGTTATCAGCAAACCATCTACAAAAGCTGCGTTTATCATTTCAATTGACCACTCCACTTGGGTATCCATTTAAACCACATCAGGTTTGTATTCTGCTTTTGGTTTGTCTCTTAATAATGTTTTTCCTATATTAAGGTTGCTGAGAACTTTGTTTGCCTGCAGGCATTTCTCAAGTTGAGACATGAGACCAAAGTGGAGCACATCTTTGTCTTGGGGAACTCTGGTAAACAGTTTGAGATCACACTTGTAAGTTCCTCTGATCAATCAAATCTTAAATTTCATTTCCTCCTTTTTTCAAATGAAATGAACCCCCAAATCTATAGAAATTTGTAACAAGACTTTAGCATGGGTTTATTGATATGTTGCAATGCAATCTGGTCTGTCATACCATACTAACCTTAAAAAGAAATTTAATTATGAATTCAACAAGATAGTTTACCTATTAGTGATGATTAGATGTAGTAGTTTCCTTATATATGTGGTGTTTGGTCTTGTAGGATTTTCTCGGACTGGTTGAGAAGTTTTTCTATCTTTCTGGTAGATATGATATTCAACTTACTGTTGGTGATGCTGTCATGGTAAGCACTACTTTTTTTCTCATTGAATTCTATTATTTTATTTATTTGTTCATTTGTACTCACATTTTAGGTTTATTTCTCTCTAAATCTCTCTTATTTTTATTTATTTTTTTAATAATTATGAACTTTTGTTTTCAGGAGAACTCTTACTTACGAGAACTGGGACATATTGAATTAGATCTTCCAGAACCACCTGAGAAGGCTACCCGCCCTCCTCCACAAGCTGTTGATCCTTATTTGAGATATGGACCCAAAGCTGAGATAACTCATATCTTCAGGTCTCCAGAAAAGCGTCCACCTCAGGAGCTCTCTCTTGCCTTTTTGGCCCTTGTTTTCTTGCCATTCCTTGGATTCTTGGTTGGGGTAAGTCTTTGGTCCAGAGATCCTTACTGTATTTTCATTGAGTACAGACATTTTTGAATACTAGATTGTTTACGCTGCTGAATAGTAGTTTCTTGAAAACAGTGTGCCTGATAAATTGGCTGTACCAAGTTCATTTGCACATTTGCTGAATTCCTGAATGTGAATTTGGAACAATAGTGATCCCCCCTCTTCCCAAAACATTAAAAAAAGAAAAGAAAAGAAAAGAAAAGAAAAGAAAAGAAAAGGGAAAAATAGCTGTTTATTTATTTCTCTTGGGAAGGAAATATAATCAAGTGGTTGAAATATCTTCGTTAATTTGTCATCTAACTTTAAACTCAGCTATTATGTTGTTTGTGGTTACTTGTGTGCTGGGTTTTGAAGGTACTGATTTTCTCTCGTTAGTTGTTCTGCTTGATGGACAACTGTGCGTTCCAACTACTTTAAACATCCCAACTGTTTTGTGGACATTTACTTATTGCATACTTCTTGATATCTTTGACAGCTATTGCGTCTCGGCATGAACCTGAAGAACTTCCCTACAGCAACAGTATCTGCCACATTTGCCATTTTGTTCCATCTTGGCATTGCAGCAGTTCTCTCGCTCTATGTGCTTTTCTGGTTAAAGGTCTATCTCTAACGTTGCACTTGTCCTTTCTTAGACCCTTGACTGCTGGGCCAGCAGACTTGCTACTAGAAGTGTACCCTTTATTGCATGGTAGTAAAGGGTAGCATCGACTTCTTGAGTATATTTCTAAAGATTTGGATATTAAAACCATTTTCTCTCCCTGCCAGTTGACTGTAAATATTGTTATTTCTCTGCAGTTGGATCTATTCACAACATTGAAAGCACTTGGTTTCTTGGGGATCTTCTTGATGTTTGTTGGACACAAGACCCTTTCTCACCTTGCCTCAACATCAGCCAAGTTGAAATCTGCCTGATGAAATGAGAGTATGTGCTTGCAAGGACAACATTCAGTGAAGTTTGGTTGGCCATCTTAATTCAGTTTTGTTGTAGGATGCTAACTTGTTCAGTGAAGTTTAGCACACAATCACATTGAATGAAAACGCACATCCACTTGGTTTTTTACTTTCTATCAATGATGAGGGCTAACCATCCTTACGGGTTTTTAGAGAATAGCACCAAGGATAGTGGCCTATAATGAACCTAATTTATTTACTTTGGTGACTTGTTGAATCTTGTTTCTCAGGAGTTGCTTGAATTTGTTGCTTGAGAAATTTTGCCTATGAATTTATTTAGGAACCTTATGTTAAAAGAACGATAAATGATTGAATAGCAGCACATGTAGAGTTAATAAGATTGTAGTGCTGGTGTGTAGTTACTTTGAGCAATTTGACTATGCTTTTTGCTTCACCAAGAAGACCCACTTAATTATTTTAATGATCATGGCTTTATAGGACACTTTTTATGACCCCATGTTGTGGTACACAGGCTAGCCTTTATTTTAAAGCTAGTGTTTGCACTATTGTTATCCTCTTTTCCCCCCTTATCATATGCTTGTTATACGTTTAACCACCTCTGGCAACAGTGGACCTGTTAATACTTGTACCACCTGTGATTTGATTACTTCAAAATTGTTAAGCAGATTTAATTGGCTGTCATGCACATTTTGTAAGGGACTTGAGAAAGGGGTGTTGTCAATTGCCTTTTGTAGCTTTTTTATTTTTATTTTTTATTATTTAGAATCTAAAAAGGTTTATGCATTTGGTAATTGTTCAGACCTCGTTTGTTGACCTTTTCAGTTTTTAGTTTACAAAAAACAAGAAACATGTTTTCATTTATTTTTGTAAAAAACAAAAACAGAAAACTTGTTTGGTGTACAAAAATATTTTGAAAACAAATAAAAATAAAAGTGGAGAAATGTATTTGATGAGTTGCTTTAGATGGAGAGTGGCTGGATGTGCTGACCAATAGTAGTGGTGGCCGGATGTGTCCGCCAGAGATAGTGATCGGATGTTGTTGGAGGTCATAAGATATGCCTAGGGATGGCAAAACACCTTGATCAGTCCGGTCCTCAACTTTCCCAATCTTAACGGGATGAGTTCGGGAGTGATTGAATAGGTAGAGTCGAATTTTGGAGAAATTTTTGAAAAACCTGATTGGGTTCGAGTTGGGGGCTGGGCGAGAGTATTTTTCATCTGAATCTTACCCAACTCACAATTATAGTAATATATAAATAATAACATTACATATATGTGTATAATATATTTTTAAATTTTTACAGAATATATATATAAAATATCTATACAATTTACTATTGAGTTTCTATTATTATATATATAATTTAACTTTTTTGGGTGAATAGTCTATAAATAATATAATTTAATATATGTATAATATATAATACATTTTTTAAGGAAAAATTATAAAAAATATCTAGGGTTCCCTTTTAACAAATTAAACACTTTTGTCAATTTAAATCTTAAATTTTTAATTTGTTTTTAACTAAACATTTGTCTATTTTCGTAAAGTAAAATCAATAAAAAAAATTTATTTTAGTCATTAAATTCAATAAAAATGATATTTTAAACATTTTATGTATACTTATATTGAATTTAATAACTAAAATATATATTTTTTCTGTTAATTTTAATTAACAAAAATAGGCGAATGATTCATATTGAAAGCAAATTAAAGATTGGGGTTTGAATTGACAAAAGTAAAAATTAAGATTTATTTTGTTACAAGTTTCAAACTCTTAGCTTTTTTTTTAAATTATTTTTATTATTATAATTATAAATAGCATTTTTTTTTAATTATTAAATTTTAATATTATTGTTACATTTTTTATTGTGTTGCGTAAGGTCGGGGTAATGTTATATTTGTGGGTTTGGATGGGGGAGAGCTTCATGAGGGTTGGGTCAGGGCAAGCAGTAAAAATAGGGTTGGGGTATGAGGGCCTCGACCCATACCTTACTCGTTACCATCCCTAGGTATGTCAAAAATTGTTGAAAATCACGACGATGACCACCGACCCATCGGAGAGTCGTCGGTGGTTGGCTAGAGCTCGTTACCCACCGTCGGTGGGCGGTGGTGGTCGGTGGTAGTGGTGGCTGTGGGTGGTGGGTGAGAGGAGAAAGTGAACTTGTTTTAAAAACAACTTAAAACACTTTTTTTGTGTTTTCAAAAATTTTAATAATTTTGAATTCAATTTCATTTTAAAAAAATATATATTATACCACATGAGTTTTCTTTTTTAGTTTTAAAAAAAATGAAAACAAAAACATAAAACAAAAGTATTAACAAACAATCCCTCAAATAGTTTTTTCTTTTCTTTTAATTGCTCCGTTTTTCCTGAGTAGGCTTTTGCTTTTGTTTTTTAACCTCAAATTCCTTAATTTAGAATTCACATTTATTTAAATAGACTATTAATATTTAAGTTTAGTAATATCTTATTGTGGTTTATTATAAGAAAAAATATTCAACGTAGTCATTAATTTGTATCTCTCTTCACTAAATACCTGGCTTTGCCACTGATAAGTTGTAAGCAAAAATTAAATTAAAAATTGAGGAGCTATATGAGATGAAAATCTCATATACGATTTTGTAAAATAACTATAGAGGTGACTTATTAGTCAACTTTTTCACTATTCACTCCAAAAAAAATCAAACTTTATCTTACTTAGAGCGCGATTAACTTCCAAATTTGAAATCACTGCTTAAATATTCGGCATTGACTATAATTCACAAGAGCAATTTGTAGTCTTAGTAAGAGAAAGAAGGGTTTAGGATTCATCCACAATAGCGTTTCAATGCCTTTAATATACAAGACTTGTTCATTCGATGATGTGTTACAAATTCTTAAAATATAAAAATTATATGTAGTTTCATAAGATGCAGTTGAGAGGACATTTGTTTACTATTTAAAAATACTTACAATCATTAAATTATGTATTAAAATTTTTATATGATTCAAC
Source organism: Camellia japonica (assembly GCA_030407325.1). Taxonomy (NCBI): domain Eukaryota; kingdom Viridiplantae; phylum Streptophyta; class Magnoliopsida; order Ericales; family Theaceae; genus Camellia; species Camellia japonica. The sequence continues at coordinate 98,764,818 of JAPPVO010000007.1, forward strand.
AATTTTTAAATATTTTGAAACAGAGAACATAGGATCATTGTTTGCATTGCCCACAGGTCTTAGGTTCAACTTTGAGTTAATTTGTTTGATTTTTTTTTTTTTTTTTTTTTTCAAAAAATGAATTGTTTAAAATAGGGTTATTTACATAGAGACCCCATAAACTATTAAGGAGTATCACTTTAATCCCCTAAACTATAAAACTTCTTAAACTATTAAGAAGTTTCACTTTGATTCCCTAAACTATAAAAGTACAAATGGACCCCCTAAACTATCAAGGAGTATCACTTTAACTTTCTAAGCTATAAAAGCATAAAAATGGACCCATTAAACAATTGGCATGTTTCGTTTTGACCCTTCTATTACTACACCATGAGTTAAACTAAACTTTTAAAAAAAATTTAGACAAAAATACCCTTTGGCACTCTATATATTTATAATTTCATTATTATTATTTTATATATATTTTTTAATTATAAACATTCATTCATTATTATTGTTTTATTATTATTTTTTTAAATAGTTTTTGTAAATATATTTTTGCAAAAAGAATATTGATAAAAATAATAATAAAACAGAAAAATGAGAAAAAATTGAGAAGAAGTGTTGTTGGTGTGTTATAGAGTGTTTGAAGGGTATTTTCGTTTCAAAAATGTCAATGCAGTAATGGAAGTGGTCAAGGTGAAACATGTCATTTGGTAACACTTACGTTTTCAGTTTTCTTTTATATTTATAAAAATTTTAAAAACTCAAATAAAAACTTGGTTTGGTAAAAATTTTTGATTTATTAAATTAGTGGTCTCAGTTATAAATTGGCCAAAAAATGAAAACACAAAAAATTTGTTTCCGTTTTGAGTTTTTTTTTTTAACCACCCAACACTAGCTACCACCTGCCACCATTTTCCAACACCGTCTTCCGCCACTACCACTGCCGCTACCACTACCACCCACCTGCCACACCATCCACTACCGCCACCACCACCCCCTCCACTACTCGCCCCACCACCACCGTCGCCACCGCCACCCACCTGCCACACCACCCACCACCACCCACTCGCTACCACCTACCACCCGCCACCGTCACCCACTCTCCTACCACCACCACTCATCGCTACCTACCCGCCACCACCCACATTACCCGCCATCCGCCATCCAACTACCACTACCACCACCACTACCACCCACTCGCTACCACCCCACCACCCGCCACTGTCACCACAATCATCACCCACCACCCACCCGCCACCACCCACTACCACCTACCACCGACCTGCCACCACCACCCGCCGCTACCACCACCACCACCACACCCGCCACCGTCACCCACCCACCCACCCGCCATTACTAACCCACCCACCACCACCACCTGCCACTACCACCACTCGTCGCCACACCACCCGCCGCCGCTACCACCGCCGGCCGCCACCCACTCCGCTACCACCCACCACCGCCACCGTCACCCACTCACTCACCATCACCACCCACCACCTACCCGCCACCACCCACTACCACCTTGCTACCGACCTGCCACCCACCACCCTACATCCGCCGCCACCGCGCCACCACCACACCACCACCACCCACCACCACCACCACTCGTTACCACCCACTCGCTACACCCACCACCCGCCATCGTCATCCACCCAACCACCACCACCACCACCTACCCGCGCACCACACCCAACCCCGCCATCACCCACCACCACCCGCCATCCGCCACCCACCTACACTACCACCACCCGCCGCCACCACACCATCACCCACTCGCTACCACCCACCACCTGCCACCATCACCCACCACCACCCGCTATCCGCCACCCACCTGCCACCACCACTCACCACCCGCCACTACCACCACCACCACCGCCACCACCTACTCGCTACCACCCACCTACCCACCCACCCACCACCCACCACCACCACCACCACCACCTACCCACCACCCACCATCACCACTTTCCACCATCGTCTTCCGCCGCCACTTGTCATTTCTCACTCTTTTTTATATTTTAAATTTTTTAAACATTTTGTCAATTACCAAACGCATTTGTTGTTTATGTTTTTCTAAAATAAACAAAAACCAGTTTATAAAATTTTTGTAATATAAACTGAAAACGTAAAAGTTACCAAACACACTACGTTTTCAGTTTATATTTATAAAAATTTTAAAAACTGTCATAAAAACTTGTTTGGTAAATATTTTGGTTTATAAACCAATGGTCTCAATTTATAAATTTGGCCAAAATTTGTAAACTCAAAAAATGAGTTTACGTTTTCAGCTTTCATTTTTTTTTTTTTGACCACCCACCACTCGCACCACTTGCCACTATTTTCCACCACCATCTTTTGCCGCCACCACCCACTACCACCCTCCACCACTGTCTTCTACTGCCACCACCCACTACCGTTTTCTACCGCCACCACTCGCCACCACCCGCCGCCATCATCTTCCGCCACTACCATTCGCCACCACTTTCCACCACCTTCTTTCCGCTGCCACCACTTTCCACTACCGTCTTTCGCCGCCACCACCCGCCACCTGCCACCACTTTCCACCACTGTCCACCACTTTCCACCGCTGTCTTCTGCCGCCACTACTGCTACCACCCGCCACCACTTTCCACCACCTTCTTCCTTTGCCACCACTTACCACTTGCCACCACTTTCCACCACCGTCTTTCGCCGCCACCACTCGTCACCTGCCACCATTTTCCACCATCGTCTTTTGCTGCCACCACTCGCCACCACTTGCCGCTACCACCCGCCACCACTTTCTACCACCATTTTCCACCGCCACCACCCATCACTTGCCACCACTTTCCACCGCCGTCTTCCGCCAGCACCACCCACCACCCGCCACCTGCCACCACCTGCTATTATCTACCACCACTTTCCACCATCATCTTCCGCTGTCACCACCTGCTATCACTTTCCACCATTGTCTTTCGCCACTACTACCTGTCACCACTTTCCACCACTGTCTTCCGCCACCACCCTCTATCACTGTCTTCTGCAGCCACCACTTACCACCTGCCGCTATTACCTATCACCCGCCACCCGCAATCATCGTCTTTCGTCGCCACCACTCGCTACCACTCACCACTACCATCTTCCATCGCCACCCACCGCCACCACCGTCTTCTGCTGCCACCATCCGCCACCACTTGTCACCACCCACCACCCGCCACGCCACCACTCGCTACCACTCGCTATTTCTCACTCTTTTAGTTTATATTTTTTAAAATTTTCAAACATTTTGTTCAAACCAAACGCGTTTGTAGTTTATATTTTTCTAAAAATAAACAAAAATCAGTTTATAAATTTTTTGTAAATATAAACTGAAAACGTAAGTGTTACCAAACAGACATTAAACAAGCTCAATTTTATTTATTTATTTTAAATTTTTTTTCAAAAAATGTGCAAAAAAAAGAAGTGATATGAGTCAAATAAGTCAATAAATTGATTTTTTTTTCCTACTTCCCAAAATGCCAGTGGTAAAATTTATAAGCATTAAGAATTAAAATTTACAAAATATTTTTGTTAAAATTTTCCCATAAAATTCAATGTTGGTCCCAGTGAAACAGTGGCCCTTCTCCCGAGGGCTGTAGCCTGTAAGCTGTAGGCCATTCATGGCCCATTAAGAGTAACTTACACCAGACCTGACGAAGCCCATTGTGCAATCCAAACAGATAACACGATTTCGTACACCGGCCCACAGTCTTCATACGTGCGACTCATTTCAAAAAAAAAAAAAAAAAAAAAAAAATTAGGGTTTTCAAGGGTCGTCGATCTCGGGCAGACATCTGTTGCGTGCCCGTTGTGTTTTCACTCATCAACATCTCTCTCCCGTTCTTCCAAGTATTCGAAATACATATATCTATCTATCTATTTTATATATACTGACACACTCATATATATACACATCATTTATATGTATCTACATATTCTATTCGATAGCCTCGTTCTCTCTCTCACTATCGATAGATCAAGCACAGAGAGAGAGAGAGAGAGAGAGAGGGAGGGAGGGAGAGAGAAACCCTAGCTCCTGTGGTTAGCTGTTGCGGTCAAATAAGGTATACTTCTACTGTCTCTCAATCTTGACCTAGGGCTTTAAATTGATGTTCTTCGAGTGGATCTAGTGTATTTGTTTGTTTTAGGGTTTAACATTTGCTGATAATGAATTCGATGTTGATTGGGGTTTGGCCTTTTGCCTTGTTATTTTTGTGGACGAAATCTACGGATCTTTACTTGTTTTTGGTTGTGATTTCTGAATCGGTTATTTTCTATATCTGGTTGTCGTTTTGAGGGTTTATGGTTATGCTCTGTTTGTATTTGTCATTGTATCTGCTTTTTGCTGCCTCTTGCTTGTGTTTCTTTTTTTATATAAGATGTCTGGGCTGTTTGTTTGGATGGAAAATAATTGCTGAAACATTTTCTTGGATGTTTTTGGGACTCTTATGTATTTGTTATTTGATGGGTAGTTTGGAATTTGAAGTTTGGGTTGTTTTGGGCAGCTGAAATATGTCTTTTTAGAAGGAAAACTTTTGTCTTTTCTGGAAACAACTACTTGGAATTTTGAATTGCCATTTTTCTTCAACTGTTTTATTGAAGTGGGTATGATGGTTTTGAAAAGCATACCTTTATTATTTCCAATAGAATCCAAATCGTGAGATGAAACATAGCCGTGCTGTTGAAAACATGTAGCTTATTATTGTGATTGGTACTAATGAGCAGTTTTGTTGAACAATTCACGTACCATGAGAAGGAAAGGTTGCACTGTTCATATTTCCTGGAAATTGGCATCCCTAAATTAGAGGCTGGAGCAACACACATGCCTACAAACAACAGTGATCCTAGCACCCTCATTTCTAATGTACCTTATATCATAACCATGCACCACATTAAACTCCCTCAAATACTCTTTGAAAACTTGGGGGCTGGGAAATTTCATTCCAACTACAAGTTTGGGATCCTTCATCATCCCTTCTTTGTATTCTGGGTATCCAGCGTCATCTCCCTCATCTGATGATCCTTTCAGACTAATCAATTCATCATCATCATCAACATCTGAATATCAACCAACATCATCTGGTAGATTGACTTTAGGTGGTGGTCCTTCAGTTATTCTGTGTGAGGTTTCATAAAAAATGTCATCATTTGGACCCTCCAGGTCTTCATACAACCAACTTTGGTCATTACTTTCCGCTACACTATCCGCAGAAGTTTCAGTATCACTATATTCTTCACTAACTATATAGTCCAAATCCTCGGAATCATCACTATCAATTCTCTCTTCATCAGCCAAAAATTCAGTCTCACTCTGTGCACTGTCACTCTTATCAGCCTCATTACCTTCTACAGACTCAGTGTCAGTAGTATGTTGCAACCCCTTCTTATGTTGTGTATCATTACCCTCATGCTCCCTTCCTATTTGATTCTCCCTAGCTTGATTTTGACTTGATTTCTTACTACCCTCTCTTCCTGTTTGACTATCATCTGAGTCATTCCCAATGTCATCAACTGTGATGTCAATATTAGACAAGTTTATATTAATAATGTCTGTGTCACCACCACATATGGCATTATCACCCTGTTTTGTGTCACCACCACCTATGGCATTACCACCCTGTTCTGCACCATTGGGATTTGACAACAACTCACCATTGGATGACAAAACCATAATAGGATCTACATCATTCTCTACATACACTACTACATAATCCAAACCCTTATAAGCCTCAAGCATTTTCATCACATCAGCATCACTGTAAATTGTTTTCAACCCAACATCTAAAGTATAATCCGGCCATGTATAGTACATATCTATGTTTGTTCATTTTCCACCAACCAGGTCATAATAAAGGTTTCTTAACTCAAACATGGACATTTTGTCAAGGTCACAGTTAATTATTTCATTCACCCTACCACCCTCATAAACAACATGTGGATGAAAGACAAAATGGCCCCCATGGTGCATTTGAACAGTTATGAATTTGTCAGACATTTTTAGCATTCACTCCTAAAGTAGAAAAGACTTTCATCAATACATTTTGGAACCACAACCCACAACCCACAACCCTAAACAAAGATATAGTCATGCATGTAACCAACATAAACTAAAATAATAAATAATCTCTAATCCTCAAACAGATCACACAAAACAGAAAAAGAATGAATATAAAAGCATAAAGTCATTCAATACAAATGCCTACAGTATACACTAAGGATTAAATGCCTACAGTCATACAATACAAAGCATAAAGTAATAGAATTAAAAAACCTATTCTTCAGGCATAAAGTTAATAGTTAATTGAAGAAGGAAACAAACAAAGTAATACACTGAGGATTAAGGATAAACTTCACCTTTTCAGTGCATACCCCACGCAAAACACAATGACAATAAATAAACAAAGTAATACACTGACATCATTCACTACAAATAAACAAATAACCATAGGGGACCATAGTATATGAACAACTTCATATATACAAAACCACCATACCAACATGATATGACCAACTGCATCGAACATAGTGTCCATGACAAAAAGTTAACCACTAATGGTGCGAAAAAGGGAGGCACACAAATCCTAATATACAAAACATACAGCAAATCGAACTAAATGAAATACAAAATAAAAAGCAATGATCGAAAAAATACCTTACAACTTATTCTTTGTGAACTTTTGGGCTTTGTTTGCTTCGTAAATCTTCAAATCAGTGACAATCGAACAATCGAAGCCCTACTTTCTCAAATCAATACACTATTTTTCGATTGAAACCCTAATTTGTTCAATCGAACAACCTTAATTTGTTGAATCGTTCAATCGAACAACCCTAGTTCTCTTCACTTTTCTCAGATGCATGACTGTTGGAAGTGAAAATGGTAAGCAAGCTTAGATATATATATATATATATATATATATATACAAGGGCAAATTGGTGTTTTTACGTCTTCCAGACACGGTGTTAACGGTGCACATTAGTCCATCAACCACAGGGGGTTATGTGGTGATATTCGAAAGTCAGGAGTAATCCGCATATGGCCTAAACCATAAGGGGTAAACTGAAGCTTGTCCAAAAATTAAAATATAAAGAGCCAAAAGAATGAGAAGGAAAAAAAAATAATTAAAAGCTGAAATAAAAAAATGACAAAATATAAAAAGGGTTAGTGAAATTAATTTACTCCAAAACAAAATAAAAATTTCAGTTTATGATTTCTTACCATGAATAATAAATAAAAGAGGTGACTTATTTTATTTGTTCTCACTTTATATAATTCGAACTTTCCCTCTCTTCCATTAGCACTTTCCTCCTCTTGTCGAAACTTGAAAGCACAGACAAATTGGATGGCATAATAGACATATAGTAAGCAGCAAATCTGTGAATCCAATACGAACCAACACCATCAGAAGGTAATTACATGGATCATTCTAGTTTCGCATCACTGTAAATCTACTCTTTTTTTTTTCTTTTTTTTTTTTTTTTTAATTTTAAAACCTAGATTGCTTCAGAGGAAGATCCAAGTAGATTCATCTCAAACCCAACAAAAAAAAATGGGAGATTTGTCGAGAAAGATCGATGTGACGAGTGTAATTGCGGTCAGTGACGACTTTGTTGGGGTTCTCAGAGATGAGAAGGATGTTAACAACTTGACCCAACATTTGGAACAATCAAAGGCTCTTCAATCTCAATGCGACGCTGATTACAACGATGCTCTCGGCTTGCTTCAAGGTCCAGTATCTTTCCTTATTTGTTCTCAACACCCCTTCTTTCTTTTCAATTTATTTTGTTAAAAATTGCTGTTTTTATGTAGGGGAAATAGCAGTTAAGTGGAAAGTTCAAAAAATAATTTCAGATACATGGAAAACTTTAAAAAATTTTCTTTTAATCTTGTAAAGCTTGTCTTGAATATGTAATTGTTTCTTTTTTTTTAAGTTGCACTGAAATGAAATTCCCCGTAGTATGTATGTACGTACGTACGTACTAAGAGATGAAATATCTAACTAAGGCCAAGTTTGGCATCTTTAATAAAAGCCAAAAAGTCAAAAAGTCACTATTCTATTTAAGTCACATCATCTTATTTAAGTCATATCACTTCTCTACCACATCACTTCAAACCCAATCCATATTTCATAAAAAGTCAAAAAGTGCACTTATTTAGAACATCCCAAACAGTGTTGTCAAAGGTGCGCCTAGGCGCGCGCCTAGGCGCAAGGCGAGTCGAGGCGTAGCATCTGCGCCTCTACAGGTACCAGGCGAGGCGACTTGAACCAGGCGCTCGCCTTAGACGCGACTTGAGCAAGGCGAGAGAGGCGCAAGGCGATCGCCTAGGCGCGACTCAGTGTTTACGCCCTAATCTTTGATCTAATGATCGTCTCTCGACTTCGATTCGACTTCGTGTCGTCTCTACGTCTCTTCGTCTCTTGACTTAGATTCGACTTCGACTTGGATCGTCTCTTCGTCTCGACTCGACTTCGACTTGGATCGTCTCTTCGTCTCGACTTTGAAGTCGTCTCTTCGTCTCGACTTCGATTCGACTTCGTCTCTTCGATTCGACTGCGTCTCTTCGATTCGGCTTCGTGTCGTCTACCCTTCTGCCTTCTTCGACTTCGATCAGTCTCTCTCTCGCCCTTCTTCTTCTCTCCTTCTTCATCGCTGATCATCTGCTTTTTTATTTATTTATTTATTTATGCCTTTGCATCTCTGTTAAAACAAAAAAATAAATAAATACAAAATATTTATGTCTTAAATATTTTAACAAAATAAATACAAAATATTTATGTCAATTAAATATTTTAACAAAATAAATATTTTTAAATAAATACAAAAAAATATACAAAATAAATATTTTTTTCTCAATTATTTTTTTTCTCAATTATTTATGCCTTTTGTACTTTATTAAAGAAATACAAAATATTTTTTTTTTACAAATAATTAATTAACACACTGCTATTGGTCTCTTTTTTTTACATTACATTATTTTCTAAATTGACACATTACATTACATTAATTATTTTTTAAATTGACACGTTACATTACATTATTTTCCATTACATTCCATTAATTAATACACTATGCATTACACAATTGTATTAATTAATTTTCCATTATATTACACAATTAATTAATACACTATGCATTACACAATTGCATTGCATTACATTGTATTAATTAATTTTCCATTACATTACACAATTAATCACACTTATGAATGTGGATTATTTTATCTTTGAAAATTGAATTGTTATGTAATATGCACTTTCATAGCTTTGAAAATTATTCTATATTTTGTCTTGAATCTTAATTACTTTTTATTTTAAAAAAATTGTCTTAATACTATGAATGATTAGTCTATGTTAATTTTTCTATTTTTTTCTAAGACTGTGCGTCTTACTTCAATAAAGCCCGCGGCCTCGCCTTGCGCCTTGCGTAGCCCGAGAGACTTCAGCGCCTTAGTGCGCCTTGAGCCTTTAAAAACACTGATCCCAAACAACCTCTAAAATTTTGGGATTCATTTACTCTATTTTGATGGAGGACTTTAGTGAGAAGAGAAAAGAAAAGAAATGGTGAGACTTCACTTATATGGATGGTTGAGTAAGGTGAGAAATGGACTCTCACCAAACTTGTGTTTTGTTTCTCACCAAAAGTGGTGAGATTTGTGAGAAAAGAATTGAATTTAATGAAATTTGTTTAAAATACCAAAACTACTCATATGAAAAACATAACTTATTAATATGGAAGGTTATTTTAATAAAATAAAATAAAACACTTTCTTTTCCTTTCTCTTACTTACCCTATCCAAACAACATAGGGGAGAAACCCTATTCTATTATCTTTTATTCATCCAAACATAATGGTGAGAAATTGTAATCGTTTCTTTTCTCACCTCCCCTCATGATCCAAACAGAGTGTTAGAGACATCACAAATGTATGTACCGTATTGGCAATAGCAAATTGAAGTGTGGTTTAGCAGTTGTTAGTTTTTGCTTGATGTGCGCGTTCTAAGATTCTCGTTTTGTCTGTGTACAGTGTGTTGCATAGTGTAGAGGTTCATTTTGATTGATTTACTAGTCTTTTTGGCAAATTAGGAGAGAAAAGGAAAGATTAAGTAGGAGAGAAAAGAAAAGAATGGAAAATGGTTATTAGTTCTAGTGGTTAAAGAGGCTGTTGGCCTGGGTTTGGGTCAGCGTCCTGCTGTAGCGGAGGCTCGGGGTAAGGTCGAGTCACGGTCGAGTCACAGTCGACTTGTGGTGCTTGGCACTATATCCTTTAAGGGAATAAAGTTGTGCCTGCACTACTACCTATGGATTTTGATGAGATGGTAATTGAGGTCTAACAATTACTATCAGAGCAAGGTCTCAAGTTCGATTCCCTTGGAGGGCATGCTACTTGCGGACAGGTGCTGGGGGGATTGTTGGCCTGGGTTTGGGCCAGCATCCTGCTATGGCAGAGCCTAGGGTAAGGCTGAGTCGCAGTCGACTCGTGGCGCTTGGCGCTATACCCTTTAAGGGAATAAAGTTGCGCCTTCACCACTACCTATGGGTTTTGGTGAGATGGTAAGCGCTGAGGTCCAACAGAGGCAACCATTCATATCATCTCTCGTGTAAATGTTGTTGTGAATTCATTTTTCTATGTACTAGACAAGTGCAAATGGTTTGGATTGAAGTCATAAAGCATTTTCTTCTCAGATTTAATATAACAATTGTCCTAATTTTCAACAAGATGCAAGTGGGATCATAGACCACATCTCTATTTTTCTTGCTGCCTTTGTCATTTGGTTAGGAGACTTATTCTATGGCTTCTTCTGGTAGATTTTTGAGGATTTATTTATTTATTTTCCAGCTTGGCTTTTAAATGTTTGGAAATTACATGGTAAATGCTGTATAATTCTCTGTTTAGCATCCATATCATCTTTGTGAAAGAAAGCAACAAGTGGATTTGTGAGGACAAATTGCATTGAAGTAAAGGGGACTTTGCTTTTCGGACCTTTGTTAATAAAACCTTTAGACAGCTTTTCGGACCTTTGTTAATAAAACCTTTAGACATTCAAGTCCATGATGTATAGCCGGATCACGATGCTTCCTGCAACTGTATTAACATAACTCCCTAATAATGTAAGATGAATTCTGTGGGTTCCAACCTATTTCACCAGCTTCAAACATGTATAATTCAACTTTGTGATACACATACCAAAATGACACTTAGCCTCAATTTTTCATCTCTCACTCTCTATCTTATTTCATGGGACTTTATGTGTATTTAATCACTCTCTTTATCTTGTTTTGTTTATCTAAAGTCTTCCACACAATTCCAATGAAATAATCTCAAACCAAAGTTCCAAAATTATCCACTAAACAATAGCAAATAATTTGCATAATTATATTTTTCATTTCCACACATTTTAAAAATTATAATTTAAACCAAAGACAAATTCCTATTTTTCTTACAATTTTCAATGTGTACCGAACAAAATTATTAGTAATTAATTTTCCCTCTGGGATGGGGTGTTACACTATCCATCTACTAACCACCCACAATTATCAAACCCTAGTCCAAATGACAGGCCGTCACCCCCGTTGAGGAGACAGAGATATTTGCCATTGTAGTTCTTTTAGTCCATCATTGTTTTTCAATTGCATCTTGTTTAAAATGAATACCATTCTTTAAGTGCAACTGCTAGAAAAATACTTCGGGAAGGCTTATTCTCAATTTTCTTTGCAAACATGCTATTTAGTGTCAATATAGATCTACATGTTATATCACTGACCAGTTATTACATGCATCAGATTATCAGAAAAGGATAGATGTGAGCAAGAAAAAATCAGATGAGGCAAGATCCGAAGCTGCTTCAGATGCAGAAATGGATTTGCTTCAACAAGAGTTGGAAGAGGAATTTCAGAGAGAACGTTTGCTCCAGGAGGAACTTAGATAAGTATTTGGTCAATTTCAGTTGTATATTTTTTATTCTTGGTTTCAAATCAGTGGTATTAATTGGTGATTTGTTTGTAAATTCTGTCAACACAGTTATTACCAATGAAATTAGTGATCTAGAAAATCAAAGGGCTTCTGTTGAAGAAAGAAGGGAGATTCTGAGAAAGCTTGAGCAAGATGAGATGAGGGCACAGTAAGTCCAGAAAACCTGTTACAATCATTTAAGGATTCTCTCTGTGTTGCTCATTCTAGTATGGTTGTCATGTCTTACAATGTTCATTTAAAGTTTTGTATGGTCATGAATTCATCACATTTATTAGAAGAAAAAAATTGCTTGTGAACTCATGCTTGGAGTTTTAAAGTAGCGGGGGAGGGTTACTTCAATGTTTCAAATTTTGCCCTTTTGTTGGCTAGGGTCCTTTCAGCATCAGTAACTTCGTATATATATCGTATTTTTATGTGTAATTGGGTTCATATATTCAACTAAAAAGATCTTATCAACTACTTCTGATTTAGAAGGTTGGAACCGCGCGAAATGTATTTACCTCGTACTTTATTCTCTCAAATCTGTATTTAAATAGTGTCAACCCTTTGACTTGTGAGGAAATAATATGTTACCATTCTTTCTTAGCCTTCTTTTGCAACTGTGATTTGATTTCTATTCTTTCCTTCTTTATCTACATTTTTGGATGCATCAGATTAAACAATTTTCTTGTGTCTTGTAGGATGAAGCTTTCAATGTATGCTTCTGTCACAAATATAATTCCAAACCTGCATGAAAATTCCAAAATATCAGGGTGTATCCTTGCTTGTTCTTTTTACACTTTTCCTTCTGTGATGTCAATTTTATTTCTAGTAGAGGCTAGTTTAGTATTTTGCAGAATTGGGTTTTCCTTAAACCTGACCAATAACAGATATCGTGAAAAGAGACAGAAAGGCGGTTGAGAAGTTTGAATTTGACCCTTCAGAAGCGACTGCCTTTGATACATGCAACAACATTTGGAACATGATAAGCTTGTGATAAAATTTGAACGTTCTTCCATTTCCGAGGCAATATGTATCAGTTTATGAGTATATTTATATCGGTTGTCTTATAGTTATGTTGAAACTCAAAACTTTTTTAGCATTTTGAATCTTTAATCTTGTCAATTTGTAATTTTAAGTCCAAGTCTGTTAGTGTTGACGCAAGTTATTTGGCTGTTTGCTCCATTTAATCTCTTTTCGTGATAGTACTTGGAAGAAAATATTGCAGTTCTTGAATTGAGACAAGTAGAAAACATTTTAATTGTAGCAGATTAGTCGATCGCTATATTGAATCATTAAAACTCATTTCTAAATCAATTGTTCACAGATTGTTGCTGCGTAGATTTAGAAGTAGTTGTTTGTTTCCAACTAATGTAAATGCTTGCAAAGCTTGCAAGGATTTTGAATTTTCTTGAGAAAGTTTAGAATCTAACAACATATGGGCATGTTTGATTGGGTGGATTGGAGCATGGGATTGGGATTATTAATTCGTGGGCCCAATTATCCTATGTTTGTTTTAACATTTTGGTTTAAGATTATTAATCCAACGGATAATTAATCCAACAAATTTGTAGGATTATTAGTAATGGGGTAGGGGTGAGATTATTAATCTAATGGATATTAATCCAATTGGATAGTGAATACCACACTAATTTAATAGGATTATTAATACTTCACTATTAGTCCTGTGAATCAAACATGACTTATGTTCCTTAACCTAGATTTCATCATTTGGGATTTTCACCTAATTAATGCACTTTTTAGAAACATGGTTTGCCCATTTGAACACGTTATTATATTAGCCTGTCAATTATATATGTATGGTAATGGATTGATGCTGGACTGAGTCACAGGTGCTACGAATTACACAGAATTTCCATCTTCATCTTCATCTGCTTTGTCGATGAAGCTGTTGGTGATTCTGGTTTTTTCTGTGCTGGTGCCATTGATGTCAAGTTTTTAACCTCGCTTGTATAACTAACTTGAGCAACAGAATTTTCATTGTTGGATGAGTTGATCTCAACAGAAAGTGATCTGCAAGCACTAGGTCTGCTAGAGCCTTTGTATGCTCTGCAGACGTAGGCTGCAAAATTTTGGTAATGTGATGTAGGAAAAAATGGCTTTGGAGATCACCCAATTTCTTTTGTCCGCTCAATCAGCCGATGCTAAGGTCCGGACTGAGGCGGAGGGTAACCTCAGGCAGTTCCAAGAGCAAAACCTACCATCTTTTTTCCTGTCTTTGTCAGTTGAGCTCTCAAACAATGACAAACCCATTGAATCCCGTAGATTGGCAGGTATCCTGCTTAAAAATTCATTAGATGCTAAAGATGCTTCTAGGAAGGAACATCTTGTTCAACAGTGGGTGACAATTGATATTTCTGTTAAATCCAAAATCAAAGACTTGCTCTTGAACACTCTTGGATCTTCAGCTCCTGAAGCAAGGCACACTTCTTCCCAAGTAATTGCTAAAATCGCTGCAATTGAAATTCCCTGAAAGGAGTGGCCTGAACTAATTGGATCGTTGCTTGTCAATATGAGTCAGCAAGATAGGCCTGCTTCATTGAAACAAGCAACCTTGGAAATGCTTGGATATATTTGTGAGGAGATATCTCACCAGGATCTTGTGCAAGATGAAGTCAACTCTGTCCTCACTGCTGTGGTCCAAGGGATGAATGTTGCACAGCACAGCCCTGAAGTCCGCCTTGCAGCAACTAGGGCTCTCTATAATGCTCTTGATTTTGCACAGAGCAACTTTGAGAATGAGATGGAGCGGAATTACATTATGAAGGTTATCTGTGAGACGGCCGTTGCTAAAGAGGCTAAGATTAGACAAGTTGCTTTTGAATGTCTTGTTTCAATTGCATCAACATACTATGAGGTGCTCGAGCCTTACATGCAAACTATCTTTGAGCTTACATCAAATGCAGTTAAAGGAGATGAAGAGACTGTTGCACTTCAAGCAATTGAGTTCTGGAGCTCCATATGTGATGAAGAGATAGAATTTCAAGAGTATGAGATGGCTGAGAGTGGTGATTCTGGCTCTCCACATTCCCGCTTCATTGAGAAGGCTCTGCCTTATTTAGTTCCTATGTTGCTGGAGACTTTTCTGAAGCAGGAAGAGGATCAGGACCAAGATGATGGTATTTGGAATGTATCCATGGCTGGTGGGACATGTCTAGGTCTCGTTGCTAGGACCGTTGGTGATGCTATTGTGCCCCTTGTTATGCCTTTTGTAGAGGCTAATATATTGAAGACAGATTGGCGATCGCGTGAGGCTGCTACATATGCATTTGGCTCAATTCTAGAAGGGCCAAGTGTTGAGAAGCTCGCTCCAATGGTCCATGCAGGATTGGATTTTCTGCTTAATGCAATGAAGGATGAGAACAGCCACGTGAAGGACACAACTGCTTGGACTCTTAGCCGTGTTTTGGAGTTATTGCATACTCCATCTACTGGATTCTCTGTGATCTCCCCTGCAAATCTCCAGCGGGTTTTGGGGGTTTTGTTGGAGAGTATTAAAGATGCTCCACATGTAGCTGAGAAGGTTTGTGGTGCCATTTACTACCTTGCTCAGGGTTATGAGGATGCTGGCACTGGCTCATCTCTTCTTACACCATACCTTCCAGACATTATAACTTGTCTTATTGCTACTGCTGAGCGACCGGACTGTGGTGATTCCAAGCTCAGGTCTGCTGCATATGAAACCTTGAATGAGGTGGTTAGGTGTTCAAATCTTACTGAAACATCTCACATCATAACACAACTACTCCCTGTCATCATGAGTAAGTTGGGGCAGACTGTTGAGCTTCAGATTGTATCGTCTGATGATAGGGAAAAGCAAGGAGATTTGCAAGCTCTTCTTTGTGGTGTCCTCCAAGTTATTATCCAGAAACTTAGCAGCACTTACGAGACTAAAGCTGTAATACTGCAGGCTTCTGATCAAATTATGGTATTGTTTCTCAAGGTTTTCGCTTGCCGTAGCTCTACGGTGCATGAAGAAGCTATGCTTGCTATTGGTGCATTAGCTTATGCCACTGGACCAGAGTTTGGAAAGTATATGTCAGAGTTCTATAAATATTTGGAGATGGGTTTGCAGAATTTTGAGGAATACCAAGTTTGTGCCATCTCAGTTGGGGTGGTTGGAGATATTTGTCGTGCTTTGGATGAGAAGATCTTACCATACTGTGATGGGATCATGACACACCTTCTCAAGGATCTATCCAACAGTGAGCTACACTGGTCTGTCAAACCCCCCATATTCTCCTGTTTTGGGGATATTGCTCTAGTGATTGGTGACCACTTTGAGAAATATATTCTTTATGCAATACCAATGATCCAGGGAGCTGCTGAGATCTGTGCCCGGATGGACAACAGTGACGAAGAGATGGTAGAATATGGCAACCAGCTCAGGCGCAGCATCTTTGAAGCTTATTCTGGAATTCTTCAGGGATTTAAGAATTCTAAGCCTGACTTAATGGTGCCACATGCTGCACGTCTTTTGCAGTTCATAGAATTAGTTTGTAGAGAAAGACAAAGGTATTGCTGATTACTTTCATTTTCTTCAATCCGCTTCCCAAGTCTCTTTCTAAAATACTGCTTGTATGTGTTTATTTACCACACTTTATTCCTAATAGCTGTTATCCTGGTGGCTTTTGTAGGGAGGAGAGTGTGACAAAGGCAGCAGTTGCAGTGTTAGGTGATGTTGCAGATGCACTTGGTTCAAATGTGAAGATACTGTTAAAGGACTGTTCATTCTGTACCGAGTTTTTGGTTGAGTGTCTTCAATCCAACGATGAACAGCTCAAGGAGACTGCAACGTGGACGCAAGGGATGATTGGACGTGTTTTTTCTGTCTGTGGATAAAAGTGTCATTATCACTTATTATCAAGTTTGGATTTCAAATCATTATCGCTCACATTGGGTTTTTCTAAGTCATTATCACTCTTCTGAGTTTGACTAGTTCTTGTTGCGCATCTTGAGTTTGACTTGAAATCCTTAACTTCTAAATAAGTTTGACTCTTCCTTTGTAATTTCTTCCGAAGAAAATAAGGTTTATTTATTCGGGTTAAGTCGACACTTATTTTCCTTTATTGCATTTCGGACTTAGTGGATGTAAATATCACCGTGGACTTAATGGATTAAAGAAAATGGAAGGTAATATAAAAGAGGCTAATAAAATTGAGCTTAAAATGAATCAACCAACATAAAGAATCAATATGATTGATTGAATTCGGTCAAACGTTATACCGAGTTTATTGTGTCAAGGCTTGTCTTACATTAGTCCATAATGTTTTGATGAATCTTGAAACGTTTCTACTTTCCTTCTTAAACTTGCTTCATGATAGGAGGGAGGGGTGGTTGTTATGCAGTGCATTTATTAATCTTTGTCCTATCGTGTCTAAAATCATCTTGCAAATCAACTTGCAACCTATGGACCACCCGAACTTCCTCTGCACGTCCCCTTTTCGGAGAGGGTGCGAATTGGGTTCTAGCTACTACAGTTCGGACTCCTGTCACGGTTCTGAATCTAATCTCACAAAGTGCAATGTAGGACTGATAAATCACCAAAGAGTTTAAATTCGGTAAATCGTTTTGGAAAATCGATTTTAATCAAAAAGCGCCAAACATGGACTGCTTTGCCAGATTTCAGAGTCGCCACCTAAATATTTTGTTTTGGGAAATTTAGGAAACCCTGACTCATGCCTAAGGTCACGTGTCCGTCATCACCAAAGTTGTCTCGGCTTGGGAACTTGGGTACGAGAAGGGAAGGTCCTGAAATGAGCATCCCCGCTTGCCCGATCAAAGGATCGGCCTCTACTAAACATGATATGTTGTTTTTATAAACACATGTGTTCTTGTTTGATTATTAGCTATCTTACTACGTGATGCGTACAACATTCAAGTATAGACTACATCACTCAATTTGGAACAAAACATCTCATATTTGTTTTTGGAAAATGGTTTGAAAGTGTTACTCGCAAGTAGGCTAAAGCGCGGATTTGCCACCCTCAAGTGGGTTTAAAACACGATGATTTGCCACTTCAAGTGGGCTTAAAACTCACATTTGATGAATTGTCCAAATTCAAGTAATAAAGCCTTCATCCACAGGCATTCATGTAGTTTAGCATTTAAGCAAATATAGAACATTGTTGGATTGATTCATCCATAGGCATTCATGCAGTGATAATGACACTTTTCTAAATGACATATATAGAACATTGTTGGATTGATTGAGAATGTACGATGTCATAGGGAGCATTCAGTCATGAGTATTTCTAGGAATTCATATATTTACGATTTTTAGGTCTTTGTTTGATTAGTAGGATTAATAGAGAGGAGATTAACAATTCATGAGATTAGTTTTAGATTAGTTATTGAGCTGGATTAGCGGGATAAATAATATTCTCATGTCCACATTTATTTTGCAATGTATATGGGAATATATAATTCCAATTATATGTTTGTGTTGTATTTTTAGTTGTAGTATTATTGTTGGGTGAAATGTCCATTTAGTAAATCCAAATAACACTAAATTGCAACCAAACATTGGAATGTGTCATATGAATTAATAATTTCAATCCTATGCTATGAGTTCGTCTAATCAAACAAACCCTTAGAGTGTGTTTCGAGTGTTTATGTTATAAGTATGTATTTAAGACTATCCCTAAGAAACTCTTTAATTTTCTTCCACGTACTCTGCAAAATATTCCATCATAAATGGCATTCCTCTGTTCAATTTTTTTTTCTAGTGCTATGACTTCTATTTTATGTTATTTTGTGCTTGGATTTTGGACTTGTAGAGGGTAAAGAAAAGATAAAGACCTTTTTTTTTTTTTTTAATAGCAAATTTAAGATCTAAACACATTAATCTTAAGTTACTTAACTTTTCAACCATGATATCTGGTTACTCCACGAGTCTTGAACAAATGGTTAAGACAGCAAAACGAATCAAATTAATCAAATTTGACTCTTTAAAAGTGCATTTGAGATATGATTATAAGATAAATAATTCAATTTAAGCATATTTTGATATTCATTTAAGTTTCAAGCCAATTTTGAAAAACTTGCTGCTGAATTGGCTCAACTTATATACAATATAAATAGTAATGTTAATTTTCTTCCTTTAAAATAATTCTCATGTTCAGATTAGTTATGTAACATCAATACTGTGAAGCCTAAAGCAAAAACATTTGAATATTAAACCATAACAGACATTTCATTCTCAAAAACAAAAACAAAAACAAAAACAAAAAACAAGAAAACGATAACAGATGGATTAAGGCACAGCTAGCTAACTAGGTCAACTGCTATAGATATTGTGCAAGTTAGCTACATTTCTATAGTTTGAGGTGGATCCAACTTTATGGAATAAAAGACAGCAATCCTATGTATTACATTATTCAACGGTTTATAATGAGTCTTTCACAATCTTTTGACGATATAATCATTATACAATATTCACATAATGAATAAATTTTGAATGACTACGAAGTATTCCAACCACAGAAAAGTAAATGAAGGTTACATATCTAATCCTTCAAAATCATACCGTAATGAGAGTCCAACTCTCTTTTTTTATTTTCTTAATTTCACATAATGGATAATACATAACATATGATTTACAATACATTTCAATTGAATTAGCACAATATTCACATAATGAATAAATAATACAAAACATGTGATTTACAGTACATATCAATGGAATTGGCCTTAAGCATCACGGACTGAACTCACGAAGACAGGCTTTCTAGTAATAGGAGTCTAGTGCACTGACACTATTTCTTATTTTTCTTTCTTTCATTGATTTCTCCAACAAGAAAATCTCACTAATGGGATTCCTCTCCATTCCAAGACCATGATATTGTTATTCTTACCTTCAATCCTCACCCCATATAGACTCTTCCCTTCGCTCACCATTTCCATGGCTTCCATTAAGCTCTCTTTGCTCACTTGACAACCCTCTAACCCAAACCCTAATTGAAGATCACAACAGCCCATCTCTTCCCATTTATGAATCCATGCAAGAGAAGATATCAAAGGAGCCACAAAGAGACATTCCAAGGCAGTCCTTTCTTCTCCAAGATGATTTGGAAAAGCCCATTCTATGGATTCTAATAAAGCTTGGTAATGTACCAAATGCCCATCCAAGAATGAACCAAAACTAGAGGAAATTTTTGGATTCACCCAAACATCTCCATCACCAAAAGCTATAATACCAATGTTATCAAAATCAGTTCTTCTACGTGCACAAGATCTGATCATAAAACTGAACACAATATTTTCACATGGAATGGAACCCACATCTAATTCTATAATCGGATTCTGTGTACTAAGAGATTTTCTATCAAAATTACAATTTGCAACATAAGCTAGCAATTCCTTAGCCACCCTTAAAAATTTTGATAGATCTCTCCTACTTCTCACCCTGCCCATGTGGGGAAGCCTTAGCATGCAATTAAAAACCAACCACTCTCTTCTCCTTCCATTTCTCTTCATTGTCTTCATCTCATTAACCAAATCATGAAGTTCCATGGTATCCACAGTCAACTTTACGCAAAAAGCTTGGGCATGATCACACAACCATCTCCTTGTCTCTGCGAACCTCCAGGGTGAGGGGGAACAGTCAAAATCTCCCTCGCTCCATTTTACTGATGTTAGTCTAAGTCTGATCTCCTTCCTTTGTTGCCATCCAATGGCTTCGATCATTTAAGGCCATTGAATCCCTTCCCCCATGTCAAAGTCAATGATGTGTATGAGCTCCACATCATGAGGCATGGCTTGGAGGATTGCACGGTTGGCTGCGAAATGAGCAAACTTCCCATATGGGAATATTTAGAATGTCATGAAAGCTGCAAGGAAGTTATGTCCGACTCTTGCCTAAGGTAATCAGCTTGCTTGTCGAAGCATTGGAACAAGTAATACAAAAGCCGATCCATGACTCCCCCAACCGGACTCACTTTCTCGCTTATACGCTTCATGATCACTTCGGAAAGCTCTATCTGCCCTTCATCAATGGCTTCTTTATAAGCTTTGATTAGATGAATTACATTGTTGATTTCCATGTTTTCAGTAGGTAAAGTTAGTTGTAAACTCTTCTCACTTTTCTCCGGCGACTTTGACAAAACCTCAATACCAAAATCGTCCACAGCTATCGAAAAATCGTTTTCTGGCAACCAGGTATCTGAATCTTTGACATGAACTTGAGGGTCTGAAAACTCGTCAAGTAAAGTGGTTGGACTTGGAAAGGTTGAGATTTTAGATTTATCAAGGGAGTAGTCCTCGGTTGTGATGAAAGGAGGACAGAAGTCGAGGTTGTAGTCATCCATGTCAACATCCATAGCTAATCCAAAATCTCCAAATTCATTGAATAAAAATGGTGAGCTTACGTTGTTGAAGAATGGCCATGGAGATTAAAGAAACTTAGGCTGCATTGTGGTATTCATTGTGTTAACAAGGCTAAAGTTGGGTAAATTACACTGACACCTAACGTTTATCTCCTAACGTTTTGAAAATTACATTTACACTTCTATAGTTAATAGTCTTATTTCACAAACTCTTTACTTATATATAAGGCAACAACTCCTAATAGAACAACAGAGGAAATTACATTGGAAAAAAAAAAAGTAAAGCAAAGGAAAGGAAAGGAAAAAAAAAAAAAAAACAGAGAAAGTAAAGCAAAGCAAAGCAAAGCAAAACAAGAAAGAGAGAGTATATGAGTTCAATGTTTTCATATTGTCTAAATAATTACAATGACAGGAAGGTTAGTGTAATTTTTCAAACGTCAAGAGATGATATATATTAAATCCAAACATTAGGGGTGTAAGTGTAATTTACCCGCTAAAGTTGACTTGAAATAGTGTTGACTCTTGATAACAATGGGATAATTCTATTTCACACACCAAATTATTTTACTCCACATCCTCTCCCAATACACACATCAACTAATTTTGAATGTTGTAATTTTACTTAATGAAAAATCCTTTTTGTCAAAAATATCCTTCTCTTTAACATTGAAATGAGGACTATGCCCAGTCCTGCACCGTGCCTGTTGACGCTCATCCACGAAGAGCTTCCACATCTCTCCAATGAACAGTTTCCAGCAAGTGGAGGGATCAGATGATGCCTTGGGATCAAGAGTGTTGCGGGTGTTTTCTTCAAGGTCCATGCTTGCTGTTTGCCCCTCGTTATCTGATTGTACCAAGTCTTTTTTTGTTGGTGAGTCTTGGCTTGGTGTAGCATGGTTTGCTTC
Source organism: Camellia japonica (assembly GCA_030407325.1). Taxonomy (NCBI): domain Eukaryota; kingdom Viridiplantae; phylum Streptophyta; class Magnoliopsida; order Ericales; family Theaceae; genus Camellia; species Camellia japonica. Next base: position 98,787,025 of record JAPPVO010000007.1, read on the forward strand.
TTTCTCCCTTACTTTACTCTGGCCTGCCTTAGGGTTTGACTGGGTATCCTGCACCAAGGGTTGCGCTATTTCGGCGTCAACTTCCAACCCCAGTTCGGTTGTATCAGTCAGGTCGACTGGGCAGATATGATGACTTCCTGAGGTGAATTCTGCGACAAAGTCTGCCAAGGCTTGGGCTTTTACCACGGTTTTGGGTTGGAACTTGATGTCGAACTGTCCCAACTCTACTGCCCACTTTAGGATTCGCCCAGAAAAGTTTGCCCTCTCAAACAAAGCTTTTAATGGAAAGGCTGTGAGGACGACTATGGTGTGGGCGTGAAAGTAATGCGACAACTTCCTTGAGGCCATCATCAAGGCTAGGGCTAGTTTTTCTAGTGGTAAGTACCTTGTTTCTGCGCCTAGTAATGTCTTGCTGACATAAAAGATGGGCAGATGTTGGATTCCTTCCGCTCAGATCAACACTGCACTAATTGTGTGCTGTGAAACTGCCAGGTACAGAAAAAGTTCTTCTCCAGGTATTAGGGTTACAAGCAGTGGTGGAGAAGACATATATTCTTTCAAGCTTTCTAGGGCACGGTCGCATTCTTCGTCCCACTCGAACTTGGCTTTTAATGCTTGAAAAAATGGTCGACATCTGTTTGATGATCGACTTATGAATCGGTTGAATGCAGCTGCTATGCCGGTGAGATGCTGCATTTCTTTTACTGAGTTGGGCCTCTCCAGATCCTGAATTGCTTTGATCTGAGAGGGGTCTGCCTCAATACCTCGGTTGGTCACCAAGAAGCCTAGGAATTTGCTAGATCCAACGCCGAATGCACACTTGGACGCGTTAAGGCGCAACTTGTGCTTCTTCAGGATCTGGAACATTTTACCTAGGTCCCTGAGATAGTCCTTCTCATCTTTGTTCTTGACCACCATGTCGTCGATGTAAGCTTCCATTGTTCTGCTAACAATGGCTCAAACATCTTGGTGATCATCCGCTGGAATGTTGCCCCTGCGTTCTTTAGGCCAAAGGGCATGACCTTGTAGCAGTATAGTCCTCTTGGCGTTGTAAAAGATGTGACCTCCTGGTCTGGTTCATACATAGCGATTTGATGGTAGCCTTGTACGCATCAAGAAAGCTAAGTCGGTTGTGCCTCGCCTTTAGGTCTACCAGTTGGTCTATCCGGGGTAAGGGGAAACTGTCTTTTGGGCACGCCTTGTTGACTGTTTTGTAGTCCACGCAGACGCGCCATTTTCCATTCTTCTTTGGCACCACTACTGTGTTGGATATCCACTTGGGATAGTGCACTTCTCTGATAGCTCCTGCCTCTAGAAGATTTCCCACTTCTTCTGCCACTATCTCGGCGTGGTGGAGTGCTGATCTACGAGTGCGCTAAATAATTGGTTTGGCAGTTGGGTGGACGTTCAATTGGTGACAGATGAAGCTTGGGTCAATGCCAGGCATGTCATACGGCGTCCAGGCAAACACTTCGATGTTAGAGGTCAAGAATTCCATGACCTCTATTCTCTTAGTGCTGGACATAGATGAGCCAAGCAAAAAGAACTTATCCGGGTTCTTTTCATCTATTCTTACCTGTACCAAGTCCTCCACTGACTTCTGTTCAGCGGCTTTGCCAACATCCGCGAACAATTCATTACTTTCTGGTTTTTCTACCATTTGTACAAACCCCTTGGCAGCTCGGCTGCCATTTACTGTGACGAAGCATTGCTTAGACATAATTTGGTCTCCAAAAACCTCTTCAATTACTCCGGCTTCGTTGGGGAACCGCATTACTTGATGGTAGGATGATGCTACTGATCTCATGGCATGCAGCCATGTTCTTTCCAAGATTATGTTGTAAGTGGAAGGGACTTTCAATACCCAGAATTCCACTTGTTTCGTCATGCTTCTTGCTCTGACTGGGAGGATTATCTTGCCAACTGGCCATTCTGGCATTGAGTTGAATCCGATCAGGGAAGATACAGCAGGTGCCAAGTCTTTGTCTTCTAGTTTCAATTGTTTGAATGTTTCGTAATACATTATCTCACATGAGCTCCCTTGGTCAATCAAAATCTGCTTGACATCAAAATCCTTGACTCGGAGAGTGACGACCAGTGCATCATTGTGAGGGCAGTATATCCTTGCCAAGTCTCTATCTGAAAAAGATATGATGTTCGTGGCTTCTGTTCTCCCCTTTTTGATGGTAGGTTGGGCGCTTAGTACCTCCCTCAAGTGCTCAGCCTTCTTGATCATGCCCCTAAGCTCGCATATACGCTCAAGTTCGAATACCCCATGGATTACGTTGATCACGCCTTGAGGTGGGCGTCGATTGGCATTCCGTTTGGGTTGTTGTGGTCCTCGGGGGCTGGCTGCGTCCCTTCTTCTATGTACTTGTCCAGATGACCGGTTGCCACCAACTCCTCCAGATGCTGCCTCAATGGTGTGTAATTTTCAGTGCGGTGCTCCTTTTCCTTATGGAAGGTGCACCGGGATGTTTTGTCGTAGTCCTTTTGCGCTTCTCTCAGCTTAGCTGGCCATCTGACGAAAGGTTCATCGCGTATCTCGCTTAGAATCTGATAGATCGATTTTTTGAATACCGTGGTAATGGCAGTGCGGACCCTCAACCATTTTTTTATCCTGGTCCTCTCCGTTGTCTCGCCTGCCTCGCCCGTTTCTGCTTGGACGTTCTACTGCATTGACTTTCGCTGTGGTCTTTTTGTCTGGTATTGCGGTTGTACCAGACTTTGTTTTAGCACGGGCGCCATCTTTCTCCACCCGAATGTGCTGGTGTACCCTTTCCATTAAGGCCTCCATTGTGAGGGGTGGCGTCATGGTGATTGAGTCCCTTAGCCTGTTCCCGACTGGAAGACTTCTTTTATACTGCGCGATGGCGAGATTGGTAGGGCAATCCCTAATTTGGTTGAAAGTCTCCCAATAGCAACTATTGTAGGATCTTAATGTCTCATTGTCGCCCATGTCAATGGAGAGAAGCTGGTCGATCTCCACTGGTGTTTTGGTGTTCGTTCTAAGCCTTGTCACGAACGCCTCTACTAATTGTGCCCAGGAGGCGATGCTGCCTTCTGGTAGCCTTTCGAGCCAGGTTAATCCTAGGTCGCTAAGGCTGGATGGGAATAGGATGCACATCAAAGCCTCGTTTCGTCGGTATACAGCCATAACCTGGTGAAAATGGCTCAAGTGCGAGTAGGGGTCCATCTTCCTCTCATACGTGGTGAATTTGGGCTGCAGGAAGCCGGAAGGTAAGGGCGCGTTCTCAATTGCCGGAACGAACGACGAGGTCTGCAGCCTCGCTAATGCTTTGTCCGTAGGTTCGTAAGCAGGGTGCGGTATTGGCATTCCTACCTCGACGCTTCCATGCGTCCGAGGAGCCAACCGCTGAAGGGCAGAAACTCTGTGTGGGTCGCGCGCCCTGGCATCCTCCTTCCATCGTGCCCTTTCTTCTAGCACAGTTCGTAAGTCGGACGATCTAGGTAACTCCGTCTGCCTGGATGATGTCTGGTGCGTGCGTGAGGGCCGATAGGTGCTTCCCTCTGTGTATGACCTCTCAGATCTCGTCCTTTCAGACCTGGAGTGACGAGTTCTGGAAGTCCTGGATTGAGTGTCGCCTGTTCTAAGGCTCCTACTCTCTGCTTGTGATGGCGTGGTATGCCTACTGCGATCTTCTGAGTGGCGAGGGGGCGTGTTGCCTTTATGCCCCTCTCCTGTCGCCACTCCTTTTCCCTTGATCTGGCGCTTCATGGCCTCCATATCCGCCGCCATCTTCCTTATTAGTTCATCTTGCTCTTTCACGCGATCCTCCAGAGCTTGAGAGTCGATTCTTCGCCTCTGCCTTTCAGGACTTTGTGAGCGAGAGTGACATGGGCTGTTGTTCCGCCTTCCCCTTGCATCCCTCCGGGGGTTCTGTCGCTGTGGCTCCAAATCCGCCATAGGAGGAACAGAAGGCAAACCTTCGCGCCTTCCACCTCCCTCTGGGGTTTGCTCGTTGATGGCGGATTGTGGCAAATCTTCGTTGTGCGCCATTGCTTCTAACCAGTGAGGATAACTTGATTAAGAGGTTTTGTTCTTTCTGTTATTCCCACAGACGGCGCCAATTGTACGAGCACGAAATATTGTTCTCGTATAATCCTGTTGATCAAGTCTGCGCTTCTCTAAACTTCGTCGCTTTACTTCCTGAAAACACAAACGTGAGCTAGCCGGCGGGTGTGTGCCGGATACCTCTCCGATGCCTAAGTCAGCAAAATAGACAAATAGTTAAAAGCTTTGTGTATTCGAGAATCAAAGCTGTGTTACCTCTCCCATAGGTTATGTTATGAGCTTTTATAGGTTCCGCGTGGCACAATCGTAGTAGGACTCTTACTCTTCATGCAGAGTCCTCTTAGGAATCACTTTCCAGAAAGATAATGCTTATCCTTCAACACCCCCCTCACTGCTTAAACCAAGTGAGATGGTTCTACCATGGTTGGATGTCAATACGACCGAGATAACATGGCCATGCTAAATCCGCAGAATAGACCGAGCTTCAACTAGTTCGGTTCTTCCTTTCACCGCGTGTACCTCGGTGCTGGGTTGTCTGAAACCGTGCTAACCATGATGAGTTTGGATCGAGCTAACTAATAGCAAGGTCTTGTGGTAAGCTTCAACATACCTCGGCTCAAAAGGTGTGACCGAGCTAACTGTTTGTCACTCTAGCCATGGTGACCGAGTTAACTGCAAAGCCCTTATGGACCGGGCTAAGTACAATGCTCTCTGAGACTGGGCTAACTACAAGGTTTTCTATGACCGGGCTAACTCCTGGGCCCTTTTTACCCTGTCCTTCTTACCGTGGCCCACAGAACGGCCCACTACCCAGCTCGGCCCAATTTACATATAAATTACCCTCTCAGTACCTAAAATTATTTCTTTTATATTTTCCTCAGCATTGAAGTAAATTGATATATTCTTTTATTTCCCTCATTTTTTTGCTTGCATATATAACCAACAACATTAGTTTTCATCAGATGATTTGAACTGTGATGCTCAGGTCACTACATAATATTTTAGTTCACACAATATGGTTTTATTTTAGCCAACAAATTAATTTTTAGCTAAATTTTTTAAGCCCTAGAATTTTGACAAAAGTTGTACTCATTCAGTTAGAATTTCTTAACATGACTTGTGATGAAAAGGAAATTTCATTATTAAATTATAGACCCAAAAAAAAAAAAAAAAAAAAATAATTAGATAGATTATGCAACTCCATTGTGAAGTGGTTTAATCTTTCATGTATTTGACTATGACATTCCTCAAAGAAGCCATTCTTCTGGAATTTTGTGTTTGTTTAGTTTTATTGACTCGTGTTATGGTTTTTCCTTCATTTTGTATGCAAGGCTATCTTTGTTTTGGAAAAAGATCTTTTCTGCAATTTTTTTTCATGCAGTCATCATCCAATAATTTATTTAAAAGCCATAGATAGTGATAATAACAAATTTTTAGTTGTTTGACTTTTGGTTCAACTATTGGATGAAGACTGAATGAAGAATATGCTTGGTGACTTTTGAATTAATTGTGGGATGATGACTGGATGAAAAAAGTACTAGAAAGGATTTAGATCCCTTCGTTTTAGCTTATAAGTTATGGGATTGACATAACAATTTGGTTACCCTCCCATAAATCATGTTTGTTTTGTAAAAGATTAATGCTAGAATGGCCATGTCTTTGGACTATATCTATACATCATCACAGTATTGGTAATGAACATTCAATCTCACTATATTTATAATCTCATCATTCACTGTACTAATAATCTCATCATTTAACTATACTTATAATCTCATTTGATCTAATTCATAAATAAACATGATCCAAGGATAATCTAGTGCAAGAGACTCCCACTAAATGTAACATAACATGACATTTTCCTTACAAAAAACACATGTGCTTTGTAAAACACTATTGATTTACATCCTTGTTTTAGTCGTGTATGATGTTGACATTAACAGCATTTCTAATGGACTTTTGGGTGACGATGCCATCACAAGACAAAAAAATATGTAATACCAAACTACCATACAAAGGTTTGAATTTTGGGGGACAAATTTGCTGCTGGCTCTTCATAGAGATCTTGTCTCGTCCGTGGTATGTGGTTAAACTTCATTAGTATCTCGATGATGAGTCCCTTCATATGGGTTAGGAAAAATCAGGCTAGTAACCGGTTACCTCGAGGTCTAAGCTCATGGATGCAGTAACGACACCTCAAAGCATCCTTTTTTTCTCCGGATAAAAAAAAAAAAAAAAACTACCATACAAAAGACAGTAAAATAGGGTTAAATAAATTAATTAAAAAAAATCACAAATCAATCTTATTTAGATTAAATTGTATAGTTTAATTTGATTTTCTCAATACATAGCTTGACATTGGTTCTTAAAATCGGCAAATTACAACTTCACATTTTGGTCCAAAATAACATTTAGGAACTGGTTTGGAACTGAACTGAATTATTTATATATACGTACAATTTGTTATCTACAATAAACACTCAAATATCTTAATATTATCAAATATATATACATAAATTGTAGTCCTCTACCAAGCACACTGTATAATGGTAAAACTAGTTCTAAATAATTTTTAAGCTATGAACAATATTTTGTGCTCATGATGTCAAGGTTTCTAAAAACTGTAGTTCTAAATCCAAACAAATTCCATTTTAAAAACTGTAGTTCTAAATCCAAACAAATTCCATTTTACTTAGTTCAGTTTGGTTTGGTTCTAATGGAACCATAAATAATGATTCGGTCCTTAATTTACTCTTAAATTGAACCAATCCCAACCATACTCATTCCACTTGAAACGAGTGCCGCATCATTCTATATGAAATTTTGTTTTTAAAAAAAAATCTATTTGTATGAAAAAGCTAGGAGCAACATGCCCACTATTTTTGCTTTTAATAACAAGGGTAATGCTATACACATATATCTATCCATAATTTTTTTATTATAAAATACAATATAGCGAGATTCACATTAATAATAAGATAAATTATATTAAAAGTCTCTATACTTTGAAACTTATGTCATTTTACTCCCCGATCTTTTAATTATGATGCATTTGATCCTAAATTTTAAATCTCGTTTCAAATAAGGACAATTGAAGACGTTATTACTTTATTTTAAAGGCAAAGTCGTTAATTTAATAAAATATAAATTAGTTTGATAAAAATAAATGGCAAAAACTTATTTTTAAATTTTTAAAAATTATTTCTACCTACCAAAGATAAAATTATATAAAAATAATAAACCTTTACGTTTTTATATTTTTTACTAAATTAATTTTTAGTATATGTTTAGATGATGATTATGTAATGATTGGTTGTTTTTGTTGATATTTTTGGATGATTATTATGTAATAAATGGTTGTATTTGTTGTTAACAGATAATTTTTTTGATGATTATAATGTAATGAATGGTTATTATTAGGATTTTAACATATAATTGATATGTTTAGTATATACAAATATTTTTAGTTTTGGATTTTTTGATTTAATGGATTGGTTTAAAAATAATATTAAAGTTGTCTCCATGTTTGCATTTTGAAAGAATAAAAACGAATTTTAAAAAAAATAAATATCAAAAAAAATTATTTTAAAATATATTTCTGCCCTTTCAAAAGATATAATTATATAAAAATGATGTGTTTTTAATTATTTTTTTTCACCAATTTAATTTTTAGTTTCTTAGAAAAAATTTCTAAAAATAAATTCTGAAAACCAAACCAAACAGAACTTTATAACCAAAAAAATTCTAATATTATTTATTAAAAAAATTCCATTACATTTCAAACAACATACAGATTAATCAACACAAAATAAATTGTATAACGATTTTGCCTTTCAAATGGATGGTTTGCAAAAGAAATATCTTTAATTGTCTTTGTTTGGAACAAGATTCAAAATTTATGGTCAAATATATCACAATTAAAAAGTTAAAAACTAAAATGACACAAATCCTAAACTACAGAGACGGTTAGTATAATTCACCCTTAATAATAATAATAATAATAAGACTATTTATGTATAGCATATTCCTAATAACAAATTTCCTAGATCCTTAGATAAACTATAAGAAAATGTTTAAGAACTACGAAACATCACTCCTAAATTGACTCTCAATGATGTAGATAATTGTACATCAATTTTTGATTTGTTTAATAATCAATCAACTGAAACTCTAATGAACATTACTTGGTATCTATAGGTTCATATTCCAATAACCTTCGCAACATGTACAACTATGGAAGGGGTTGTGAACATTTGCACTCAAGACTGACCAGACAGACCTTCATGGAACATAAAATGGTGTTTTCTTCCAAACAAAATGTGTAAAAAGTGGACAACATTGGAAATTCTGGCTGATAGCATAAAAATAAATGCGAAAACAGCTTTAGGTGTACTGAAAGTCTGAAACTAAAAGGTTAGGTTTGTTTAGCGGCAGCGGATCCTCTGTACTCATTTGCTGTCCCGGCTTCCTGTTCCATGCGTCTCAGCTCGCCACGTGGTCAAATATTTAAACAAAACTTAATTCTGTCAAGTTAAAAAAATTTCTTTTATATATTTTATAATTAAAATAAAGTGGGCCTATTCATTTACTTACCTATTTTTTTTTTAGGTCTAAACCACTGGTATTCGGAAGTCCACAGGACCCCGACTAATCCGGTTCGAGTCGGGTAGGACCACAAGGGCGGCAAAGCTCTCCCAACAAGTTTTTAATACAACTGCGTTCCCAAGTCTCGAATCCAAGATCTTGGTTAAGCTAGCATAACCCCTTACCAGCTAAGCTACGTGCTTATTGGTATTTACCTACCTATTCATTTACCTATCCTCTCTGCTGCACATTTTACATTTTCCAGAATAACACTTCACATATTCGACAATATAGAGAGAGAAAGTAGTAAGAGAAACAGAGAAAAAGTTCACACAAGTTACAGAGGTGAACTAGAGGCTCTGTATTGGGTTTCTTTATGCTTCTTCCTCAAGTTCTGCTCAATTCCTCAACATATTATCAAGTTCCACAGGCATGGTATTCGAAGTATTATGTATTCAGCCGCCGTATATGTTTGATACAATTAGTTTCGTGAAATTTCTTATGTGATCGATTTTGTTTGCAATTTTAGATTTTCATCTATTCTAAACCCTCTTCAGTCATGTTCTCAAAAAATAAGCAATTGATTTCCCATATTGTGTTGCTTGATTTTTTATTATAATTTTTTTAGTTGTTTTGATAATGTAAAACCCCAACCTCACCTTTTATGATCAAAATACCCAGGGGCGGGGCCTGGCCTAAGGCCAATAAGGTTTGTGCCTTAGGCCCCACAATTTTGGCCCAAAAAAAGGGTTCCTAAATTTAATAAACTGTTATAGGCTCAATTTTTTTTTGTTTTTTGTTTTAGGATCAATTTAAAAGGGTCCCAAAATGTTTTATTGGGCCCATGTTGGTTTAGTCCATATTTATGTGATTTTGGCCCACATTTATTAAATGAAAATATATAAAAAACAAAAACAAAAAAAAACTAATAAAGTGTTTGGGCCAAACCCAACCCAAACCATACATACAATATACAAGATTGTTCACTTAATATATGAAAGTAATTTTAGTTTATAATTTTAATGATTAATGTAAGTATACTTAAATAAAAAATTTGTGATACTTATTATTTTTAATCATAAATTTTTTATAAAAAAAAATATATTAGAGGGGCCCCATTTTCATAGTTCGCCTTAGGCCCCACAAATCTCAAGGCCGGCCTTGAAAATACCTAGATGCCTGTGACAACCAATATTATTTGTAATCTATTTGGTTAATTAGAATGAATGTGAATTGTAATGGGTGATCTTACTTTTAGTCTAAGCATCTCTAATCCTTCACATTTCTATTATTATATTTTAATTTAATTTAAAGATGTTTAAAAAATTATCTCAAATTCTTTCAGATTGAAGAAGAGTAAATTTTTTTTTTTAATCAAATTGACAACTTATCAAATTTGAATTTTATCTCAGACATTAGAGATTTTTTTTTTGGGGGTCAAATTTGAAGAAAAGAGAAATTTGAGATAAAATGGAATTTTTTAAAAAAGATTTTGATGAAAATTTGATAAAAATTAGAATTACTTATATCAAATTAAGTTTTTTTTATGAAATTTAAAATCAAAATAGATAAAAAAAAAATTAATAAAAAAAATAAAAAATAAAAAAAAAATTGTGAAAGGTTGGAGATGGCCTTATGAAATTCTCATTCCCTTAAACTACTTTCAATGTATTTTCTATAATCTTCATAGTAAATCAAAAGTAAAAATTTTATTTCAATGAACCAAATATAATAAAATATTTTTGTTTGACTATATGTCTAGGTGGTTGCATTTTGCGAAAATACATCCTCAAGTAATCATATGGTTAGCTTGCGACATTTTTAATCAGAATCATAATTTGTCCAGGAAAATCAAATCTTAACTCAAATTGGGTTCAACAAAGGAGCCTTTACAACCTGATTTTTGTGAGTGATCAAGAATCACAAATAAGATAATAGCTTTCAATGAGAAATTAAATAAAAACTAGAGATAATTTTATATTGCTTAAACTCTTTCGAAAACAAAGTGTTACTAATCAATCGCCTTGCCACCAATTCATAATAACCAGAAAAATAATAAAAACAAATGTTGTCAATCTTTACATAAAAATTCAGTCACATGTGTAAACCAAAAGGAAATTTGTAAAACTATTTGAAACTTTAGCATCCCCACATAAAAACCAACTTCTGAATATTGCTAATCTTAAACTTCAATGTTGGTCCTCCTTTCATTGGCCTTTGTCATGAAAGCTATTGAAGTGAAATCCATCATATCCTTGTGCTGGTAGTTGTGCCTGTAAATACAAAAAATTATGTTATCTCTGTGCATATATTCTTTTTAAATTGAAAAAAAATAAAAATAAAAAATAAATCATGTAAGAAACACCAAGTTACCTGTAGTAAATCAGTCATTTTAGTAAGCCCTCGTTGATTTTTGAATAGACTGTAAGTACTAAGATCATTTTTCTGATACATATTTTATTTAAAAGTTACACGAATGAAACATATAAGTTATCCCGCTAATAAAAAACAAAACAAAACACAAAATAAATAATAAAAAAATGCAAGTTTAATAATGAGAACTTATGAGAGACTAAATTTATCTGTCCATATTGAGATGTTTGTGTTAGTTGTGACGATTGATGAAATAATTGTAGGACAATCTTCACTGTATTTAAAAGATTTTAATTCTATTGTGTACAAAACAACAATTAGAATTTAAAGAAATAAAGAAAAGAGAGAATTTGTTTGATTACAAAAATCAAACTCGAAATAAAAAAAAATAAATAAAAACAGATTTTATTTTGTTACAAAAACAAAATTAAAATCTGATTAAATAAATAAAAAAAACAAAAAATTAAAAACTTACTTGGTTAATTTCTTCGAATAACTGATCAAGTCCAGTGTTTAACACTGTGTCCTTAAGACAGATTCGTCCTCTCCACGGTGCTTTCAGAATTTGGACGTCTATCTCCCAGGATGAAATGATCTTATCAACAATAAACAGCACTACAATTTATTGTTCGTCGAACACACTAAGTGTTTACACTCTTTCTTTCAGAAATAAAATGCAGCAAATGCAGAGATTTAAAGCAGAGATGGAGTACGAAAATTGGATAAAATCCAAATGGGAGGCTGTCTATTTATAGATGTAAAGGTGGCTCTTGGTTTTGAATTGAACAGGTATGAACCTGTTGGTTTGAATTCAAACAGATTTGAATCTGTTGGTTAAATTCAAACAGATAAAAAACGGGAAGGGCCCTGTTTGGATGATAATCCAAACCAGTTTAATTCTGTTTGAAAACGGGAAGGGCCCTGTTTGGATGAACAGAAATCCAAACCAGTTTAATTTGAATTCTGGATTTTATTTTACAAAAATAAAATTAAATTCAAATGTTTTTGGCCCAAAAATTAGTACACACCACGCACCCGCGCCCAAGCCCAGCCCAGCCCGACCGACCGGACGGCGGCGGCGGCGGCGCGCGTGTGTGGTGATTTTTGGTCCAATGGGTCTAGCCCATTTTGCCCATAACCTCTCCCTCTAAAACACTTGGGTACCCCTTGGGGCACACCCCAAGTACCAAACCCATGCCTTATAAACCCTTTCAAAACCTCCCACCAAATCAATGTGGGACAAGCTAATTCAATACCTTTAAGGATTTTCCACCAAAACTCCATTTCCATGGAGCATACTTTGGCTTCAATTTCCCATTCACTCGGTAATGGTTTTGAGCAACCAAATATACCACGTGAATCACAACGCGGCATAGAACGCGTTACCACTTTGACCCGTGTAAATCGACGCACGGGGCCCACCTAAAAATTAGACCAAACTTAGGAAAAAATTCTGGTTTTACCCAGAATTTATAACCATTTCCAACAATCCCCCACATGAATGGAATTTGATGACAACGGAAATGCAACAATATGCAGACTTTATCGAAAGAGTATAAGTCAAAAATATCTTGCATCAGAATAGGTAGTTTTCGGCCTTGAACCTTCCCTAGTGATAACCTATCGGACTTACTGGCTAACCAATGGACGCGATGCCTTGAATTGTTCAGCCGTTTGTGTAAGCCAAGACAATAGATTTCACACAAAATATCTTCTAACACATCGTGGTTCTCACTGTTGTGTTCATTTTGGCCTTGAACGCTCCTGGTTTTCATGAGTGTTTCTAGAGAATGTAGCCTCTTTCATTCTCATAGAACCGGCCCCAGTTCAACACTCATATAGGTGATTCTTATTGTGAGTATCTCCTTATACTCGTCTTGATTTTATGCCTTAATCAAGATATAAGTAATCATTAAAAGCGAAGCTTATCCTTATGCCCCTGCAGACAACATATGTTACAGATATCACTCTCACCATAGGAATGGGTAGGAATCTTAATCCCTTGGTGATTTCTGGCGAGCCATACATAACTTAGTTGTCCCTTTGAACTTAGTTCTTGGGATCTCCAGTCATATAAGTAGGGTTACCATTATGACGACTCTTATGTAATAGGCTGTAATCCCATTTCCTTCGATGAACTATACACTAGCTCTTTTGTCAAACCTTTTGCAAACGGATCCACAATATTCTCTTTAGATTTTATATAATCTATTGAGATTATTCCGTTTGACAACAATTGCCTTACGGTATTATGTCGACGACGAATATGTCGTGACTTACTGTTATACATATGATTCTGTGCCCTGCCTATTGCAGATTGACTATCACAATGAATGCAAATAGCTAGCACAGGTTTTGGCCACATTGCAATGTCTTCTAAGAAGTGACGAAGCCATTCTGCTTCTTCTCCTACTTTGTCTAAAGCAATGAACTCGGATTCCATTGTGGATCGTGCGATGCAAGTTTGTTTCGTGGACTTCCATGAAACAGCAGCGCCTTCTAGAGTAAAGACATATCCACTAGTGGATTTTGAATCTTTAGTATCCGATATCCAATTGGCATCACAATAACCTTCGAGTACTGCTGGATATCGAGTAAAGTTCAAATCATGATCACGAGTAAATCTTAGATATCTAAGAACTCGATGATCGCTTTCCAATGGTCTTCTCCAGGGTTACTAGTGTACCTACTCAATTTACTGATAGCATAAGCTATATCAGGACGAGTACAATTCATTAGGTACATTAGGCTTCCAACGATTTGGGAGTATTTTAATTGAGACACTGCATCACCTTTATTTTTCGATAAATAAACACTGATGTCGACAGGTGTTCTTGCTAAATTCAAATCATCTTTGATAAATTTATCAAGAATTTTCTCAATATAATGAGATTGAAATAATGCATATTCGTCAGATATTTTAGTAATTTTCATTCCTAATATAACATCTGCGACCCCCATATCTTTCATATCAAATTTTGTTAAGCATTTGCTTAGTTGATTTGATCATGTTTTGACTGCTTCCATGATAAGCAGTCATCCACATAAAGACAAACTATGACATATCCTTGGTCAGTGTTTTTAACATAGACGCATTTGTCACATTCGTTTATCTTAAACCCATTAGTAAGCATTGCATGATCAAATTTTTCATGCCATTGCTTAGGTGCTTGTTTTAATCCATAAAGGGATTTTACAAGTCGACAAACTTTCTTTCTAGCCCTGATACTACTACAAACCCTTCGGGTTGCTCCATATAGATCTCTTCATTTAGATCACCATTTAAGAAAGCTGTTTTAACATCCATTTGATATATTTCTGAATTAAACAACGCTGCTATAGCAATAAGCATGCGAATGGATGTTATTCTTGTCACAGGGGAATATGTGTCAAAATAGTCCAGACCTTCCTTTTGTCTGTAACCTTTAACTACAAGTCTTGCTTTATACTTGTCAATTGAACCATCTGCTTTCATTTTTCTCTTGAATATCCATTTATATCCAAGAGGTTTAGAACCTGGTGGAAGATCCACCAATTCCCAAGTATGATTTTGCATAATGGATTCAATTTCATTATTAACAGCCTCTTTCCACAAAGGTGCTTCAGGACCTGTCATTGCTGCCTTAAAGCTTTGAGGTTCATTTTCTAACAAGTATGTTAGAAAATCTGGACCAAAGGATTTAGATGTTTACTTCTTCTTGGTTCATCATCAGTTAAATCCTGTTGGTTGAGACCATTACTAGTCTCTTGTGTTTGATTGTCATTAGTCTCTTGACTTTGTGTACAATCATAAGTTCTTTTCTGTGAACTTAATTCCTGTCTTTTCTTGTAAGGAAAGACATGTTCAAAAAACACAGCATTCCTTGACTCTATAATAGTGTTCACATTTATATCAGGTATTTCTGATTTATAAGTCAGAAACCGATATGCACTACTATTCCGAGCATAACCAAAAAACACACAATCTACTGTTTTTTGGTCCAATCTTAGTCTTTTTAGGAACAGGAACTTCAACTTTTGCCAAACACCCCCACACTTTTAAGTATTTGTAGGAAGGTGGTCGACCTTTCCACAATTCATAAGGAGTGCTGTTGGTTTTCTTGTGGGGTATTCTATTAAGAACATAATTAGCAGACAATATTGCTTCCCCCCACAAGTTCTGTGGTAAACCTGAACTTAGTAACATGGCATTCATCATTTCTTTTAGGGTTCTATTCTTCCTTTCAACAATTCCATTTTGCTGTGGAGAATAAGGGGCTGTAGTTTGGTGAATAATGCCATGTTGTGCACAAAATTCATTTAATGGTGCATCATATTCACCACCCCTATCACTTCTAACCATTTTAATGGTTTTACCAAGTTGATTTTCAACTTCTGTTTTGTAGAGTTTAAATATTTCTAAGGCTTCATCTTTACTTCTAAGTAAATAAACATAACAATATCTTGTGCAATCATCGATAAATGTTATGAAATACTTTTTGCCTCCTCTAGTTTGAATAAATTTTAGAACACATACATCAGTATGAATTAATTCTAGAGGTTCAGTTTTCCTTTCAACCGATTTAAATGGAGCCTTAGTTAGTTTCGCTTCTAACAAACTTCACATTATGATTAGGATTAATTTCAAACTTTGATATATAATCCAAACCAATTAATCTACGCAAAGCATCATAATTTACATGACCTAATCTACCATGCCATAAATTCGACTCAAGAATATAAGCAGAAGATGTGTTATTTTCATTCATAGCAACTTTTGGTACAACTGTCATTACATTTAGCTTAAAGAGACCATCACTCATGTAACCCTTACCAACATACATACCACTCTTTGTTAATACAAACTTATCAGACTCAAAAACAAGCCTAAAACCATTTTTACTTAACAAAGAACCAGAAACTAAATTCTTCCGGATGTCAGGTACATGCAGTACGTTGTTGAGGGTCAGTTCTTTCCCTGATGTCATCTTCAAGATCACTTTCTCTTGTCCAGCCACAGTAGAAGTAGAAGAATTTCCCATGAAAAGTTGTTCACCATTTGCAGCCTCTTTGTAGGTAGTGAATATCTTCTTGTCCGCACATATGTGACGAGTTGCTCCAGTGTCAACCCACCACTCTTTGGGATTTCCAACCAAGTTAGCCTCAGACACCACAGCAGAGAGGTTGATGTCATTCACTCCATTAGAGATGTAATCCAATTCTGTTACATTGGCCTGATTGGTGGTCTTCTTACTTGTACTTCCATGATCCTTCTTAGGACGGTGGCAGTCAGAAGCTCGATGTCCAGTCTTGCCACAGTTATAGCATTTTCCTTGAAACTTCTTGTTGCCATTGTTGTTGCCTTGTTTAGGACCATCTCCAGTAAACTTCTTCTTTTTGTTATGTGGTTTATGAACTTGTTCAACCACATTAGCCTTGGACTCAATGAGATTTTTCCCATTCCTCTTTTCAGCCTTTCGGTTATCTTCCTCAATTCTTAATCTTACAATCAACTTATCCATGGTCATCTCTTTGCGTTTATGTTTTAAATAATTTTTGAAATCTTTCCAAGCCGGTGGTAACTTTTCCACCAAAGTAGCGACTTGGAAAGATTCGCTAAGAGACATACCTTCTGAATGAATATCATGCAAAATAATCTGAAAACTTTGAACTTGAGATATTACCGTTTGGGAGTCTACCATAACAAAATTCAGAAATTTACCGACGACAAATTTCTTCGTGCCGGCATCCTCTGTCTTGTATTTCTTCTCCAAAGAATCCCACAATTCTTTTGCTGACTTCAAAGGACTGTATACATTATACAGCATGTTGTCAAGGCCATTGAGGATGTAGTTTCTGCACAGGAAATCTGAATGTTTCCAAGCATCTACAGCGGCAACAACTTGCCGATCACTTTCACCCTCTTTAAGTGCTGGAGCCTCTTCATGGAGAAACCGGGCCAAATTAAGAGTTGTAAGATAGAACAGCATCTTCTGCTGCCATCTCTCACTACAACAAAATTGACTTTTTACGACACCACATCAACGACATACAATAAATGCATGCCGTAATTTCTCACTTTTACGACTTGCTTTTTTTGCACGTCGTAAATACTTTTCCAACCACGGCATGTCTATTGCGTAGGCCGTGAATGGTAATAATGATGATTTTTTTACAGCTTGCAATGCATGCCGTAAATAATAAAGCTTTCTACGACGTGCATATGGCGTGCCGTTAATACATTAATTATACACGACGTACATACGCTAGCCGTGAAAAGTATCACTTTTCACGGCGCGCACAACGCCCATCGTTAAAAGTATTACACTTTTTACGACGCACATATCGCCTGCCATTAAAAGTATTACCTTTTTATGACACACAATGCATGCCGTGAATTGTATGATTAAAAAAAAAAAAAAGCGCCAAAATGAAATTTGGGGCGCCAATATTTTTTTCCCAAAAATATATTAGAATTTTTTGGCTTCTATTTGGTTCTAAAAAGAAGATAGAAAGCTGTAAATCGATAACCTAGAAGAGAGGGGAGAAGAGAGAGGGGAGAAAGGGAGACTGGTGTTCAGCGGTATGAGATTTTGAAGGGGAACGATCGATGGTGGCAGCAATCGACGGTTCGGCAAGACTGGTTCGGCGACAGCAACACTCGACGGTTCGAGACTAGTTCGACGGCTCAATGGTTTGGTGGTGAGACTACTTCTTCTCTTCTCTTCGGCCTGGAAAAATCTCAGTATGTTCAGATTGCCCCCCCCTCTCTCTCTCTTCCACACACACATTCGCTCCATTTAGGATTAGGACTCTATTCGTTTGTGTTCTTGCTTTCTGGTACTTCAAGTATTGAGCTCTCATCATTTTGTAATTCCTAGATGGAACTCTTTCTCTGTTTCTTCACCCTTGTTCCTTCACAACTCCTCCAAGCTCGAATCGGTACTTTTCTAGGGTTTTCAAAACCCTTTTACCTTCAAAGATTCACATATGTTTCAGCTTGGGGGGATTAGGGCCTCAAATTGTGTTTCTTTGTTGATTATTGTACAATTCTGGTGAACAAATGTTTGTGAATTGGGAATTTTGGGTCTAAGATCTGTTGGAATAAAAAATTTCTGGGTTTGTGTTTGGATTGAGGATTTAACACGAGAGAATGAAAGTTTAAATTGATTGTTAATTCGGGTAATACCTATTTTGGGTGATTGCATAAAACCAATGGAGCATGTTAATGAGTAGAATTAGGTCCTGCAATTAGTGTAATCCACATTTGTCTTGTACAATTTAAACTTAAAAGAAGTTTTATTATGGTGCAAAAATTGGGAATTTTTGACTACTTGTTTTTATAAGATCTGAGCTTCATTTCTGTATTGCCAAAAAGTTTTAAGATGGTGGAACAAGACTTATTACTGTCTAATGAATTGTAATTTGTAATACATATTAGGAGGGTATGGTATGAAGTGAAATATTATAGATTTATGCATCATTCAGTAATTTTTTTAATTCTAAATGTGACTTTTTGGTAGGTTTTCTCTAGTTGCAAAGAGAATGTTACCTCAATCATTGTACTGTAATTTTTTGAGTTTCAATTGTTTATTATGTAATGAATAGGAGTGCAGTAACAATATGGAGGATTCATCACCAATCACAATAAAAGAAAAAGGAGAATTTACAATCTCTAATAGAAATCACAATTTTCCTTTTGTCAAAACAATAAAGCACATTAAATTGATGTGTGTAGGGAGAGCTATTAGTACTTCTCTCTGTTCTTTTCCTATAATTCTATTTTTTTCTTAATAATAAAAAAGTCTAAGCAATAGGGGTTGGTTGGATGGGTTGGGTTGGGGATTGTAGTAGCTGTCAGGTCTTAGTAGATTTAGAGTTTAGAAGATTATTTCATAATTTTAAATTTTTATTCACAATCTGTTTGCATTTAGCTATTGAAAAGTATTGAAACTGATTATACAGCAGATGAAGTATGCTTGTTCTCTAAATCGGTTTTGCATCATAATCTAGTATTATGCTGGCATATTTGTTAACAGTAGTACTTCAAAAAGTTTTTTTTAATGATGATAAAGCTTTGCATTATTGATTACAGACACCAATGATTAGCTATGTAAATGTGCATGCTGTACTGGAAGGACGTAGAAATCGTGCTAAAGCATCACCTAATGACTCTGATTCTTCACAGGTATTACTTTATTTGTACATTTGATTTGCCAAAGAAAGATACAAATAGACAACAAAGAAAGAAATGGTACATGGAATTGGAATCATATGCCTGTTTAATTATTATTTATCATCTGGAATCTTGTAAAAGTTTCCAAACTAGTTGTTTTACAGTGCAGCTTTGACTGAACATGGGAGTAATCACTTTTGAAATTGAGTAGCAAATTCCATCATAAATAAGAGATATCCTTCAACACTTCCAAGAAAGACGTTGACAATGATTTCTACCCTTCTTTGTTGTTTTGATCCAAACACTTCCAGCCTTAAAATTTCATAATGCCCCATATGTTTTGGCATAAAACATTTGCAATTGTAAAATATTTTCCTGTAAATGTTTATGGTAAAATATTATTTCCCTCATGTTTGGCTAAACTACTAAACAAAACTTCCGTGATAGAGAAATTCTATCAAACATTTTGAAGACAATGAAAAGAAGGCATACTTTAGAACATTGAAATTCCTATGTCAGATCAAATTGAATTGGACAATGAAAGTATAAATCAGTCACCAAGTGATTGAAACTAAAAAAAGGAATGGTACTCACTTTGAGTGAGCCAAAACGCACCATGAGAGCTAAAACATACATTAATGTGTACTATTTGGGCATTGTTTTTTTGTTTTATGTTTCAAGCTTTGGTCAATCTACACGGCTACTACATCAATGAGTTTTACTTTAATAAAGATTGGGATCTAGACGGCATGATAATAAGTGGCACTTGAGGTGTAATAATAAATATTTACATACATGTGGATAGATGCACAATTACTTTCTTTAGTAGAATTCATTTTTAATAAGATTGGGAGAAAGAAACCGCTTATGATGTCTGCTTGGCTAAATTTTTTTCAACAAAGAAATATTGGTGTATAAATGAATACAAAACATAACTATCCCATTGATTTGTTGACTAAACTGCATTTTGATGCATATTAGATGAGACTGAAGTATTCAAAACCAGTGCTATGTCTGTTGTAGTGTTCTTTCTTGTAACATAAGTGTTGAAGCACCTGTAGATGTAATTCCAGTTTATTTGGCTGGTAGGGTTTGTTTAAGTGAAAGAATAGCCAAGGATTGTTTTTTGGGTTTGATTACTAAAGGTTTGGGTTGAAGAGAAAAAGATTTTGGTGGGAAATTTAAGGTGTATTTGTGCCATGTTCCCAGGTATTTGGGGGATTGAGGAGATAGTTTCCTGAATGTGCATTTATAATTTAATACAACTCAGATTATCCCTCGTGTGATTTGATTTATTTATCAGGTCTCTCTTTTTTTTTCCTTGGTTCAGGGTCCCAGGGTAATTGTTGTGGGGCCTACAGATTCTGGAAAGAGTACCTTGTCAAAGATGCTTCTTAGTTGGGCAGCCAAACAAGGTTGGAAACCTACTTTTGTGGATATGGATATTGGCCAAGGAACTATAACCATTCCTGGATGTATTGCTGCTACGCCAATTGAAATGCCAATTGATCCGGTGGATGGAATCCCTCTGGAAATGCCTCTTGTTTACTTCTACGGACACACAACTCCTAGGTAATGATATTTTTTTCTTCATCAATTTGACCGTTAGTTGTGCACCTTTCATTTTACTTATTAGATTGGTTACACGTGAATACAGAAGCTTGTATTTCCATTTATCACTTCTTGTTTGATTTTAACTTTTTCTGTATCCAGTTATCATGGATGTTCTTAGAACTGGTACTTCATAGTGTCAATGCAGATTTGTACAAGGTGCTTGTGAAGGAGCTTGCTCAGACTCTGGAGAGACAGTTCGCCGAAAATGCAGAATCTCGAGCTGCAGGCATGGTAATAAATACCATTGAAAAGTATTTAGAGGCATGTTTTTCAATGAACTGTGTCAACTGATATTTGACTAAGACTTGGATATACTTTTCTCTAATGTGGTTCATGTATTAGATCATTGGTTGGCATTTGTGTTTTTCAGGTGTTCTAATCTTGTCATTTGTGAAATTTTCCTTATAATTATTTTGGAGTTGAGATTACTTTTTTTTGATTGGCTACTGTAACATTTGTGTGCCAAACATGTATGCATGTTTCCTATTATAAAAAAAAGATAATAATGATAATAAATAAATAAAAACGGAAAACGTTACCAAAAGCAAGTATTCTTCATTATTTCTTGGAAGCATTCTAGGAATTGTTTCAAGACCATTTCCATGAATTTTGCAGAGGTTCATGCTTTGATTCCAGTGTTTTTATTGGAACTTGGAAGGATCTTTTACTATTACTGCTACTATATGCTCTCTTGATCATACTCGTGATAGACATTTTTGTTTCTGGTCTTCTGAAATGCTAACCCCCTTTATGTAATCTACGGTATTTATGTCTAATGTTTTCACTTCAAGCTTGAACTATGTGTGGTGGAGATGAGAATTGGTGCAAAAGGTCGTAAAAGGTTATAGCTTCAAGTGAATTGTCATTGTTGGTTGCTCTCTTTTGTTCTTGGAGTTTTTCTCAGAAGATGATTACTGCAATGCCAAATTTCTCATCATTAGTGATGTAATCCATGAATCAATATCTCCTGTTATATCGATTCGAAAATATCTCCTGTTATATAAATGTTCTGGGTCTCAGTATAAGTACTGTCTGCCAAGTTCAGTGTATAAATTTATTTGTAGTGCTCGCTGTTTATTTGTTAGCCATTTCTGACTTGGAGAAATTTGCAGGCTTCTTTTGGCTCCTCCCCTGATCCAAAATTTTGGTTGGGAATCTGTATTCTACCTATTTGGCCTTTTGGGGATAGCTTGGTGAGTAGTTGTTATTAGAACTGTTTATTATATCACATCCTTCCTTCTCTTCAAACTAAGATAATTATTTTCCATGAGTAGCGCCCTGGTAGATAATTGCCCCTTCTTCCTTTTGTTTGGATGACTTGTTCTAAAAGATGCTAAGAATTTGTAGTTAGATTTTTTCACTTAATCAATCAGTTTAGAAGTGAAGGAACTTTTTAAATTTGTGTGATACATCTAGAATTTTTTTTTTGGAGGCAAATGGGAGAAAATATTTTCTTCGTTTCACAACTACCAATCTTTTAATTCTCTTTTTTAAAGAAATTCTTCAGTCAAATTAAAGAAAAAGGATTTGATGGTTTATGCAGGAACTTTTGAGACGTGGAAATGCAAAAGCAGCGGTGGAGTAAATCTCCTATATTGTTTGTTTGGCTTGATTGGCATTCTGATGGGGTATTTTATGAGGAAATCATGATCGATCCTTCGTTCATATCTCATTCTGTAATTATAATGTCTCACCATAAACCACAGAAGTGAAAAGAAGTTGGTAAATCATAAAAGAAAGATCCATAGTTTTTAGGTAATGTTTTTTTTCTTAGCTTTATTAATAACAGGTGGCTTTTGGAAGCATGTTGAAGGCAGGTCGATATGCATAGTTTTGGATGGTTTACACTTTTGTACAGTTTAGAATTTAAGGATATGTTTTCGAATGTTTGAAATGTATAGACAATTGTTAAATATAATTTATGGATATAGTTTCTTTTGATGTTTCAAACAATATTGGTTGTTGATTGATGTTTTGTGATGCTGTTGTAATATTTGTTATTTGTACAAAATTGGTCAAATAGAACCTACTAAATTTGAAAAAAAAAAAAAAAATTTATATTCTACGGCAGGCATAATAAGTCGTTGTATTATATATTTTACGGCGTGCAAACAGCGTCGTTATTTGTCTCATCAATTAACGGCGTGCAAAAGTAGTCGTAAAAAAAGTAATGACGACGCACAAAATTTGCCGTTAAATAGTTTTTAACGGCGTACTATAGCATGTCGTAGAAAAAGTAACGACGACGCACAAAATCTCTCATTAAATAGTTTTTAATGGCGTACGAAGCATGTCGTTGAAAATGAATGACTTTCCATGACTGGTCATAATATGACGTGCGCCTGCACGTCGTAGAAGGGTTTTTACGGCGTGCATTGCGCGTCGTAAAAACCCTTTTTTGTTGTAGTGTCTTAAACTCGGTACCATTAAATTTTTTCGATTTTTCTCCATGATTGATTGGTACATGAACATGGTTCTGGATAGGGACCGTTGTTGGTGTAACAATAGGAGTACCACTGCCAGATGCAGTTTCAGTTGTAGTAGCCATAATCTCTAATTACAAAAATCAGAAAAAATTAAAACTCAAATTAATTTTCTAGTTACTAAAACCAAAAATAAATTATAACACAAAATAATTTTATTAGCCATAATCTCTAATTACAAAATCAGAAAAAATTAAAACTCAAATTAATTTTCTAGTTACTAAAACCAGAAAATAAATTATAACACAAAATAATTTTATTTTCCTTGTTATTAAAAACTAGAAAAATAAAATACCACAATAATTTTCTGTAACACAATTAATATTCTGCAATTTTAATGAACAAGTATATACTACTAAGAAAAAGAGACAGTATATTACTACTATCTGTCAAATAGCATAAACACTATTTGTTTTTCCAACCAGAATATGTCTTTATGAAATCAGAAAATTAAATACAATGAAGATACCAAAAAAGGATTCTGTCTTAAGATTGTAGGACAATCTTCACTGTATTTAAAAGATTTTAATTCTATTGTGTACAAAACAACAATTAGAATTTAAAGAAATAAAGAAAAGGAGAGAATTTGTTTGATTACAAAAATCAAACTCGAAATAAAATAAAAAAAACAGAATAATAAAAACAGATTTTATTTTGTTACAAAAACAAAAATTAAAATCTGATTTAAATAAATAACAATAACACAAAAAATTAATTAGATAACTTACTTGATTTAATTTCTTCGAATTATAATCTGATCAAGTCCAGTGTTTGACACTGCGTCCTTAAGATAGATTCGTCCTTTCCACGGTGCTTTCAGAATTTGGACGTCTATCTCCAGGATGAAATGATCTTATCAACGAATAAAAGCAGCACTACAATTTATTCGTTCGTCGAACACACTAGGTGTTTACACTCTTTCTTTCAGAAATAAAATGCAGCAAAATGCAGAGAGATTTATAGCAGAGGATGGAGTACGAAAATTGGAATAAAATCCAAATGGGAGGCTGGTCTATTTATAGATGTAAAGGTGGCTCTTGGTTTTGAATTGAACATGTATGATACTTGTTGGCTTTGAATTCAAACAGATTTGAATATGTTAGGTTTAAATTCAAACAGATACAAAAACGGGAAGGGCCCTGTTTGGGTGTGCGGGTACGTGTGTGGTGATTTTTGGGTCCAATAAGTCTAACTCATTTTGCCCATAATCTCTCCCTCTAAAACACTTGGGTACCCCTTGGGGCACACCCCAAGTACCAAACCCATGCCTTATAAACCCATTCAAAACTTCCCACCAAATCAATGTGGGACAAGCCTAATTCAATACCTTCAAGGATTTTCCACCAAAACTCCATTTCCATGAAGCACGCTTTGGCTTCAATTTCCCATTCACTCGGTAATGGTTTTGAGTAACCAAATATACCACGTGAATCACAACGCGGCATAGAACGCGTTATCACTTTGACCCGCGTAAATCGACGCACGGGGCCCACCTAAATATTAGACCAAACTTAGGATAAACTTCTGGTTTTATCCAGAATTTATAACCATTTCCAACAATAATGTGTGCACAGTAGGAACATCCATACTTGAGTGAGCATTGAGTTGCTATTGGTTTTTTGAATTGAATCATTCCACAGAGAGAGAGAGAGAACATATCAATTACATCACTTGTAAAATAGGAAGACAAATTATTTTATAGTATGTATGACTATATTAAAATAAAAGGAAGACAAATGATTTTATATAACAATAATGATACCTGTGTGAAGTGCGTTGATGGAGAAAATTTACTTTGTTTAACAGGATCATACATTGGGTTATCATCATTTGAGAATAGACTTCCATGAGATTTTTTGTTCTTAGTAGCCCTTTCAAGAGCACTTTTTGGCCATTTGCTAGACTTGCTATTAGTTCTCGCTTTAACTTTAATACCTCTAACTCTTGCATCAATGCCATCAATGCATATGGTTTCGTTTTGCTTGAACAAATTATTGTTGGCATGTGAAGTCCCAAGGCAAGTTTTCTCAATTACAACTCCTCTTAAATTCGCACTCACCTCTTCCAATATCTTGTTAAGGCCATCTAAAGCAATTTTATAAGTTTTTTTTTCTGTTTCAGCAGCTCTAGTTGCCAATTGAGTACACAAGCGACACAACTCTTTGTATTGTCTTCCAATCATTGCCTTTGTATCTTCATAGCTTATACAAGTCACTTTTATACTCCCTGATTTTGCATCCTTTGTCCACCTCTTTATAATGTATTGGTTAGGTATCTTTGTAACATTTTTTGAAGAAAAAACTTTAAGTGCATGTGAACATAAAATTCCTATGAACTCAAATTTCTTACAGCTACACACCACTGTACCTTTTGATGAGTCGTATGTAACAGTATGATCGTGACACTTGTGGTAAGGAATGATCTTATATTTAGTCACTGTTCCATCCTCACCACATAGATGCATATTACAATCATAAGCCTTGCACAACTCAGCTTGAAATAATTCAAAGACCTCCGGTGAGTATATACTTGTTGCATGCTTTAAAATTTCTACCGGAAATGTTAAACTCGGGGTACTTTGACTTGCTCTAAAATCAGCTTTGAGCTCTTCATAACGGCGATCATCAATTAACCTTTGGAAGTGTTGGAAAAAAAGAAACAAATCATGCTTGTAGTTGACATATTTTTTTACAACACTATTCATGCTCTCACTGCACTGGGTGGTGGTCATGTTTGCACAAAAAGTTTGTCTGCCATAAACTAAAGCCCATTTCTCCTTCATATTATACATTCACTTCAACCAATCATTATCTTCAAGACTATATTTTTGAAGCATCACATTCCACGCATTGATAAAATCATCTTCTTCTTCATAGTTGTATATGCAGTCACTAAAATCTTTTGTAAATTCTTTGAACCTTGCAAATAAACCACTAAGTTTCATAGCTGCATTTTGGTAGATGTGCCAAATACATAAACGGTGAAATGTGTCTGGCCACTGAACAACTAATGCTTTTGCCATTGCTGGATCTTGATCTGTAAGGATAGTTCTTGGTGTTTTTACAGACATAGCCTTAGCAAAAGTATCAAATAACCACATAAAAGAATTAGCTGTCTCGTCGTATAACAATGCAGCACCAAAAATAGTGGTTTGCTTGTGATGGTTCACCCCAACAAACATTGCAAAAGGTTGACCTTCTTTTTTTTTCCTATATGTCGTATCAAAACATACTACATCTCCAAAATGAGGGCTCATTCTCTTTCCTCTTCCTCGTCCATTCCACTTCACATCATCACGTGCTTTCTTGTTCTTCGAGCCCCGTGCACCATAAATACCCTCAACGATTGATCCCTTCAGTGGTCGACCATTACGTTGGTCAGTCACCACACTGGTTGGTCAGCCATCTTCGCGGTCGACCAGCCTGACAATCTTTCTGATGCTCGGCCACCTTCGCGGTCAGCCAGCTTGCCAGGCATTCCTACATTCAGCCACCTTCGCGGTCGGCCAACCGGATGGTCTTCCCTCACGCTAGGCCACCTTCATGGTCGGCTAGCCTGAGGGCCATTCTTCCCGATCAGCCACCCTCGTGGTCGGTCGGCCTGACAGTTATTTTTCATGTTCGGCCATCTTGACGATCGACTACTCTCCTAGAAACCCCCCCACCGTGCCTGCCCTCCCGGCCTCGGGAGACTACCTCCCACACTCTTATTCCCTTCGTTGGACTAAAGTTGCACTTGGGAATGGGAGACTACTGATATTAATGGGCACCTAAGAGGGCCCAGCCTACGGATCAAGGCCTAGCTTATAGCCTAGATATTAAAGTCCAGTAACTCTGAGAAATCAATGCTGGGCTAGGACCAATAGCATTCAAACACTTGTCAGGCAGAAGCCTAGCCACGTAAGCAGACAAAGATCTTGCAAAGTTATTGCACCCACACATCAGCCATTTAATGAGGCCCTCGTAGCATTAAATGCGGAAACCCCTTCACACCGGAAGAAGCAGACTCACCATGAACGATGTCAACTAGACTTTCGGCCTACAAGACAGTTTGGAATGGACAAGGAAATAATGAGCAAAAGATATAAGAAAGTTTTCAAAATACGTTGAGGTTAAGTTTTCTACCCCTTGCTTCTCTCTCTCTCTCTCTCTCTCTCAACTCAATTTGTTTTAAGCTATAACTTGATCGTCGGAGTGTCGTCGGGGGATCATCTCCCCCTTTGGACCTTTTTGTAGGAACGCTTTGAGGACACAAAGGCCAACAGACCCATTTAAAGCGTGAATCAGTCCGACCCATCCACTATTGAACTTATTGTATTATCAGGAATCATATTACAATGATCACCTAACATACAATACACAATACATTGAGTTTCCAACCCACTACTAGTACATGAAATCATGAGTATCTTTTGTATGATATTAAATCATGTAATTTTGATGATAACCCAAGCTTTCCACTAGAAGAGGTTATTAAAAAAACTAAATTATCAAAATTGTCCAAAAATCTCTAAGATGTCAACTGCAGTTTATTTCTGAAATTAGTTACGGATGAGTGGCATAGATTCAAAACATGATAATAGTCTCTTCGCATATCTAATTCTTTTCAGACCTCGTAATGCAAATTTCTTTCTGTACAACAAGAAGAAAATGGAAAATGCTCTCTACCATGAATTTTTATTCTGAAAATTATCCTAACAATAAGGTGTATGGTGTATATATAAAATTGATGAGTTATGGGCCACATCTAAGGGTAGAGGCATGTGAGAACCAGGGGTTACGTGCCCCGCCTTAACTTTTGAAAAATTGCACTTTTAACTCTATCATAAAAAATAATTTCAATTTAATTCATTCAAGCATGTTATTAAGTTTTTAAATCACTGTTTTCTTTAACTTCTCTCTTCAAAAAAAAGAAAAATGTTTAATTCATCATTTTAAATGTTTAATTATACTATTTTTTTTTAAAATATAAATTTATATTAGCAAAGTACTTTATGTTACCGATTTTTTATTTTATTTTTATTATATCACCTCTTACATGAATACTTATAATTAATTTACTTGTTTAGAGATAATTATTACACAATTAACGACAACTAATAATATATTACTATGTAATTCAATAGTTCAGAATTGCGAAAAAAACAAGTGATATATAGCAGTGTCTTGGTATTATGTATTCACATTCTCTCTCATTTCTTTTTTTTATTTATTCCTATCTACATCTCTTTTTGTGTGTGCAACTTAATATAAATTTTATTTTCATGTTTTCCAAGCCATGTGATGATGTTTTGAACCATGTGATCATCATACATAAAATAAAATTGGAAACAAAAAATAATTAAGATCGATTAACTCGAACTTATATTTAAATACAACATTTACATTACAGTGATTTTTATTCCTACAATCAAATAAAAATTATTTTTTATTAAAATTTCAGTTCAATAATACTCCTTCTAAGTCAAATTTCTGGCTCCGCCACTCAGCACATCCAAAATTATTGTTGCAAGTAAATTGGCCAATTTCATGTTCTTGATGCTTTGTTGCTTGTCTTGTCAAGAAAGGTGTTTTGATGTGTTCATTCATAGGCTGGTTCCATCTGCTGCGTTTGCTCGGGTGCAGATTGGGTTGTTGTATCTTCCTTACCAGCTTTTGGTGTGGTGCTAATAAATGATAAAATTTGTTTTTTAATATCAACTTAATTAGGATTATATAGTTTTGATTTGATATTTTGTGCGCTTATCTCACTTTATTGATATTTATCTTAGTATCATTTATACATCGATTTTTATCAATAAAACTTTTCTTTTTACATATTAAAAATAAAATAAAATAAATTAGGCTGCATGTGTCACAAGTGCAACATAACAAAATACATGTATTACGGACATATGATTCTGATAAATAATTTTGTATAATAAAATTTCTAAAAGTATAGCATATATTACTGCATGAAATGAACACGCTGTTGGACAATCTTCACTGTAATTAATTAAATCTGTTTGTATACTTAATAACAAATAGAATATCAAAGAAATAAAGGAAATGAGAGAAAAATGTTTGATTGCAAAAATCAAACTAGAAATAGAATTAAATAAATAAAAACAGATTTTATTTTGTTACAAAAATAAAATTAAAATCTGATTTAAATAAATAATAACAAAACAGAAAATAAATAAATAACTTACTTGATTAATTTTTTCGAATAATAATCTGATCAAGTCCAGTGTTTGACACTGTGTCCTTAAGACAGATTCGTCATCTTCTCGGTGCTTTCAAAATATGGACGTCTATCTCCCAGAATGAAATGATTAACAACAAATATATGCAGCACTACAATATATTTGTACAACGAATACACTAGTGTTTTATACTCTCTCTTACAAGAAAATAATGCTACAAAATGAAGAGTATGAATGCAGAATTTTATGGACAAAAATTGGTGAATCTGATAACAAATGAGGGCTAGTCTATTTATAGATGGATTGGTGGCTTTCCATTTTGAATTAAACAGGTACAGTACCTGTTCAATTTGAATTAAACAGATACAAATCTGTTTAAGGCATTGTTTGGTTTGAAATTCGAGTGGATTTGAATTTGAACAAAACAGATTCGGGTCTGTCTATGAAGAGGTGCAACAATTTGAATTTAAAATTTAAATCTGGACAGAAATTCGGAATGAATTTTTGGACAAATTTTATTTCAAAAAATAAAATTTAAATTCAAATGTTTTTGGCTCAAAAAGATTAGTATTGGGCCGAACAAGCCCAACCCAACCTCACATCATGCATCTGCACCCAGCCTGCCCGGACGGCGGTAGCGCGCGTGTGTGTGGTGATTTTTGGGTCCAATGGGTCTAGCCCATTTTGCCTATAACCTCTCTCTCTAAAACACTTGGGTACCCCTTGGGGCACACCTCAAGTTCCAATCCCATGCCTTATAAATCCATTCAAAACTTCCCATCAAATCAATGTGGGACAAGCCTTATTCAAATTTTTAAGAATGTTCCACCAAAACTCCATTTCTATGGAGCATACTTTAGTTTCAATTTTCCATTCACTCAATAATGGTTTTGAGCAATCAAGTATACCATGTGAATCACAACGCGGCATAGAATGTGTTACCACTTCGACCTGTGAAAATCGACGTTCGGGTCCCACCTAAAAAGTAGACCAAAGTTAGGAAAAAATTCTGGTTTTACCCAGAATTTTCCAACCATTTCCAACACACGCCAACAACCATGCCAAGTTCATATAATTAAGAAGGGTAAATTACAAATACATCTTCTAAGATTTGCTTAAAATATGAATTGTTCCCTATAGTTTGGAAAATTATAAATATCTCCCTGTCAGAATTTTTTATTTAATAGAATTAATTGAAAGAATGAAATTTCTAACTGTTCACCTATACAATAATAAAATCATAGGAATTATTAATTAAAATAAAATTTTAATATTATTAAAAATCGTTAATTAACTTGATGATTTATTAATAAAAGGACCTATTTGTTATGAAATTAGAAACATTAGGGGACATAATGTAATTTCTAAAACCACATGAGAGATAATTTATAATTTAAGTAAACTTCAAGGGGTGTGTTTATAATTTACCCAATTCAGAATGATTAAAAATCAAATGTGAAGAAATTTAAACATAGAAAATAATGAGTCACTTTATACCAAATTAAAATAATTTGAGAGTGAACAATGAGTCAAAAACCAACATTTGGCTAATACTCCATCCACAGATGAAGTTAAGCAAACACCATTTCACAGTTTATATCAAATCAGTAACTTTCTTCTGGAATAAGAGATATAAAACATCTATACTATTATTTGGAATGGTTAGAAGAACCCAAAACCAGCCTCAGACCAAAGTGTTTTCAACTTAGTTTAGTACCACAAGATTCTCTGAATCATAAAAGGGAAGCAAATAAATTCTTTACGATTGCAATCAGAGCATCAAAATTGAAACTCGTATGAGCTAGGCTAGGAAATATTATTCAAGAGAAAGAATTTCAAGGCTTTAAAAGTAGGTGCAAGAGAAGCTAAATTGATTTAGCAGAGACTTTGTCAAGTATAAAATTGAAACTTGTTGATTCCACACAAATCATCCCATTAACAAATTTTTCCTCTATCTTCATTTGATTTTTCTATAATATAACTATGTCATACAAAGTGCATTTCCTTATTTATTATAGGATCTTATGACTTGCGTAATATAAAAGTGACCTATAAAGAATACAGACATGCTTGGAGAATTCAATTTTCTTCAACAAAGAGGACTACCAATCAAATAGCTCCACAAAAGAGAACTCATGTCATTTTTTAATTTTTTTTTTTTTTTAATCTCCCTAGTAAGAGAATCTAAAGATTAACTCCACACCAACCTACACCAAGCAATATCTGATAAAAAAAACACTACGCTTTATAAATTTTGTATCTGCCACACATATGACCGATGACTCAAAAATTAGAATGGGGGAGTGAGAGGATATTGAATGGCTAGCTTAAAAAAAGTGCAGGTGTGCCATAAAAAATTCTTATTGTCTTTTTTTTTATCAGCAATTTTTTTTTTTTTTAATTGATGATAACACATACTTTACATATGCAAATACATCAATAAAAGAGGGGAAGAGCTCAAAGCATCATAGCAAAAAAATTCTTATGTTGTCAAACACCTAAATGCTTTGAAACAATGGATTAGGGCTTTGAATACATACACAATCAATGAGCAGCTATACATGGAAATACATACACAATCTATGGATTAAAGCTTTGAAACTAATGAAAGAAAAGGAAAAAGAGGGAGAAATGTATCAAACCACTAAAATCAGACCATATTTAGGACATCAAACCCATAGAACTTTAAAATCAAATCACAACAACCAAACCCATTTCAGAAATCAACACGAAATTAAACTGAATCAAATATATAAAACCCTAGAGCAACCGTCAGAAAGGAGGAGAGAGAGAGAGAGAGAGAGAGAGAGAGAGAAAGAGAGAACATCTGCGACGGTAGAGGTGGTGATTTGTGGTGGTGGCGGTGGCAATGTGAGATGTTTGGTGAGCGACAGGTGGTCTGCTGTGAAGTGAGGCGGGGTGAGGTTTGGTGGTGAAGGAGAATCTGTGTGAGAGAGAGAGAACAAATTGTTTTGTCGATACAGAGAATAGGGGTGGGCGCCAATATTAAATGATTTCCCTCTAAAATGTTTACATCTTTAGTGACTAAATTGGATTTTTGTTGGCAAATCATAATATATAACCAATAAAACTTTTTGTAGCCAAAGCTTAATCAACTGCGACTAAAATATTAGTCGCCAAAAGTATTAATTTGGCGACTAATTTTTTTTGGGTAGGAAAAAATGAATATACCACGACAAATTTTTTTTTTTAGTTACCAAAACTTAATATTTGCCGATGAAATTGTTTAGTCGCCAAGGAGTACCATAAAAATATGGCTGTTATTTGACGGCTAAATTTCCTTTTGTTGGCAAAAAATATTGTACGACGACTAAAAAAAATTTTAGTAGCCTAAAATCTAGACTAAATGCGACTAAAGTTTGTTTTAGTAGCCTATTATGGCATATTTTTTTTTCTTAATTTATTTATTTTATTCACCAATAAGTAATATTGACTAAAAAAATTTAGTAGTTATACCATAAACCAACGCCGACTAATACATTTTTTAGTCATAAAAAATATCACTTTTGATGGCTACATTTTTTTAGTTGTCAAATTTGATCGCCAAAAATGTAATTGTTGTAGTGATAGCATACATGCCTAATAATTATATAGAAAACATTCCACGTGCTGCAATTTCCACATGGTTAATTTCCTAGAAGCACCAAGCAGAAAACTATGGCTTACCATTTGGGACTTAGGCGAAAAAATCTAAATAAGTCCTATTAAATTCTAAGAGATTATTATAATTAAGGCAATAAATGGTAAGCTTATCATATATAAGTTCATTACATAAATTTTTTCTTCTTAAGTCAATTGTATACAAGTTTATTTATGTATCAGTCAAAAATACAAATGAAATGTCAATTTTTCCCTAATGCATTCCTTCCATAGCACTCCCTTACCCTTCCCTCACCGTCATTGCCGGCCCTGACCTTCATATTTCCATCCCTCTCTCTCCAGTCTCCCTCCCCCGTGGCTGCCCTTCTCCTCTCCTCTCCTCTCCTCTCCTTCATTTGAATATTCCTAAATACCTGGATCAATTTGATTTCGAGCAATACTAAGGACTCTAAAAAAAATTATCAAAAATTTTACATAATACCCCTTGGGTGTGAAAATCACACCATATGAGATCCACACCTCATGTGAGTAAATGGGTAGAATATTTAGTAGTTTTTTTTTGAAGGTATATAGCATTTTTTTTTTCAATAA
The DNA here is from genome assembly GCA_030407325.1 of Camellia japonica. NCBI lineage: Eukaryota > Viridiplantae > Streptophyta > Magnoliopsida > Ericales > Theaceae > Camellia > Camellia japonica. Next base: position 98,820,666 of record JAPPVO010000007.1, read on the forward strand.
TTAATATATATATATATATATATATATATAAGGGTCATGCTATGAAGTGTATTTTTATTTCATAGTGGAGTGACTTTGTATATATTTTTGTATTTCTATTGGATCCATAACATGGTCAACAAAACTAACAATTGTGTAGAAAAATATAGGTTTGTGTGGGATTTCCTTCATATTGAGCCTGCTTTGATTGGGGGGTTTTCCTCAATATGAAAACGTTCTTAGTTATTAAGAGGCTTTTTTTTTTTAATTATGTGTGTTAGGCGACAGCCTAACTTACCTAATACTAGAATCATAACTTATGAAAAAAAAAAAAATTACATGAAATGAACACCAACAACCACTTTTTGTTTGCTAACATCACTTTAATTTAATTTAATTTCTTTTTGTTTTTTTATGATCCATGCTTTGTTTGGAGCTATGTAAAGACAACGACTAGGGCACTAAACAAACTAGCAAGCCAAGTTTTTTTTTTTTTGATATCCGAGTGTCTGGGCTAGTTTTCGCGCACCTTGACTAATCTCGGGACTTTGAAGATAACGACCGGACAAACCTCCAATGGCTTTAAGGTGTGACTCGAATTCGAGACTTGTGAATTTTATTCTCCAGGCTTTATCGCTCGGCCACCTGCCTTACGGTTCAGCACACCAAGTTGATATCTACTCAATTATATAAAGCACATAATTTAAAATTTTTGTCATGCTTTTTTATTTTATCAAAATATTCTTAAAATTAGTAATTGCTAAAATTCTACATCCAGTAATTGTTAAATAATTTTTTAATTTAATCCTTATTTGTTAAATCGAAAAATTAGTGAAACATTCCTATTAAACTTTGAGTAGTAGGAGATGCCTAATATATTTTTCTTATTAGTTAAGATTTATCAATAATATTATTAGAGAAATTTCTTTGTGAAAAGTAGAAATTTTTTTGTGAAGCTGAAATTTCTCTGTGAAGAACTGAAAATTTGTTTGTCCTCTGTGAAAATGTTGAGAGATCCCAATTATTATGAAAATCTTGCATGTTCTTTATCTATGTTAATCATAATATCAAGGATCTTAAACTAAAACCCCTTGTTAAATCGCTTAAATATTTAAATGTACCATCACAAATGCATTGCATTTATATCCACAACTTATAAATTAAAAATGGAAAAAAAAAAAAAATCAAAAGTGAGAGAATTTAAACATAAAGAAATGAAAGTCACTGGACTAATAATTATACATGCATAGTAACTATAAAGAAAACATTCCATTCCATGCAATGCAATTTCCAGGTGGTTTCCTAGAAGCACTAAAACAGAAGACTATAGCTTTTACCTTTCCTCTCCGTGGAGGAGAGTTGGAATCAAACACGTTGCTTATATTATTTAGTCTTAATTACAGCAAGACCCGTTCAACTATTAATAATTATCATTTTATTTTCTCCTTTTATGAATTTGTACATTTTGACCCTTTCAACTAGAAGGAAAAAAAAAAAAAAAAAAAAAAAAATTATCTTCACTCCTAAATCACCTGTAAAAGAAATGTATTTGTATATTTTTTTATACTTGAAAGATTAATATGTACAAATTCATAAATAAAATAGGTAAAGTGATATATTCATTACAACAATGTTTGGTATCTGAAATTTTCATTACCTAAATGGCTCGAATGTCTCAAAACGATGTCGTTTTGAGAGTGAAACGATATTATTTTGAGACATTCGAACGATTTAGGCCACACAAATTCGAAATATCAAATATTTTTCTATTAATTAATAGTTCGGGAGAAAGTTGAGAGAGTTTTAGTGCATCTATTATTTATATATGAAAAGTAATAGACATGTTTGGCTATACATTGGGAATATATGCTGAGAGCACCAAGATATAGAAAAGTTACTAATTAGATTTACGGCAATACTACGTAACTCAAATTTTGTGGTTCAAAAGTGGCTCAAATGGCCAAAACGACGTCGTTTTGAGTACAGAACAACATAAAAATGGCCAACACGACGTCGTTTTGGCCATTTGAGCCACTTTTGAGCCACAAAATTTGAGTTACGAGACATTTTCCTTAGATTTATAGATAGCTGTTGTTTTTTCTTTGCAATGTTTGGTATCGCTTTTATTTTTTGTTTTTATATTTAGGAGTTGTTTTGGGTGTCCTAAATAAGTGTATTTTCTAAATTTTTGGACTAAAAAGTTGAGGAAAACATAATGATTGTTTGGGTTAATTTTTTGACTTTTTACGAAAAAATATATATTAAAAAATTGTATAAATTAGTGTGTAAGAGAAGATAAGGACATAGGCAGTACAGCTGTCCGTCTAGGCAGAGTGAATTGACTTTAAGAAATGGTTGCCTACTTTTCAGGTGTTGCATTAGATGATATTGTTCGGTCCGTAGGGCCCGCACGGGTCTCGTTTTGATAATATGAACCATTTAATGTGTAAAACTTGTCGAGTATTATATGCCTGTAAAAATCATATTGATCGGATATCGATAGTTATCTAATCGGATTAGTTTTTTTTTTCAACCGTTAACTATAACACCATCCATTTTTGTATACAAAACTGATTTGAGCATATAGTTAGCGATATTCGATCGATGTAATTTTTTACAAACATTTAGTACTCAATGAGTTCTACACATTGAACGGTTCAAATTATTAAAACGGGACCCGTGATGGGCCCCCACGGGCCGAACAACACCGTGTTGTTTGTGCACCCTGCCAGTGCAATTTTTTAAAAAACTCAACTTTGTGCTCGTGGGACGTCAGAGTTGTTTGTAATAATTTGTGTAAAATTATTATTATTTTTTTTTAGTGAATAATGATAATTTTTTAATTTTTTTAATAATTTTTTGACTTTCTGAATTTTTGTGAGTATCCCAAACCAGGCCTTATTTTTATCTTTTAGTTTTTGGAACTAGACATGAAAATATATTTGGCATATCATATTGTTTTCATTTCTGTTTCTTTGGTTGGTTGCTCACCAATTCAGGAGTGTTAGTAAATGATAGGATGAATTTTTTGGTGTCAACATAGTTAGAATGATTTAACTCATCGTGATGCTTTTGCACTTGCCTCTCTTTATTGATGTTATTTGTTTGTACCTTGTACTTTGCTTTTAAGGTAAACTACCAATAAGGTTCTAATAGTTGGACTTAATTCCCATCAAGTCCTATTAAAAATAAGTCTTGGTAAAATTATCGCTAAAAATAATTTTTTTGTGATAATTTTTTTATATATGTTGCTAAAAATTGACAATTAGTGATTTTTTATCATAATTTTTATAATTGTCGCTAAAACTTACAACTGTGACCTTTTTTTATGACAATTTTTTTCTATAGGATCTATTAGACAATAAATCCACTTATTGGGACCTACACGTAAGTATCTCTTGCTTTTATATCAATAAAGTTTCTTTTTTTGCCAATCAAAAGAAAAAAATATTGTTGTCATTTTTAAAATAATATAATTGATTTCAAAATTTTATGGAATGATAAAAATCCTTCACATCCACTTACATATGTGCAAGCGCAAGTGGAAGACAACTTGAACAATTCTGCCACCAAATTGATCACCTTAGAAATGGTAGAAGACTTCCACAAGTTGGCTTCGATGCGGTCTCAAAGAGAGACCCTACCTTCATAAAGACTGAAATCAATCTGTCTTACTTACCATTGCCACCAGTTGTCGAAGATTGTCTGGCAATTTCGGCGATTCACTGGAGGGCTCCCGTAATTGGACAAGGACCATGCTACGTGTCATGAAAACTTTCATGAAAACCATCATGAAAACTCATCTGCACTGTTGGATCATGAGATCATATATGATCTAACGGTGCAGACAGTTTTCCTTATCATTTTCCTTAAATATTTTTCAGCCACCTATCATTTTCCATTGGGCAATTATTGACCGTGACTTTCTTTATTAATTAAAATAATTTGATCTCAAAAATAATTATAATTTAAATTTCGTCCCTACAACATAATAATGACATTTTTAGTATCAAAAATATATTGTCTCTAATAAGTAATTTTTTAATTAATATTTTATTTTTAAAATTTAAATTTATTGTGAAGCACACCATCATCACATTTATGCTGTGTTTGGTTGGAGGATTTGGAAAAGGAAAGGGAAATGGTGTGTGAAATTAGATGAAATATAAGTCTGTTTTATTCACATTTCACATTCTTTTTCCATTTCTCTTTCTAAATCCCTCCTCAAATCCCCCAACCAAACATAACATTAGTGACACTCTAACAACTACTTCTAACTACTCTCCATTACTGTCGGCCACCCACTCTATCAACTCATCATATATATATATTTTATTTATTTATTTTAAAAATGTTTTTGTACATCAAATAAATTTTTATTAAAAAAAACTCTCTTCTTCTTCTTCTTATTATTATTATTTTGTTGTAAATTTATCAAACCACGTTTATATAGATATGTTTGTTTTCTTTCATTTGGTGATGGTGCCCATTTCCACAAAGGGAGAATTACTTGTCAATAGAGTAAAGGAAAATTTTTACAAATTAATAAAAAATATAACATTTTAATTATTAAAATATATAAATTTTAATATTAATTTGTAATTCTTTTTTTTTTGACACCACTGTGTCATTATTTCCCCTTCTAGAAAAGACAATATATATATATATATATATAGTGTCATCTCATTTCATATAGCCAAACATTGATGGCGACCGAGTGAAGTGGTTAACATCATAATATCTCTTTGTTACCTAATCCTATTGTCCACTAGTACTACTTTCTCTACTTTTCACAGTGTTTTTCTTTTCTTTTCTTTATTTATTTATTTATTTATTTTTAATTTTAATTTTTATTTATTTTTTCATGTGAGAAAGACAAGTGATTGTGTGTGTGTCCACTGAGAGTTCCCAATTTCCAATGCAAAGGAAGACCTTAGCACAGGATGTAGCAGAAAGACAAACTAATGCTTATCCATGCAAGGAAAAAATGCCAAAAAATAAAATAAAATAAAATAAAACCTGTAAACGTATTCAAAATGATTTGCTGGAGACATTTTTACAATTAACAATCTTTTATTTTGAAACAATAGGTGTTGAGTGTATGTCTTGTATTCTGCAGGACTCGTATAATTATTGGATTTTTATATGTGCAAGTTTTGTTAATTATATGGTATTAGGATTTATTCTAGAGATGAGATTGAGACAGAAAAATACTAAGGCATGGAGTGTGAGTAGGGAAACAGGTGTTGTTTCAAGGCTCTGGTGTTGCTGTCCGATTTTTGAGTGTTTTTGGTCTTATGATTGTACTCTACCATGTATAGTACATTATCTTTCTCTTTTAAGCGCAGCTTGTCTTGGGAGGTCGGGATAAGTTTTTAGATTATAGTCTCATTGCTTGAAACGGCTAACAGGACACCCTGGTGATCTCTGTAAGGGGCGCTGCTTTGGACCTGCGGGAGGGTAGGGAGGATTTTCCTGTAAAAAAAAAAAAAAACTTTCTGTTTTGCGGACGTAAGTAAAATTGTGCCGAATCAAATAAATCTTTCCGTGTAAATATGATTTTTCTCTTTAATCTTTGCGTAGTGTACTTGCCTTTATGTTCGATTGATGTAGAATAAAATCCCAATAATTGCCCCACAATGCAGTTGTATCAGTTTTACAAAATTTCTACTTATTTTGTTATGTTTGTATAGAATAATACTCTCGCTTTAAGATGGACAGTAAATTTTAGTATGATGTGATTTTTATAGTCATTTTCCAATGTATCATATTGAGCTTAACCACTTTATCTTAATGGTCCAGAGCTAAACCTTCTTTTCACTATGTGTCAATCATATTGCAATTATTGACCTAACAAAATAGTTCAATTTTGTATAGAGACTGAATTGTTTAAATTCACAAGATTATGCTTAATTAAACATGAAGTAATGCAGTGATAATTAACAAGAAGTTTAGATCATCGGATTAGGCTCATAACATTTATACTTGAATAATCAAAACGGTCCAACAAGTTCAACTCATTGCTACGTGGTGACTTGTGTTGGAATTTTGAGAAAAATTCATCGTTTAGGATTTAGAATTAGAAAATTTAATATCTGATTCCAAAAAATTGAGTTTACTTTTCAGAAAATTAATTTTTTTTATAGTGAATTTTTAAATATTTTAAGCAATTATTTTTTTATTGTTTAGATACACCTAATTTAAATATGCTTAAAAAGTATAATATTTGTGAAAAAAAAATTCACTAAATACAAAAAATATAAAAAAAATATAAAAAAATTCAATACGCGGTGACTTGTGTTGGAATTTTGAGAAAAATTCATCGTTTAGGATTTAGAATTAGAAAATTTAATATTTGATTCCAAAAAATTGAGTTTACTTTTTCAAAAAATTAAATTTTTTTATAGTAAATTTTTAAATATTTAAAGCAATTATTTATTTATTTATTTATTGTTTAGATACACCTAATTAAATATGCTTAAAAAGTATAATATTTGTGGAAAAAAAAATTCAGTAAATACAAAAAATGCAAAAAAATATAAAAATTCAATACATTCTCGTATTTTGTTGTATTCAATGAATTTTTAAAGATTTTTGTACAAAATTTTTATTTTTTAAGTATATTAAGATTAAGTGAATCTTAAAATTTTTAAAAATTAATTAAAATATTTTTAAAAATCATTAAAAATAATAAAAATATTAATTAAAAACTCAAAAAGCTGTTTTTGGAAAACTGAAAGCCAAAATACCTAATTTTGGGGTCTCAATGATTTCATTTTGAATCACATTTTTCCTAGGAATCTTACTATTTTTGGCAATTTTTCAAATTTAAGTAATCTTGGCTCAATTTGGGGCATGGATTATCGATTGGTCACCAAATATTATTTATTATAAATTGAGTTATAAGCTTTTAAAATTATTATTATTATTATTTTTAAGTAACAAAATTATTTTGTTTTAAGTAACAAAAAATTCAGAGAAGTAATTATGTTTTCTACAGAAATTAGATAGAGCTTGATCCTTGGTATGGTTGGCATGACATGGTCCAGTTTATACTTTTATAACAATACTACATACTCAAAAAAAATATTTAGAAAAATAAATCAACGGACTATATTTATTGTGGGAGTGGTCCACGTCCCTCTAATTTTAAATTTACACCATACATTTCATTTTCAAGACATAAAAATTCATGATTCATAGTATTTTATACACTACAAGAAATTATAGTTTCAAAATAAAAATTTAAGAGCGAAATACTTTTTTGTGATGAAATATCTTTATTGGCAAATGTGTTATTGTTATACTTTTAGCGACGGAATTGAATACTAAGACGTGAGAATAGAAAAAAAAGCATCATTTAGTTCATGAACCTAGCAAGCTTTGTGACAGTGAGATTATTCTACCACAAAAAGGAAGGTTAGAAGAAACAACCAGTTTGTTAGAAAAGTCTTGGCTAGTAAGACGTGAGAATGGAAAAGAAAGCAACATTTAGTTCATGAATTTCTTTCTTTTAAAAGGATATCATCATCATGATTTTAAATGGCGATATGAAGGAACTTATGTCTATTGATTGCAATATCTAGTGCTGCATGTTGGGAATTGAGTGTAAAACACATGAAATTTCTAAAATCACCAGCTTTCACAAAAAAGTTTATGGTAGCTCAATTGGCCGCCGTATCAATTGTAAATTGACTATGTAGTGGCTGATACGTATATAATTTCTATTTCAATCACTACATGAGAGTATATCAATATTAAAATGATAAAATTACTACATGAGAGTATTTAAAACTATGATGATAATATAAATATATAAATTTTGGGACAAATTCTCTTTTAAAGGCATATTCGTGATCACATCTTCACAATTAGTTATACATATTGGTCGATATTTAAAACTACGATGATACTATAAATATATAAATTTTGGAACAAATTCTCTTTTAAAGGCATATCCGTGATTACATCTTGACAATTAATTAATGACGGGATTAAAGAACTCTTTAAGCCCCGTTTGGAATGTTAAAATTTCATTAAAATAGTCAATAAAGAAAAAAAAAAAAAAAGAGACTAAAATAGTTAATAAGATAAAATGTCACATTTAAATCATAATCATTTTACTTTTTCTCTTACAATCATAAAATCACCTACAAAAAAGAAAAGAAAAGAAAAAAAAAGTCAACTATTATCCCAAACAAATCTTTTTTAGCCAAGCTAAAATAATCAAATAGTCAAAAAGTCAAGTAAAATAGCTAAGTTTCCAAACGGGGCCTTGGTTAAATTATAGTTTTATTGTAAGATAAGAATAAATAATAGTGATAATAATTATCTCTTAGAGTGGCTGATAGTTAACAAATTGCAAATATGAAGATGGTGAAGTCCTTAGTGTGGACTCCATATTGTGATGAGACTAGAAGACATAGCTTCCCATTGATTTTGTTGTCTAATATTCATAAAATCACCATACATACATCCCAAAATGTCATACTTCCAAGTTCATACCAGATTCATTCTATTGTGCCCTTTTGATTTAAACAACAAATTATTTTTTCGCCAATAAAAAAAAAATTTAAACTAAATAAATAAATAAACACACACACATACACACAGTAATCCTCACTGGTTTAACACTTTCACATTGGATTTCTTTGCAATATGGAGTTTTGAGTACAACATTTTAGCCCTAACCAGTCCTTTGATCTTCTGTTTTGCAAAGATACATGGACATACATACCTATGGTTTTGGGCAGTTCCCTATGTACAATTGCGCGCGCGCGCGCACACAAAAAAAAAAAAAAAAAACTAAAATAAAAACCGTAAATTATTGTCAAAGTTGGAGAACAAAGTGGAATATATTATTCCTTCTTGTGCTGTCTAGGAGATGTGAGCCGATCAACTAATATGTCTAATGCTTCCTTCATCCACCAATGCTGACAAACTTCTCTAGCTTTGTCCACATTCATCTACACCAAATCAACTCTATGTTTCAATAAAACAATATCACCATAACACACGTAAGATAAAAATATACAATACAACAGTTTAATCATTTGAGATAATTGGTGTTTTAACATAGTTTTAGAGCTCCGATATCAAAAGATCATGAATTATGGTCTTTCTATCGTCCCATTAGCTTGTATTTGGTGCTCCCTGTTTCTCCACTCATGCATAGGAGGAAACTATTAACTTGAGATACCGGAACTCATTTTCTAACCGTTTAAGCTTATATACTTTATTTATTTTTCAATGGCATTAAATGAGGTCCAGTCGAAGATTACGGTGGTGTTACATGTACAAATTAATATACACATTAGTGTATCAACCAGTGTTATACCATTATTACTAACCCCACCTATTATACAAATTACAAATATCCAAAACCTCGAAAATTATGCCACATTATTTGTTAATTTACTAATTAGTATATTAATTGGTACATATACTATTATTCTGAAGATTATTACTTGGTCAATTAATTGAAAGATAAGGTAGGTCTCACATTACTTAAATGGCTTTAAATGAGGTGAGATGAACATTATATTACTTGCTCAGTTAATTGAAAAATAAAGTAGGTCTCATCCCGCTCATATGGCTTTAATTGGCACTGGGTGGAGATTATTAATTTTTCAACGTAGGATGGTATTATCGTCATTCGTTCATATTGTTAGGCTAGTTTCTACACTTTTGGTATAATTGGTAATTAACAAGATAAATCGTAATATAAATATTTTGATTGAATACACTATCTATCCCCAAAGTAAGTGTTCTGTGTCATTTTTATTATCAATATATTAATTGTGTAAATTTAGTGCATATCTTATTCAATTTGTTTTTAAATAGTCCCCAACGCCATTTTCCTCAATTTTTTGCCCAAATTGGACCAAAAAATAAATTTATTTTGATTATAAAATTTGAATGGAAACGATATTGGTACCATTTAAACACAAATTAAATTAAAATATGAGATGAAAATGTACTTAGCGGCCAATTTTAAGCTACAAACGTACCCAGAGTCTTTGGCGGGAATTTTGTTCTGGCCAAAGATTGAGTTCTTGAGTGACAAGCAATGCGAACATGCGTCCTTCGTGATATATTCCTCCGCTTTTGCTCTTGAAACTCCATTCTCCTAATTCTCCCTGCCAAAATTCACAATATCATACACCTTGAATATTGATATCAAACATTAAAAGTTTGTTTGAATTTTGAATTTATGAAATTTTGATGAAATAAAATATAAAAAAAAAAAAGTGACAAAAAATTTAACTCATATTTCTTTCTCTTTTTTGGCTCCTTGACAAATCTGTCCTTAAATCTAAAATCCATAGGCAGCCTAATGGTTTAATACATAAAATGCATGTAGATTAGAATAAGGAGAGTGGAGAATATGAAATATGATATAATCTATTCTATATTATATAAAATGTATACTTTATTTGGTGTAAATGCTGTCGAGAATATCATCCACATCTAATAATTGTCACATCCAATAATTGTTAAATAGTTTTTCTTATACGTCAAAGTGTACAAACTACTAAATGGCCTAAATAGGTTTTACTCATTCATCAAATCGTCCAATAATTTAAAAAATAAAACATGTAATTATATCGCATTCATATGTACATATACATCAAATTTAATGGAAAGATGATAGACCTCAACATTGCCAAGAACCCCGGCTTCTTCAAGTGTCTCTCTCGAAGCTGCTTCTTCAACAGATTCATCAGTTTCCCAACCTCCCTAGTGAATCAGCAACGATACAACAATTAGCATGCATATACATATTGAATAACCATTGGATATTGAAAGAATGCTTTAAAAACATAATAATAATAATAATAATAATAAGGTTTGGTTTGGTTTGGTTTTTTGGTTTAATAATAATACATGTGCAGAATAAACTCAAAAAATATACACAAAAAGATCAATGTTAGGTTCAGATTCGATTTAGGTCACTGCAATTCATTTTAGGTAATCACTGTGCCCAACTATATATTTCATTTGGGTCTGGGGTGGACTGTTTTTCTGCTGTATTTCTGGGTGTATTTCTGCTGTTTGTTCTGGTTTGGTCTGGGTGTATTTCTGCTGTATTTGCCACAGCTGCATTTCTGGGTCTGGGGTGGACTGTTTGTTGATTTCGGCTCTGTTTGCTGCTGTTATCTGTTCTGTTGTTTCTTAAGGAACCTCAACCCAATTTAATGATCTGTGTGGGTTGGTTATTGGTTGGGGTTGTGTTGGGTGTTTTTGTTTTGGGGTTTGCCTTGTTTTGCTCTATTTGTTGGTTACTCATCAACTTCGAGCTTTGAGGTAGTGCTAGCAGATGATTTGGTGGGCTTCTTGGTACCAACCTGGTTGGGATCATGAGGTTTCACTGTGATACTTTTTGCACCCTCCTCTTTATTGATGTAATTTTCATACTTTGTATGTTTTCCATCAATAATATTTTTTTTGCTGATAAAAAAAAAACTATATATTTCATTTTTCTTTATAATTTTTAGTACATTGTAACATTATGAATAATAAAATTTAAAATGTGGGGTTACCTTGGGAAATAACATTCCTTGACCTTTTTGTGAAGAGATCACAAGAACTTCTAATTCATCATTTTTTGTACCTTTTGTGGTGCAAGTTTTATACCTATATGGAATGCATCTGCATAATTAGAAATTAAGCAAAATGAATCAGAATCTATATAGCATCTCAAAAAAAATAAGCCAATTCTCCCTTAGAAAAGAAGAAAAAAAAATCAAGGTGAATTTACTTTAGTATTCTCATATTCTACATAAAATTTCTCTTCAGCTCTTCTATTTTTATTGTGACATCAAACTTTTTACATTTATAATGATAAGATCTAACCTTCAGTTTCGTATAAGCTAACCAAAAATAGTCACATGATGATTATGTGTTAGGATTGAAGATCCATGAATTAAAGTGAAATTTCATGTATAGAATAGAAATGTGTGTAATTAATAATTAAAAAAAATTAAAAGCCAAGAATTTCTTGATCTTTGGTAAAAGGCTAAGAAGTTGAAAACCAAAAAAAAAAAAAAATGTTGAAGAATTGATTTTAATTTGAAAGTACATAAAAACCAAACCACAAGAAGTAAATAATATAAAATCATGAGATTGGTGGTGAAAAAAGGGCAAAAAAGAAACAAACCCAACAACAAGGCGACGGCCTTTGTTATATCTCTGAGAATGCCTTCCAGTTCGAGAAACCAAACATACCATCCTCAATTCACTAGAGAGAGAGAGTTTTTTCTTGTTTGGGTTTATATCAATTTATACATGGTATATTTATACTCCATATATATATATATATATATAGAGAGAGAGAGAGAGAGAGAGAGAGAGAGAGAGAGAGTTGATGAAGAGTGGTATAGATGGATGGATAAGAAAGAAGGCAAAGGTTGACGAGGCTTTAAATAGAAAAGAGAGACAAAAACCTAACAAGAATATTAATAAAATGGTGGGCGGGTTCTATAATAGATTCGGTGGGTGGCCCCGCCAACGAACGCCGTAGATGCATACTATTCTTCAAAATAAAACAACCCCACAAATATTATTCATTTTCAAGAGTAATTTTCCAGTATTCTATGAAGACTGCTGTTTCGTTATTTTAATTAATTTTTTAATTTTTTACTTAAGAATATATAAAAAAATAGAAAGAGTGAAATTTTTGACTTCTTAATTAAAAATCATAATTTCCAAATGGGGCCTAAGCAAAAAGATCACTCAATCCATTAAAATCGCACCGATCCATATTAATTAACTCTTTAACAGTAGGTTAGTCTGACCTACAGTTTAAAATTTATAATTTGTATTCGAAACCGTTATGCTCTATTAGGGACCAATGAGAGAGGCTCAAGCAAATGCAAGCACAACACCTGATTGATAAGGAACCAACCAAAAGAGAGATTTACTTCTAATGGAATATTAAAGTAAAAATCAAAGCAAGAGAGATTTAAAATGTGAAATTTCTTGCACATTTAGTGTTATTTATGTGAAATATATATTTTTAAATTAATTAGTATTATATATATGAAAAAAATTATATAAATTAGTATTATATATTATGCAAATACTTAATAATTGCTTAAGATTATTCTTTAATTAATTAACAAATTGAAACTGCCTAAACCGTGATTTAGTTATTTGTCAATCCACCATTCAGACTTTAATTTATAATTTTATCTCCAAACTGCCCTAAACCGCACCACGTATACCTGTAGAAGACAGATTGCTAATGAGTGCACTTCAACTATTGTTCAATCATCAGTGATACATCCATACAATTTCTTCCTCACAATCTCCCTAATGAGGTGGTAAGACATAATGCATCTGAGGAGAGTTTTGAGAGAAGAAAAATGCTTCATCTACACAATTTTCGTTCGCACAATCCTCACAAATAAGATGACAAGACATAATGCAAGTTCTACACCAATTCGCGGGTCAATTTTTGAAATTTTGCTTGCCACCTTATTTGTGAGGATTGTGGGGGGAGAAAATTGTGTGGATGTAACACTATTGTTAAGGGAATATGCGAATGTGGGTGAACTTTTCAAATTTTCCTTACTATGTCATTAGGGGGATTGTGGAAGACAAAAATTGTGTGAATAAATCATTTTTCATTGTTTAATATTGAGATTTTAATGATAAATATCTCAAAAATAAGTGAAATTGTTAAAAAGTACATCAGTCTCTTTGGTTTTGGATTTTTCAAAAATATTTTTAAAATTTTTAATATGTATTTTTTGGTTTATATTAAATTTTAAAATTTTTGTAATTATTTTTTATTTTTTTAAATCCACTTAATTTAGATACACTTCGAAAATTTTAAAAAAAAATTGTGAAAAAAATATTTATATAATTCACTGAACAAAAAATATATATAAAAATTCATGATATTTTCGTATCTTTTATATTTATTGAATTCTTTTTCGATTTGTTCACTAATGTTTTACTTTTTAAGTAAATTTAGATTAGGTACATTAAAAATAAAAATTTGACTAAAACACGAAGAAGTTCACAAAAACTAACAAAACACGAAAAAGAAAAAATTTAAAAGTTATTTTTAAAAACTCAAAACCAAACAAAGTGTCTTTGAAGAGAAATTGTTTGTTATTCTATTTTTTTTTTTTTTTATCGGCAAAACAAAATCTTTATTGATGGGAACATACGAAGTATGAAAGAGTACATCAATAAAGTGGAGCTTGGAGCTAACACAAGCTCCAAGCTCCAGTTGGTGAGAGACCAACAACAAGCAAAGAAAGAAAAGCACATCAAAGAAAAAAAACGAGAAAAGCACGAGGTCCCATGATCCTCTAGCAGAACAAATGGCTGCCACATTAACCTCTAGCAGAGCAAAAATTAGCAGAACAACAACCAGCAAATAACAGCCAGAATTGCCTTGAAAGTACACAGGTCCCATGAACCACACTGCAGCCCATCACTCATTTTACATAACCATGAACTACCAACAACAAAGCATAACATAGCAGAGGCAACCCAAAACAGCAACGCAGCAACATGAGCTCCAAACTTCAACCCAAAATAGCAACACAACACCTAGAGCAAACTGCAGAGCAGCATTACAGCAGCATTCACACAGTAGTTCAACACAAAGATACAGAACATCACCCAAAGTTGACCCAGTCCAAACATCATAGTAAGGAGAAAGAAAACCCAAACAATCAGAGCACACCAGCAGACCAGCAGATTCCCCATAGCAGCATACAACCTGAGCACACCAACACAGCAACAGACAGGCCAGTATAGCAAAGCAGTAACCAACCAATTAATCACCACCAAGATTATACTAATCAAACCACAAATTAGTCCCCAAGGCTAAGCAGCCACAGAACATTACAGCAGACAACTAGAATATGATATGCTGATGTGCAAAGAATCACTGCGCAATGTGCTGCTAACCTGTTGAGTTGCAAAAAGCCACCAAAATTCCATTTCTATATTGCCTTCCATCTCCATAAGCCACCATTTCATTCCGCTGCAGAAACTCCTAAACCAAGCACCTTCTAACCTATTGCAGATTATGCACCAGATCACGGACAGTGTAGTTCAAAGCTGGGACAGAGGACTTAACCCACAAGGCAATTCGTACCTCAATGGTCTCACACAGAGCTACAAAATTAAGCTCCATCCCATTAAACACAGTCATTCCTCTGTTTCCATATGGACCAGAAAATAGCATATGGTATTACACTCGACAGCTTCTTTTCAAGTTGCCTCATTCTACAACCAGACCACCATTGAAGAATACTCTGAACAGAACCTGGTGAAGCCCATTGCAGCCCCCACCCTCTGACAAAATAAGACCAGATCAGCCATACAAAAGGGTAGTGAAGTAACACATGGTTAATAGTTTCCTCCACTTCTTTGCAGAACACACATCAAACATCAACATTGGCATTTAGGATACCAATCTTGCACAAGTAACTAGCAGACTTGATTCTACCCCTCCAAACCAACCAACCAAAGAATTGTGCTCTTGGTGGAGCAGGAGCCTTCCACAAAGATCTAGAGATCAAACTATTAGACCCAAAACCCAGTTCAAACCACTGGTAGGCAGATGAGACACTGAAGCAACCAGATGTATCTGCATTCCAAGTCAAACAATCGGCTACATTAGCTCTGAGCAAAAGGGTACTGCTGAGATGCACTAGCAATCTACTCAACTCTTCTTCCTCCCAAGCAAAGAGGGGTCTTCTAAAATTAAACACCCAATTCCTATATACATCTTTATTGCTGTGAAACATGAATACAGACCCTACTTTATCAACTGATAGAGAGTAGAGTCTAGGAAACTCATCTCTAAGACATACACCCTCTGTCCAACAGTCAAACCAAAATCTAATTCTTCTACTATCCCCAATCTTGACCACAGCATTACTCCTAAAAAATTGCATAAGATCTGCCCTAGAAGCCACAGTGTGAATAATTGTTCGTTATTCTATGAAGACAATACTAACGAGTGCCCTTAGAGTATTGTTTTAATATTAAAATTTTAATGAAAAATATCTCAAAAATAAGTGAAATTGTTAAAAATTACATTGCATTTCATTTTTAAAATAAATGAATTGAAAATGCCTAGTGTTCTTTTTTATGGCTTTCTCTTGCACCCCAAGGCCAATAGGGAAACCATGATTTTGATTTAGTGTAGCCAAACCAACTAAGAGTCGAGTCGAGACAGATTTAATGCACAAAATTACCAACTAATTTCATAGTAAAAATATTATTTTATTTTATTTTATTTTTTTTTTGCCTCACAAAATGATATTATTGTGGTAACTAAAATATTCCATCCATCTCTCAATTTTTAAAAATCATATTTACTTGATAAAAGAAGACCGATGACATTTGAAATGTCTTGATTTTCATAGCATTTAAAGCAACTTGAAAAAAAAAAAAAAAAAAACTTATGTAAAGAGACAAAAGAGAGAGAGAGAGAGTTGTTTTTCTTTTGTGTGACTATGTTGATGAAACGATAATACTATGATGATTAATCTATTTTACCATATTTTATATATGATATATGATGTGTTACCGCTGTATTAGTAACAAATATGAGTGTAGTGCGCGTGATATACTAAGTCAATGAAATAAGGACATATGAAATAGTATACATATTTTGGTTAGGTAATGTGATTATTGTAGCAATAATAGTTAGTGAAAATGGGACCAAATAACAAAATGCTATATAATTCTATTTCTTATATTTTTGTCTCACTCTTAAACACAAGATGTTGATGTATTTACATCTTTAATAAACTAAAAGACTAGAGGGGACCACTTTAAAAATATTTATACACATATATATATATATATATAAAATATACACGGGATGTGTCATGGCCCCCACCTGGCCCTTAATAGTTCCACCTCTCTAAGGCATTTGTTAACAAGATCATTTTCTAACTGTGTACTTTGTTAATAATAGTGGTGAATATTTACATGGTTCAAAAATAAAAAAATATAATCTGTAAAATAATTTATTCTTTTTGACTTTTAAAATAATGTGTTTTCGTCCTAAGAGAGGAAATGTTATGACAATATTTTGCATATAGTTGAGCGAAAAATACATAATTTACATGTATAAATCTGGTGTTTTTTAATTTGTTGGTGGGATTTATTTTTTGCAAAAACTTATGATTCATATGAATCATGTGTCAATTTTGTATACTTTACTATTCTATTTTCCATTAAAAAAAAACCTACTATTAACTATTCTATTTTATTTTAAAATCTGTCGTGTTTACACCGGTGACTAGCTTGTATAATCCACATGACCAAACAAATAAAAAAAATTAATGAAAATATTATTGAAAAAATTATTACTTCTAGTAAGTAAAATCGTACAAGTTGTTTATATATATATATTTAATATTTTTTATAATTTAACTACTTATTAATTTTTATGAATGAGTCTGACGTCTCTCTCTCTCTCTCATTTTTTACTTTTTATTATGTGACATGATAAGTGTCAAAATTTAGTGGAATAGTTTAGTGTAACTTTTCGTTTGCTATGTAATTTTTTTATGGATAAATCTTATCCATATAAATTATTTTTATTATAAAAATATATTTAAAATGTGAAATAATCAGTGTGTTTTGTTTTAATTTTTTAAAAATTGAGTTTTTTATTTTTTTTTGTTTTTAGTGAAATATTTTTAAAATTTTAAGTATTTTTTTTACTTTTTAGATGTACCTTATTTAAATGTATCTAAATAGTAAAATATTTGTGAAAAAATGTTTTAAAAAATTAATAAATACACAAAAATATGAAAAATATACTAAATTTTTATTTTTTTGTATTTTTGGTATTTAGTGAATTTTTTAAAGATATTTTTCATAAATATTATATTTTTTAAGTATATTATGTTAAGTGTGTCTAAAAATTTAAAAAATTGCTTAAAATAAAAAAATCAGTAAAAATAAAAAAATAAAAAAATAAATTTTTTTAAAAAGTTAATTATGAAAATGAAACCAAACAAGTGATAATTCTCAAAAACAAGATGTCACTTTCACAGAAGACTCATTGGCTCCTGTTGTTGGAATGGTCGGACTCACGTGCAGTGGAAAATGTGTATCCTGAGAGACAACACAAGTGATAAATTGCTTAGTCATTTTCCAATCAATCCTCTCATAAAGTACATGTAATTATATTAAATAAATGGAAAAAGATTTTTCCCCCGAATGAGCCCCGCACCTAATGTCCCGATTTTCAGAGAAGAGAGAGAGAGAGAGAGAGGGGGAGAGAGAGAGAAGAGAGAGGAGAGGGAGATCGTCGCCGTCGCCGTCGCTGGTCTGCTCATCGCCGTCGCCTCGTCGCCGTCGCCTCGCTGCTCTGCCGTCGCCGTCGTTGCCCTGATCGTCTCCTCCGCCTCTCGTCGGCCTCCACCGCCTCCGCCCCCTCCTCCTCCATTTTTTAGGCCCCCTCCAGTCCTCCCTCCCCCCCCCCTCCCCCTCCCCCTCCTTCGTCTTCTTCCTTCGTCTGCAGAAAAAAAAAAAAAAAAAAAAATACAAAAACGATGCCGTTTTATATATCAGGGGCAGTCGGGGCTCTCATATTCGAGGCCCCAATCACTTCTCTAAATAAATTCATTTAAATAATATATAAATAAATCAAATATATAGAAAGACTGCATAGACTTTTCCATGCAAATAATTGACAAGTTGAATTTAGTTGAACACCAACCTTTCTCCATTACCATCTGAATCGGGACTCTCTCTCTCTCTCTCTCTCCTTAATATATATGCCGTCAACTTTGATTCTTGTAGGGGGAGAAGATAATAATGTTACAACTTATCTCGTTTGGTACAAGCTAAAACAAAATATAATGGATTAAAATATGAAAATGCCTCTATCAAAGTTAGTTAAAAGATTAAAATTAATGCCTCTATCAAAGTAAGTACTTTAGAGTCAATAAATAAGTTTGTCACAATAACATCACCTTATTTAAACCTAAAATTTATAGATAGAAAGAGAGAAAGGCTTAATGAGGCTTGAGTGCTCATTAAAAATTTGAAAAGTAGTTATTATTATTATTATTATTATGTGGTAGTAAAAGAATATGAATAATAAAACATCACACTTGATAAGTGAGCGATCGTTCACTAGGCCACTCTTCGATCAAAAATTGAATAAGTTAGAGATCCATAAAAAATAAGAAAATTTACCCGTAAATCCCTTTTGGAGGAATTGTGATCCATTTAGTAGTTTTTGATTTTTTATGAACTGATGAGTCCCACTGATTTTGGTAAGGTCATTTTAATTCATTATCTTGTGTAGGATTTTACGTTTATGGTCTTATTCCACATAGATTTGATTTGATCCATATGTTGTGGAAGGAATGTTGTGCAGACAAATATTATTTCGTGAGATCACATATGATAATCACGGATTTGATTTGGTTGGGATTCCCATTTGGTGGTGAACAGAGGCCAATATATGCATTGAAGTGGTGGAAACTGATGTCGAACTGTGGAGTTTTGAAGTTGTGGGTTTTGAAAAGCTGGATATATGGTATATTCACCATTTTGGAAGTTGGATCGATGTGGATATATTCGTCCATAGCATAGCATAGATGTAGTTTTTAGGATGTATATACTTTATGTTTGGATTGTTGAAATGTGGTTTCATAGTTTTATTTCTGTGGGGTAAGTGGTTTTTGGGATATGGTATTTGTGGGTACGTAGCCTTTGTGGTGGATGTGGTTTTTAGGATATGCAATTTATGGGATGTGGTTTTGATAGATGTGGAGGTTTGTCTTGTATCCTACCCAAACCTAGATATGGTATATTCAAAATGGTGAAGATTTCGATATGGTATCATTTTGTTTTGGAAAGTTGGATATGTGAGATTTTTGTTTTTTGTTTTTTTTTTTATGAACCAAAAAACTTTATTGATGAGAAAAAACCTTTCAAGAAAGGAAGAAAACACAACAATATAGGAGGGAGGGAGGGAGGGAGGGAGGGAGGGGAAGGGGAATGATGCAAAAGCCATCATAGTGAAACTGCCCAATCCCAACTAGCTTGGCACTAAGCAGCTCACGCAATCATATGACAGCACCAAATCAAGAATCTGTTGGTGAGGGACCAACAGATACACAGAAACACTACAGCAGAGCTAGCAAAAACATCAGTACAAATACACTAGAGCATAGCTATCAAGACAACAGTGCTAGCAGCACAGATACACCAGAGCAGAACAAGCAGCATCAGAGCAGATGCACCAGAACAAGTACCAAGGTAACAGCAGAGAGACACCAGATTATCAAATGCATCAAAAACAAACAGCACCAGCCCAGATACACCAGATTAGCAGATACACTAGAACAAGCACCTAGGTAACAGCAAATAAGAGCATAGATACACCAGAGCAGCACACAGAAACAGAGGCAAACACACTTAACAACAAAACAGGAGCTGACTGAGGTTGTGGACAATATCATGCCCTGAGTAAGAGAAACTTGGGAGGTTGGGTTTGGTCCATAGAGCCACCATTCATTTGACAGTAACACTAAAATCCTTTACATTAGGTTGACATCCATTGAAGATTCAATCATTCTTGATTTGCCAAATAGACCATAGCATAGCCAATGGTACTGAATTCTAGAGCTTCATAATAATCCTTTTGCATTTAAAACCCATCCACCAGTGTAACAAAGCCACAACTGAAGCAGGTGTTGCCCATTTCAAATCCAACCATAGTAACAATTCAGTTTAGGACTCCCAAATGCCACTACACAATAGAAAAATATGATTCAAGGATTTAGGTTCAACTTTACAAAAGGGGCAAACATTACTTGAGCTGCTACTAAGTACTTCAATATTTTGCAGAAAATCAGTGGTTTTAACTCTACCATTCCAAATCAACCAGCCTAGGAATTGAACTCTAGGAGGAGCCACATTACCCCATAATAGTTTAGGGATCAACAACTTAGGCCCCTGATGAGCTTCCAACCAAAATCTCACTTAAGCAACTGTGAGCTGCTCAGATGAGGACCTCTGCCACCTAAGAGAATCTAGGAGGATTGCTCTCAGGCATGGTGTCTCGGATAGCAGGAGATATAATCTATTAACCTTAGCATCCTCCCAAGACCTTAATAACCTTCTGAAAGATAAGTTCCAGCCCCCTAAAACTTCCTTTCTATGCACAAAATAAGCTAGAGATTCTTCCTTCTCAGTAGAAAAACTGAATAGTCTAGGGAACTCATCTTTAAGTTTAGTATTACGCAGCCATTTATCCAGCCAAAAGTGCACTCTCTTACCATCACCCAATACGATTTCTATACTGTAAAGGAAAAAAGAATGTAAATCTCGATTGACCTCTACCCCCAAGAAAATTCCTTTTCACACATTAGACATCCTCCCGGGAGGCTCAAGATTAGGTAGCCAACCCCCTCCTACAACTTCATACCTACTATTAATAACCTGCTTCCATAATGCCTTGTTCTCCACCCCTCATATCTCCACCACCATTTCATAAGTAGACTGCAATTCATTTCCCTCAAATTCACAATCCCTAATCCTCCTTGATTCTTACTAGTTGTGACAGACTTCCATTTAACAAGATACACTTTCCTTTTTTGTTCAGAGCTCCTCCGCAAAAAGGTTGCTTGCAGTCTATCAATAGTTTTCGCCACACCCTCAGGCAATTTGAATAAAGATAGATAATAACATGAGAGATTGGATAGGACAGATTTTATCAGGGTTACTCTACCAGCAAAAGAGAGTAACTTTCTTTTCTAAAGGGCCAATTTTGACTTTATTTTATCTACCACAGGTTGCCAAGATTTGCTTCTTTTAGTGTTATCCCCAAGAGGTAGCCCTAAATACTTCATTGGTAGATTTTGGCACTAACAGTTGAGTTTGGTTACAAAAACCTATCCAATTCATCAATTCCTATACCACACAACACACTTTTATGAAAATTTATTTTCAATCCTGAAATAATCTCGAAGCATCTAAGAATTCTTTTAATAGTCACCAACTCTACCTTCTCTACTTCACAAAAAAGTAAGGTATCATCAGCAAATTGTAAGTGGGTTACTTGAATTTCTGATTGGCCTACTGAAACACCCTTAATTAACCCCATATCTTTTGCTCTTACCAACAACAAATTAAGGCCCTTAATTACAATATTAAAGAGGAAGGGGAAAGAGGATCTCCTTGCCTTAACCCTTTACTATGAGATAATTCATCAGTTGGAGAACCATTAACAAGAATAGAAATTCTGGCTGTGGTCACACACTCTTGCATCCAACTAACCCATAAATCCCCAAAATCAAAATTTGTTAGCGTAGACCACAAATAGTTCTAGTTAACTGAGTCATAGGCTTTTTCAAAATCCAATTTAAGAATAATCCCTTTTTTTTTTGTATTTCTTCCACCAATCCACGACCTCATTAGCTATCATGATACCATCAAAGATATGTCAACCACCTATGAAGGCAAATTGTACTTCATTAATAATATTTTGCAACACCAAGCTAAGCCTATGTGATAAAACTTTGGAAATGATTTTGTAGGCAAGATTCAATAAATTAATCGGTCTAAAGTCAAAGAGGCTTGAAGGACTGACCAACTTGGGGATTAGGGCAATGAATGAACTATTCAGACCTTTAACCAATTTGCCATTGGAGTGGAACTCTTGCATGAATTTGAATACATCTTCCTTCATAACTTTCCAATACTTTTAGGTACAAGCCATGTTGAAACCATCTGGTCTAGGGGCTTTGTTCCTGTTACTTTCCTTCACCACCCTTCAAATTTCTTCCATGGTAAAATGAGCTTCCAAGACCTCTCTTACCTTGGTTGAGCTTAAAGTCACAAAAGATCCAACTAATTTTGGTCTACAAACCCAATATTCTGCAAAAACTGTGGAGAAATGCCTAAAAACTTCTTGTTTGATCATCACAGGTTCATCATATCTAACTCCATTAATCAACATTGAGTCCAACAAATTTCAATTTTGCCTTTTGTTTGCAATGATATGAAAGAATTTAGTGTTCTTATCTCCATTATGTGCCCAATTCAATCTGGATTTTTGGAACCAAATCCAATCATTCCTGTTTCTTAACTTCCAAACCAGACTACTAATTCCCCTCCTATTTGTTGTTTCTTGAGTACTGAGTGGTCTTAATTCTGCTAATATATCTACAACATGGAATTCATCTTCAACCTTCTTCAGTTGATTCACTACATTCCCAAATACTTCGACATTCCATTTTTTCAACTCCAATTTCAATGCACTAAGCTTCCTCATCAATTTATCCTTGAACAGAGGATTCAACCTAAGACTTCTCCACTGTTGCAAAGAAATTCGAATGGAGAGCCTAAGCATTTATAAATTTGAAAGGCCTAGGACCCCAGTTTCTCATATCCTCCATAAGCAGCAGGGGACAATGATTCGATAGTCCCCTAGGTAAGCCCCAAAGTTTGAAACAAAATTTCTCCAACCATATTGCCTGCATAAGGAATTTATCAATTTTACTCCATCTCTCACTGTCTATTGAATTGCATCAAGTGAAATTTCTACCAAGCAATGAGATATCAACTAGTGCCAATTGGTCAATGAAATTGTTAAATTCTATCATACCTCTGTCCCTCCTATTACATCCTTTTCTGTCAGTCATGAACCTTATTTCATTGAAATCCCCCCTCCCTCATACACCAGGGCTTCAAAAAATGCTGCTCAAGATTGATGATGGAATCTTATAGCTTCCTTCTATTAACAACATCATTAGGTGCATAAATGTTAAGAACAACACATTCAAAAAGATCATGAGTGGTACTTGATAGTAGGATGAGATTTCTGGTGCTGCAGCAATTTGACAATATGAATATATCTGGATTCCAAATACATAACAATCCTCTTGGATTCCAAATACATTTGGATATGTGAGATTTTCAAACATCCTATTAACAACCACAATAACTTTTAGTACACTTTGGCTAAATGTTTCATTTCGCAACATGGATTTTTAGTAATTTAGATAGGCCAACTTTTAATGCAGGGCTAAATATACGGGTTAATTGAGTAATTTACATACAAATGGGACTCTTGGGTTCATAAAATTTTGTAAAGGACTTATTGGTGTATAAGATGGGAATATGAGATTTATTGATGTTTGCTCCTAAAAAATAGCTTCAAAATTTTAAAAATAAAGTGTAGTGTAGATTGAAACTTAATTTGAGATCACACTCTAACGCCTTCTTTGGAGGTAGCTAAAAAAATGTTTATTAGCTAAAAATAAACTTACGAAAAGTCTTACCAAAAAAAAAGAAAAAGAAAAGTAGTTTGCTTGATTGGTTCTAATTTTATTTATTATTTATTTTTTTAATGACTTTTTACAGTGACTAAAAATTGATTTTTTTTGTTTTTTGTTTATTTATTTTGTTTATTTTTTGTTTTTTTGTTTTTTTGTTTTTTTGTTTTGCAGAGAAATAAGTTTGACAAATGAACTAAGATTTTTTTAGCCACTAAATTGACTTTCCAGTTACAATTAAATAAAAACTAAATAAATGGAATTCACATACTTCATTTTCTAATAACTTGATAAATATTTTTTCCAAATTCCATAATATTGTCAAATTAAAATTGTAGATGACATTGGTATATTGGTTATTAAGGAGGTCAATGATCGCATGAGCTGAAGGGCATCTCAAACAATGGATTGATAAGAATATTCAAATTATTGCACTCCTAATTTTTATTTACTTTTCAAATACACCAACAACAAGAAATTTCACATCCTTCATTTTTGACTTTTATTTCCTGGCCACTTATTTATTTATTTATTTACATCAATTAGATTTTATTAATTAAATTCAGAAAAAGAAGTCCCTTCAAAAATTGGACCACAGACTTATCCATCAAATTTCATGTTTGAATATCAAGTGCATGCTTATTTGAATATGGGTGTAGCTCAAATCAGTAACTGGAAGTCTCCTTCAATCCATGATTAATTTAAATGGTGAATTTTTTATTTTATTTTATTTATTTTTAATAATCAATCTGATTTGGACTCTACTATCTGCTCCATATGGGTGGGCATGGTCCAGAGACCCATTTAGCCCAACCCAACTTAGTAACGGTCAAATTAAGGTGAGATTTTAAACTTGTTTAATTTTCAAATTGGACTTGGGATAAGAAATTCTACTCTTGACCACCCATTTAAAAATTTTATAGTAATTAGTTACATAATAAACTAAAAAATATTAAAAGATAAGAAAATTATGAATATAGACCTGTTTTTATAATTTTTTAGGGCCTAAATTTAGAAGTTTGTAGGTCTAAATTTGGAATAATTAAATTAGGTTTGATGTTGGGCCTAACGAGGTTTGAAATGGCCCATATACTCTTAGTAAGTAGTGGAAAAACTCACCTTGACTCCACAATAACCTTCATATTACAATAATACTAAGATAACCATATTTTTAAGCCAATAAATAATACCTCATTTTTGTTTATACAATAGTGATGATCCTAGCCAATTAACAACTTGACAAGCATTATGAAGGTTTTTATTTTTATTTATTTATTTATTTTTTTTAAGATAAACAATAATGAAATTAAACTTAAAAGTTCTTTTTTTTATATTTGACCTACTTTATTTACTAAAAGAAAGATTTGATCAAATTAATTATAAAAGACAACAATATGACATATACTTAATATTTTGTACACTATTTTACTCTCATTTCATATGGGGTGGGTGGATTATCGTATCATGAGTCTCACACTTCATATGAGAGTCAGAACAAAATAAGTATATAAAATATTAGATATATATGATATTATTATTAAAAAAATAATAATAAGATCACTTATAAAACAAATTAGTGACTGTTTTTTAGATTAATTACTCAGTCATAATTTTGAGAGAGACGTCGGCTTTCCCACTATAACATTTTTAACTCGTGCAATCTTATTTTTAAAGTGTTTTTTATTTATTGGACTTGGATGATTTTGTCCTTAGCTAAAGGGAAAAAAGGAGCTGATGATGCGAGTCTAGAAAGGTTGCGCATGCTAACTTAACTTTGTTATTAGGAGTGTATGCGGTGAGATTGGGTGTGGTTTGGGAAAAAAAATTAAAATTAAAATTTAAATGGTGGATAGATAAATTTGATATTTGCAATTTAAATTGTAGTTCAGACGGTTTCAACTTATTAGTTAATTGAATGATAATCTTAAAAAATTATTATAATATATAATACTAATTGATTTTACATAATATCTTTTGTATATATAATAGTAATTTGTACCAAATTCTACATCTTAAATATCTCTCGTACAGGTTTTTATTTTCATATTTCATTAGAAGTATACAAAAAAAGAAAAAAAAGAAGTATTAACTATGGTAGGGCATGATGGTTTTGAAAGCGAATAATATATTTCAAACCACGGATCAAACTAATTTACGATTAGTGAATGGATCGATGCAGATTTTAGCGAATTGGATAATATTTTATACCACCCTACTTGGCATACCTTTTTTTACGTTTTAATTTTAAATTGTCATAACTTTGACTATGTATTTGTTTTTAATCAAATTTATATTTTTTAAATCAACTTGTCAAGATATATTAAACAAAATCAATTTAAATATAAAATTATAAAAAATAAAAAATGAAATTTTAATGAAGCTATTGTAATAGACCATTGGTAAATGTTTATAAATTTTAGTTTAGTGAAATTAAGAAATTTCTCAATTTTAAATTTGAAAAATCTCTCAGCTTCACAAAATTAAGAAATTTTAAAATTGCGAATTTCTCATTTTACAAAACTAAAAAGAAATGGCCATGTTTAGTTTTTGTGAAATTTTTTAGTTTGTACACATTTATTAGAGAAAAGGGGATGGGAAAAAACAATGAAAGGAAATTTGTAAATTTTTTTCTCAATTTCACAATCTTGAAAATTTATTAACTTTTAGGTTATTTTATCACCTTCTAGTTTTCTACAAAGTACACCCAACATAGGTGAATCGTCACCATGTGACTTTCATGAACTCCAATACAAATCAATTCTATGGTTGTCATTCAACACCTTAACCCATTTCCTCAAACCAAACCAAACCATGAACCCAACCTGAACTTACGTTAAAAAATTAAAAAAAAAAAAACCTTGAATTTTTTGGTTTCGTTATTTTTTTCTTCCTTTCATCATACATCAAAAAAAGAATACAACATACAACCATGATGAAAGCCATGGCTACGCCAATTTCAAAATCTATGGGACTAAAACAAACCGAATACATATTCACTTCTTCTTCTTCAAAATATGTCTCAAAAGTTTTGTAAGATTGTCTTCGGTTAATTGTCGTTTGGTAAAATTTTTTTTAATTAACTTTCTAGAATGTAGAATTTTTTAATTTGGAACTAAAAATTCGTTTGGCAAAAACTATTTGATTTTTTTGATTTTTGTGAAAGAAAAACTGAAATAATTATAGTTTAGACGTGATATTTTATTTTACTGACTTATTTAGTCTATTTTATTATTTTTTGTTTTTTTAGTTCCAATTGAAATAGCCAAACCAGCCTGGGGCACCAAAAGAGAGACTGAAGTTATTTGTTGAGGGAAAAATAATAGTAAAAAAGTTTGACAACTACTCTCTTTTTTGGCGGTGCAAACACAAGACGATCAACACCTTCCCTCATAATGTCGAGACTATTTCAATTTTGTTATAAATCGGTCACGCACAGCGGTGTTGACAAGTCTGGGCACTAAAAACCATACAAGCGTTGCTAATCTGATCCTTAAACACCTTAGTTTTCTATGGCACTAGTTTTATGCCTCACCCCATTTTGATATGTGAATCTCACCAAAAGCTCAAGCCTTGATTGGGCCGAATATGGTTTGATTTTTGTCAGGCCGAATATGGAACATAGACACGAAGGGGACTTATGGGGAAATTCTATTTTTACACATTTACTTAGCTCATGGCATATCTTTTCTCAATACATATACCTATTAATTTGATTATCAATTAATTTTCTCAATTCACACACTTAAAGTTACAATTACACCATTTACTCATAAACATTGTATACAAACCACTAACCCTCTTTCCACATACTTTTGATTGACCTTACTTCCACATTGATCCACCCATACCCTTGAATACTTTAGTCTGAAGTGAAATTTCCTCCATTGAAGATTTTGCATAGAAGATCTCCATTGAACCTCCATTGAAGACCATTATAAATCCTCCAAAATAGTGTTGAATGTAGGAAATCTTTCTATTTTATTATTACATTTATCATTTTCGGATCTATGTGCACTCCATTGGCATAAAACTTTCGATTTCAGTCTTGTGAGTGATGGTTTGAGGCTTTTGGCACTGGGTTTCAGAAACAATAGAGTGAATTCGAAACATAACTTCCGAATAAATTGTATTATTTCGACAAATTACTTCCGAAAAAAATAAAATAAAATCTCGATTATTAGTTTCCGAAGTTGATGAATTTCTTCGGTTCTGTAGTTCCGAAATAATGCCATGTTTTCGACAGTTTAGTTCCAAAAATTGTGTGTTGTTTCGGCACTGAAGTTCCGAATGGATTTTTTTTTTCCCTTTTATTTTATATATATATATACCACATAGGCCACCAAGATTGATTTTACCTTACGTTACTTTCCAACAATATTATTTTATGGGTATATTTATGTATTTTTTTTTTTTGCGAACTTCAATACATAACAATAGAAAAGAAAATCTATGCACTACTGGTATTTCCACGTTATATTGTTAACACAAGTAGTTGTTATTTTTATATTGGTTGATGACTTCAATTTGACGATTTGATTGTATATTTGTTAGTATTTTCACTATAAATGCTATATTGGGTTGATGAAAATAATTTGCCTTATACAGATGGATGCCAGTCCTAATCAACGCCGGTCAGTAATAGCTTCGAATAGAAGACTTCGTGAATTAGAGAATGCTGAACGTGGATGTGGATGTGGACGTGGACATGCTTGAGTGCATGATGATGATTCACACATTGCCATGGATGATGATCCTATACATAATGCACCAGTTATAGATGATATTGCTATGGCTGATGACCCTACTGGTGATCATGTTGACACTGTTGATGAAGATATCCTTACTCAACCATTTTCGGGAGGGCCAACTGATCCATTAATCCTTAAATGTTTTAAAAGTCATGTTGCCGTAGCTATTTAGAATGGTGCTAATGAATGAGGCCTCTTGAAGTGTCATAATCACTCGTCTAAGATTCATTCGTGGCCGTGGTGGGAACAAGGCAACAACAGTATATTTGTAAACATTGAGGAGATGTCAACACTTAGCTCGTTGCACGTACCGCTTTGTCAACAAAATTGTAGTGTCCAGTTTTGTTGATAGATGACAACCGGAGACAAACACCTTCCATTTAACTATTGGAGAGATGACTATCACATTGGATTATGTCGCCACTATCCTAGGACTTCCCATTGTAGGCAAATCTATTAGCGTGCGTAAGTTGTCAGAAAGGCAGGTCGTTGCCTTAGTAGTTAATACTTTGAAAATTGCTGAGCAAGAGGTTAGACATGAGATGTCTAGTGCTGGAGGCAATTCAGTAAGGCTTGAGTGGTTGATGGCTGCAATAACCCCGATCCACAATTAGCCACTAATCGGTAATTAAGGATGTTAATGAGAGGATTAAAATAAATTATGGTTTATTATGTAATTTGCACGATAGTTGGCTTTCTATCTGTTACTTGTAGAAACATCTGTTTGGAATTCCGCTTTAATATGTAAATTGAAAGCCTTATCGGCATCCGAAACCGAGATTGACTACACTGATATGTTATTTGAAATTTTTAGAACCATATGGCAAGTTTTTTAAAAATTGATTCAGAACGATTAATTAAGTCATGTTTGGTTAGCCTAATATTCTAATTAATGTGTTTTAGCACCATAAATATATATATGTATATATATATATATATATATATGAGCCTTAACTCATTTTTGAGCTCAATTCTTTGCTCCTCTTAGTGCAAAAATCTGAGGTTTTCTTTAGAGAGAGAGTGTGTGCAATTCTAGAGAGAGAGATGAAGAAATTGAAGGAGAATTGAAGACCTTGGCTTAGATTCATCAAAACTAAGCTAGAGCTAGATTAATTCAAGACTATAGGTATGAATTCAACCCCTAAATTATGAATCTAAGTTATCAACATGAAGATTATGTGTTTAGGGGTGTGTATTGAGCTTAGAAGGAAGATTTGAGTGGCAATTCATGCATGCATGTACAGTTTCTTACAAATTGAGCATGATTTCCATGAATCCTCTCTTGCATGATTTCCATTTGGGGAAATCATCAAGTTTCAAGTTGTTTTGTGGTGTTTAATCATGTTTTGGGAAGCTCAAGACCAAGAAAACCCATGAATGTTGTGTTCATGAACATTCATCATGTTTTAAGTTGAAATTATGAGTTTTTAACAAACTCTTGGGCCATGATTTTATGAAATAATCCGTAATTCTTCATGTTTTACAAGTTTACTATGTTATCTCAAGTTTTGGGGCCCAAGAGATGTGTTTTGAAGGTTGGAATTTGAGTTTTGAGCTCGCAGGTGCAATCTGGAAATTCCAGAATTTGCATCTACGCTCGAGCATAGGAGTTCACGCTCGAGCGACCACTCTGAGTGCGTGCACTCCGCTCGAGCGACCAAAAGTCCGCTCGAGCGTGAATTGCAAGCTCCCAGAAGTTTCATGTCTTTTACAAATCGCTCGAGCGAAGGAATGTGCACTCGAGCGACCATCCTCATTTTGCATGTCCGCTCGAGCGAGGAAAGCTACGCTTGAGCGGGGACCTTATTTTCAGAAATTTTACCAAGTGTTTTCCAAGGCATTTTGGCACCCTCATTGCATCTTAGGCATTCTTAAGACTTAATTAAGCCATGATAATGAGGTTATGGATTAGAAATACACTAAGAAAAGAATGTACTAAGTTACGAGATTACCAATGTGTGTTTGAATCAATGTGTTAAGGAAGAACAAGAATCAATGTAATGAAAGCTAGCCGTGTTGGCCACTTGAATATGCAATGATAAGATATGCTTGTGTTATGTATTTTGTGGTTGTAGGTCAAGACTCGAGGGTTGATTGACCATTGCAGGAAACCACTGTGAGTAACGTTATTGTAAAGATACGTTCATATGAATTACGTTCCAAATGAAATATGATAAGTTCTGATTTCTGAAATGATATCTGTTTTCGTGAACGAATATTCCATGTTTGAAATCTATTATGGCATCCATAGATAGTCCTAAGTCATGGGGGACGGCATGAAAATGCGGGTTCATAACATACATGTGATTACGAGATCTCGTTAGTCACTTCATTGTGATGATATGTGTTTAATTGGTATCCGAAACCGATTACTTTAGTCGGAAGACGTTCTATGATGTGTTCTATGGGATGTACCATTATTATGTTCTGATATGAGAATATTTATGCTATTATCTGTTTTATGCTTATGACATGTTCGGATTTCATTCACTAACCCCTTTACAGTGATGTTATTCGCTGGGCTTTAGCTCATTGTGTGTGTATATATATATATAGGTGGGCATTCTGGAGTCTGAGCCTGAAGGCTTTTGTTCGGATCTGTGTTCTGTTGTCAGCCAACCATTGTGCCTCACGTGGAGGTTCCCGAAGAGTCCTGTGTTTAAGTTCCGTTGTTTCTGTACACATAAGACTTGGTAGTTTTGTTGGCTGTACTTAAGATACTTTAATGTGTGTGGGTATAATGTATGAATGACTATTGCATACTTATATAAAGTTTTAAATATTCTGTTCATATAAGTCAGTACAGCTCATTGGACAACTATATTTATGTATTTGCTTCCGCTAGCCCCTTAATCTTGTTAAACTGTTCAGAGGCCTTCAGTAGTCCAAGGATTACTGGCCGGTTACGATGCTAAACCTATAGGGGCGGGTTTGGGTCGTGACAATGGCACACTTTCATAATGTTTCAGACCATGATGCAATTTCCCTCAACTTCTTCAACATATCTAATTGCGTGGCAATATCAGAGTCATTGAACCGTTTCAAAATCATCTCAAGTTCTGGGATACAAGTCAATACCAATTTCTCAACTTTCGGATTATGTACACATATATTAAGTCACGTCCAATGTACATGTATGCTATTGAGTGGAATAGGACGACCTTGTCTCTTGTAATTTGCAGTCTCATGAGCACAAGGTAAACCATGCATGCGCCTAAGAACACACCCACATGCTACAACATCAATTCCAACTGAATTTGCTCTCTTACTCTCTGCCAACACGTACTCTAATGCACAAATAGACACATTACCCCGAAGCTCTCTGAATTGAGAAGGTTTGAATTGATGTTGCACAATAGTCAAACTCTTCTCGAATGATTCTTTCACTTGAATGTGCTGCAACTCAAGTAGACAATGTATTTTTTCAAATGAAATCTCAAATGTCGTTTGACTTGAATCTAATTGCCTTTTCAATCTAGCATGAGCACTCTCAAACCTGTTCATATAGATGTAAACAAAAAATAGCCAAGCATAATAATTAAAAATAATAATATGATTTATAAGAAAATAAAAAATAAAAAAATATTACCGATTGGTTGTAACATTGGCAAAATGCATACACATGTTTGTATGTATCGCAATAAATTTTTTTTTTATACGGATTCAACCAACTCACAGTAACATACTTGATTGCCTCGAAATAGTTATTGAAATCCTTATGCAGTATTGTAAGGTGATCATTGTACTCCTCTTCAGTCGATGACAATACTAAATAGTTCTATACAATGTTAAACTTCTCCCATTTTTCTTTTGTCTCAAACATTTTCTTGCATTTCACCAATACATTCTTATTAATATGCCAACGACATAACAAATGTCAAGCATTCGACAATGTGTTGTTAATGGCATTCATCAAGGAAAACTCTCTATCTTTGACAATGACTTTAGGTAAAACACTGTTGTCCATAAGATCACACAATGTTTGTAATGCCCATGCATAATTATCAATCCGCTTAGTTTGCAAGTTTGCGAAAGCCACGAAGATTGTCATACGAGTTGATGTCACTCCCATAATTTCAAGAAGAGGGAGCCGATATCTATTCATCTTATATGTGCAATCCATAATAAACACATGAGGGAATGTACGAAGTAAATCTAGACTCACTGGATGTGCCCAAAACAAGTCTGTGACAGTCATAGAGCTTTCCTCACATCGATGACGCTCAATGTACTTATGTTTCGTTAATTCACCCAGCAGTTGTTGCATCTGGGATCTACCAGCTTTCTGTAGAACCCTACATCGATGTCGTACATTGTAAAACTATATTCATTGTGCTCATATTAAGGGCATCCCTCTATTTGAGTGTAATGAGTATCTCTTTTGGTCTAGGCTCTTTGACATATCTACTAACAGTGACTTTTCATTAGCTGACAATCTCCCTATATATGAATGTCCTTGGAGATGCTCCACAGCTGGATGATTATGCAGTCCGTAAACTACATTCAACGTCCACTCATCGTTTGTTTTCAATTTGTATGCCTTCAAATCGAATGGACATTCGCACTTCTTCGTACCAGTTTGTTTGAATAAGTCTTTCGAGCCATCTTTCAACTTCTTATGCAATCTATACTTCCCACTCTGCTCACAAGCAAGATAAATTCTTGATCTCTTGCGACCGCCACCATAGTTCGAAGTCCTTATAATAATAACAAAGCCATTTGTCTTTCAAATATCACATATCCAAGTGAGCAATTCATCTTTACTGTCGAAAATCTATATATAATGTCACACAACTTTTATAAAAACAAACTAAACATACTAACTAATAAAAATTATGAACTTACGAATTTCATGTTAAAAGTTACATATTTAGCTGTAAAATGACTAGTACAATCCACCATAATATCCGACTAAATCTCAATTTCTTCAGTGCATGCAATCTGAAAGGGGGAAAAAAAACTTTTCATTCTGTTCTATAGAGCCGAAAATAATAAAAAATATTCGGCACTTGTCTATCGAATTAAATTATAAAATTCAGTTTTTAACCATCGAAAATAAGAAAAAAAATCAAAATTTTACTATTGAATTAATCTGTTATTTTCGTAGTTCAATTATTGAAAAAAATTTATTTCGGCACTTGATTTTCCGAATTTAATGAAGAAAATCAACACTGGTGGTCCAACTGAAAACCGCAAAAAAAAAATAAAAAATAAAAACTATACGAAAAAACTAAACTTTTTATTATTGATTTTGCTGTCACCAGACATATTTTTATTTGAGGTTGAACTTCTATTGGTTTGCAATACTTCCATATCAAAATCAAGTAAAATTTGTAAAACTAATAAGAAAACGATATGAATAATAGAGTATAAACCTACATATTAAAGCAATATAATAGATATTTTGAGAGTATTACTTTGCAAGCAATAGATGAGTATAGAGTGTGGAACAAGCAAAGTGACAACAATGGAAAAATTAGAGTTTAATTTTTTTTTAACTCAAAAAAAGATGTGTACAGAAAATTGTTTCATATACTATTATAGGTGTTGCTAGATGTGTATTATAGTCATTTTTATTTAGAATATAATTGTCATTAAATTAATATTTCATTAAGTGTGTGCCTTGAGCTAATTACATGTGTAGAAATAAAATTTCCCGGACTTATGGGATTAAAACAAAAAGGTAAATTACTAATATGTTATAATAGTGGGACTTAATTTCCATCGAATCTTATTAAAAATAAATTCTAATAAAATCGTCACTAAAAATAATTTTTGTGACGATTTTTTGCACGTCTCTAAAAATTAACAATTACTGACTTTTTTTTGTTACGATTTTTATAAATTGTCGTTAAAATTTACAATTAGTGATTTGTTTCTATGATGAATTTTTTCAAACTGTCGCTGAAAGTTGAAAATTAGTGACATTTTTTTTGTGATGATTTTTTTAAATTGTTGCTAAAACTTATAATTAGTGACATTTTTATGACAAAATTTTCAAAATTATCCTTGAAAATTAACAATTAGTGACATATTTTTAATAGTATTTGATGAAAAATATCATTAATTATTATAGAAACCTATTACACAATAAATTCACTTAGGACCTAACAAGAAGTAAGTCCCCAAAATGAGACCTCTGGCTAAATATCTAATGCAATGTATTTTTGAGTTCCTAATTCAAAGAATTGAGATAAATATACAAGCTATACATATAATAAACCAGCATTTTTATCCACATACTTCAGTAAAGTTGCATAGAAAATGAACCAGAAAAGAAGAAAAAAAAAAATCATGGCTTTAAGGCCCAAATATATATTAATATATATATATTTTTGGTATGGTGCGATTTTGTGTTTTAGTACGATGGATATGGGTTCTATTAGTGAGGTTAGATCCAAACTCATCCCATCTTTGTTGATTCTAAATTTGTTAACTTAAAATCAAATCAATCATAACACTAAAAAGAATAAAATAATTAAATGAAAGTGTATTTAAATATAAAATTATGTATAAATAATTAAATGGGGTCAATTCTCTAGTTTGTTTTGGTATATCCGAAAATTGTGCTGTTTAAAAATCAAACAATTCAAGTAGATTACACTAATTCAATTTGAAATTTAGCAGGTCATGCGGCCAATAGAAACACCTGTTTCCCATGGGCTATTTGCATTTGCCAAGTATGTAAGAATGTCAATTTGTAAGGCTTGTCTAACAAATTATTCATATAAAACATCAAATTAATTAGATGACAACTATTTGATCGATTCGCACTTCTTCTTAAAAAGTGAATAACAATTATGATTTAGCAAATAAACTATCTATTTTTTTTTAATAAAAATATAAACTGACTATTAGACTGTTGATATCCGATCAATATAATTTTTTTACATTAATGGTCTACTAAATTGACATTACAGGTTGAACGATTCAAATTCCCAAGATAGATTCAAATGGGCCCACAACATGAAAATTGGATTGTCTAGTCCATTTTTCAGATTGGAGGGTTCTACATTTATGAAAATTTAAACAGTTTTGATGAACCAATTGATAAGCTGGCCACAAAAGTTGTACACAAGAAAAGTCAAGCCGGCCGAGTATTAAGTTGTTCAAGTTAGTTTGAAAACTTAACAAGTTTCAAAATGTGTTTAAACTTTGATTGTTTCCATAACGAACCGAAATGTGTTTAAACTTTGATGTGTTTCCATAACGAACAGATCTCGAACAATTTTTACTAAGCCAAACATGAGTTGAGCGCGAGTAGCTTGATTTTTTTATAATATATATAAATTTGTCGAGTCAAGCAATAAGTTGTTCAAATTTAATTTGATAACAAATTTTAAAATATGTTAAAGTTTAAACTATTTATATAATAAACTTATTTAAACAAATTTTTAACGAGTCAATACGTGTCCGGCTTAGTAAGTGGCCGCTTCATGTTTGACAATGTATTACTGGAACACAACCATTTTGTGGACTAGTTTTAACACCATGGGATTATATACCACAGTTCTAGCTGGATTATGGTATAATCGCGTAATGTAATTCTACATAGAGTTCGCTTTTGTATTTTCGAAAAGAGAAGTCAGTGAATTTATTTTTTACTCCTATATGTATGTTTCATCATACTTGGAAAATAATAATAAAAATATTTCATTTTGACTTTTCAAAAAATTTGACGACTACAAGAAGATACTAGTGGGGTTTATTTAACTTTTATTTGAACCATTTACACACCTGTTTGCACTTATTTTTGTAAAATATCTGTCAATAGGATGTACAAATTAGATTGTGACATGTGGCAACAAAGTTGTAGTTGGCTTGCTTATTAATCAGAGGATTATGTGGTAAGGAAATGATAATCACACATGCAATACAGTAAAAGCATGTCATGGGCTAAGATTGTGGAGCAGTTGCAAGCTTTATTGGAGATCATGGGTTATTTCATTGCTTAGTTTAAACTGTTGTTCAATTCCTGTCAATTGGGAGTTAGCATAATTTTTACTAACAATTTGAGACCTGTCTAATTTGGAGTGATGGCAAAGAAGGAGCAGAGGGACATCCATGGAGATTAATGAAGTTTTGTTTTGTTATTCTTCATTCTCTCTATCTCTCTTCCTTAAATTGTTTCTTTGAAACCACTTGTTGGAATTCATTTTTTGTTGATTGGCAAAATTTATAGCCAAATCATCTGTCGATTGTGGTTTTGCAAAAAATTTACTAACAATTTTGGCTCTAGAAGAAGGGCTCATACTAATTCGGAGTATGTTAGTCTTTGGAGAAGTCTTGAAATACGGCATGAAGAAATCTCGTAAAACGCAGCCACATGATGTTCTAATAAGTGGATTTCCATTGAATGACGTATCGAGAAAAATAAATTAAATGATTTAGTTTTGTGAAGATGAAATGTGTTCGCGTGAGAACGAAATTTTATATTCATAAGAAACAATTGACTATCTTGATTGGCAAAAATTTCAAATAATAGCGTCATTGTCATATTATTTGAGGTTAGAAATACAAAATCATTTTGATAAAGTGATTGGAAAACTTGATGATCAAATTGACCATTTTGAGATTGAGATTCATCAATGGAGGGAAACATTGAAAATTCTTATAGAAGTCAACATTTGTAACTTTTTAGTCGTTCTTTCTATGCCTTTAATGGTAGTGAATGATGAAAAAGTTAATTCACCAATTGTTATGGGTGAAAAAACAAAAGGCCGTGAGAATAAAAATTTCATAGCATGAGGGCAATTTCACAAAGAAGAAATATTTCTAGGTTGTCAAAAAAATATTTCGAACTCATTAATGTGTGAAAGGAAAAATCAGCCATTTTTTTTTTTTGCAAATCTTAGTCCAAAGAGTGATGCAAACAATGTGGTTCAAAAACTTTGATTTCAAGCCAACTATGGCTAAAAATAATGAACAACTAATTCATTTTTGACATTGTTCAAAATGTTGAAATTTTCAAAAATTTTGAGCCGTGCAAAATTATGGATTATGGCATTCAACACCCATTTTGGGTTTGTGGATCACATCAAAACTTAATTTTGGTGAATTGACTAAAGATCTACCATTGTTTGAATAATATAAACCAAAGAGCATAGTTCTGTTGGTGAAAGGTGATTCTAATTAACCACTTGAAGATCACATACTTGAAATGTTATCAATTTGCTCTGTCGAAATAATGTACCTCACTTAGATTGAGTGTTATTGTAATTTTTCCAATTAAATGGCATATAATCATTAATAACAGTGACATCAATTTATCAACAATACTATTTTGGCATATATGGTGTTTAATTACCAGATTTTTGGCCCTAGGCATATATTTTATATAAGTTTATTTGTTGAAAGGGCTGTTGTCGATTTAATTTTGATTTTGTAACTCTTTAAGAATTTGAGTAAAAGTCTCATTCTTAAAGAGTTAGGGGGCATGTTTTGTGTCCATTTTTATAAAATGTATATCAATAGGTGCACAAATCAGATTGTGATATGTGGCAACAAAATCATACTTTGGGTGCTTATTAATCAGAGGATTATGCAGCAATGAAATGGTAGTCATACGTGCAATAGGAATTAAGTCTGTTGATCATGCACATCAAGTAAAAGGGAAATGTGTTATGATGTGTAAGGAGGTTGTAAACAGTATTGGGCTTCTGGCAAAATGGTTCATTCTGTTGAAACAGTGTTAGAGATAATGAAGGACTTGTGGCTAGTTTGTTTGATATATTTGAGGATGATAGAGAAGCAGTTGCAGCAGTTGAGAAGTGATGGTCTGCAGAATTTTAGGAGTTGGGATCATGGGCCCGAGTTTCAGAGGAGAAGTATGAAAGTTGGAAAATGAAGAAGGAAGAGACATTAACAACACAACAACAATTAGTTTTTAGACTTAGCTTTTACTTTAGGAGTAGTTATCAATTTAGGAGTAGTTTCTCTATGGTTTGTGACTCTTGTAAACTTAGATAATTTCATCTGAAATTGTCTTCATTTATTCTTGTTACTTCTCTCGTCGATTTAAGTTTGTTTTAAAGAAATTATTATACTTTTAAGGCATTTGAATAAAAAACACAATCACTTGATTGCTCTTGTTTGATTGTTTAGTTTAAATTGTTATTCAATTTCTGTCGGAGTTAGCATAATTTTTACTAACACCACCAGAAAAATAAAATAAATAAATAAATAAATAAAAACTTGAGAGATAAAAATAATAATGTGTTATCTGGAAAGTGGAAAATTGGGACAAGGTCAGGGCTCTTGGAACATTGAGTGTTTTTGCACTATTCAGGCCTAGTTCATTCAATATGGGGGGGATTCTATCCTAATTTTTCAATACTCGGTATTAAATTATTTAGTGTTATAATTTATTTTCAATACATTTTATATTTTTTTACAAATTATCTTTTAAGATAAAATGGTACACCCAAATAATAAATAAATCAAAAATCCTAAATTACACTATTTTGAAAAACCCTTTTTGCACCACTCACATATAGGAAAGACAGCACCTTGTTGGTCTTCCGTCGCTGGTATGTATATGTTTGTACTTGTGATATGAAAAGCTCCCATTTTTTGGTACATATAAAAGGTAGATGTGCATTTGATCTCAGAAACCTCATTATTATTATTATTATTATTATTATTATTATTATTATTATTACTAATTGTTGCGGTCTATTTGGTGAGTTTTGATTAAGGTGGATTAGAGTTTTAGAGTGAATAAGAAGATGAAAAGAAAATAATTGAAATTTAGGAAAGAAAATAAAGAGATTTAAATATGAACTATACATATAAGTAATTAGGATATATCATGAAAAAAAT
Source organism: Camellia japonica (assembly GCA_030407325.1). Taxonomy (NCBI): domain Eukaryota; kingdom Viridiplantae; phylum Streptophyta; class Magnoliopsida; order Ericales; family Theaceae; genus Camellia; species Camellia japonica. The sequence goes on from JAPPVO010000007.1 coordinate 98,860,504, forward strand.
ATATTTTATTTTAGCTTTTAATGTATATTGTCCTAATTAATAAATTTATATTAGAGTATAATAGAAATTAAAATTTTAGTTGAACTGAATTATTATATTTTGGTACAAATAGAATCATCTTTCACAACAATGTAATCAAATGAGAAATTGGACCAACAAAAAGCCTGCCCATCTTGGACCGAGTTGAGCCCAGTTGACAAAACATTCCCAATAAGTTTAACCCTTCTCAAAAAATTTCTATCGAGTCATATTAACCATAAATCAACTCTCTCATCATAGTGTTAATAGAACAGAACATAAACTTCGTAGAAAAACAAAGATTTATTTGATAATTTTTTAATGTATTTATTTATTTATTTATTTTTGTCACTGAACAAGAAATAGAGAAAGGGGCTTGACAAGTGAGATGCTTTTTAGTCGTCGTTTGGCAATAGATTTTTTTTGGTTGACTTTTTAACTATTTTAGTTTGGGAATTAAAAGTTTGTTTGGTTTGGTATTTTTGGTTTTTTTTTACTTTTGTAAGAAAAAAAGTGAAAATGATTATGATTTGGATGTGACATTTTGTCTTGTTAACTTATTTAGCCTATTTTGTCTTTTGTACTTTTTTTAGCCAAAAAATTGAAGCCAAACAAACCCTTAATCACAGCAGCAGCCCCCCGTAGAGATGGCAATTTAAAACCGGCCCGATGGGGACCCGACCCCCTGATCCCGAATTGAGCGGGTTTTCTCCTAAAAATACCCCCGACGGGACGGGGATGGTGATTAAAAATCAATCCCCGAACAGATTCGGGCCAGAGACGGGGATTAGTGTTCCAGTCCTGTACCCGTCCCGACCCCGTCCCCGATCCCCGGCCCGGTTTTATCCCCGATGTTAAATTACAATTTTACCCTTACACATATATATATATATATAAACCAGTCAGTCAATCTCTCTCAGCTCTCATTTCTCTCTACCCTTTTTTTTTTGTTACAGACATTTCTCTCTACCCGTCTCCGTCTCTCACTAACTTCTCTCTCTCTCTCAGATCCACCACTATCGCCGAGCCTCGCCCACCACCACCGCCGATCCACTCCCTTTCTCTCGACGAGCCTCGACACGACAGATGAGATCTTTTTTTTTTTTTTTTTTTTTTCAGATCTGTTTCAGATCTGTTTCAGATCTGTCTCAGATCTGATTCACAATTTTTTTATTTTTTTAGATCTGTTTCAAATCTGTCTCAGATGAGTTGTATTTTCTGATGATGTTTGTTTATGTTGTATTTTCTGATTGTTGATGTTGTATTTTCGGATGATGTTGTTTATGTTGTTGTATTTTCGGATGTTGTTTCAGATTTGTTTTAGACCATTAATAATTTTGTTTCAAATCTGTTTTTAGATGATGTTGTTGTTGTTGTTGTTGTTGATGAGTTATTTTCTGAATTTTTTTTTTTTTAGCCGGGGAATGCTCCGGGTCGGGAAAACCCGATCCCCGTTGGGGGCGGGGATGGGGACAGTGATAGGTTCCCCGTCGGGGATCGGGGCCGGGGCCGGGGGAAATTCTACCATCGGGGATCGGGGACGGGGAGTGCGATCCCCGGCCCCGCCTCGCCCCGTTGCCATTCCTAGCCCCCCGACACAGCAACCCGCTAAGCAGAAGAAAAGAAAAAGTGAATTGGGCTTGGGTTAGACATTTTGAACGGGCAAGCTGGACCTTGGGTTGGGGTAAAAGAGTTCAAACTCTGGGCCCAGTTATAAATTTACAAGTTATTACCAATAAGTTTTACAATATTTATGTTGCTCTCATTAAATTCTTATCTCCCTACAAAAAAAAAAAAATTAAAATTTTAAAAACTAAAATTTAGGGACAAAATTATTTTTTAGAGACTAAATATTTTTGTTACAAAAAGCGTTGTTATTATATTTTTAGTAACAAAAATTAGACATTAGTGATGAATTATTATCTTTTTGAGACCAAATTTTTTGTCTAAAAAAAAAAAATCATTTTTAGATCAAATTATTTTGTTCTTAAAAATCTATTTATTATTGACATTTTCAAAATTTTGTCGCTAAAAGTCTTGTTTTGGACTTTTCGGGACAACTTTTTAGCAATTATTCTCATGATGATAGAAATTGGTCCCTAAATGTCTTTTGTAACAAAATTTTCACTTTTAGAGACCAAAATTTATTGTAGTGTCTATGAGGTTCTCTTATGTTATTTCTCTCTTTCTTCACTATTTCTTCAAAAGTTTTACACAGTGACAGTGGCTAATAGCGGATGGTGAAGCTTTCGGAGAAATGGTAGGGAGAGAGAGAGAAGAGAAGAGAAAAGTAGATGAAAAAACTTGATACATTATAATTTAATGAGAGTAATATAGGTATTATAGGATTAATTGATGCATTTAAAAAGTCAACAAAACTATATATAGTTATATCCACTTAACAGGACTAACTGGTAATTAACCCTATACTTTTTTTCATTTTCGGTTTTGGGTTATTAATATATTAATAACAGCTTATGGAAGAAAAAGATTTTCTTTTGTATGGCACGTGGGTTGTTTGATTTGATTTTAGTTTGGGCGGTAGGGGCTGTTTGGGTGTTGGAAAAATCAATATTTGGTGGGTTTTTGGTGGGTTGAATTTGTGGGATTTCTTGTATTTTTCTAAACTTTTTTTTCCTAGTTAAGTCCTTCTTAACTTTTTTTTTCAAAAAAAATAAAAAAATAAAAAAAAAAAAAAAATCGAGAGGCCAAGGGGTTGGTTGTATGGATGCGAGTAGCGGTAGTAGGGGTACTTTTGTACTGTCCGAATCTCTCTCGATGCATGTCGTCTTTCTGTACCTTTAATTTCTTGCTGTTAAATGAAATTTTTCTTTGCCGATAAAAAAAAAAAAAAAAAAAAAAAAGAAAAAAATCATTGGCTTCCTTTCAAGGGAAGTTAAAATAGCCCATAAGTAACCATTTTTGGTTTGGTTTCATTATCTTTTCAAGATAATGCCAATTATTTATTTAGTAACTATAAGCAACATGATTGAGACTGAAGCGTAGTCCATAAGCATTGTTCTAGTTTCACTTTCTCTTTTGTTTGAGAGAGAGAGAGAGAGAGAGAGAGGAGAGAGAGAGAGAGAGAGAGAGAGAGAGGGGGTTATTAATATTATTAACAACTTATGAAAGAAAAAGATTTTCTTTTGCTTGGTATGGCACGAGATCATATGTCATTGGCTTCCTTTCAAGGGCAGTTAAAATAGCCAATAATTAACCGTTTTTGGTTTCATTATCTTTTCAAGATAATGCTAATTATTTATTTAGTAGAGCAAAATGATTAATACATGAAGCGTAGTTCATAAGCATTGTTCTAGTTTCACTTTCTCTATTGTTTGGCGCGGAGAGAGAGAGAGAGAGAGAGAGAGAGAGAGAGTGTGTGTGTGTGTGTAAAGCCTTGAATTAGATAGTCAAAAATGAATTTGCAAGCCCAAAATGAATTTAAGCCACGCTAATGTGAGTCATAGTTTTTTTAAGTACTTTTCTAAGTAATTGTTTCGATTATGCAGAACTGTCTATTTTAGGGTTCAGTTGGAAGCCTATTTTAATAGGGTATGTGTAGCTTGCTTTTCGTGCTCTTTTCGGATAAGATAGTCTTATAATTCGGACTCTCGTGGTTCTGCATCTAATTTTACAAGTGTAATATGAAATAGATAAACACAAATGAGTTCAAACCTAACAAATCTTTTGAAAAATCTATTTTGCATAAAAAATGCTAAAAATTGACTGTTTTGTCAGATTACAGAGTCGTCATCTAAATATTTTTGAGAAATTTAGGAACTCATAACTCGTGCCGAAGGCCACGTGTCCGTCATCAGCAAAGTGTCTCGGCTCGAGAACTTAGGTACGAGAGAGGAACGTCATGAATTGAGCACCCCACTAGCTCGATCAAAGATTGGCCTCTACTAATCATGATTTAATTCTTATTTACATTATATGCTCTTGTTCTAATTATTAGACTATTTTTATTAGATGATGCACACAAGTATAGACTAATTTGCAAAAGTTGGAACACTTTGATTTTATGTTTGTTTTGAAAGGTGTTTGAATATGTACCACTTGAAAAAGTGATATCATATGTACATTTAAGCAAATCGTTCCAACTTAAGCAATTAGCCTTAATTCACAAGTATTCAGACATATATATCAACTAAGCACTTAGCCTCATGGTAAATATGCTTGACATGACAGCAATCATACGCATGCTTTATGCTAAAACAAAAATGCTCACCTAGTTCTCTGAGGTAAGCCAAGGAAAATAAAATGATTAGAAAAAAAATGCATGATTCTAACAATGCAAATAACTAATGCAACACATACAAGATGCGAATAATAGGCTCGGCTACTAACATGGCATGTAAAGCAATTTGATAGTATGCAGTTAAGCACGTTTTGTGAGAACCCGAATATAAAAATTAAGTAAATAATTAAATAATAATAATATTACAATCTCAAATATTTTGGTGGTGAATCCTAAAGTGCAAATTAAATATTTGGAAGGTCTTTTAATTAATTTTAAAACCTAAAATAAATTTATGGTGAAAGTCTTTAATTTAAAGACAAGATTTATTATAAAAAAATAAATAAATAGAGAAGAGGGTGTGACTTGAACTATAGACCACAAAATTAATAAATAAGGCTCTTACCATTTGAGTTGCATATAACTTATACATATATTTTGTATATTTATCTATTTATTTGACCTACACATGCTTTAGGTGTACCCAACCACTAGTATAAAATAAAAACAAAACAAAACCCTAGCTCTTCTAACAATTTCCCTAACAGCAGCAGCAGCCGTGAGAGAGAAGAGAAACAAAAAGTTGCAACTAATTATGGATGTAATTGGGTGTATTGTGCTGTGTGTGATCATTAAAGGATAGCCCTCCTAGGTTTTCTTCTCTTCTTTCTTTGTTTTTTATCATTATTCTATAATTATTGTATTCATTCATGGAAAGGTTGTAGGTTTACGTATTTTGTATATAGATATCCTGTTAAGAAACTTGAGGAATTAAATTTATGTATAAGGAATGGGAGAAATTCTTAGTTTAAAAATTCTGTACATAACAACAAACTTTAAAAATCAAGAAACCATATCAAACGAATGAATTTTGAACTGAAATTTTTACAGTAGATTAATTACATATTGAATTGAATATCTGAATTTTTTCATAATTTTTGGAAGTCAAAATCTATATAAACTGATGCGTTCAAATCTGTCTAAAAAACTGGTTTAAAACAGTAAGTTCAGGAGTGTCGTTCTCTTTGGGTATAAATCAAAAAATTATCAAATTAGCGTCATTAGAACCGGTTACGAGTCTAGTTTCGTACGTTTTTGGCCTTTCTTTGATTGCTCATGTATACTAAGAGAACCATTAATTTCTTTAAAGTGCTGCAAAAAATAACCTGTTTAGATATAATTAATTGTAGATAATTATTTTGATAAGAAAATCAAGTGAAACCATTTAGGTTTGAAACTTAGGATATATTAGTTGATATCTGGAGGGTTTTAGAATTTTTCAAACAACGTGGAGTGAGTTTTTAATTTTCAAAGTTAGCGAATAGATTGGAAAAACTAGTTTAAAATTCTGTTTTATCTTAAAGTTACTTTTAATTAAGTTTCGATTTGAACCCATGTCTTGGGTGATTTTAGACCTTGAAGAACATGAACTTAGGTAATATTTAAGAGTAACGGTGAGTTGGGTTAAGCCATGTTAGTGCGCTTTAGTTTGGGGTTACTTAGTTCTTATTCTTTAGTATTTTTAAATTAGTAGTGACGTGTAGTTTTCATACTTGGTTCAGGGCACTAGTTGGACTTTCATACTCTATTCGAGGATTATATTATTTTGTTTTCAGGTGACTAGTTTCATGCTACACATTTTTATAAATGTTCCCCTACCTTGAACTGTTGGAAAATTAAATTGTTGTTTCAAGACTAAACTGTTTTGATAAATTATTATATTATCAATAGAATCAAATTATTTCTGAAACATGTGCGAACTTGGCATACTGCAAACTATTTGTTTTGGTCTCATGTTTATAATGATGAACTACCATGTTTTGCGAAACTGATGTGTATTGATTATTGGGACCATATGTGTATTTAGTCTAGGGAAATTATTCCACTGTGTGTGGTGCCTCTGGCCACTAGGGAACAGATCTGGGTTGGGCCGTGATGGCTCTAGTGCTCAACGATTGTAAGGAAAAGACCTAGGTTAAGCTAGGTGACTTTCAATCGGATCGTTTTAGAGAAAAGGCCCGGGTTGCCACCTTGAGGATGACTCTTAGTTCGGTATTGGATCCAACGGGGCCTATAGCCTTGAGAACTGTGTGGCATATTACTTGTTATTTCTTGGTACCCAGAAAATTATTGGTGTTTATGTTGTAATCTGTTTGAAGTGGAAAATGTCATTTATCATGTTCTTGAGAGACATGAGTATTTTAACTATTGAACTGTGAAACCTTCTTTTTGAAACAGATTCTCTTCACCAAACTGTATGCCAATCTAGTTTCTGTGATATATATCTTATTTTGGAATTGATCCCTGTTTTCAAAACTGTATATACTATCCATGTTGCTACTTACTGAGCTATCAGCTAACTTAGTTGTTTACCATTTCCAGGTGTTAGAAGGACTTAGAGTGGATTCATGGCGTAGCGGGGACTCAATTGCATAGACCTCTAGGACATTCATTTATTTTGTTTTAGACTGTTATGTCAAGTTTGTGCATATTTATTTTTTATTTTTATTGAGGTTCATTTATGATTATTTTGATATATGGGCTATTTATATCCCATAAGTTTGGGTGGCATTGATTACGGTTGGTTTTGCCGTTTATACTTGTGGCATGTCACTGGATTGAGTTTGGTTATTTATTACTGGACTTTTGTATAGTTGTTCAATGTGATTATAGATTAGTGGTTAGGTTTACGTGTGCCTTGGGTTAAGTTCCTGTGGGCCACGGCCGGTCATGCCATGATTTGGGGTGTGACACGTTTTCTTGGATAATTAACAACCACAAGGTTAGAATGATGCGCCGAGCCAAATGTATGCAAAAAATGGATGTGGTAAGCATGGTAATGATATGAAAAATGTAAAACATGATGCTACCATTATAAACGGGTAAATAAAAAGGAGAAATATGTGGGGTTAGAAGACATACAAAATATTATAATTTTGCCCTCATACAAGAGGGTCCGAATAAACGTCCTAGCTAATTAATTATTACATTACCAAGAAGAATGAATTAACTACCCTAGCTAATTATTACAAACCAGAATTGAACTAACTAATTAGCTACAATACGGAATTGATTAACTAAGTAATTAATTATTACAAGGCCACTACTTTAGGTACAACATACTACTATTAAACATAATTTTAGCGGGCCTCGAGAAGCGAGGGATGGCTTATGCATGAATGTGAATTTCCACCTGAAAAATGCCTCTATTCTGCTGCCAGAATGGTTCTGTTGTGCAGTCAGAAATTGAACTGTTTTTACCTTAGTCTCTGCTCTATTCTGCTATGAAAATGGCTTTGCTTATCTAAAATGAGGTAGTTGGCCGGCCAGTAAAAGTGGTCGGCTGTACAGGGAGGTGGCCGACCAACCACTAGTTTTGGGTTCTCCCCTGCTGCAACGGAAAAGAAACAGAGCAAAAACAGAATATTTTTAGGGGATGTTTGTCCACCCTGCCTTTCCTTATCATCAAACAGATCAAAGGAGGAGTAGGCTTGATTCGCAGGGAATCAATCGATGCAAACTCATTGCGTAATGGTTTATGAATCAAAGGATACAATCTCAATAAATGACAATGAGAGACTCACAAACCTCCACCCTATCATGGATTTGATCAAGGGAAGTGGTTGACATTGATTCTTGAACCATTATCATCACTAAAGAGTATGAAACGGTTCAAGACTCAACGGGTTCAACTAACGTCCGATTGAACCCGAAACTTGATTTTATTATCTTGTTTCATTTTAGCCAAATTTTATTGCCTCTTTTATTTACCTTTCCTTTCTTTGGTCAATATAGTCCAAAAATGAGAATTAAGTCCACTAAATGGAGAGAAGTGTCAAACAAGAAGTTGTTTTGGGCATGAGAGAGATGCCATGCCTTGGTAATGAACCTCTGAAGAGATTAAACCATTAAGCATGGAAGGGTCTTTTTCTCAAGATTAAACAACACTCGGTTGAAATAACCTCAAAGAAATAAAAAGCCAAGAAAGGAGAGAGGTTGCAAAGGTGATTATGTCTGAACACAAGTATGAAAAGCATGAAATAAATGCTATCAACTCAAATAGGTTGGTGTCTAATGCCTAAACCACCAAACCTATGAGGACCACTTGCACTACAAGCATGCTATACAAAGCACAAATGAAATAAACACACTAAAACAGTCCTAAAATAACTAAAAACAGTGCTGGAAGTAACATGGAAAAGCTTGAAAAAGTTAGCTAAAGCAATGGAGAAATTGAGCTAGTGAACAAGCATAAGGAGGGATGGCTAGCCCCTCCACTTTTGGGACCTCAAAATAACATTTTCAGTCTTTGAAAACCTCTGAAAATTAGTGGTAAAAAGTTGAGAAAAAGATGGGAAACACAAGGGCAAAAACTTGGGAAATAAGGTCAAAGAAGGGTGATTAACCCCTCTACCTTTAATAGCTTTAAGCCACAGGTTTCATTCCATAAAAAATAGTTGAAAAACAGTCCAAAAATAGTAAGAAAAAATAGGAAAGAAGTAGTGTAAAAGAGCTAGGAGTTATACCTCTTGAAGAGGAGTAACACTTTGAGTTTCAAACTAACAAATTCCCACCCTCAAGAGCTGAAATTCAAGCTCAATAACCTTAGCAAAGAGCTCTAAAAAATTGGTTTAGGGTGTCTAGATAAAATGTATATAGGTTGCAAGATAGAGAGAGAGAAGAAAAATATTTTTCAAGAATTTTGCTTTACAAATTTTTTCTAACCTAATTTCAAGAGGGGTGGTCAAGTATATATAGAAAAACATGTTAATATCTCGGAAATATCAGTATAGAGACAGTTGGTGCAGTGCATGTACCTGTGGGGATAGTTGGCACAGCTAGCAGCAAAATATCTATTCTACCGGAACAACTGGCCTACCGGCCAGTAAGGGGACGACCGACCACTCATTTCTGGCCAGCCGACCACTAGTTGGCCTGAAGGCCTCTAAGTGGTCAGACTTAGAAAAATACTGTTTTTGTCTAAAAGTGGTGCAAAGTTTTCAGGCTTCTAAGACTCAAACTAAGGCTTCCTGCTGAGGAAATCCAGCGTTTGCACAACGTATACATTCATCATTGGGTGATCAATCAGAGGCGCCCAGGTCTTACAGATGGTCAAAAATGGGGTGTCTATAGTTGCTCCTCTTTGACAGAGCTCGAAGTTATGAAATGACGTGAGAGAATGTCAAAGCCTAGAGATGACCCATTTTGACAAGGCTGTAAGACTTGGGCAAACATTCAAGAAATAAAATTAAATTGGTTGAACTCAAAAGTTTCCTATGTATCCCTTTGCAAGGAATCAAACTAGCGTAGTTCAGGAGCAGAATGCGAAATGATACATATGATGCGATGCAACAGTTGAGAATACAAACGAGCATATCGCTCAAAAATGAGATTCAATGTAATGCAACAATTGAAATCAATAAATGAGAAAACTACGCTTCGGCGTATCAGAAACAATCCAAACCACACTTTCGCTCGGAAAGGTTAACAAGAGACAAGCCAAACTATACGTCCACGTAGAAAGGAGACAAGAACAACCAAACTACACTACTGCGTAGAGAGGTGATCCTAACTATACTTTCGCGTAGAAAGGGTAACAGGAAACAACCAAACTACACTACCGCATAGGGAGGTGATCCTAACTACACTTCCGCGTAGAAAGGATACAAGAAAACAACCAAACTACACTACTGCATAGAGAGGTGATCTTAACTACACTTCCGCGTAGAAAGGATACACGAAAATAACCAAATTACACTACCGCGTAGAGAGGTGATCCTAATCTACACTTCTACGTAGAGAGGATAACAAAACAACCAAACTACACTATTGCGTAAAGAGGTGATCCTAACTACACTTCCATGTAGAGAGGATGACAAAATAAATGAAGCTACACTACTGCGTAGTAGGGTGATCTAACTACACTTCTGCGTAGAGAGGATAACAAAACAAACCAAGCTACACTACTGCGTAGCAGGGTGATTCTAACTACACTTCCGCATAGCAAGGTACAAAAACAAACCAAGCCACACTTCCGCGTAGCAAGGTGATCCAAACTACACTTTCGCGTAGAGAGGATAACAAAAACAAACCAAGCTGCACTTCCGCGTAGAGAGGTTAAGAAGCAAACCAAATTACACTACCGTGTAGCGAGAATCGAGAACAACCAAGCTACACTTTCGTGTAGCGAGGTAACAAGAATAGACCAGACCACACTTCCACATAGCGAGGTTAAGGGGAGAAAACCCAAATCACACTCATGTGACAAGGGTGGGTACAAGAATTGAAAAGCACAATGCACACAAATGCGACACAATGCGATATAATTAATGCAAGTACAATGACGGTGCATGCTCCATGCAACAAAATAGATAACAGAAGATGCATGTTCTATGCAAATAGGTATACAAAATTGAAAAGATAAACAGGAAGCGGTGTCCAAAGACATCCTGTAACAATCTCCGTTTTACTGCTCGGAGGCTCCTCAAAATGTTCAAAAAGGATACAACTTGCTCTATCTCGAGATTTGGACACATTTATGCATCGGGGAAACTGCGGGAAATGGAACAGTGCAACCAGAACACAATTTCGAGGTCCCCGGAATTCGAACCAACTTCAAATACCTCAATTTGTCTTCCTAAGATGAAAATAGGATATTTCATACACTGTTTGGACAAGAGAGCAACAAAATCAGCTCGGGACCATAAAGGGGGACAGCCGGCCACCCGTGGGTTTCTCGGGGGTAAGCTTGACATTTCGACTCGGGTCTTTATAAAAACAACACCCAAGCCTCATTTTTACACACAAAGCTGACCGAAAATCACCTCCCTCTCTCTCTAGGTGTTTTCTCCCTCTAGATTTGCACTTTATACACGTTTTCTAACACCCCACGCAAACTTTATTCGTAAAACATTTATGCTGTGTTTGGTTGGGGGATTTGGGGAGGGATTTGGAAAGGGAAAGGAAAAAGGAAAAGGTGCGTGAAACTAGGTGAAATATAAGTATGTTTTATTCACATTTCACCTACCTTTTCCAAATCCCTCCTCAAATCCCCTAACCAAACACAGCATTATAGTCCTCTACACTTTGAACCGATCAAATTTTGTTTTTGTTGATTTTTTTGGGTTTTCATCACTCTGGGCTCATTTCCCTTAGGTTTTTCTTGGGTTTTATGCTTTTTCCCGGGTTTTGACTTTTTCTCTCATTTTCTCTCTCCTAGGGTTGATTTTTTTTTTTTTCCTCTTTTTACACTTTCTTTTTTTTTCGCCCACTCTCCATATGACAGATGATATCCCATATGATGACGCCCCTCCCGAGGTACCTGTACTTCTACCTACTGCTAAGGTCGAGGATCCAGTAGTTGCTGAGGTCGGCAAGGCGGCAGAGGACATTGCCGCTGACTTTAAGGTAGATGAGGTCTTTACTCTAGAGCCGGAGCCCGAGCTACTGCCACTAAGGCTGAGGCCGTTCGACCTGGCCACTTATCATCTACGCACGCATGCAATGGAACCCGGAGATATGCTGTGCTTTGAGGATTTTATTAGTGGCGTGCCTGAGGATGTTTTATTGAGGGAGCGGACCTCCCACTTTTCTCATGACGCTATTGAGGTACAATCTTTGCTTTCATGCACTTTATCTGTTTTTCCATTTCATCATTACCTTTCATCTGACTCACTCTTTTCTTGTCACATGATGACTCTCGCTCCTGGAGAGGATATGGGGCGGTGACGGCCAGAGAGTGGTATCAGGAGCTCCTTGTTTGGGTCTGCGAGCTGGTTGATGAGGTGGGCTTCGGCCGATTCTGCTCCGGGCTCTCACGACACTTGGCCAGCCGGGCCTTACTTGGAGCTTTGGTGGAGAGGTGGTGGGACACCACGAACTTCTTCCACCTCTCTTCCACCGAGGAGATGACGATGACCCTCTACGATTTTTTAATGATCACCGACTTGAGGGTAGGGGGTGGTCCGATCCCTTTTGACATAGACATGGGCTGATGGGAGGCAGCATGGATGTATTTGCTCGGGGAACGCCCTGTGCTGGATGGACCGGCGATGGTGTGATACAGCTGGTTTTACGAGCGCTTCCATGGGAGCCAGCCAGAGACACAGGAGGAGGTGGAGCAGTACATGCAGGGCTTTCTGATCTATCTTCTCGGTACCACCTTGTTTGTGAACAGGTGGAATACCGTAGGGCTATATCTGCTGAGTGCCCTCATGACATTGCCCCGGGTGTGATTCTACGACTGGGGTGGCACTGGCCTTGCCACCCTCTATGGATACATGAGCTCGGTTCCCGCATGAAGGGGAACAAGGTCAGATGCTATTGGAGAGCCTAAGAGGTACGCACTGTACTTTCAATTTTTGTTTGCTTCTTATGCTTTATATTTTTTCATTTTTTTCCTTTATATCTGTCCATGCATTGTGCTTTTTGGTTTGCACGTTCTGTTTTTATCATTGGTCATACACTGTGCCTTCTACTTTACACTTTCTATTTAATATCTGTTCGCACATATTGATTCATAACTTATCTGTGCCTTACAGCTTTGGGTCTATGCCTATTTCCCGGCCCTCGCCCTAGTGCCAGAGAATGAGATAGCACCGATCATGCCTTACTCGCGGCGATATGATGGTAGGTGCCGCCATAGGCACCACGACGACATGACCTTCGCTTACTATTGCCGATATTTTGACACGGTGGTGGCTTGTGAGGTAATCTGAAACTCACAGTCATTTCTACTTTATTTCCATTACTACTATTCTAATCCATACCTTGACACCTGACAGCAACTAACAACTTGTAAATTCTTTATTTGCAGATCACATAGAAGCCGTGGGCGATAATGCCAACTAGATTACGGGACCAGTATACCAGGACTTAGGTTACATCCCGATACCAGATCTTACTCGAGGGTCCATTTTGCCAAGCTTGGTTTTTGGATGAGCGGTTCGTACGCCAGACCCTAGGCCTACCTACCCCGGTTGTTCTTGCTTCTCCTACGGCATCCATGAGGACAGCGGACAGTCTCCCAGTTGAGGCTATAGTTCAGTTCATGGCGAGGATGGATGCCTATTTCTTCAAAGGGGATAAAGATTATGCGACCTTCATTCGGACTCATCTCATGCCGCCCTTGATAGAAGTTCGCATGAGCGATGCTGCAAGTGCCCCTTTGGCTGGAGAGGCTTCTTATGAGCGGAGGTTGATATTAGAGGGGCCCCTCCTGTTGTGCATGTAGTTGGTTGGCTAGCGATTCCTACCACGATTCCCTATCAGCGGTTGAGCGTGATGGCCTATCAGATCCCAATAGAGCCATCGGAGGCAGAGCACGGGTATGTTAGAGCTCCGAGAGCACTGTAGGTATGGACCGTGCTTTACAATAAGCATCCCGCCTTTCCCCTTTTCAGATACTAATTGTTCAACTCTACTTATAGGCGCCTATAGAGTATACGGATGGTCTCCTTTAGCTGGTTGCCTCTCTGGTTCACATGGTGCAGATGAGAGAGATGTTGCTTGCTCTTCATGGTATCCAGGTATTCTTTATTCTTTTGGTGCATTTCATTGCTTACTCACATTGTTGCGCACCACACTGCACCAACATGCTATACTCACACTGATATGCAATACTCACACTGTATACTGATATGCATTTTGATATTGCCTCACCCTGCACTAACACATTGTACTTACGTTGAATCTGTTTTCTGTATCATACTCATACTACATCTGATACTCTAATGCTTGTTTTTCAGATCCCACATGCACCGATGGCACCAGCGTCACTGGTAGTAGCGGCGACACCGACGGCACCTCCTCCAGCAATGGGGAGGAGATGTAAATAGGCCCTAGCACATGGCCGAGATGAGCGTCAAGATCGGGATAGAGGTAAGGGTGCTCAGGGCAGAAGAAACGAATCCTAGACAGAGGAGACCTCCTTCTCCTCAGAGCCGGTTTTGAGTGGACATGATGCTGAGACCAGTGGGACCTAAGAGGTAGTGAGTCGACGCTCTGAGTCGTCTGAGAGCGAGGATGATGATGCTGACCCGGGGTGAGGGAGCGATGAGGATGCCGAGACTGGTTCTGAGTCAGGGAGTAGAGATGGCGATACTGGCTCTAGCTCAGAGTCTCATTCTTTTGACAATAGTGGTTCCGACGGAGACAGTGCCCCCGAGTCCCCTCCGAGGAAGATGACGAAGAGGGCCTCTCAAGCTTGATGTGACTAGCATAGATTTTTGTACTCTTTTACTTATTTTCTTTTGTTTTGGCAGCTTAGCACCTGTATAGCTTCAGATAGGTCTTTACTTTTTGTTTTAAAACACTTGTATTCTTTTTTGTAAAAACCATGATCGGGGTAAAACCCTACAGTTTTATAAAAGAAGTTTTTTTTTTTTTTTACATCATGAGCACCGCACTTGCATAGAATGAAAATGGAATGGTATTTGAAACCAAAAATGCTTGTATTGGAATGATGTTCTTAATTGGATAATGAGCTGACCAACGACCAAAATAAAAAATACAAGCCGATAAGCAGAAAACAAAGTAAAAACAACCGAAACACAACTATTTGCACTTGCTAAAAATGAAAGACTCAAAACAAAACCTTAAAGCGTAAAGACCATAACGAAACCATACTGCCCAATTGCCAGGCCAACAAAAGGGGACGGCTGGCCAAGAGAGGTGGCCGGCCGGCCAAGTGTGGTGGCTCATCAACTGGTTAACAACTAGCATCCACTCACACAACCTTATCCTCTACAAAAGGTATTCATTTGCTGTTTCTTCGATAGAATCTCATTTTTGCTGTTGTTTCCTTTGAAAATGGAGATATTTCTTGTTGAGAAACTCAAGGATTGGATAGCCACTTTGGACAGCATGGAAAAGGTAAATTTCTAAGGTTTCGGCATAAACGCGCTTTTTCCGTTGAGTCGTACTTCACTTTGCTTTCCGTTCCTCCATACCGCGGTCCGATGTTAGGACCCAATTACACATGTATTTCACTTCGAATCACAAGAATTTTGTCTGACTCTCTAAGAGTTTCAAGCATTGATGGAATCCCAGCGTGATGAGGAGATCATGCCTCAGCCTTGTTTTGGCCATGCCCAGACTTTGGGACCGATGTGTGGGCTCACTTTGCACGAAGCCCGATCTTTAGCTCATAATGGAGAGCTAGATATACCCTGCTTAATTCATCGATTTTCTGACATCGGCAACCGATGAGACCTTATTTAGTGAGGTTATTGGTAACATGCCCTTTGTTTATGTATGCTTGCATACTTCCTTATTTCCCTTAGTTACGGCGGAGCCAACATTAGGTTGATCGAAGTGGCCCAATGTTTGAAAAAGAGCAAGAGCTGCATTGGTTTGGCACTGGCCGAGACCCTGATGGGTTTGGATGCTTTCCATTGGTAAGAGACTACTTGGTTCGTAGGGAGTTCGCTGCTTCTCCAAGTATTGTTTTTCACCCTTTCTTATTTATGATTCTCACATCACTTGGCATTCACGCTCTATTTTCTCTTAAAGCCCCTTTCTTTACTTTTCTCTCAACGTACATATCTTTATTCTTTAATCTCTTTTATTTTTCATCCCTTCCCAGGTATGGCTAATGGATAAGTTGAAAGTGGTGGACCCTTGCCCTGAGTATTCAACCTGAGCTTACTTCTTCTTCCAGAGGCTGGTGGAATTTTCCTCAGAGGGATGGTGGTGCAACTGGATGTGCAGCAGATCTGCAGCTGACATAGCTTAGTGTTGCCCCTGGCTTAACTTGACTGAGTTGAGCTATAGCATGTCCTGACAGCCTGGTATACAGTTGATTGACATTACACATTGCGTGTTTTATTTTCCATTCTAGTTCAGACATTAGTTTGGACATGATCAGACTTGTCCAGAAGAGGAGGTAGAATACCCGACTCCATCTCCAATTCGTGCTTCAAACCTGACTCGATACCTTACTGCTTGGAGGACAAGAGAGCTTCTAGCCCCTATGGTTAGTTTCAGTTATGCCCTTTCCGGTGAGTGCTTGGCTTGGCTTGAAGACGAGGCACAGGTTAGGCCAACATTGGCTGCAGAGTCTTCCGCAAGCATGAGCAGAGGACGCAAGACCACTTGACTCATCTATGCCCCTAGTTTATTGTTTTGACTTTTTTTTTTTCAAGTTTTATGATGTAAAAGCAACATTGAATTAAATCGAAGAGTTGGAGAATGTACATGTGTTGAAATCAATGGAATTAAAGTTGTGAGCACTAAAATTTTCCTTTTTGGTCCCAAAATGGTCTAAGTTGTAAAAAGTAAAATTTTAAGAAAAATCAACTTTTATTAAAACTTTTCAAAACCGTTTTTAGAAATGATCACTGCTTGATATGCACGGAATCAGTTCTCAAGATGCACAACCCCGAATCAATAGATCACAACTACCCAAACTGCATTTACCATCGTTGCTCTGTATTACAACTCGCCCTTCAGCCAAAATGAAGATCATACAACCAAGCTAACAGATAATGGAGAAAGATGGTCCGATCAAATAAACGAATAGGACAGTTGAGTTGGAGATGGTTATGGTCAAACTTTGGGATGAAGTTGCCTATGTATCCCAAAGATGGGAATCAGGCCTTACATAGTTCGGTTCTGGTTCACTCGAGTATTAACTCTCTCCTTTTGTGCTCTAACTTTTGCCCTCTAACTTTTGCCAAAGTTGCCCCTCCGGGTTTTTAACCTTACGAGCTCAGTTTTTCTTTGTTTCTAATTTTTCATGCTCTAACTTTTGCCTAGGTCACCCTTTCGGGTTTTTGACCTAGCGAGCCTCTCAAGGATAATTGGGTCTAAACTTGCCCCTAGAGTCATGGATGGGAGCTCGATTGTCCTTCAGCACCATATCTTCTTTCTTGAGATTCCTAGACTTAACTTTCTTGTTAAAAGCCCTAGTAATTCTGCACTAGTAGCCCTGGATGTGATATAATGCCCTCAACCTCCTCTCGTCAAATAGTATCAATTCTTCGAACCTGTTCTGCTGCCAATCCGCCTCTTCTATCTGACACTCAGCCATAATTCGCAGTGACGGTACTTCGATCTCAATCGGCAGAACAGCTTCCATCGCATACACTAGCGAATAAGGGGTCGCCCTTATGGATGTCTGAATTGACGTTCTGTAACCCTAGAGAGAAAAAGACAGTTTATCTGGCCAGTCCTTGTAGGTCTCCACCATCTTTCGTAGGATGTTCTTGACATTCTTATTGGTGGCCTCAATAGCTCCGTTGGTCTGTGGTCTATATGCTGATGACTTGTGAAAAGCCACATTGTATTTCTCAAGCAGATCCACCACCTCTTTCTTGAAGTGTGAGCCATTATCAAATATGATCTCGTTCGGAACTCCGTACTGGCAAATGATGTTTCTGATGAATTTGGCTACATGCGACACCTTCAATACATCATAAGACTAAGCTTCCACCCACTTTGTAAAATAGTCAATTGCCACCAAGATGAACTCATGTCCACTTGGACCCTTTGGCGAGACTACACCGATAACGTCGATTCCCCAGACTGAAAAAGGCCATGGCAAAGTCAAGTTGTAAAGCTTTGATGGCGGGATATTCATGCGGTTGGCATGGATTTGACATTTGTGGCATCGCTGTGTAAAACCAATACAATCTTCCTTCATAGTGGACCAATAATAGCCTCGTCTGAGGATCCTCTGAGCTAGCATCACACCATTCATGTGTGCTCCACACTTTTCCCCGTGGATGGCCTCCATGAGACATTTTGATTCTTCTTCTTCAACACAGAGCTTGTGCATTCCCAGATGACCTCTCTTATACAGCTTGTTTTCGCAAATAATAAATTGGACGACCAGATGTTGTATTCCCCGTTTATCCTTAGCATTTTCCCCTAGTGGATACGTATCCTTTTCCAGAAAATTTCAAATGTCGTAATACTAGGGGTTTTTGTCTTGAACCTCATCTATTGCGGCGATTGTTTCATAGGTAGGCGTGTGCTTTTGCTCAATGATGATTGGACACATCTTTACTCCCAACGGGATGTCTACCATGGAAGATAGAGTTGCCAGCGCATCAGTGAATCGGTTGTTCTTTCTTAGTAGATACGTGAACGTCCGTTTTTCAAACCTTGGAATCAGAATATCCAAGGTCTGATGGTAAACCTTTATTTTTGCCTCTTTGACTTTCCAGTCTCCGTTCGCTTGAGAAACAACCAAGTTCGAGTCTCCAATGACATCCAATCTTATTGCTCCTAGTTCTAGGGCAGCTTCCAAACTAGCAATACAAGCTTCATATTCTGCTTCAATATTGGACACTTTAAACTGGAGTTTGAAAGCCAAGGGTATATGGGAATTATCGGGTGCTATCAACAACACACCTATCTCATAACCGTATTGATTGGACGCTCCGTCAAAGTAAATTGTCCATGTTTCCTCTTTTACTTGCAGAATGTCTTCATCTGGGAATAAATACTCCACTGCCTCATCCCTTTCTACTGGGTGGTCTGTCAGGAATTCCGCTACAGCTTTCCCTTTAACTGATTTGCGTGTGACATACTTGAGATCAAACTCGGAGAGAAGAAGCAAACCAACGAGCTGGCCTACCCGTAAGTGTCGGTTTCTCAAAGAGATATTTGATGGGATATAATCTTGAAACTAGGATTATAGAGTGAGCTAACAAGTAGTGCCTCAACTTCCTGGTAGCCCATACCAAGGTTAAGCAAGCTTTCTCAAGGGGAGTGTACCAGGTCTCATAGTCTAGCATTTTCTTGCTCAAATAGTAGATGGTTTTCTCCACTTTATCTTTAGATTCTTGAGCTAGCATGCACCCCATGGTCGAGTCTGTTATCGACAAATACAGAATCAAAGGCTTCCCTGGCTCTAGCTACGACAACAAACGCAGATTTTGGAGGTACTGTTTGACTTGCTTGAAGGTGATCTGACATCGATCATCCCATTAGAACTTCATCCCTTTCTTCAGGAGACCAAACAGTGGTTCACAAGTCAAGGTTAATTTTGAAATAAACCGTCTTATGAATTGCACTTTCCCTAGAAAGCCGCGCACCTCCTTTTCAGTCTTTGGTGGTGGCATTTCTAAGATGGCCTTAATTTTGGAAGGATCTACTTCAATTCCCTTCTCTGTGATCAGAAATCCTAGCATTTTCCCTGTCGTCACCCCAAAGGTGCATTTCTATGGGTTTAACCTCAATCTGCATTCCCTGATCCATTGAAAGAATTTTTCCAGTACGGTGTAGTGGCTTTCTCGCTTTTTGGATTTGACAATCATGTTGTCCACGTACACCTTAACCTCTTTGTGAATCATGTCATACAGAATAGTGGTCGCAGCCCTCTAATATGTAGCCCCAGTATTTTTTAACCCAAAAGGCATGACTAGGTAACAGTAAGTTCCCTACGGTGTGGTGAATGCAGTTTTCTCCCTGTTTTTTGGTGCCATCACCTGGAGACCCCATCCATAAATGATAGCAATGCATGGCCTGCGGTGAAGTCTACCAACTCATCAATGAGAGGCAATGGAAAGTCGTCCTTCAGACTAGCTCTATTCAGGTCCCGAAAGTCGACACAAACATGGATTCTGCCGTTTTTCTTCGGAACTGGGACGATATTGGCCAACCAGGTCGGATACTCGGACACTAACAAGAATCCTACATCGATCTGCTTGGTGACCTCTTCCTTGATTTTCAAGGACCAATTCGGGTGAACTCTGTACAGTTTCTGTTTGACTGGTCGAGCCTCAGTGTCAAGAGGGATCCGGTGTTGTATAATCTCAGAGTCGATTCCAGGCATGTCTTCATAGGACCACGTGAAAACAACTTTGAAATCTTTTAATAAAGCGATTAAACACTTGCATTTCTCGGAAGACAATGTGGACCTTATCTGGACTAAGCGTTGATCCTTCTCGGTACCCATATTAATGGAAATGATTTCATCAATACATGGCTTAGCACGCCTCTCCTCCTCTTGATTAATCAAGTTTTTCAAAGCTAGAGGAATTTTTTCCTCTTCGTTTTCATTAAAATTCTGAAAATCTTAGTCAATACAATAAATCAGCAACGCAGAGTAGTACATAAAATCTGCAGTGTTCTCATTTATAAGTTTCGGCTCTTCGGTTATAACAGACTCAAGAGAGAGGAAAAAAAGGACCTTCACAAGACCTTGGTATCCGGGTTACCACCCTGGAGAATGCTAGACTCAGACTGTCCACACTGACTTGAATCTAATTCCGACTCCACAAACTCAGTGGAATTAGATTTTGGCTCATCATCCGATTTAGAACTAGAAATAAAGCGTTTCTCCAACTGCCAAGTAAGACATCGTGCCCTCGATGCATCCAGAATACCACTGGTGGGATCCACACCCAGTTTCTCTCCGATCATAGAGACAGTAATGTTATCCCTTAAGTTCTCTGTGTCGGTCGCGGGATCTGTCAAAAGATTAGCTAGTGTTGCCCCTATGTCAACCTCACTATTGTCTGAGTCATCTTCTTTGCCCCCGGCCAGTGTTGATGCTTGGTTCAGCCCTTTCTTCATCACTGTCTTGTAACTGATGGTCAAAGAAAATCTCGAATTCGGGGACACGTTTCTTCAAGGAATCGACCCAAGGCCCAGGAAAGGCACAAAAGGAGAAATCCTCTCATTCTCTAACAAAACACCCATTCAATGTCCCTCAGATTGGCCTGTGGATAAGCTTATAGTGCTTCCTAGCTCTTTTAGCCTTGACTTTGTCCCTCATTTTTCCCTCCTTTCTTATCCAGTCCTTTTTGGTGGGCACGTAGCCCAACCCAAAGCCATGCTGGTTATGTGGCACCTCTGTTAGTGCTACGACTCCTTTCCGCCTGCTCCTTCTGAGCCCTATTCTCGGAATATGTCGCAGCTTGTTCATGAAGTAGATGGATTGGGCACTAACGTACATGCCTTCGTCCGCGGCTAGTATTGTCTGCACTACTTGGGCTTCCGCTAGAGTGAATCCTGAGAGGAATACATCTTCATCACCATGATTGATCTCTAGCAATGGTGTAGTTACCTCTGGCGATGGATGTATGGATGAGTTCCTAAAAACGGTTGTTTCTCCTTCCTCATGAGGATACTTTAGCATTTGCTGGAAGGTAGAGGATACAACCTTCATGTGATGTAACCAAGGCCTCCCTAACACCAAGTTAAAGGTAGCCGGCACATCCAATACGTGGAACTCGATCTCTTGCTCGGATGGGCCCACCTAGACTCGCACTTTTACTGTTCGCATGACCTCCCTACTTGTATTGTCATACGCCCGTATCACTTGGGCCATAGGGACGAAGTCTGCCGGTTTGAGGCTTATCTGTGGACGCGCCCCGAGGGACTTGTGCTACCACACTTCGGACTCGTTTCAGTTACGGTTCTAAATCTGAACCAAAAAGTCCAAATTTGGCAAATCGTTTTGAGAAACAGATTTTTTGAAAGAAGTGCTAAACATGGACTGCTTTGCCAGATACAGAGTCGCCACCTAAATATTTTTTAATGGGGGAATTTAGGAAACCCTGACTCGGTGCCAGAGGCCACGTGTCCGTCATCACCAAAGTTGCCTCGGCTCGGGAACTTGGGTACGATTGGGGAAGGTCAGCTATGAGCACCCCCTCTCGCCCGATCCGAAGATCGGCCTCTACTAACCGTGATATCCTATTTTGAAAACGTTATGCGTTCTTATTCCAGTTAATTAGCTAGAATTACTATGTGATGCGCACAACACAAAAGTATAGACTAGATTGCCTAATTTGGAACGAAGCATTGCATATCTGTTTGTTTGGAAAACGCTTTGGATTTTGCTACTCGCAAGTAGGCTAAAATACGGATTTCAATGAGTTGTTCCAACTCAAACAATCCAACCTTCACCCACAGACATTCAGGCAGTTTATATCACATAAGCATCTAGCCACATGGTAAGCATGCTGTCATGTTAACATCCACACTCATGCGAGATGCTAAAGCATAAAATACTTACAATGTACTCTGCGCCGAAACAAGAACATGTTAGCAATCATGCATGACCCTAGTTCATGTTAAAATGGCTAATGCAACGCATACAGAATGTCGCTAGAATAGGCTCGGCTAATCTAAGAATGACATGCGAAAATGCACAGATAGCATGTATTCAAGTTAGATTTGAAATACTTATGCAGTTAGCATGATGCGCCGAGCCCGGTGCATGCAAGACTAACGAATGATGCACGCATGCATAACATAAGGTATGCTAAATTAAACATGTCCTAATACTAACCATCAAAGTAGGTAAGTAAAAGGGAGAAAGAAGTGGGGGTTGGAAGACATGCACACACGCACCCACACTTATTACATTTTTGCCCTCGCTCGGAGGGACCGAAAGAATAATACAATTTAATTAACCTACAAGCTAATTAAATATTACAGACCACCTAATTAATTAAAAAATCAATTGAATATAATTAAGCAGTAAACAACAGCCTCGGGAAGAGGGTCCAATGCATGCGCACTTGGTTCCGCTCGGAAGTCACTGCCATGCACAAGATGCCTCTTTTGGCTGTTATCCTCTTCTTGAAGACTGCACAAATCCAGGTTGCTTCTCTGAGTGCTGTAGAACACCACCGGCTAAAGGGATTGGTCACCGGCCATGTATAATGGTCACCGGCCACAAAATACTCCATCGGCCAACAATGGATGGCCGATCGGCACTGAAGATGGCCGGCCGGCCAAATCTCCCTGCAGAAACTAATTTGACAGCAATAGAGGACAATACTTGGCATGGCAATGCATTTCAAGCAATGTATGCACCAACCACACTCCTTATCATGTTATGACTCAAAGGAGGATGGGCATCGATTCTCGGACCACCAATCACGCATTTCCATGCATGATGGCCCAAAGAATCAAGTGTGCATTTTGATATGGGATGCAATGCACATAAACACACAAGGAGGCCCAACCTCCATCATACTCACTTCAAGAGGTCAAGCATGCATGCTCATGCAATGCAATCCTAAGCATGTGAGCTAGCATGTAACCATGGAAATGCAAAGAAGCATAGAGGGTGAGCATGCAAACAAGCAAAGGGATGACTTAAACTAAATTAGGCAGCCCTCAAACAAGCCTAAAACAGTGGCCAACAACTAAGGAAATGAGGCCAAATGCACATATAAGCATGCATGCAAATAAGGTCCAACACCTAGGCACATAAAGGCAACTTCCAAGCACACTTGAAAGAGATTAAACATGGACAATTAGCATGCACATTAAGCTCTGAAATCATGTCAAAATGGTGCCAAACCAAGCAAACAAGACAAGCATGGCATGTAATTGGTCCAAATACTTGAGGCAAGCCAAGGAGACTTAAACCATGACTAAGTCAACCAAGCCTCACAAGGCCAAGAGGACTTAAAACAGGTTCAAGGCAAACCTAGACAATGCTAAGGGAACACCAAGATGGCATCTAAGTGGTTTAAACATGCACGCATACTCAAAGGCCTAAACAAGGGGCATAAGACAACAACCTTTTAAAGCAACAAAGGAGTATCAAATGCAAGCATGCAAGCATGTTATAAGTACTGAAATAACATGGTGAGTGGTTCCAATCCACTGAAATGATACAAGGATGGCATGCTCATGGTCAATGCATCAAGGCATGCAAAGGGGGATTACATGGTAGCTATGCAAAGCTAAACATGAATGACCGAATGACCAAAAACAGACCTTGGACACATTAAAATAAGCATATAAGCTTCACAAAGCTTGGCCAAAACACATGAGCATGGTAGTCTAAATGCTATGCAGTATTGAGGCAAATCATGGCATTACAAGGCATGTATGCTAAGCAAGCATGGTGTACCAAAACCAAGCAAAAACAGAGGTAATACATGGCAAAATACTACCAAAAACACTTAAGACATGGCCAACATGCCTTAAATTAGATGCTCAAACATGAGGCAATAAGGGCCCTTTTCAAGGACAACAAGGAGAGGGGGTGGCCCTCTCCTTCCTAGGACCTCAAGGCACCATCCCCACCTCTGAAATCCCTCAAGATTTCAGTGGTGAGGAGGCCCAAACACAATGGTCCCGGAGCTCAACCAAAATGGCACAAAATGGAGCCTAGCAAGGCTTAAGAGGGGTCAAACAACCCCAAAGCTTAAAGAAACCTTAACCAACTATTTAGAGCACTCAAAAACAGAACTTTTATATGTTATACACAAAGCTCAAAAATAGTTTCAAGATAAGCAAGAAGAGTGTGCAAAAATGGGGTAAAAAGGGACAAAAGTCTTACCCTTGTAAACCCTCTTCAAAAATGGTGGACCAGCTGGTTCTTTAGGTTCAAATCAGTCCAAAACCTCCAAGAACAAGCCTCAAGGACCTCAGCTCCAAGAAAAGGTGTGATGGTGGGTGTTTGTGTGCAAAACTAAGGCTAAACACACACAAAACACAAAAGAGAGGGAGGTATAGATATAGGATAGATACAAACCCTAACCCTAAAAACCAGAGCTCTCCTCTGAAATTTTGTCTAACCCTAAAAGAGGGAGAGAAGGGCTCCTCTTATAGAGCTCAATCTTGTAAGGTTACAAGACAAGCTTGCTAAGAGGGATCCCTCCATACACGTGTATGGAGGGGCCAAGTGCATGCCAGCTGCACAAAAATATCTGCAAAAGCAGATGCACAGTAGTCGGCCGGCCAAAAATGTAATTGACCAAAAAAAGATAACCGGCCGGCCATCTATAGTACTGATTGGCCAAACATTTGGCCGGTGGCAACAAAACATAGCCGGTGGCCTCAAGCCATGGCCGGTGGAGTGTGGGGATGGCCCACAAGCCATTCTCTACCCCTCCAAGGCAAAGCACAAGTGTTTAGTGCAAAACCAGACACGAAACAGTCGAGTCGAGAGATCCTGAGGCAAGGCGCGTAGCCGAGACCTCCGGGAACTCAAGACGAACACAAACATGGATGATCACCGAGTGTTCAAGCGGTGACGTCCAAGTCTTGAGGACGGTCAAAAATGGGGTGTCTACACTATCGCGTAGGCAGTGCGGGAAGGACAGACATTAATGACAAAACCGGTGTCCACCAACACCACTGGCACCCACTTCTCTCTTCACTTCACGGATATGTATAATGGCTTGTTATGAGCTGACCCTTCCAGCGGCAGCTCTTTGTCAGAGAAAGTGAGCATTGACTTGGCTCTACTTAAAAAGACCAGGCCTACAAGTTGTTCGGGCATTGTATCAATGGATAATTTAGCTTTATCCATTGCTGACAATACTGCCTGTCGGTGCACCCGTGAAGCCATGAGGAGTCCCCAGATAGAGATATCGACTTGAATCTTCTTGAGTTGCTTCAAAACTAGCTCATTTTCTAGCTGCTTCTCCTTCTCTTTTTCGACCTCCCGGTCTTTTCTTGATGGCTTTGCTTGATCCAGGTGTGGAGGTTTAAAATACCATCCACTTCTTGTGAGGTGGTCTATCTCCTCAGAATACCATGTATTATCTAGGATGCAGTCCCCCCAGTCTTCGTCAATACGGGCTAGATACAGATCACTGTCATCCCACCACTCGCCATTAACTACCGACAACTAGTTGTTCGGCTTTACTCGAATCATCTTTACAGTACAAGTGTCCCCCCCAGGGCGACACGCTGTCGTGATTTTTTGGTTGTCTTTAATTCTTTCTTTTTCAAACTGCCTTAGTGCAGCTTCCTGTTCAGTATCTATAGTCCTTATAACACCCACTTCTTGGGCTGGTTTTCCCGCACATGCGCCCTCTGGCAGTTTTCCCTTTTCATTAGCCTTCCCGGCCACCACTGCTATCTCAGCTTTCTTTCCCTCTGGTTTAATCCTAGTTTCTTCTTCCTTGTCCGACTCATCACTTAGCCACCCGGCATTATCAATCGACCCATTTAGATCGAACCACCCAATCTGCACATCACCTTGGTCTTGTTTATTAAAGAATTATAGGTTGTCCAGATCTTTTTCTAA
This sequence comes from Camellia japonica, assembly GCA_030407325.1. Classification (NCBI taxonomy): domain Eukaryota; kingdom Viridiplantae; phylum Streptophyta; class Magnoliopsida; order Ericales; family Theaceae; genus Camellia; species Camellia japonica. The sequence goes on from JAPPVO010000007.1 coordinate 98,886,720, forward strand.
GTCCGCCAAATTGTCTAACCCCTGGTTAGGGCCATCCTCCTTGACCACATTAAGGGGGACTTACGTGTAGGTCCTAATAAGTGGACTTATTGTCCAATAGGTCCTATGATAATTAATGATATTTTTCATTAAACACTATTAAAAAATTGTCACTAATTGTTAATTTTTAGCGACAATATGAATATTTTGTCACAAAAAATGTCACTAATTATAAGTTTTAGCAAAAGTTTAAAAAAATCGTCACAAAAAAGTGTCATTAATTCACAATTTTTAGCGACAATTTGAAAAATTCGTCACAAAAAAAGTCACTAATTGTAAGTTTTAGTGACAATTTATAAAAATAATGACAACAAAAAGTCACTAATTGTCAATTTTTAGCGACATATGTAAAAAAATCGTCACAAAAAAATTATTTTTTACGACAATTTTACCAAAATTTATTTTCCATAAGACTTGATAGGAATTAAGTCCAACTATTAAGACCTATTGGTAATTTACCCCCACATTAATGTCCCTTAAAGTTGGCAACACGACCTCAGGCCTGAGTTACGTGACATGGACAATGTAATGGTTTGGATCGTACTCTCATTTAGATGAGTTCTCGAGATGTTCCGATAGCAAACCAGTACCTCCCTCTGAGGTTAACATCTCATCTACTGCAGGTGTTGTCACCACTGGTCCATGAAGCTCAGGTTGTAGGTTAGATGTGTCCATCATGCACAAATCTGTGCCCTTAGGAATGAACAACATCGGTTTTGGTAAATAGGAGGGGGTAATGTAGATGCTGGGGTCATAGGTTGTGGACAGTGTATGGATAAGGTGAAGATTTCGGGGTGGGAGGGACTTGGTTATGGGCGAGTGTAAACACCCCATTTTTGACCGTCCTCAAGACTCGGACGTCATCACTTGTGCACTCGATGATTATGATTGCATGTGTTCGTTTTGAATGCTCAAAGTTCTCAGTGGAGTGCCCTACCTTTGAGCCTTGAAACCTTATTTGTTTTGTGCTTGGTTTTGGACCAGTTCTTGTTGTTTTTGAGTCTGGAACCTTTTGGTGACTTGTCAACCACCACCATGGGCTATTGGCCATGGATGATGGTTGTCGGCCAGAGGTGTGGCAAGTCGGCCACCAATGCCTTTTTTCCAGATATTTGTTGACAGCTGTGCCAGCTATTAGTACAATGAGTTGCATCTCCCTACACGTGTATGGTGGGATGTTTCCAAGCTTAGAGAGTGTTTTTCTATAAATATGGGGGTTCCTCCCCCATGTTGAGAGGTTAGCAATTTTGGAGCAAAATTCTTCCTCTCTCTCTAGATTTCTCTCTCTCTCTCTCTCTCTCTCTTACAATTTTATGCCTTGTAGTTAGTTTTCTCTACACTCTTACATACATTACCTTGATCAAAGTTACTTCTCTTTGAGCTGAGGTTCTTTGAGACTTGTTTTGAGCTCTAGCAAGTGGTTTTAGCTTGCATTTGTGCCTAGAGTTGCTCTTTACTTCAAGAGGTAGTTTACTTGCTTTGTTCACTTGTTTAGTATACTTGTTTTCTCATCTTTTTAAATTGATTTGAGGCTGGTTTTGAACCATAAGAAGCTCTATTTTTGTAACTTAAAAGTGGTGGTTTGAGCCTTTTTTTAGTTAAGGGTGGTTCACCCTTCTTGCTTCTTTGCTTGTATAGCTTTTGTGCTTTTCATTCATCACTTTCAAATCAACTTTTTTGGGCCTTTTAACCACTGAATTTCAGAGGTTTTTCAGTGGTAAAAAACTTATTTTGAAGTCCAAAATTGGAGGGGTTAGCCTCCACTCCTCATGTCTTGTTTGCATGCCTAGTTAGCTTCACATGTTAGCATGTTTTTCTAGCTCAACTTAGCTCAAGTCCAGCATGTTTTTACTTTTGAAATAACCTATTTTAGCTCTATTTTGGGCTAGTTAGCTTGTTTGACTCTTGTTTTGCATAATTGTAGTGTTAATTCCTTCACTAGTTTAGTGTTTTAAGGCTTTAACCTTAATTGGTGTGAGTTGGTTGCATGTTTTAGTGCTTTTATCATTCATTTTTAGTACTTAATCACCTCTGCTCAATTCTTCACTTTTGATTTGGTTTGAAAGTGGTTTCAAACCACTTGTTTGCCTAAGTGTGAAATTGAGGTGTTACACCTAATGGTTTAATCCCTTAGGGGGTTTATTACTAACAGTGTAATGCCTCTTTCATGCCCAAAGCAGGTTGTGGTTTGAGCCCTCTTTCCTTTAGAAGACACTTACCAATGGACAATTGGATTAAAGAATGGTTTGGTAATTAAAATATGTAAACAAAAATTGACAAGTAAAAGAGGCAAGATAAGCATGTTTTGTGTTGCATTGCATGTGTTCAAATTGGACGTTAATTTGAACACAAGGCAAATGGGACATTTCATACTCAAAGTGATGAAATGTGTCATTTTCCTTGGTCACCATTGCCCTTGATTATGCATGATAGGGTGGTGGTCTTTTTGGTCTTGTTTGTGCATTTATTGAACTTGTACAAACTAGGTCCCTTAGCCATCATGCATGGAAATTGCGTGATTGATAGTTTGAGGGCCAAGAGTTTCTCTCATTTGAGCTTGTGTGAGGATAAGGAGGGTAAACAGTACAGACAACCTATGAGAATACACTGTTTTGCTCTGTTTTGTTCTCTGTTGCAGCATGGAGGTGTGAACCAGCAGTGGCCAATAGCCACCATCAGTGGCCGACCGACCACCAATGGTAGCTGACCGGCCCTTTCTCCCTCTTGTCGGCCATCAATGATTTTTGTATAATGTGTTACTGAGATGAAGCAGAGGTGTTCTAGAAGTTGGCATAATTTTCAGTGATCGTATGTGCAAACAGAGGCTTGCAACAACAAGGCAGTGGCTTTTTAGGTGAAGGATCTAGCATGCATGCATTCCTCGCTTCCCGGGATTAGCTAGTTAGTTTAATTAGCGTTAGATCAAGCTTGTGTTGTAATTAATTAGTTGTAGCTAATTAAGTATTTTTGATAATTAGTTAGTTTAACTAGTTATTCGTTTTCAGTTTGTAATAATTAGTTAGCTTAATTAGCGCAGCTAGTTAGTTAGCTTATTCATTTGGACCCTCCTTCGCGAGGGCATAATGTTGTAATAAGTGTGCGTGCGTGTGTGTATGTTTTCCAACCCCACGTCTTTCTCCCTTTTATTTACCCGCTTTTGATGGTTAGATTAGGGACATGTTTTAATTAGCATATCGCATGCTTACATCCATTCATTTGTCTTGCATGTACTGAGACTCACCGCATCATTCAAACTGCATTGTCATTTCAATAAATCTTTGAATACATGTTTAATCTCATGTTGGTCAAATTGATCATATGCTATGTTAGTAGCCGAGCCTATTAATTGCATATTGCATGTGTCACATTAAACATCTTGTATAGTTAGGATCATGCATCTTTCTAACTAGTTTTTGTTTTGGCTTGGAGTACCCAGTAAGTTTTTATGCTTTAGCATACTTGCACAGGTGTGATTGCCATATTGCCATGTTTCGCATGCTTGCCATGAGGCTATGTGCTTAAATGCTAAACTACATGAATGCCTGTGGATGAAGGATTGTTGTTTGAATTGGAACGATTCGACGAATGTGTGTTTTAAAGCCCACTTTGTTGAGTGGCAAACCATGTTTTAAGCCCACTTTGTTTGGTGGCAAATCCGCGAACTTTAAGCCCACTTGAGGTGGCAAATTCAAACCCTTTTCGCAAATAAACATGAGTTGAAATTGTTCCAAATTGAACAAACTAGTCTATACTTGCTTATGCGCATCACATAGTAAAGCTAGTTTAATAATGAACAAGAGCACATAATGTTTATAAAAAATCATATAATGATTAGTAGAGGCCGATCTTTGATCGGGCGAGCGGGGGTGCTTATTTCAGGACCTTCCCCTCTCGTACCCAAGTTCCCGAGCCGAGGCAACTTTGGTGATGATGGACACGTGGCCTTTGGCACGAGTCAGAGTTTTCTAAATTTGCCTAAAAATAAAATATTTAGGTGGCGACTCTATATCTGGCAAAGCAGTCCAACTTTGGCATTATTTGATTTAAAATCGATTTTCCAAAAAGGTTTGCCGAATTTGGACTCTTTGGTATTTATCAGTTTCACATTGCACTTGTGAGACTAGATTTAGAACCGCAGGGGTCCGAACTGTGAGGCCTTATTTTCAACCCTTTCCAAAAGGCAGGGCGCGAAAAAAGGCGAGTCCACAGCTTCTGGCAACTCTGCTGGGGATTTAGAGAATTTGACTTGAACTCATGATATGTTGTTTTATCTACACTTATGTGTTTCTTTGCATTTGCATCTGCATCGGTGTGCCTAAGTCATAGTGTTTTCCATCTGCTATTCCTGAGCGGTTTACCAGAGGCTTGCTTAGAAAAGCTTGCCAAAAGGCTGACTGGTTGCGGGCTCTGCCACGATGGGAACATAACCCTTGGATCTGGACTATCGTTGTGTCGTTTGATCCTTCTTTCACTTCTCAGTGTTAGCTGCGAGAGGTATATTAGGTAGTCTTGCTGAGGTACCCTTTTTGACCAATCGACCTAGTTGTATATTGGAAGCCGTAAAGACTGTTCCAACTAGGACAGGTTGCTTACCCGAATGCAGGAATTATATGAAACCGCTTGTTTTGCGTAGTGAACCCCAAACTCCTGACGAAATCAGGACAGGGTAACCCTACCCCATCATAGGGGTGTTTTGGCCCTCACTTGCTTGATATATGCTTCTAGAGTGAAACTCTGCAGGAATGTATGTATCAGTTGTAAGCCTGGGTATTAGTTTTGGGGCAAAAATCAGTGTTTAAGTGCAGTTCTCCAGCTTATGATTGCAACTGCGTGTTGTTTCTGTCTGAGCTGAGGTGCTGTGCTGTTTCTGATTTTTGTTTTTTTTTTGCTTTATTTTCTTTTTGCAAGGTAGTATTTCACCATTGCTTCAGACGATTCTGTTACCCCCCAAGCACTCTGGACCCGAGTTAGAAGGATTTGTAGATCCGGGGATCTAGTCAGAGGACAACCAGTGTTTGTTTCACTCCCTCCGGTTACCTGACCGAGGAGGATTAGGCAGAATTCACCAATCCAGCAATCACCTTTTTCTTCTCCTGTGCCCAGTCAGGCCCAATTATCTACTTCTACTCCAGATAAAGAGTATTCACTAGTTCCGGTAGTTCAAAATCCTCCAGTCAGCATGGAAGATATGCTTTGCCAACTCCAGCAGACCATTGAGACTATGCAGCTAGACGCTGCCCGCCGAGCAAAGGTAATAGAAAGGCTTTAACAACAGCAGCCACAACCGGCAGTAGCCTCAGCATCCCATCCACCCCCAGCGGGAATTCTGGCACCCGGAGTCACAATTAATGTCCAAGAAAATGTAGGCATTCAGGCGGATTCGATCCCACCTCAGACCTCCAAGGCACCAGTTTACCCGACGGAGGCGCCGTTTGAATTCGAGGTTGACCCTACCGCATTGAAGGTCAGCAAGCTAGAAAAGCTCTTCAAATGGGCTCAGGGTGTGAATTCAATCCCTAATATTGAGGATGGATACATTGATTCGGCAGTGACTTTGCCAGATAGATTCAAGATGCTGCATATAGACCGGTTTGACGGTTCCAAGGATCCTATGGTCCATCTACAGTTATTCTCTGATATCCTACGACCAATGGATCTCACTAGACTGCAGAAGCTGTCACTCTTTGGCCGGACCCTATCGGGTATAGCGGCCATCTGGTATGCTAAGCTTGAAGACTCTGTGAAGAGAAACTGGAAGGAAATGGCCGAGGCCTTCATAGCACAGTACGCCTACAATACTCAGATCGAGGTCACTACTCGTGATCTCAAAGCGACCCGTCAGGAGCTGAAAGAGGGTTTCTCGGATTTTGTGACCCGGTGGAGGGCCAAGGCCTTTATGATGACTATTTGGCTGTCTGAAAAGGACCAGATCAGAATGGTGGTCTGTAACTTGCAAGGAAGATTATTACAGAAGATGATAGTCTTGTTTTTGTCTACTTTTGCTGAGTTCCACAAAATAGGGGTGCAAATAGAGGACGCAATGAAGCAGGGTCTAATAGACCACGAGAAGGAACAACCCAAAAGGTCATTCACACGCAGCTCTAATGCAGCCACAACTGGTGGCACTTTTACACGGCCTTCGGATGTGAGCATGGTCACCACCACACCCAAGACTGCCAACCCCTTTGTCGGCACATCCAATACAACCTCCCAAACCTCAAGCCATCAGGCCCAAGGCCAGAGGGTCTTCACCCCGCTTTATATGTCCTTATCCAAAGCCCTAGGGGTCCCGATCAAAAAGGGATGCCTTAAGCCGTTAGAACAACGCCCACTACTCGATCCTCTCCCTCCAAAACATAACCCGGCCAAATGCTGAGCTTTCCACCAACAACATGGTCATGATACTGATTAGTGCTTCAGATTACGTCACGAGATTCAAGATCTCATTGACAATGAGGTGATAGCACCTCCCGAAAAACCCAATGTCACTACAAATCCTCTCCCACCACATAACCAAGCCCCTCCACCCAGGAAAATAAACCTTATCCACACAGGCCGTCCCTTATGACTCCTGTATATACATCACCCCTTCCCACCTACCTAAGCTGGAGTTATTCATCCCTGAGAGCATAGACTTGTGCATGATGAACGCGTCCTCATTCTAACTCGAACCTGTGGTGGTGACAGTGGAAGATGAAGAGAGGTTAGCCTTGGTGGAGAATGCCAGTCTGTTTCCTGAGGGCTTTGAGGATTTATCCCGAGGGACATACAACCCGAGCTGCTATGTTGTGTCCATCAATCAAGCAAAGTCGAAAGTGGTGCTGCCGACTAGGACGGAGGTCAGTGTAGTCTGAGAAGATGGGCCAAGTTAGGGATTAGATGATGTAGCCGACCTGGAGGAGGATATGGACAATTTGTAGTTCTTTGATGAACATGATTAAGGGGACGTGCACATTAATTGGTTTGATCTGAACGGGTCAACCAATAATTCAGGGTGGCTAAGTGATGAGGCCACACCTGGAAAATCTTTTGAAAAATCAATTTTTCATCAAAAATGCCAAAAATAGACTGCTTTGCCAGATTACAGAGTCGTCACCTAATATTTTTGAGAAATTTAGGAAACCCATGACTCGTGCAAAAGGCCACGTGTCTGTCATCACCAAAGTGTCTCGACTCGAGAACTTAGGTATGAGAAGAGAAGGTCATGAATTGAGCACCCTAATCGCCCGATCAAAGATCGGCCTCCACTAATCATGATGTGATTCTTATTTACATTAAATGCTCTTATTTTGATTATTAGGCTATTTTTACTAGGTGATGCACACAAGTATAGACTAATTTGTAAAAGTTTGAACACTTTGATTTTATGTTTGTTTTGAAAGGTGTTTGAATTTGTACCATTTGAAAAAGTGATCTCATATGTACATTTAAGCAAATTATCCCAACTTAAGCAATTAGCCTTCATCCACAAGCATTCAGACAGGTATATCAACTAAGCACTTAGCCTCATGGTAAATATGCTTGACAAGAAACAATCGCACGCATGCGATATGCTAAAGCAAAAATGCTCAACTAGTACTCTGAGGTAAGCCAAGGAAAATAAAATGATTAGAAAAAAAAATTGCATGATTCTAACAATGCAAATGACTAATGCAACACATACAAGATGCGAATAATAGGCTCGAATACTAACATGGCATGTGAAGCAATTTGATAGTATGCAGTTAAGCATGTTTTCTTAGATAATTAACAAACACAAGGTTAGAATGATGCGTCGAGCCAAATGGATGCGGTAAGCATCGTAATGATATGAAAAATGTAAAACATGATGCTACCATTATAAGCGGGTAAATAAAAGGGAGAAAGACGTGGGGTTAGAAGACATACACAATATTACAATTTTGCCCTCATACAAGAGGGTTCGAATAAATGCCCTAGCTAATTAACTATTACAATACCAATAAGAATGAATTAACTACCCTAGGTAATTATTACAAACCACAATTGAACTAACTAATTAGCTACAATACGAAATTAATTAGCTAAGTAATTAATTATTAAGAGGCCACTACTTTAGGTACAACATACTACTATTAAACATAATTTTAGCGGGCCCCGAGAAGAGAGGGATGGCTCATGCATGAATGCGAATTTCCACCAAAAAAATGCCTCTATTCTGCTGCCAGAATGGTTCTATTGTGCAGTTGGAAAATTGAACTATTTTTACTCCAACCTCTGCTTTGTTCTGCCATGAAAATGGCTCTGCTGATCTAAAATGAGGTGGCAGGTCGGCCAATAAAAGTGGTCGGCCGTACAGAGAGGTGGCCGACTAGCCACTAGTTTTGGGTTCTCCCCTACTGCAACAAAAAAGAAACAAAGCAAAAATAGAGTATATTCAGGGGATGTTTGTCCATCCTACCTATTCTTATCATCAAACAAATCAAATGAGGGGTAGGCTTGATTCACAAGCCAGCAATCGACGCAAACTCATTATGTGATGGTTTATGAATCAAGGGACATAATCTCAATAAATGACAATGAGAGACTCACAAACCTCCTCCCTATCATGGATTTGATCAAGAGAAGTGGTTGACATTGATTCTTGAACCATTATCACTAAAGAGTATGAAATGATTCAAGACTCAATGGGTTCAACTAACATCCGATTGAACCCCAAACTTGATTTTATTATCTTGTTCCATTTTATCTCAATTTTATTGCCTCTTTTATTTACCTTTCCATTCTTTAGAGAGCCTAGATAAGGTGTATATAGGTTGCAAGATAGAGAGAGAGAAATATTTTTCAAGAATTTTGCTTCACAAAATTATTCTAACCTAATTTCTAGAGGGGTGGTCAAGTATATATAGAAAAACATGTTACTATCTTGGAAATATCAGTATAGAGACAGCTGGTGCAGTGCATGCACCTGTGGGGATAGCTGGCATAGCTGGTAGCAAAATATCTTTTCTATCAAAACAACTGGTAGGCCAGCCACTAGGGGGACAACTAGCCGCTCATTTCTGGCTAGCCGACCACTAGTTGGCCTGCAGGCCTTTGAGTGGTTAGACTTGGAAAAATACTATTTTGGTTGAAAAGTGGTGCAAGGTTTTTAGGCTTCTGAGACTCAAAACTAAGTCTTCCTACTGAGAAAATCGAGTGTTTGCACAGCGTATACATTCATAATTGGGTGATCAATCGGAGGCGCCCAAGTCTTACGGGCGGTCAAAAATGGGGTGCCTACAATATGTTTGATTGGGCGAATTATAGCACAAGATTGGAATTATTAATTCATAAGACTCACATTTCATTGTTTGATTGTAATTTTTGTTATCAGGATTGTTTTTTGATGGACATTTTGTGCAAGAAAATTGGCTAATTTTTTTCGTCCTACAATTACTAATGCAAAAACAAATATATAATTGGGACTATATATTTTCATTCTCATTGTAAAACAAACGTAGATTAGAGAAAATTATTTATCTCACTAATCTAATTGAATAACCAATCTAAAGTTACAGTATAAATTTGTGGAGGTGTAAAGGGTTTATATGGCATAAGAAGACTAAAGGAAGTTTATTTTAACAATTGGGAGGATAACATATCTTGATATCAAAGAAAGATATAAGATTAGGTGTCTAATTTTTAAGATATTTTTCATTAATGAATCATATTACATTGAAGTCCAATAAAGAAAAAGTACAAAATATAATTAACAAAAAGAAACTTTGAAAGTGAAAACAAACTCAAAATAAATATATGAGAAATAAGACTCATGTAGGTAGGGATCCAAACATCAAACCTCCTAGTAATATATCCAATAACCCTTAGTTTGATTCAATTAAATGAATGTTAGGAAATCATCCCTTTTTAATTAGGATCGATGACACACAAAGTAGTTGACAAAAACGATAAACGAATTAAAAAAATTACACACACGAAGAACACAAAGATTTACATGATTCACCCTAAAATAAGGTTACGTCTACAGTTGTTGTGATTTTCACTCTAATGATGATGTTGGGTATTGTGAAATTGGAACAATATTTATGTTGATGATGATGGTGGAATCAGATATGTAGTATCACTCTATTGTAATTGCTGAAATTGTATCTTTTGATTGGAAATTATCTTTTGAATATAAATAACTATTTTGAGCTATCAGTGGAGGATAATCTTGATTGTTGTAGACATTGCATGAGGATTAGGTTGAATTAAAACTAATTTCTCATATATTGTGCATTAAGCATCATTTCATATTGAACATTGTAAATGTATTGATTTTGAGAAAAGTGAATGAATACTGTGGTGAATCTGGTTAGAGGGTGTGGTTATGGTTTCATTATATTAGCCTGTATGTCCTTGGTGAAAGTCTAGAAACCCGTGCGGTTAGGTGCCAATCCTTCCGGTTAGTATCAGTAAAATGGCTTTAGTAGTGCTTGTATAGCCTACTGGAAGATACATACCTAGAGATTCCCAATGTATTATATCCACTGCCCTGTTTTCTGTTATAAAAGGATTATTTTCATGAATTGATTTATAATCTAGCATTGCATTATTTTGAGATGGAAAACGAGAAATGTTTGACAAATGGCATGCATGTGCATTCACTTTATAATTTTTCTAATAATCATATACTGTGTTAGAGTCTCTCTACTAGGTTGTGGCTCACTCTATGTGGAAAACAACTTTCGGGTACTGATAATATGCATCTACCAAGGACGTAACTTGGGAGGACTGCTTATGGCTTCATTTTTGGTTTCTTGATGTAATTATTTTGTTTAAGTCCAGGGCTTTACTTGTATTAAGTTTAAACTCATTTTGTTGTAACTAAGAATCGTCTTGGAAAGTTGTAGCCATTAAGGCATTTCATTACTTGATTTTATTTCTTTTTTTACTCTTGTATCCATGCTATATGCTATAGATTCAGAATCTAGGATTGGTGAATATATATTGCATATGCCATTTTTTGTAATGATCAAAGATATAATGAATAGAAGTTATGAGATTGTTGATCGATTATAGCACTATTATGAGTTGGGTTAATGTTAATTATTTAGGGTGATACAATTTTGGTATAAGAGCAACCAGATTAGAATATATTGGGATTGTGGGATGTGATTTTTACCACAATTGGTTCTCTTGCTAGATGATATTAGAAATAAACCAGGTATGCTATGTGATAACATGCTTATGTGACTATATGTGTATGAGATTTAATTTATTAGATATTGATTGGGTCTACAAGTTTTCTAGAAGTCCTGTTAGAAGAGCACTTGGTCACTGTTATTTCTAACTTGAACTCTAGGAATGTCGCGGAACAGTCATTATCTAGAAAGGAAATTCGTTTGTGTTTATATGATTAAGTGCTTAAGTGGAGTGAATTAATTATTGTCCACCACATTGGGACGTGAATGAATTAGCTTCGGCACATTTGTAAATGTGCTGATCTGTTATGTTACCTTTATTAGGATGTCAAAACATGGTGGTGGGCGTGGTAGGCCTAGATGGTAGGAGGTGCCGTTACTAGATGATATTCCGGTGCAAGAAGAAGGACTTGGTTAGGCTAACGTGGCTGAGTCAGCAGGTCAGCAAGCCATGGGTGCCTTGGCTCGGGAAATGGCTGGTGCTTTGCGGGAGTCTATGGACATTCTTAGGGCTAAGAATCAAGTCCAAGACCATGTAGTTGAGGCAGGGCCGTCTTTCCTAAAGAGGGAGTTCTTCCAGTCGAATTCGAATGAGTTTTTGGGAGATCTGAAAGAGCCATTGAAGGAAAATGAGTGGCTAGAGCAGATGGTAAAGATGTTCAAGATGCTTGGCATCGAGGACGATGGTTTGAAGGTGACCTTGGCATCCTTCCAGTTGAAGGGAGATGCGGGTCAATGGTAGAAGTATGCATGTGGATGCATTGGGGTGACTTGGGAGGCCTTTTTTAGCGCCTTCCAAGATAAGTTCTTGTCTCCCACTGCTAGGGAGAAGCTGAGGGATCAGTTCTTGAAGCTCAAGCAACTGAACACACCTGTAGCAGAGTTTGAGGCAGCTTTTACTAGCCTCTCTAGATTTGCACCAGAGCTTGTGGCAATGGAGGAACGTCATTGTGTTGAGTTCGAGAAGCGACTGAGGACCAGACTTCTTTTCAAGGTGGCCACGTCCATGATGGGGGGTTACGGTTATCTTGTGGAGGCGGCGGCTCATTTACAGACTGTGATTCAAACGAAGGAGGAGAGGATGAGGGGCTCCAAGTAGAGGAGTCAGGAGGTCTAAGGAGAGACGAGGGACAACAAGAGGCAGAAGGGTTCTACTTTACAACAGTCCTAGGCAGTACAGTTCAGATCCACCTTTCATGTACTGAGTTCTGAATCAGAGAGGAGTAGTCAGGGTGGGATCACTTGATTTAAGTGTGGTCAATTGGGCCACAAGTCTCTAGTTTGCCCGTAGAGATGAGGAGGGTAGTAGTCTGCACCGTCTGCGGCTCGTTCTCAGAGCCAAAGTCAGAAGAGAGGGTAACCACCTACCTGTTATTAGTGTGGGCAGTTGGTGTAACAATCCCAATATGTAATTAAGTGCTAATTTGTAATTAAGGATGTTAATTAAGTGGTAATAAATTATGTGTTTATCATGTATTTTGTATGTTATTTGGCTTTCTATCTGTTACTCGTAGTAATATCTGTTGTGAATTCTGTATTGATCTGAAAATTGAAAGCCTTATCATCATTCGAAATCGGAATTGATTACATGGATGTGTTATTTGGGATTTTTAGAATCATTTGGCAATTTTTATTAAAAATTAATTCAGTTTGGTAAATTAAGTTGTGTTTAGATGGACCAATGTCCTAATTATTGTATAATGGCATCATAACTATATATATAAGCTCTTAAGCTCATTCTTGAGCTCAATTTTCTCCAAGTGAGTGGAAAAATCTGAGAATTTATTTTAGAGTGAGAGAGAGTGCAATTCTAGAGAGAGAAAAGAAGAGATTGAAGGAGAATTGAAGATCTTGACTAGGATCCATCAAAATTAAGCTAGAATAAGAGTGATTCAAGACTCTAGGTAAGCCTTTGACTATTTATTCACGAAGATTATGTATTTTAGAGATGAATTCACGGAGTTATTATGATCATTTGCATGTATTTCACATATGTTTGTCAAGAAGATAGAGAATTTGATTATAATTCTTACATGTATGTATATATAAGTGTTAAATCATCACTTTGATCATGAGTTTTATCACTTGTGTTGAGTTTGGAGTGTGAGATGTACATGTATGCATATGTCAACAAGTTTTGTAAGTAAATTCTATGTTTGAGGAGTCTTAGGAAAGAATTAAGAAGAGAATTCCACATGCATGCATGAATATATAGAGTTTTGCCATATTGAGTTTGATTTTGAGCAATTATGTAGAAATTGTGGATAATTGACACATGCATGTTTGAATTATCATGTTTTGAACCTTGGTTTCATGTTTTGGAAAATAATTTCTTACATGCATGGAGCTTATGAGCTCAAATTTGCTAACTTCATGAGTTTTGGAGAAAATAGCTTGAAAGGTTTTACATGCATAAAAGTCGAACTCAATTTTGACTAAAATCATGAGTTTTGAGCAAAAGGGTTTATAAAGGATCATGTGTTAATGTTTTAGAAAAGTTTTCAAGCTATAAAGACAAGCCTTGCACGAGTTTACCCTCGAAAATTTGCATTTGGAAGCTCAAAACTCTGTTTTTGGAAACCTAGAATTTCGCAGTCTGCTCAAGCGAGGAAACCTGCGCTCGAGCGGAGAATGCGAGCTCACAGCATTTTTGCAGTCATGAGTGCTCCGCTCGAGCGACCAAAGTCACGCTCGAGTGAACCCTTTGTATTTTCTTGAACCGCTCGAGCGTGGGAGTTGTGACTCGAGCGTAGATTGAGACCAACCAGTACTTTTTCAAACAGGCCAGTCCGCTCGAGTGACCAATGTGGCGCTCGAGCGACCAAGCCATTTTCAGTGCATTTTGATAAGTTATTCTACATTTCATTTCCATCCATTTATGAGCATTTGTAGACATGAATTATGAGATATTGAAGAGTCATGAGCTAAGAATCGATATATGTAATGTGAATTAGAAAAAAATACGAGATAAATCCGAGAATTGATTCATGTGTACGAGTCTTAAGTACTTAACTGAATAAGAAAGCTAAGCCATAGTAATGAGGATATGAAGTAGAGACACACTAAGAAAGGAACATACTAAGTTAAGAAATTACAAGTGTGTGTTTTGAGCAATGTGTTAAGCGAAAACAAGAAACCTATGTAGAGAAATCTAAGACATAATGGCCAAGTACATGTGTAATGATAAGATATGTTCGTGTTATGTACTTTGTGGTTGTATGTCAAGACTCGAAGATTGATTGGCCGTTTACGAGAACCACTGTGAGTAACGTTATTGTAAAGATATGTTCATATGAATTATGTTCCAAATGTGATTTGATAAGTTATGATTTCTGAAATGATATTTGTTTACGTGAATGACTGTCCTATATTTGAAATCTATTATGGCATCTATAGATAGTCCCAAGTCATGGGGGGCGACATGTTAATGCGGGTCCATGTGATTACGAGATCTCGTTAGCCACTTCATTGTGGTAATATGTGTTTAATCGGTATCCGGAACCGATTACTCTAGTCGGAAGATGATGTATGATGTGTTCATTGGGATGTACCATTAGTATGTTCAGATATGAGAATGATTATGTTATGATTTGTCTTATGATTATGAAATGTTCGGAATTCGTTCACTAACCCCTTTACCTTAATGTTATTCATTAGGCTTTAGCTCACTGTGTGTATATATATATATAGGTGGGCATTCTGGAGATCGAGCCTGAAGGCTTTTGTCTGGATCTATGTTTTGTTGTTAGCCAGCCACCGTGCTTCACGTAGAGGTTCCTGAAGTGTCACGTATTATGAGTTCGAGTTGTTTATGTATATAAGACTTTCTTTGTTTTTATTGGCTGTACTTAAGATGCTATTATGTGTGTGGGTATCATGCAAGACTGACTTTCGGATATGTATATAAAGTTTTAAATATTCTATTTCATATGAGTCTGCACAGCTTATTGAATAACTATATTTATGTATTTGCTCCGCTAGCCCCTTAATTCTATTAATCAGTTCAGAGGCCTTCGATAATCCAAGAATTACTGGCCGGTTACGATGCTAAACCTATAGGGACGGGTTTGGGTTGTGATAGTCGGGGCACTTGATGAGGTTTTGCCTCCAAACAGGTGGCACACCTGGTGCGTCTAGTTCGAGACAAACACAGAGCCATCAGCCTACCTAGTCAGTACAAGCCTTAAAGGCCACTAAGGGAGCCTCTTCAGCTCAGTCAGCTTATCAGTCTTATGTTTTAAGGGATGAACAGGTGGAGTAGAGATGTCTATGATCTGTTTTGTCTATGATTCGTCTTGGATATTTTGTATAAGCTAATGATTCGCTATAAACATTCTATATGATGTCAATCTTTAACCATTGTCCTGTATGGTAATTCAGTAAGTTAATTAAGGCCTAAATCACGGTGAGTAATAGTATTGTAAAGATATGATCTCATTTGATTACTTTGAGCCATGAATGGTAAATTGTGCCCACATTGTGTTTTGACCGGAATGAATGAAATTCGTAAAAGTTATATGACATGTGTAATGTGGACTTAAGGTATTTGTTTATGCTATTATATGTTTGGGCTTAAGGTCGTTCTGTGGGCCCGAGGTCATTCTGTATCATATGTGGGCCCGAGGCCGTTCTGTTAATATGTGGGCCTGAGGCCATTCTGTACTTTTGTGGACCTGAGGCCGTTCTGATATGATGGGCCTAAGGCCGTTCTATTTATGTAATAGGCCTAATGTCGTTCTGCTTATATGATGGGCCCAAGGTCATTCCATATTATGACTATGAAATTATGAGGACCTTATGTTCATTTACTTACACTACTTTACTGTATTATTACTCATTGAACTTCGCTGACCCAAATTATGTATGCATATGTAGGTGATCCGCAGTAAAAAGCCCACCCTTAGAGTCAGCTTTAGGAGCTATTTTTGTGAACTTGTCGAGTCATGCCTCTAAGATGGAGCTTTGTCCTTCTACTCGCATCATGTTATAACTTTTGTTTTGATTTTGTTACATTGGTCTTGGGTTATATAATCGATATGTATAAAATTTCCTATGGTATTTATATTTTTGGCATGGGCATGTATATGTTTGAATGTATTATGGTGTAAGCTTTATAATTTGCCTATATTGGCATGGCTCAATGGACTTCTTCAATTGTCGTATACTTCCGCATATGGCTCCATTATTATAATTACTCTGATTGTTTGTATGAAGCCAAAGGTAATCATGATTACCAGCCGGTTATGACCCAAACTTTTAGGGGCGGGTTCAGGCCATGACAGAGTGGTATCAGAGCACGAGTTATATCTCACACACATGTCCATTTGAGCAATAAGAGTTGTAGAACGGAATTGAGGATTGCATTCATCTGTTAAATGTTCATTTATCTGATAAGTATTCAGTGTGCAATATCTGACAAGTGTGCAATCATCTGCTATGTATGCATTTATTTGATACATGTTATGTATGTTACCATCTATCAAGTATATGATCAATTGTGCACCCAAGATATGTGAAATCTGAATATGAGAGTATGTGCTTATGTGTAAATATGCCTGTGTATGTGTAACTTTCTGTATCTGTTAGTAAATAATAAGAACAAAAGGGGATTAACTAGAGGAGTCAACATCCTCAAGACTAGATAGAATAGAAAGAATGATACATGAGATGACGGAAAGTTTGGGATGACAACAAGAATGGCAACAATAACGGCAACAACCGTCACCTCTACCCCCAACGCCAATACTGCCTACGCAAGAACATTAAGCGGATGACTGAATTATCGTATTGACAAAAGAGGTCAAGAAAATGAAACCGCCACTGTTCCATGGAGGACTCCAAAACTCAATCCAAGAGAAAGCTAATGTGTTGAAATTAACAAAATACGTTGATGTGTTAGACCGGGCATTGATGTCTGAAGTTAATATCAACCAATCTTCTGTATGGAAGGGAAAAAGACAAAGTACTAATGAGAATGAGGAATTTTCAAAGACTAAGAAATCGAAGTCAGGAACATTGAGCCAAGATGAACTCGCTCAAAGAAATGGTTCAGCATCGATTTGTTCTGAATGTGGCAAAAAGCATAGGGGAATATGTTATTGAATTTCTGGAGCTTGTTATAGGTGTGGTAAGATGGGCCATATAGTGAGAAATTGTCCTCAGGCTAGTCAGACTGTGAATAGACCTACCGCTAGCTCAGCTGGATTAGTACCAATGATGAGACTTGTTACTATAAGAGTGAATGCTAATCAAGGTACCTTTATTGATGTGAATGATTACCTTTGTGTTACTTAATTTTGGACTGATATATATACCTTTGCTCGGAATGATTGTTATGTTACTTATTCCTATTGACTAGACTATCGAAATGATAATTCTATGATGATTATGAGACTTGGTTGAATATCCCAGATAGTAAACTCTATGATATACATAATTGCGAACCTACACGCCTACATGTCAACTTATTTGAGAACTGTTATATTGAATACGATATGATACCCATTGATATGACTTTGAGATGATATAAACCATCACGATATGACTATGATATAACTGTGAGAACTGATGAACTTAAAACAAATTGTGAGACTGCCCATTTGTCTATCTAGATGATTTGATTATGACCTTTGGGGACAAAACTTTGTTTGAGAATGACGAGATAGAACTACATTTGATTTGATTTCGTTATGGGAAGACTACGAATTATTTATAAATGAATGACCAGGTTATGTTTACTAAGGGAAATGATAAACTGAGAACTTGAATCTGTTTTGAAGACTTAACATATTTTGAAGACTTTATTTGGACTGCCAATAATAGACTATTCGATATGAACAATATATAAACCCATACCTCCGATTGATTGGGAACATATTTTGATACCATGGGTTTGATGGGTTTAGAGAATGGTTGTATCCATGTCACCGAATTTTAAATTTGATGCTGGGAAAATTGTTAACAACGGATTATATTGAATGCAAACACTATTTGGGATTAAAAACCTTAACTACTTGGAAGTATATGGATTTAATACGTTTTACGAACGACCGCTTCAGTATTATCGTACTATATAATTGATTCTATGCGATATTGGGATATATGAATTATGAACATCATGTGACTGATTACTTTGACGTTGCATTTTTTATCATGGGATTGATCTATGAATTTGCATTCCATTTATGAAGACTACTGAATAACCTTGGATGATTGTGATGGATCATTGAACTATGAACCGTTAAACGAATGAGATTTGAATTGAACGTCTGTAGCAAAGTTGAATGGGGGAGAAACCACTTGGGAAAAGGAGAATGATATGAGATTGAAATGTGTACTTTGTATCCAACGCAAGGCAAAACAAGTTTGGAGGACCAAACTTCCTAAGGTGGGAAGATTGTGATATCCCAACCTGTATTATGCTTAATTATGCATGTGATTATGTGTTTGATATGAATTTATAAGTTTAATTATGTGATTTATATGATTTTGAATTCATATATGTTGTAGTGTAGAAAAATCTGTTGCAATTACAACTTTGAAATGAAATTGAAAGCCTTAGAGACGCGATAAGGCAAAATTGACTTCATATCTGTGTTTAGTATAATTTTTAGAGCTTATTGAGAGATTTTGAAAAATTACAATTCGTAATGAATTAATTGAGTTTAATTAGCCAAACCTAGATTAAGATAACCTAAGTTGGTTTAGCCTAAGTTATGTATATCTATATGAGCCTTAGTAGAGTCTTGGGCTTAGACTCAAAAATATCTCTTGGAGAGATAGAAACAAGAGAAAGAAAGAGAGAAAGAGGGGAGCTCCAAGAATTGTAGAAGAGGGCTAAGAATGTGAAGAGATTCAAAGGGAAATTGAAAGATTTGAGTTAAGGTATGTGAATTCAACTATAATCTTCGTAGATACTTCATCTTTTACATGAAATCAAGAAGAAATTGAATATTTAAAACCTAAATGAGTTAGGGTTTTGAGGTTGTGTGATTCTTTGAACCAAACTTAAGAAATTAGGCTTTGATTTTCAAGATTTTGTTTGATTTAAGTTTAATCTTGTGATTCATTCATGAAATGAGTTCTAGGGTTTGTAAATAACAAGATTTTGTGTGAGAATCATCTATGTATAAAGTGTATCTACATGATCTTGGTCATATATTATGAAATCTTGAATTTATGAAAAGATGAGACTTTGATTTTGAACTCTAAGCAAGATTGATGTGTTTGAGTTGTGATTACACTTGTATAAGGTTAGTATTTCATGTTTTAAAGGAAGATTACCTGAGATCTTGACTTGGAATTGGGTTTGAAAACTCACACTTTGAACCATTTTTGGACTGTCTGATTTTGCCCAGACCGCATAACCGGCCATGGGCTCTGCTCGAGCGGAACATAAAGAAAAACAGAGGTTTTCATTATGCTCTTTGGGCGCTCAAGCGGCCAGTGTTTTTGCTCGAGCGGATTTGGGCCGCACGAGCGGTGAATACTTCCACACGTGCAAAACCTCTGTTTCACCCCAACTTCAAAAAGGCATATATCCTTTATCCGGACTCCGTTTTAGGCGATTCTTGAGCCTAAATTTAAGCCTTGGAAGTCTAGATTCTAATGGTGGTGGTCTTACTTCCATATTCTAATGCACAATTAGATATTCTCAAATTAGTGAAGACTATTTATTTTCTTTTAACTGTTTCATGTCATTTCCTACCCTAACTTAGTTTCTTGTCGCTTCTTGCTATTTCCTTAAAGCTTAAATATGTAAACATGATATTTTGAATGAAAAACATATGAAATTTTTGTAGGAAACATTAATTTAAGTCATAAACATTTAGGGTCGTTTAAAATACATCTTTGGCCCCTGCTTTGTATGTGATTCACATGTAGAGACGATTAGCGCTAAACACTTGAGAGAAATTAAATAATGGGGAACAATTGAACGCGTATGTAATGAATAAATCGATTGAGTGAATTGAAAGCAATGTGTTTTGAAATGTTTTGCTTGGTTATGTTTCTGCAAGCTGAGTCGTTAAGGAGTATCATCCGACCAAGCATTGTAAGTAATTTCTTTGTAACGGTATTTTCATATGAAATACTTTGGAATTGTAGAACTTATGCTTTGTATAAATTATGTGCCTTGACGAGTGTTTCCGAAATGATAAAATATGCTTGAAATCTTCGGAGTAATTATGCTATGGCAAGTTTCTGAAAGAATGTTTTGATAAGAATGAATGAGTTTTCCTTTGAGCAACGATTATGATAAAATAGAAAAATGTACTTTGACCCTCAGTAATTGTTATTTGTCTATGATCCTTCTTGGACGTTTTGTATAAGCTAATGATTCGCTATAAAAGTTATGTATGTTGTCAATCTTTGACGATTGTCCTGTAATTCAGCAGGTTAATTAAGGCCTAAATCACGGTGAGTAATAGTATTGTAAAGATATGATCTCATTTGATTACTTTGAGCCATGAATGGTAAATTATGCCAACATTGTGTTTTGACTGAAATGAATGAAATTCGTAAAAGTTATATGACATGTGCAATATGGACCTAAGGTTTTGTTTATGCTATAATATTTTTGGGCCTGAGGCCGTTTTGTGGTCATGAGGTCGTTCTGTATCGTATGTGGGCCCAAAGTCGTTCTGTTAATATGTGGGCCCGAGGTCGTTCTGTACTTTTGTGGGCCTGAGGCCGTTCTAATATGATGGGCCTAAGGTCGTTCTGTTTATGTAACGGGCCTAAGGCCGTTCTATTTATGTAATGGACCTAAGGCCATTCTGCTTAAATGATGAGTCCAAGGCCGTTCCGTATTATGGCTATGAAATTATGGTGACCTTATGTTCATTTACTTACACTGCTTTACTATATTATTACTCATTAAGTTTCGCTCACCCAATATTATGTATGCACATGTAGGTGATCCGCAGCATGGAGACCACCCTTAGAGTTAGCTTCATGAGCTATTTTTGTAAACCTGTCGAGTCATGTCTCCAAGATGGAGCTTTTGCCCTCAACTCACATCATGTTATAACTTTTGTTTTGATTTTGTTACACTAGTCTTGGGTTATGTAATCGATATGTGAGCCAAAGCCCAATAGAAACAATCTAGCACAGTATATGAATCTTAATGACGATATAAGTAGAATGTGCATAAACAATGTCCATGATGAAATCATTCATATTGTTACCAGATTATAATATGCCAAGTTCCATATCTCAAGCCATTTTATCTTAATTCATTTCATGACAATTCATTTTCCCTCAATCCATGAATTAAATCCATTGTTAACCAAACAACCCAACTGAGGTTACAGCTTAGTGGTTCTCTAACCAATATAATCATTTCATAAATACTTCAAACTTGCCATTTTATGGAAATTTTGTCCGTGGGAATCGACACCCATGTGTACATACGGTTTTCGGGACTTTCACCCTGGATGCATATGCCAACTTAATTCAATGAAGTCCATCCCTTTTCTCCTCCCAAACATGTAGTACATCCACTTTCTCCTCCTAAACATCATACATATACAATGTATTAAAAACACGGTCATATTTAATGACAAACGATAAGAGATTAGTTTCAATTCGCCTAATCCTCATGCAATTTCTACAACAATCATAGCTATCCTCCATCGATAGTCCAAAACAAATATTTCTAAACAGATATTCAATCTTCAAGACAAATAAATTATCCAAATTTCCATAGGTGAGAGATAACGCTATCCAACTCCACCATTTATATAAACTTCTATCCAATTTCACATTCTCAATACCAATTTCATTAGTTTATACAAAACAGCAATTTGAACCATTTTAGGGCAAAACTCCCTTTTATTCTAAAATCCACCCCGGATATCAAAATCACCAAATTTACCACAACACAACCTCACATTTACTCCCATAACCATTTTTAACACATACACTTGAAAACCACTCTTTTGATTTTAAACCAAAACCCTAGGTTTGTTCAAAATCACCTCAAGTTCCAATGTTTCTTACACATCAATGAATAACTAAGTTAAAAATCATATGAGAGTGTAGAAAAATTCCTACCTCAAGTTTAGAAGCCGAGAGAGAGAATGGAGACACTTCAAACACACCAAAATCCAATTCTATTCGGATGAGAATAAAGCCCTTGAGATGCTCTATCTTTTTATCAAAGAGAGTAGGGTGTAGAAACCACTAAATTTAGGTAAAAAAAAAGTAAAGAGAGAGGAACTCTAGATCTACGGTTTTAAGGGAGAAAGTTATAAAAAAGTGTTGAAAAAGAGGGTGTTGCTGCGAGCTGATATACGCACAACCTGCTCGAGCGCAAGAAGTGACGCTCGAGCGTCAGACATAATAAGTTGTTCCGCTCAAGCGCAGAATACACACTTCTAGTAGTTTTGCAGAGAATAGACCATCACTTAAGCGCAAGAAAGGCCACTCGAGCTGAGCCCGCTTGAGCATAGAATACACTCTCCCAGTAGTTTTGCAGACCTGCAAAAGTACTGAGAGTTTGCAAAGCCTGCTCAAGCGCAAGAAGTGTCGCTCGAGCGGAAGAACAAAAATCTGGGCAACAAAAGTTTAAAAACTAAGCAACCAACCTGTTCCAAACATGCTCCAACCAACTCAATAGCCAAACTCAAGTAAGAATAAAGAGGAAAAGATATGAGCAACATTTGGAAACCATAAAACCCGAGTTCCAGAATATCAAATGGGTCGGGTCAAAAATCGGAATCGCTATAACATCCCCCCTTAAAGAATTTCGTCTCCAAAATTTCAAATTAAGTTTTAAAGCGAAGTTAGAACCAACTACAACGGTAATGATAATCATTCAACTCCATCACCTTGGCCCACTCTCCAGTCATTCAATCTCATTAACATGATAAACGAATTCTCAATATTGGATACACAATTTGCATTTCCAAAACATATACAATGTTCATATTGAACCCGTATTTCCAAAACATATATAACATATACAATGTTTTCATAATCTCAAAACATATACAATGTTTTCATATTTCATCGACATAACAGAATTTCATTACATAATCATGCATCCACAAATAAGTCCGGATACTTCTCACGGACTTCTACCTCACGCTCCCAAGTTGCTTCCTCAACCCCGTAATGTTTCCATAATACCTTAACCAAAGGAATGGTCTTGCCTCGCAAGACTTGGCCCCAGGTATACAAGACTCTCATCAGTCTCTCTTCATATAAGGCATCCTCATCTACCTCTAAGTTGGTCCAATCCAACACGTACGATAGATCCGGCTCATACTTCTGAAGCATGGTAATATGAAACACATCATGAACCTCGGAAAGCTGTGGCGGTAAGGCCAAACGATAAGCTACATCCCCAATCCGCTCAAGGATCTCGAAAAGCCCAATGAATCAAGGGGACAACTTCCCACTCTTCACAAACCTCATCAAACCCTCTTAGGTGATATCTTCAAAAAAACATGATCTCCCACCTTAAAAGACAAGGGTCTCCTCCTATGGTCAGCATAACTCTTCTGGCAGCTCTGGGCCGTAACCAACCTCTTACGAATAAGTGCAACTTTCTCCATTGTCTCCCTGACTAACTATGGACCCAACATTGGTGCATCACCCATCTCAGCCTAACACACTAGAGATCTATACGGTTGTCCGTACAAAGCCTCAAACGGTGTCATGCTAATGTTTGATTGGAAGCTATTGTTATAAGCAAATTCCACTAAGGAAAAATGCCTCTCCCACGACCCCTTAAAGTCGAGAACACAACCCCGAAGCATATCCTCAAGGATCTGAATCGTATGTTCGGACTGCCTTTCAGTCTAAGGATGATACGCAGTGCTAAAGGTCAATCTCGTGCCCAAGGGATTCTGTAGGCTCTGCCACAACCAAGCCGTGAAACACGGATCTCTATCTGAAACGATCGTCACAGGGACCCCGTATAACCTCACTATGTCCCTAATATAAAGGTCGGCAAGATGATCTACCAAGTCACTCACAAGCATAGGAATAAAGTGCACCAAGTTGGTCAACCGGTCAACTACTACCCAAATTGCATCACTACCCTGTTGAGTCCTCGGAAGGCCCACAACAAAATCCATCGTGGTATGTTCCCACCTCCACTCGGCTATAGGCAAGGGTTGCAATAGACCCGCTGGCCTCTAATGTTTGGCTTTCACTTGTTGACAAGTTAGGCATCTCGATACAAACACGGCTACATTCTTTTTCATAACTCTCCACCAAAACTAGCGACTAAGATCATGATAAATCTTTGTGCCTCTCGGATGCATCGCAAAGCATGAATGGTGAAACTCTCGGAGTGCTTCCTCTCGACAAGAATCCGGTACGAACAAATGATCACGGTATCTCACACTCTGGTCGGGATACACATTCAAGCCCCTCTTTATCTTCCCATTGGAGATCTACTCCCGGAGGGATTCCACTTCAAGGTCACCCCTCTGTGCTTCTACCACTCGGTTCATAAGTGTAGGTTGTGTAACTACCGAAAACAAGGCTGCAGACTCAACGGACTCGCTAAGTGTAGACACCCAATTTTTGACCGCCCTTAAGACTTGGGCGCCTTAGGTTGATCACTCGATAATGAAATGTTACGCTTTGTGCGCTCAAGTTTCTTAGCAAGAGCTTCTATTTTCCAAACTTCAGAGCCTAGAATTGTACACATACTTGACCAAACCTGTCTTGGTTTCCAAAAACTTGTCTGTTTCATACCTAAACCATGCTTAACCATCCAGAGGCCTGCAGGCCAACAGATGGCCGGCATACCAAAATACAGTGGTCGGTCGTCCACTTCATAGCCGATCAGCCACGTTTTCTAGCTGGCAGATATTTTGCTGCAGCTACTGCCAACTGTCTCCCTAGGTGAATGCACTGTACCAACTGTCTCTATATGGATATTTCCGACTGAGGTTCATGTTTTCCTATATATACATGACCACCTCTCTTGGAAAAAAGGTTAGAAAATTCCAAAAGGCCAAAGACTTGCATTGCACTCTCTCTCTCTCTCTCTATATATATATATATATATATTGTAACCTACACTCTCTCTCTCTCTACACTTCCTAAACCAAATTTTTAGCTCTTCTTGTTGTGGTTCTTGAGCTCAAATCTCAGCCCTTGAGAGCGAACACTTTGTGGTTTGTGAATAAAGGAGTTATTTCTCTTCAAGAGGTATAATTTGTGTAATCCTTACACCACTTCTTCTAACTCTTTTCTTGACGTTTTTGTATTGTTTTTACACTATTTTTATGGGCTAAAACTTGTGGCTCAAAGCTATCAAAGGTAGAGGGGTTAATCACCCTTCTTTGCCCCTAGTCTCTTAAGCTTTTGCCCTTGTATTTCCCATCTTTTCATCAACTTTTTTTTGAGCTTTCTACCATTGATTTTTAGAGGTTTTTGGAGGCTAAAAATTATGGTTTTGAAGTCCCAAAAATGGAGGGGCTAACCTCCCCTCCTTTTGCTTGTTTACTAGCCTAATTTCTTCATAATTGTAGCTAACTTTTTCAAGCTTCTCCATGTGAATTTCAGTGTTGTTTTGGACTATTTTAGGTTGGTCATTTCATTTATGCTTTGTATAGCATGCATGTAGTGTAATGGTGTTCATAGGTTTGGTGTCTTAGGCATTAGACGCCGACCTATTTGAGTTGGTAGCATTTATTTCAATATTTCCATACTTGTGTTCACCTCTCATCACCTCTGCACCCTCCCTCCTTTCTTGGTTTTTTTTTTTTTAATTCCTTTGAGAGTTGCTTCAAAGTGAGTGTTGTTTAAGCTTGAGACGGGACTTTGTGCTTAATGGTTTAATCTCTCCGGAGGTTCATTACCAAAGGCATGATCTCTCTTTCATGCCTAAAACAACCCTTGGTTTGACACTTCTCTCGCCATTGGTGGACTTAACTTTCATTTTGGACTAAAATGGCTAAGGAATTGAAAGGTAATGAAATGAAATAATAAAATTGGGGCTAAAATGGAACAAGATAATAATATCAACTTGGGTTCAATCGGACGTTAATTGAACCTCTTGAGTCTTGAGTCGTGAGTCGTTTCATACTTGTTAGTGATGAAATGGTTCAAGTTTCATAGTCAACCATTTCCCATGATCAAAATCATGATAGGGAGGGGGGTTTTGTTGGTCTTTACTTTTCATTTATTAAACTTTGTCCCATCGACTCATTGATCATCATGTGATAACTTTGCGTATTGATGGTTTGTTAATCGATTCTGACCCTCCAGTGACCTGCCTAAATGATAAGGAGAGGCAGAATGGGCAAACACCTCTTGAAAGCACTCTGTTTGTACTGTATCTCTTTTCTGTTACAGCAGGGCAGACCCTTAAAATAGTGGCCGGCCGACCATCTTCTCTTGGCCGACCACTTATTTTAGACCAACAGTGTCCTCTTTTGGCAGAACAGAGTAGAGGTTGGGGCCAAAATAGATCTTTTCTTTTGACTGCAAAACAGAATGGTTCCAGCAGCAAAATAGAGAGGTTTTCGAGCGAAAATCTAAATTCATGCACATGCACTCTATTACTTGTTCATACACTTGGTTTAAATACTTTAGCAGCAATATATTGTTATTCAATTACGTACCTTTCTTTAAACTCATTGTACTTAGTTAATTTAGCTCCTTAGTTGGATTTGTAATAATTGGTTAGGTAGGACTAGCTAATTGATGTTGTAATAATTAGTATTAGGATATTTATTCGGACCCTCTTATTCGAGGGCAAAAATGTAATAATGTGTATGTCTTCTAATCCTCATTTGTTTCTCCCTATTATTTACTTGCTTATGATGGATGGCATAGAGCATCATGTTTCTTTTAGCATTTTCCATGACTTGCATCCATTTGTCTTGCATGCATAAGGGTTCGGTTCATCATTCTAACCATATTGTCATTTCTTGCTTACTCGAATACATGCATTAAATCGCATGCTTGGAGTTGAGCCATATGCCATGTTACTAAATCAAACCTCTTAGTTGCATTTTTGTATGTGTTGCATTAGTCACTTGCATCTTAGAGCATGCATTTTTCTAATTGTTTTATTTCTTTTGGCTTGCCTTGGAGTACTAGGTGAGCATTTATTACTTTAGCATATTGCACGAGTGTTAGTGTTTCCATATCAAGCGTATTTTCCATGAGGCTAAGTGTTTAAGTGATATATCTCTTGAATGCCTGTGGATGAAGGCTAATTACTCAAATTGGGAGAATTTTGGTTAATATACATATGAGATCACTTTTTCAAGTGGTATATATTCGGAACAATTTTCAAACAAACATGAAATCGAAGCGTTCCAATTTTTTCAAATTAGTTTATACTTGTGTGCGTCACATAGTAATGTTAGCCTAATAATCGAAACAAGAGCATATAATTTAAATAAGAATCACATCATAATTAGTAGAGGCCAATCTTTGATCGGGCGAGTGGGGTGCTAAATTCATGACCTTCTCCTCTTGTACCTAAGTTCTCGAGCCGAGACAATTTGGTGATGACGGATAAGTGGCCTTTGGCACAAGTCTTAGGTTTCCTAAATTTCTCAAAAATATTTAGGTGGCGACTCTGTAATCTAGCAAAGCGGTCCATTTTTGAGATTTTTGATTCAAAATCAATTTTTCAAAAGATTTGCCGGATTTGGACTCATTTGTGTTTTATCTATTTCACATTGCACTTCTGAAATCAGATTCAGAACCACGGGGAGTCCGAACTGTAGGGCTATCGTATCCGAAAGGAGCACGAAAAGCAAGCCACACCAAGATGCAAGTCAAATTCCCCAATAGCACCCAACATCTCCATTCCCGGATGGCAACACTAGTCATACTACTAATGGATTTCCTACTCAACGCATCGGCTATAACATTGGCCTTTCCCGGATGATAATGTAACTCAAAATCATAATCTTTTATAAACTCCATCCACCGCCTCTGCCTCAAATTCAAGTCTTTCTGTGTAAACAAATATTTCAGACTCTTATGATCAGAAAACACTTCAAACTTCTCACCATACAGGTAATGCCTCCAAATCTTCAAGGCAAAGATCACCGCCGTTAACTCCAAGTCGTGAGTAAGGTAATTCCTCTCATGTGTTTTCAACTACCGTGAGCCATAAGCTACTACCTTCCCCTCTTGCATCAATACACAACCCAAACCTTCCAGTAAGACATCACAATACACCGAATAGCCCAAACCCCTCTCCGGAATATTTAATACTGGAGCAGTAGTAAGTCTAACCTTAAGCTCCTGGAACGACTTCTCACAAGTCTCATCCCATACAATCTTAACTCCCTTCCTCGTCAGTCTAGTTAACGGTGAGGCTAATCTAGAGAAATCCTTCACAAACCGACGTAATACTGTCCAACCTCAAGAAACTACGGATCTCAAAAGCGTTCTTAGGTTGTTCCCAATCTTGATGCGCCTCTATCTTGAATGAACTACAGTCACCCCTTCTTCGGATACCACATGGCCTAAGAACTTAACTTCCCTCAGCCAGAATTCACATTTCCCAAACTTAGCATACAGTTTATGGGCTCTAAGTAGCTCAAGTACTATCCGCAAGTGCTCCTCTTTAGAGAGTGAGTAAATCAAGATATCGTCCACAAAGACGACCACAAAACGATCTAGGAACTCAGGGAAGATCCGGTTTATCAAATCCACAAACACTGTTGGTGCATTGGTTAGCCCAAAGGGCATTACTAGAAACTCATAATGGCCATACCGCATACGGAATGCCGTCTTCGGGATATCCTCATCCCTTACTCTCAACTGGTGATAACCCGATCTCAGGTCTGTTTTAGAAAAGCAACAAGACCTCTTCAACTGATCAAATAAATAATTTATAAGAGGCATTGGGTACTTGTTCTTAACAGTTATCCGATTCAACTTCTAGTAATCTATACAAAGTCGCAACGCACCATCTTTCTTTTTAGCAAAAAGAGCTGGTGCTCCCCAAGGCGAAGTATTAGGGTAGATGAAACCCTTATCTAACAATTCTTGGAGTTGAATCTTCAACTCACTCAACTTAGCAGGCACAAACCTATAGAGTGCCATAGAAACTGGTGCCATGCCAGGCACTAAGTCAATAGAGAACTCAATCTCTCGGTAAGATGGTAAACTGGTAAGATCCTCTGGAAAAACATTTGGGTATTCACAAATTACCGTTGGCAACTCAACTCAAATTTCATCACACTCAGTACTCAAGAAGTTGGCAAGAAGGCAACTAAGTTCACTCTGCCCACGCGGATCATACACTGGTGATAAACTCTATCAACCTAGTCCCCTAAGAAATAAAAACAATCACTGCTCAAGGTACATATAGTAACCCTCTGACAGTAGCGATCTATGACAACCCGACATAATGACAACTAGTCCATATCCAAAATAATGTCAAAACTAGACATGTCAATCGACACAAATGCAAAAGGAAGTTGACTACTGGCAACCTCTATGTCACAACCCCGACACCCCTACTTCAAAATCATCTCACCACCAATAGATGATTCTACACAGAGAGGAGATACTAGCTGAGCCAACTCTAACCCCAAAACTTATACAAATGCAGACGAGATAAATGAATGAGATACACCTGTATCAATCAAGACATTCGTAATTGAATTTCAAAACAAGAAGGTACCTCTCACTACTGAAGAAGCTGGTACAAGATCCAGCGCGGTAACAGCATACACACGCCCTGTAGGTCTCTGCTCAAGCTGCTCGCCCCTCGGACCATAAGCCTGATGCACTGACTGAGCTGAAAATGCTCCCTAGTTGGCCCTTGAGGCCTGTGCAGACTGGGTTGGCTGGTGGCTCTGGGTTTGCCTCGAACCAGACGCACCAGATGTGCCTCCTAACTGAGGGCAAAACCTCTTCATGTGCCCCGCCTGCCCACACTAATAACAAGTGAGCAGCTGGCCTCTCTCCTGACAATGGACTTGAGAATGAGCCGAAGATAGTGTAGAACGTTGCCCTCCTCCTCTCTGAGGAGAAGTTGGAGACTTATGACCCAACTGGCCACACTTGTAACAAGTAAGATCTCCTTGACCACCTCTCCCAGAACCCGAACTCATTACTAGAAAAGTGGACCTCGACTGAGCTCCCTGTGACGGCTGTGAGTTAGAACCCCTCTGCCTCTTATTATCCCCCCGAATATCCTGGCTCCTCCTGGAGCCTTTCATCCTCTCCTCTTCCATCTGCATTATGGTCCCGTCTCCACAAGGCATCCATAATCTCTAATCATAGACCCGGCCACTTTGAACATGAACCCGGTCCTCAACCTCTTCTCGAACTCCAAACAACGGTGCTCCTCTGTCGCCACGAGTTTCGGTGCAAACCTAGACAAACTAGTGAATGTGCCCTCAAACTCTGCCACCGGAGTGTTCAACTGCACAAGCTTGGAGAACTGATCCCTCAACTTCTCCCGAACAGTGGGAGGCAAAAACTTATACTAGAAGGCGCTGACAAAAGCCTCCCAAGTCACCCTAATGCGCCCACGTGCATACTTTCACCACTGGCCCGCATCTCCCTTCAGTTGGAAGGATGCCAAGGTCACTCTCAACTGGTCGTCCTCGATGCCAAGCATCTCAAACGTCTCTACTATTTGCTCTAGCCACTCATCTGCCTTCAATGGGTCCTTGGGATCACCTACAAACTCATCCAAATTCGACCGAAAAAACTCTCGCTTCAAGAAAGACGGCCCTGCCTCAGCTACTTAGGCCTGGACTTGATTCTCAGCCCTGAGAATGTCTATAGACTCCCGCAATGCTCCGGCCATTTCGCGAGCTAAGGTACCCATGGCCTGCTGACCCACTGGTTCGGCCAGATTGGCCTAACCAACTCCTTCTTCTTACGTTGGAATATCATCCGGTAAAGGCACTTCATGCCTCCTAGGCCTACCACGCCTACCACCACCACATCCACGTCCTGACATCCTAATGAAGGTAACAAAAGAGATTAGCACATTTACAAATGTGCCAAAGCTAACTCACTCATGTCCTAAGGCAGTGGACAATAATAATTTACTCCACATAAGCACGTAGTCACATAAACACATACGATAATGACCGTCCCGCAGCATTACCAAAGTTCCAATTAGAAACAGCAGTGATCAAGTACTCTTCTAATAGGATTTCAAGAAACCCGTAAACCCAATCAATATCTCAGAAACTAAATCTCATACCCATATAATCACATAATCGTGTTATCACGTAAGCATATTATCTATCAAGCGAGACAACCCCATTGTGGTAATAACCATTTCCCACGTACCCAAAGTATTCAAACCCGGTACGCTCTGATACCAAGTTGTAATGCCCCGAAATAGAACAATATACCAACCAAGACAATTTGTAAAAGACAATAAGAATCAGAGTATAAAGTAATTCTATTACATGAGATCCAATTATACAAGAGAGTGACATATGCAATTATACATTCATGAGTTTATCCCTAAATCTATAGCATATATCACCACATGAGATAGAGATTAGAAGCAAACAAAGAATAAATGCCCTAAATGCTTACATCTTTCCAAGATAGTCCTTGGTTACAACAAAGTGGACTTTCAGTCCAATACATTTAAAGCCCTTTGGCTGTACGAAAGTTAAGTACACAAATAATAAAATTGAGTCTTTGGCTCCGCAGTCCTCCCAAGCTAAGTCCTTAGTAGAGGCGTATCACTAGCACCTAAAAATGGTTTTCCCAAATAGGGTGAGCCAAAGCCCAGTAAAAACAATCTAGCACAATATATGAATCTTAACGAAGATATAAGTAGGATGTGCATAAACAATGTCTATGATGAAATCATTCATATTGTTACCAGAACATAATATGCCAAGTTCCATATCTCAAGCCATTTTATCTTAATTCGTTTCATGATAATTCATTTTCCCTCAATCCATGAATTAAATCCATTGTTAACCAGACAACCCAACTGAGATTACAGCTCAGTGGTTCTTTAACCAATATAATCATTTCATAAACACTTCAAACTTGTCATTTTACGGAAATTTCGTTCGCGGGAATCGGTACCCATGTGTACATACAGTTTTCGGGACCTTCACCCTAGATGCACAGGCCAACTTAATTTAATGGAGTCCATCCCCTTTCTCCTCCCAAACATCATCCATATACAATGTATTAAAAACATGGTCATATTCAATGACAAACGATAAGAGATTAGTTTCAATTCGCCTAATCTTCATGCAATTTCTACGACAATCATAGCTATCCTCGAGCACAAGAAGTGACACTCGAGCGTAGAATACACACTTCCAGTAGTTTTGCAGAGAATAGACCATCGCTCGAGTACAAGAAAGCCTGCTCGAGCACAGAAAGAACCGTTCGAGTGTAGAATACACTCTCCCAGTAGTTTTGCTGACCTGCAAAAGTAGTGAGAGTTTGGAAAGCCCGCTCGAGCGCTCGCTCGAGCGCAAGAAGTGCTGCTTGAGCAAAAGAGCAAAAATATAGGCAACAAAAGTTTGAAAACTAAGCAACTACCCTGTTCCAA
This sequence comes from Camellia japonica, assembly GCA_030407325.1. Taxonomy (NCBI): domain Eukaryota; kingdom Viridiplantae; phylum Streptophyta; class Magnoliopsida; order Ericales; family Theaceae; genus Camellia; species Camellia japonica. The sequence goes on from JAPPVO010000007.1 coordinate 98,919,399, forward strand.
ACATGCTCCAACCAACTCAATAGCCAAACTCAAGTAAGAATAAAGGGGAAAATATATGAACAACATTTGGAAACCATAAAACCCAAGTTCCAGAATATCAAATGGGTTGGGTCAAAAACCGGAATCGCTATACAATGACCCAAGAATATTCTCGCTGAGAGACACTCTCACCATTATTCTTGGTCAAATGTAGACTCACGTCTACCGGTGTCCTAGACACACTTGTATCTGATTTACCAAATTTCTCAAGTATCTTCTCAACATAGTGGGACTGACAAAGTATGATACCACTAGATGTTCTGGTAATCTTAATACCCAGAATGACATCTGCAAGGCCTATATATTTCATGTCAAACTTAGAGTTTAACAATCTCTTGGTAGTTCGAACCACTTCATCATTACTACCAACAATGAATATGTCATCTACATATAGACACAAAATGACATAACCTCTGTCAGTGTCTTTAACATATACTCACTTGTCATACTCATTGATTCTAAATCCATTTGACAACATAGCATTGTCAAACTTCTCATGCCATTGCTTAGGAGCTTGCTTCAAACCATATAATGACTTGACAAGCTTACAGACTTTCTTATTTTGCCTTGGAGCTGAAAACCCCTAGGGTTGTTCCATGTAGATTTCTTCATCTAAATCTCCATTTAAGAAAGTTGTCTTTATATCCATCTGATGTATCTCCAAACCTTGTAAAGCGGCTATCGCAATCACCATGCGAATAGATGTAATCCTTGTCACAGGTGAATACGTATCAAAGTAATCCATGCATTCTCGCTGCCTGTACCCTTTGATAACTAACCTAGTTTTATACTTATCAATTAACCCATCCGCTGTCATCTTTCTTCTAAAGATCCACTTACTCCCCAAGGCCTTACTACCTAGGGATAGATCAACCAACACCCAAGTATGGTTCTGTAAGATGGAGTCAATTTCACTTTGAATTGCTTTTTTCCATAAAGGACTTTCAAGTGAAGTCACAGCTTCATGAAAAGTTCGAGATTCTCCCTCTAACATATAAGTCAAGAAGTCTGGGCCAAAGGACTTGGCAGTCCAAGCCCTCTTGCTTCTTCTTGGCTCATCTACTTTCTCATTTTGATCATCTACTTGATCATTTTCAAGTTCCTTCTCAAAACTTTGATCCTCTCCTTGGGTTCGGTAAGGAAATACGTCTTTAAAGAAGAACGCATTCCTTAACTCCATTATGGTATTCTTGTGGATATCTAAAATATCAGACTTGTGCACAAGAAACCTATATGCACTACTATTATGTGCATAACCAATGAATAGACAATCTACAGTTTTCAGACCTATCGTAACCTGCTTGGGTACAGGTACCGCCACTTTTGCATGACACCCCCACATTCGTAGGAAATTATAAGAAGGCTTGCTGACTTTTCATAATTCATATGGAGTCTTGTCTACTTTCTTCCGAGGGATTCTATTTAGAATATAATTTGTGGAGAGAATTGCTTCCCCCCACATGTTCTGTGGCAATCCAGAACTTATCAACATTGCATTCATGATCTCCTTTAGCGTCCTATTCTTCTGCTCAGTAATCCCATTTGACTGAGGAGAATATGGCATTGTGGTTTGGTGGATAATCCCGGATTGTGCACAAATCCCAATAAACGGTGATTCATACTCACCACCACGATTACTTTTTAAAGCCTTAATCTTGCGGCCTAATTGATTCTTAACTTCATTCTTATACAAAACAAACTTGTCAATAGCCTCATCTTTGCTCTTGAGCAAATACACATAACAATACTTAGTGCAATCATCTAAAAAAGTGATGAAGTACTTATTGCTATCACGTGATTGTATAAACTTTAAGTCACACACATCACTATGCACTAAGTCCAATGGCTCTAAACTTCTTTCAATGGAATGAAACGAAGATCTTGTCAACTTCGCTTCAACACAAGTTTTACACTTGTGTTTTAGATTAATCTTAAAATATGGTATGTGATCTAACTTGATTAATCTACGTAAAGATTCAAAGTTCACATGCCCTAGTCTAGCATGCCACAAATTGGAAGACTCAAGTATGTAAACAGCAGAAGATGCATCTTTATTCATCTTTGGGATAATAGTCATTAAATTGAGTTTAAACCTACCCCCCAACATATATCCCTTACCCACATACACTCCGCTCTTGGTCAGAACGATCTTGTTGGACTCAAAGACCATACGAAAACCATGTTTGATAAGAAGAGACCCCGAGACAAGATTCTTATGAATGTCCGAAACATACAGAACTTCGTTCAAGGTCAGCTCCTTTCCTGAGGTCAACTTCAGGACCACCTTTCCTTTCCCCTCAATAATTGAGGTAGCAGAATTCCCCATAAACAACTTCTCACCATTTGTAACCGGCTCGAAAGTTGTAAACAGCTTCTTCTCGGAGCAGATGTGGTGTGTAGCCCTAGTATCAATCCACCATTCTCTTGGGTTTGAACCCACCATATTTACCTCAGAGACAATGGCAGATAAGTGCATGTCATCCTCATCATGTGAGTGCTCTTGTGTATCTGCCATGTGAGCACAGGGTTTGGTTTTGTATGGCTTCCTCTGCTTGTGACAGTCACTAGCCCGATGCCCCTTACTACCACAGTTGTAGCACTTCCCTTAGAACCAAGAAATCGGTTCCTGCGGCTTGTATGATGGCTTCTTTGCAACACCACCCCTTGGCCCTAGCTTTGAGCCCTTGTTCACAGGGGGCTTCTTCCTCACTCCAGAAGATTTTCCATACTCAATGACATTGGCCTTCACAGAGATGGTATTCCCTCCTTTCTTTTTATTATCCTCCTCAATCCGAAGTCGAACAATCAGCTCTTCAACTGACATTTCCTTGCGCTTGTGCTTCAAGTAGTTCTTGATGTTCTTCCAATCATTAGGAAGTTTCTCAATGATCACAGCAACTTGGAATGACTCGTTCAAAGGCATCCCCTTAGCATGAATTTCATGCAAGATCACTTGGAACTCTTAGACTTGGCTTATCACAGTTTTTGAATCTATCATTTTAAAGTCCAAGAACCGGCCAACGACAAATTTCTTTGCCCCGGCATCCTCAGTCCTATATTTCTTGTCCAGAGATTCCCATAACTCCTTTGCTGAGCTCTTGGCACAAAACACACTATAGAGTGAGTCTGCCAAGCTGTTGAACACATAATTCCAGCAAAGATAGGCTGTTTGTTTTCATGTGTCTAGCGCCATGACCTTCTGCTTGTCTGGCTTATTCTTTGCCACAGCTGGAGGATTCTCGCTCAAAACCTTTGCAAGGTTCAGCGTGGTCAAGTAGAACATCTTTTTCTTCCATCTCTTGAAATTCACCCCAGCAAATTTCTTTGGGCGCTCATGGTGACTGAGCGGTCCTCCCGTAACAACCAAAGTAATACCAAGGTTGACCACAAAGGTCACTGCAATAAGGGTTGGCAAGCCAGTTGCCCCGGCGTTTAGATCCCCACCAACATTAGTAGTAGCAGCAGCATCGGTGACAGTTGCCATTTCGAAAAAATACACCATAATATCACTTTCTATGTTTCCAAAAATTAAACTTAACACTAGAAAATTCCACAATTGAAAAGTTAATTCAAAATTAGTCTCACCACTAAACCTAAAATCGAACATAGTCAAAAATGTTCCCAGGAAGACTGGAGGGGTCACATTGGTCCCACTTAAAACCCAGTTAACCTTTTGACAAAACTTTCAAAAGCATGTTGACTCCTCGTTCGTGAGAAACACTTTTTAAAATTAAGTTTTCCAGGGATGAACTAGGTTAAAATAAACCAAGGTCCAACACTTACAAGTGATTTAAAAATTGCTAATCAAATTACAAGCAATATAAAAAATTGCTACAACAATACAAGCAAATAAAACTTGCTTTTACAAATTGGTAAACAAACCAAATAAATCTCAAGCAAAAAATTGCTTCAAATATAAGACAAGTAAACCAATCTAATTGAGGATTGTAAGCAGTCCAAAAAATTCATTTCCATGCGTACGCACTTCTGTTCAACAAAAGGTTAGTAGCCCATTCCCCCCCCCCCCCCCCCTCTTCCCTTTCGCATAGGTATTTCTGTAAAGAAGGTTAGCATAAAATCACAGCAAAATACAAAACAAATAATCTAATGAAACTATAAAAGCAATAAATTAATTAAATAGTAAAATTAAGTAAAATTAAAATGCTATATTAATTACACAAATAAAACTAAATCTTCAAAATTCAATTTACAATTTAATTGGCACAATAAACATGTAAATAAATATAGACAAGTTACAAAACCTTGATAACTCCAAATACTTAAATTTACCTATTTAATAGACTAGAGTTATATGAAATTATTAACATGCACGTAATTCTTAGAAATAAAATTATGCACATCAATCTATAACCTAATAAGCATATAATTAAAACCTAGAAAAGTTAGAACATGCAAATTATATTGTAAAACTAGAAGCATGCAAATGATGCAAAATTTATTTATTCACTTAAATAAATTAAACATGATCATAATCAATTAATTTCTATTCATAAAATTCATGCAGTAGACTTAGGCCAGAACACAAACTGGAATCACACAAATATGAACCAACCAATTAATTATTAAATAAATTAAGTTGCAACAATAGTCTAATATTTCCTTATGCATAATAGTGGTGTTTTATATGCTACAGGATTTACAAAAAGCAGTAGCATAAAAAAAAAAAAAAACAAATTAATAAGCAGAATATATCATGTGTATTATTCAAATAGAAAAACATTAATTCAGTGCTAAAGTACACACAGCCTATAATCATGAAGTTCATACAGTGGACTTATCAACATGAATTTATAAACAAGAACAACATATAAAGAATTAAACAGTAGCATGTTACAAATATTTAAATCTCATACCGTGGGGAAATTAATCTATTAGAAATTAATATGAATCTATAAGTTAATTTCATGATAAACATATAATTTGTTTTAAGATTGTTACTCAATTTGTGTAATTAAACAAGATAAATAGATTCATGATTTGATAAATTAAATAATAGAACATCAAATAAATCCATATTTGATAAATTACATTCTAGAGCATGAAACATGATTAACAGAAATACATATTTAATCGAAATATTGAAAACAAGGAAGCAAACCAAATTCTATGTGATATCACAGTGTCCTTAAAACAAATTAGTTGCCTCACCGTGGGTGCTGGAGAAACGTCGACTTCTGTCTCCCAAGATAAGATAATTTAGACCGGCTAACTCAGAAGCACCTTCTGCTGGCTTTGGCGAACCGACAATGGCAGCACTCTCTCATACAGGAAGAAAATTATAGACACAAGCAAACTGATTGTATAATTCTAGAAGGCAAAAATCTGTACCAAAACCCAAGGGAGATGGGTCTCCTTTTATACACAATGGGGGAGCGATGAGCAATCTTCCAGCCATGAAGGCTGGCAACTAATGCCCATGAATGCTAGCAACCAATGCCCATTACTCCTACAAAGCTGTTGGAGTAATGGACGAAAACTAATGGGACAATAATATATGCAATATATATTCTGTATACACAAGTGTGTATATCTGCAGAAAACTTGGCCCAAAAAGATTCGGTTGGTGGACCACCAATTTGGCCCAGCCCAAACCTAACGTATTCCAACAAGCCTCAAGCCCAAGCCCGAAGATCTAAGATCCACGATCCATGACCCGTAGACCCGGACCCGCCTGGTTTGGGCGGGCGAGCTGTGCGGGCACGCGCATGTGGCAATTTTGCCATAACCAACATGGACCATAGTCTTGGCCCAAGCCCATTCTTGAAGCATCCATAACTCCCTTCCTTCGGAAAATTTGGATGCCCCAAAGGGCTTGTGCCGTTCTCATAATCTTGAGGTTTAAATACCCATCAAAGTTTTTCTCTACAATCAATGTGCGATTGGTAGCTATACACAATTCCCAATACCTCATTTATGAGGCCATATTTATGAGACAATTTTTCATTCAATTCTCAATGGTTTTTGGTCATTCTTTTTGTGGTGTGAAGACCTTGTTACAAAGAATCTAAACCCATTTAATCTCACCTCAACCCATGGTTGGGACTTACTTTAATTTTACATTAAAGTTGCCAAAAAACTATTTTTTCCAACACTTTTAACTTCTCTTAAACCTTATTTAATTTTCATTTTCAATTTCAATTTCAATTTATGAGGACCTGATTTGTTTGAATTATTTTTACTTTAATTTCATCAATTTATTATCACATTGTCGAGATTAAAGTTGCGTCAAACCATGAAATTCTTGTTCATTTGAAACTTTGACAAAAAGGTAGTTTTTTAATTTTATTTTGTGTTGAAGGCAATTATAGTTGGATTGTTTTTCTTTGGACTAAGATTATTATAATTTTAAAAAAAAAAAGAAAAAAAAATCAATTTTCCTAAAATTTCTTATTAAGTTAAAACTATATCTTAAAGTTTTTTATAACGATTCCGATGTAAACCCGACCCATTTCATGCTCTTAGATCTGGGATTCCGTATCTTTAACTGTTATCCATGCCTTTGTCATCTTGTTGGTGGTTGAGTTGAGTTGTTGGTTGTGTTTGAAACAAGTTGGGAGTTAGTTTTTCAAAAGGTTGTTGTCTAGTTTTCTTCTTGTTCGCTCAAGTGGTGTATTGGCTGCTCAAGCAATCTTTGAGATCTCCCATTATTTTGCAGCTCAACAAAAATTCTAAGAGTAGGGTGATCTTCGCTCGAGCAGTCTTTTTTGCGCTCAAACAGTCTTCTTCTGTCTGCAAAACTTCTAGAAAGGGGTCATTGTCCGCTCGAGCAGTGTTTTGATCGCTCGAGCTATCTCACTTATTGTGTCTGATGCTTAAGTGGTGTTTTGGTCACTCAAACGGTTTGCACGTATATCAGTTCGGGAAAAAGAGTTTTTGGATCACTTTTTTATTTTCTTTCTCTTTCTAAAACCTTCTAAACCCTAATTTCTTCACACACTCTATCTCTAGTTCTTACTTGAAACCTCAAATACTCCATCATTTATTGATTTCTCTACCATTGCTCTTTGGAGAAAAAGGTAGAGCTCGTTGAAAGTTTCAATCTAATCGAAAAGGATCTCATTTTGGGCTTCACCAAAGTTTCACTCTTGCTCTCTTCCTCTTCTACTCTTAAGGTAGAGATTTCTTCAACCTCTCGTATGATTCTTAGCTTAGTTATTTGCTCTTTGAACGAATTTATTGATTTGGGGATTTTGGGTTAAACTTAGGGTTTGATTTTGAAATGTAAAAGAGGGGTTTTTAAATGGGTGCTCAAGAAAGATTGTGGGAATGTATTTATGGTTGAAATATGGTGAAATGTCAGAATTTTTTTACTTAAATGTGATTTTGAAAGTAAAAGTTATTTTGTTCAAGAATTATGGATGCTTGGTTTGTGGAAGAAAAAGGGAAAACAGGTTGGGTTTTGAAAAGATGAAATGAATGTACCTATTGATGATGAGGGTGGAGCTGTATATGTAATATCACTCCCATTTTGAAAATGATGAGATTATATCTTTTATTTGAAAAATTATATGTTAAGTAGAAATATCTATTTTGGGCTATCGGTGAAGGATAGTCTTGATTATTGTAGAAATTGCATGAGGATTAGGTTAAATTGAAACAAATTTCTTATACATTGTGCATCAAGCATTGTTTCATACTTAAACATTGAAAATGTATTATTTTTTAGAAAAAGAGGTGTATACCTTGGTGAATCGGGTTAGGAGATGTGGTTGTGGTTATTATGTTGGCCTGTGTGTCCTTGGTGAAAGTCCAAAAATCTGCGTGGTTAGGTGTTGATCCTTCCAGTTAGTACCAATAAAATGTCTTTGGTAGTGCTTGTATAGCCTACAAGCAGATACATACCTAGAGATTCCTAGCATTTTGTATCCACTATCCTATTTTCTGATATAAAAGGATATTTTCATAAATTGATATATGAAATCCTGGCATTGCATTATTTTGAGATGGAAAGGAAAAATGTTTGACTAATGGTATGCATATGCATTCACTTTATAACTTTGTTAAGTTTTATGCATTGTGTTAAAGTATCTCTACTGGGTCTTAGCTCACCCTATATGGAAAATAACTTTTAGATGCTAATGATATGCCTTCACCAAATACTTAGCTTAGAAGGACCGTAAAGCCGAAGGCTCATTCTTATTGTAATTATTTTTGCACAAGCTTTTGGCTTTAATTGTATTGAGTTGAACTCACTTTTGTTGTAGACAAACATTGTCTTGGAAATATGTAGCTACTAAGGCATTAACTTATCTATGTAAGCTTTTATTTCAATTAACTCATATGTGGCACATGCTATAGATTCAGGATTTAGGATTTATGAATTATGAATGTATACTTGCTTATGTCACCTTTTGTACGATAAACTTATATAAATGAAAGGTTATTATTTTGCATATTGCGTTTTCATCAAGAATTATGAAATGGGTTGTCATTGTTATTTTGGGGCATTACATTTTTATTCAAAATAAATAAATTTTGTTCAACAAGCGGTATGCATTATTTTGTTCATGATTCTAAAAGCCTTGTGGATTTTCTTTAGGAAGTATTTTCAATTTCTTCCTATTTTATAACAATAAGTCGGGGGATTCTATTTGAACTCAAATAATAACTTAATACGTCCAATTAAAATTTAAAATTTTAATTCCTATTATAGCATAATATAAATTTACTAATAAGGACAATACATATTAAATCTTAAAATAAATTTTTTTTTTCTCACGGTACCTCCAAACCACTTATACATATTCTTCATATTCAACTCTCTTTATTTTTTTATGTTTCAATTATTTTCTCATCTTCTTCCTCACTCCAAACAACAATACAAACAACAACCACTACAAAAAGCTTTAGGCCGACCGTGGAATAGAAAAAGGAGAGAACAAGTAGAGAGCAATAAATCCCAAATGAATAACTGTAATGAGAAATCTATTTAAAGGTTTTTGAAAGGATTTTTCAAAGTGGTGTAATTTGGGATTTGGATGTACATTGAAGGATAATTTGAAAAAAAAAACATAGGGTGTATTAATAGTAAATTATAATTCTAAATAATTTAATGGAAGTGTATTGAAAAATTGGGCATACTTATGATTTTTTAGGTACACATAGAATTATCCTAATAAGTTTAAATACACAAAGTACCAAATATAGAATGAGATCAGGGACGGAACCAGTAATTTATCTCTGGGGGCCAAGACATTTAATAGAAAATAAGGCAAAATATAGTGGTAGTTCTTACATCTTATCCTTGTGTTATTTCAGTCATTCCACTTTCAATTGCCTCAATTTTAATTATTAATTTTTTATTTTGTGTCAATTCAATCCCATTGATAACATTGTTAGGATTTTTGACAAAAATTATCACTGAGTTAATTAAGATTGACTCATTGAGTTAATCAAATTTATAATTTTTCCTTAAAAAGTGAATGAATGAGTCTCACCTATAATTGATTTAAAATATTACATAAATAATGCCACGTGATGTTCCAGAATTAGTTGTAAATTGTAATGCAAGGGGGCCATCTCATTATATGGTGGTCATTTGGAGTGAAGAGTGTATTATGTCTTGAAACAAGTATTATATAAGCACAATTCATCACTTCAATAGGGGGGCCACGACCCCTCATTGTCTACACATTGTTCCGTCCCTGAATGAGATAAAGATATTTTACAAGACCTACACAATGTGAAACTTAGTACAACTCGGTCTAGTGTGAATTTGTCACATTTTTTAAAATTCCTAAATTTTTATTGTGTAACAGCTTTAAATCTTGATAACTTCTTAGATGTTTCTATCCAAATTCCATGCAATTTATGCTTATATTTTGTTTATGCAATATAGACAACTGCACATGAGTTAATTCACACATTAATTTATATTTTTACTTCACCCAACTTTAATTTATTTTCAAATGATATAGATGCAGATAGTACCCCGCATAAGTTGATCTCAAATTTTTTCAAAATTTTGCTTAAATTCATGAACACTACCTGCTACAATTGGTAAAAAAATGAATTAGATCAACATAGTTTGGTGTGTTGCACATGCGCTTTAACTAGTTTACTTAAAAGAAAAGCTAACTAATTGTATTTAGTCAAAAGTTTAAATCATACTAACTAATTTGACTTTTTTGATTTAGTTGATCCGAAAAAGTAAGACTTTCATTAAGTTATAATTTGTTGATGTCTTTTTAACTTATTCGAAACTCGTAAAATTGTATAGGTAGAAAATTTTAATTTTTTTAATCATAAGTTTTACAAATTTCAACAAATAAATTATGCAATAACTTATTTCATTAAATATGTCTAATTTATTAATTTTTTCATAAATTATTAGAAACAGCCCTAAACAAATTTATAATTGGTTTTAATTTTTTTTTATTTTTTAAAATTTATAATTTGAAACTAGTAATTAAAAAGTTATAATCATGAAAACTACCAATTTATAAGTAATACAAAAAGGCCCTATGTTAGGAAAAGTTTAGCATTGTTTACAATGGAGAAATTTTAAAATTTTTGTCAATGTATTATTAATTTAAAAATAATAATTATTATTTTTTAAAATTTATTTTTATAATATTTTTATATGAATTTTTGTATACATATATATATATATATATATATTTAATTTTGCAACACGTAGAAAAAGTGTTTGGGTAACTGGAGATGTAACACCGGCACGTGGCGGGCAATTGCTGAGGCGTGACGCATAAGGTGCAGGCCGCAACCGACCCCCCACCCAACAAACTTAACCGCATGGAAACCTACTCAAAATTATGTTTCTTATTTATTATTTTAAAAATAAATGTGATATATTATATGATTACAATTATCTAATCAATTCCGTTTTTATATGGATAATTTGTTTGGAGAACTATGTGGTTGTTTGGGAAGTGAGTTTTTATGTAGATTTTTTAGTTGCAGGATATTATTAAATAAAAAAATTTTAGTATTTGGGAAGATAGTTAGGTTTTTTTGTGGTTGGATGTAATATTTGTGAGAGAAAAAGTAAAATGATCATAGGGTTGGATGTGATATTTTGTTTGAATTTATTTTTTTTGATTGTACAAAAACTTGTTTTGAACCGTTTTCAAAATAGTTTTTCACTTGCTAGTTTGAGTATGATGTTTAGATAGAGTTGTGGAATTAATTTTCCACAACTCTGCAGAAAGTTCTGTTTACTCTGTTAAACAAAGCGCGATTTTGAATTTTTTTTTTTCGAAATTTGGCCTAACCGGTCGTCCGGCCGGTTGACCGGCACAGTGATTTTTTTTTTTTTTTTTGGCAATTGATGTGTTAATTTTTATATATTCGAAAAAAATATTTTCTGAATTTTTTAAAATTTTTTATGCACTTTAAAATAATTTTGAGTTGTATGTTTAGTTATGAATTGTAAATTTTTGTATCAAATATCAAATGTCACATCAACAATTCCCCACTCAATTCAAAACTCTTTTCAAAACTATTTTCAAAACTCTTCACCAAACAAATTTTTCACACTCAAATCATAATTCTAAACCTCACAAACTCAAAATACAACTCATACTCTCAAATCATAATTACAAAACTCTACCAAACGCAACCTTTGTCTTTTAGTAGAAAAAAAAAAAAAAAACCAACCCCATATCTTGCCAAACACCACCTAAATGATAAATTACACTTGACTTTTTTTTAGGTTTGCAAAACAATACAGTAAGTGTTGGAAAATGGTTTTATATAGGCATAATTTTGAGCCCATTTTGGGTGGGCCCCAAACGTCTTTTGGGGTAAGTCCGAAGAGGTGAAGTGTTCCTTGCCGCGTGGCAAGTCACACGGTGAAGACGGAATGTCAAAACCATTTATTAGTGAATGGGAAGTTGACGTCGTTTTCGAGTCTAACATTAATTTTTTAGATAAAATTCATTTGAATTTTTTCAGTAAAATTATTGTGGGAATTTAATTTATATATAATTTATTTTTTGGTTTCCTTAAGTGGTTTCCTAAAAATGATTAAACTATTTAAATAGTTATATATATATTCAAATAGTTTAATATATATTTAAATAATTTAATATATATATATATATATATATCAATAGTTTAATATAAATTAAGTTCCTTCATTGTTGACTTTGTCCACTAACGGTTCAAAGTTTGAATTTTTGGTGTTGGTTGTGCAACCGGCAGAAATAGTTTGTTGAACCTGTTCATTTTAAATTCACATCTGTTGAGTTTAAAAACTTGCACCTGTTCGGCGCTTTATATACCAAACATTGTCCAGCATTTTTTCGATTCCCAAAATTGAGTTTGCATGTGTTGATATTGCTGTCCATATTATTCTAGTAACCGGTGAGTATGTGTCAAAGTAATCTAGACCTTCTTTCTGTCTAAAACCTTTGACTATAAGTCTTGCCTTGTATTTGTCAATTGATCCATCTGCTTTTAATTTTCTTTTGAAAATCCACTTGTACCCAAGAGGTTTACAACCTGGTGGCAAGTCCACTAATTCCCAAGTGTGATTTTGTAAGATGGATTCAACTTCACTGTTGATAGCTTCTTTCCATAAAGGAGCTTCAGGACTGGACATAGCCTCTTTAAAAGTTAAAGGCTCATTTTCTAACAAAAATGTTAGGAAATCTGGACCAAAAGATTTCGAGGTTCTAGCACGTTTACTATTCCTAGGTTCCTCTTCCTCATTTTGATCTAACTCTTGTTCTTGATCATGTTCTTGATCCTGACTAGTAATGGCATCATGAGATCTTTTAATAGTACTAGTCTCTTGTCCAGTCTTCTTTGGAAATACATGTTCAAAGAAAGATGCATTCCGAGACTCAATAATAGTATTTACATGCATTTCGGAATGTTCTGATTTATGAATCAAAAATCGATATGCACTACTATTCTTGGCATAACCAATGAAAATGCAATCAATGATCTTAGGACCTATCTTAGTCTTTTTAGGACTAGGAATAGCCACTTTAGCCAAACACCCCCACACTTTTAAGTATTTGTAGGATGGTACTCTACCATGCCACATTTCATAAGGTGTTTGATCTACTTTCTTTCGGGGTACTTTATTTAAAATATAATTAGCAGAAAGTATTGCTTCCCCCCACAAGTTCTGAGGTAATCCAGAACTGATTAACATGGCATTCATCATTTCTTTTAAAGTCCTATTTTTCCTTTCAGCAATTCCATTTTGCTGAGGTGAGTAAGGAGCAGTGGTTTGATGAATTATTCCATGTTCTTTACAAAATTCACCAAAAGGTGATTCATATTCATCACCTCTATCACTTCTAAGTTTCTTGATTTTCTTACCAAGTTGATTTTCAACTTCATTCTTATATTGAATGAAAGTTTCCAAAGCTTCATCCTTGGTTCGAATTAAATAAATATAACTATATCTAGTATAGTCATCTATAAAAGTGATTACATATTTTTTCCCACCTCTGGTTTGAATTGATTTAAAATCACAAATGTCACTATGAATTAATTCAAGTGGTTTCGTACTTCTTTCAATTGAATGAAAAGGAGTTTTAGATAATTTTGCCTCAACGCAAATTTCACATTTATGATTTGAATCAATGTTAAATTTAGGTAAACATTCCATATTAATTAATCTTCGCAAAGATCCATAATTAACATGTCCTAATCTACCATGCCATAAATTTGAAGACTCAAGTAAGTAAGAAGAAGATGTAGTATTATTAATACCAGAGGGTACAACAGTCATTACATTTAACTTGAAAAGGCTATCAGACATATAACCTTTTCCTACATACATCCCGTAGCCTTAGACAAAGCAGGGGAAGAAGCAGAATGGCTTCGCCACTTCCTTGAAGATATTCCAATATGGCCAAAACCGGTGCCTGCTATATGCATACATTGCGATAGTCAATCAGCTATAGGTAGAGCACAGAGTCATATGTATAACGGTAAGTCACGACACATTCGTCGTCGACATAATACCGTAAGACGACTACTCTCTAATGGAATTATTTCCATAGAATATGTTAAGTCTAAAGACAACATAGCGGATCCACTAACCAAAGGGTTAGCAAGAGAGTTAGTTGAGAATTCATCGAATACTCACCGGTTACTAGAATAACATCCATTAGAATGCTAATTGCCATTGCATCTCTATACAATCTAGAAATTCATCAAATGGATGTTAAAACCGCTTTCTTAAATGGTGAGTTAAATGAAGAAATTTACATGGAACAACCAGAAGGGTTTTCTGTTCCAGGGAAAGAAAAGAAAGTGTGTAAATTGGTTAAATCATTATATGGTTTAGAACAAGCCCCAAAGCAATGGCATGAGAAATTTGATAAGGCAATGATGTCAAATGGATTTAAAATTAATGAGTGTGACAAATGTGTTTATATTAAAAACATAGACAAAGGTTATGTCATTGTATGTCTTTATGTAGATGATATGCTCATCATAGGTAGTAATAATGACATGATTAAAACTACCAAGAAAATGTTGAATAAACATTTTGACATGAAGGACATGGGCATTGCTGATGTAATTCTTGGTATGAAAATTACCAAAACATCAGAAGGTTATACATTGTCACAATCTCATTACATTGAGAAAATACTTGACAAATTCAGCAAAGATGATGATCATCTTGCTAGAACTCCTGTAGATGTTAATTTGTATCTTTCTAAGAATGTACAGGAAAGTATTTCTCAATTAGAGTATGCCCAAATTATTGGAAGCTTAATGTACTTGATGAACTGCACTCGCCCAGATATAGCTTATGCAGTAAGTAAATTAAGTAGATATACGAGTAATCCGGGAGTAGAACACTGGAAAGCAATTATCAGGGTTCTAAGATATCTTCGATTTACTCGTAACATTGGGCTGAATTATACTAGATATCCAGCAGTACTTGAAGAATACTGTGATGCAAATTGGATATCGGATACTAGAGACTCTAAGTCCACCAGTGGGTATGTCTTTACTCTTGGGGGGGCAGCTGTATCTTGGAAATCTTCCAAACAGACTTGTATTACTAGGTCTACTATGGAATCTGAATTCATAACTTTAGACAAAGCAGGGGAAGAGGCAGAATGGCTTCGCCACTTCCTTGAAGATATTCCAATTTGGCCAAAACCGGTGCCTGCTATATGCATACATTGCGATAGTCAATCAGCTATAGATAGAGCACAGAGTCATATGTATAACGGTAAGACACGACACATTCGTCGTCGACATAACACCGTGAGACAACTACTCTCTAATGGAATTATTTCCATAGAATATGTTAAGTCTAAAGACAACATAGCGGATCCACTAACCAAAGGGTTAGCAAGAGAGTTAGTTGAGAATTCATCGAGGGGAATGGGACTTAAGCCTATTAAATAAGAGTTACCACAACGGCAACCCAATCTAGTTGACTGGAGATCCCAAGATCTAGGTTCAAAGGGACAACCGAGTTGTGATTGACTCAGAAGGATCACTGTGGAGTCCAACTCCTACCCATTTCTATGATGAGATAAGTGATGTCTGCAGCGATTTAGGTTAAGTAATACTTTTAATGATTCTTATATCTAGGTAAACCTAGTGGAGTATGGCAGGATACTTTTCATAAGAATCACCTATGTGAGTGTGAACTGGGCCGGTTCTGTGAGATTTGTGAAGGGCTACAATTCTCTAAAGCACTCATGAAGACCAGGTTGTTCAGGGCCAAAATGAACACAATAGTGAGAACTAAACTATGTCTGGGAATATACTGTGTGAGTTCTATTGTCTTGGTTTACACAAACGGCTGAACAGTTCAAGACATCATGTTCACTGTTTAGCTAGTAAATCCGATAGTGTCTCACAAGGGAAGGTTCAAAGCCAAAAGCTACCTATCCTTTGCAGAATATTTTCAATTTCTGTACTTTCTGTAATTAGATCATGTTGTTGCATTTTCTCTCCGTCAAATTCCATTCATGTGGGGGATTGTTGGAAAATGGTTTTATATAGGCATAATTTTGAGCCCATTTTGGGTGGGCCCCAAACGTCTTTTGGGGTAAGTCCGAAGAGGTGAAGTGTTCCTTGCCGCGTGGCAAGTCACACGGTGAAGACGGAATGTCAAAACCATTTATTAGTGAATGGGAAGTTGACGTCGTTTTCGAGTCTAACATTAATTTTTTAGATAAAATTCTTTTGAATTTTTTCAATAAAAAAATTATTGTGGGAAATTAATTTAATTCTAAATTCAAATTTTGGGTTCCTGAGTGGTTTCCTAAAATTTGTAATTGTGGAATTTAATTTAATTCTAAATTTAAATTTTGAAAATTTGTACCTCTTCATTTATTTATTTATTTATTAAACTATTCAAATAGTTTAATATATATATATATTCAATACTTTAATATATATATATATTTTATTCCAAATGGTTTGAATGCATGTCAACAGTTTCAACGGCTACTTTCAAAGTGTTTGGAAGGAAAACCGTTCCTGTACAAACGGGTAGAATCTGTTGAACAGTTTGCATATTTGTGTGTTTTCATAATAGCACCTGTTGAATTTTATACACACCTATTCAATTTTCGGGTCAGATAATTTGCCTATATATAGTCATGTTCCAGCAGTCTTGGAAAAAAAAAAAAATATAGAAAAGAGATCAGTCAAAGAAAAGTCCTCTTGCTGTCCAATTTTCTTCTTCGCATTATTTATTCTTCATATTAGTTTTAGTATAAATTTCAGAGAGTTAGAACACAGGTTTGGTTCGCCGAACAAATTTATTTGAAGTGCTTCTATAAATTTGTGAAGATCATTGTATCCTGGGAGATAGACGCCATTCAATCGTAAGCACCGTAGCGGGGCGAATCTGTCTTAAGGACAGAGTGTCACACACTCGACTTGGTCTTAATTTTAACGATAAATAAATCCGGTATGTAATTTATTTATTTTTGTTTGATTTTATTTCAAGTTATTTTATTTACACAGAAGATTGTTCCAACAGTAAGCTTCATCATTTTTGACATAATTAAATTGATATCTCTTTTAGTAAGATTAAATAAATCAAAAATAATACATATAGTGTGAAAATATAAAATAAACAACGTAATATATATATATACATATATATATTTTTTTTCATACAAAAGAGATAATAATATTATTTTTTCATCTATATAATTAATAAAAATTATTGATGAGAAAGGAAAATAAGTGTTATATAAAATAAAATATTAAGAGAGTTTAATATAATTATGTCAAAAATATAAGATCAAGATGCAATTGAGAGACCCAACTAATGACAAATCTCGTCCTTAAAATAAGATAATAGAGGCCACAAAGTGACCACAAACACACAACCACATTAAAATTCTTGACTCCCCTGATAATTTTTACGATGTCACTTTCTAATAATGAAATGTCATACATCTATAGAGAAGACCAGAGAGATAGGGAGAGATAGGGAGAGAAGGATGCTTTACGCTGCGGATCTGAATCATCTATCTAGATTTGTGGGGTTTATTTAGGTCTTGTTTGGGAATAGATTTATTTTAATAATTTTTTAATTTTTTTTTATAAAAAAATATATAGAAAATTAAAGAGAAAGATATAAAAATTTATAATAATTTCTAAACTTTTTAATTAAAATATATAATTAATAAACGAGAGATTAATAAAAACACGACACATGGCCGGGAAAGAATTAAATGGCTGAGATAACGCCACATAATAAAACAAAATAAGTAGAAGATGTGATTTGAAGAGTAAGGCCATCTTTTATTTACACGACGCCGTTTTTTGCCCTAAACGGACAAATCAATTCCGATAAATTAATTAATTAATTGATAGGCCCCCCAAATAAATAAATAAATAAATTGGTAGGCTCGCAGTAAGTATGGTTTCTAATTCTTTTAAGGTAGTTATACGTCCTCAAATACTTCAGCTTCACTTTTGACTAGCTAATAGTTTTTAATACCTGACATAAAATACTATAAGTTTTGAATACTCAGTAAACGCAGGCACACCCCGCTATTTTTTCCCAATCCAATATGTAATAATGGCATGACCATAATATATAGCAGAAGTAAAAATCAAGTAAAGCTTATAGTAAATTTCAATTCTCAAGAATAACGGTCAATCAAGTTAGTTCTAGACAACTTCCTGCAAAATGTCGTTTCTACTCAAACACTAACACTGGCCACATGCAATTCTGACTCCCCTTTGGTTAAACAAATACCAATGCATTGCTTATCACATAACCACCAGTGCGTCACTTATTGCACAATTACTAATGATGCCCACGCACTTAGGTCACATACTCGAGTTGTGACATCACGGTCTGCTCCAAGGAAACAGGCTTCCTGGAATACTCTCCCTATGTGAGATCTCCACTGCCACCCTTATATCACCTAATTCCGTTAAGTAACAAAAATAGCTCCCATGCCACGTTAGGGTTCAAAAACACACTTGCACAATGCTTAACTCCCGAATAGGGAACACATCCCACCAATCAATACTTGAAATCAACATATCATTATGTCATAAAATTTACCTCAGTAATCGAAATCTAATACCACCCTTATTGAGTTTCCCGTTATATTAGGAGTATTATGTTAAGGTTGTTACACCCAGCAGTGTGTGTGTATGTAAATTAAATGTATAATTAAAATAAACAACAAAATAAAATAATTCAAAAAATAATTATATAAATTAAATTCTGAATTAAACGCTTACAGAAATTAAAGTCGAGGCTTGTATTGGACACAATCTCCTTAAAGTAGATTTCGCTCTCACTCTAGTGTTTCGAGTTTTAACCGGCGTCTAGTTTCCAGGATGCAACGACTAACACTTGAATTTGCAACACTACAAAATCAAGTCTGGCGAACCAAAAACTTTGTTGTGACTCTTTCTCTTTTTTTCTAAAAATTCAATGCATAGCAGATACAGAAACACAAAGAATAACAAAAGGAGAATGACGAAATTCTGAAGGAAAAATCTAATGCCCAGAATTGCTGGAATGGCAAGCTTTATATAGAAGCAATAGTGGCTTTTTCAAACAGGTACAAATCTGTTTGGACAGATTGAACAAGTACAAACTTGTTTGAACAGATACATATTTGAATTCAACAGGTATGAACTTGTTTTGAATCTGTTCAGATGGGCTTTCACAACTGGACCAATTTATTAGAATTTTGAAACCGAAATTCAAAATTGGTCCAAACAAATAAGTATTGGGCCGGACAAGCCTAACCCAATCTCACACCACACACCACACACCCACACCCACACCCAAGCCTAGGCCTAGCCTACCCATAACCTCACCCTTCCACAAACTTGGGTACCCCTTGGGGCCCATCCCAAGTATCCTAAGCTAAGGTATATAAATCCATTTAAAACCTTAAGCCTTTCCAATATGGGACAAACACATTTCACAAATGTGTACGAAACCCACCTTGATCCATTTCTATGAACCCAAAAATGCGCGTTGAATTCTAATTCACCCGGAAATGGTTTTGAGCAACCAAATACATGATGTTATTCACTATGCGGCATTAAACATGAACCCAATAAAAAACGTTAAAAATAACTCTTGGGTCCGACCTTAATTAATGCTCAAAGTTAGCAAAAAATAAGGATTTTCCAAAGCCATTTTCTAACAATCCCCCACATGAATGGAATTCAAGATAACAGACATGCAACAAAATGCTAACAAAGAAACAGTACATTAAGAAAATACACCACATCGAGATAAGTAGTTCTTGGCTTTGAACCTTTTCTAGTGAAAGCCTATCGGATAATCAGTGGACGCGATGCCTTGAACTGTTCAGCTGTTTGTGTATGCCAAGACAATAGATTACACATAGTGAATCCTCAGACACAGTTTGGTTCTTATGATTGTGTTCATTTTGGTCCTGAACAACGTCTGGTAATTGATGAGTGCTCTAGAGAATTTAGTCTTCTCAATTCTCACAGAATCGGCCCAGTTCACACTTATATAGGTGACTTCTTATTAAGAGTATCTTGCTATACCCCACTTGGATGTCCAAGCTATAAGAATCATTAAAAGTAAAGCTTATCCTACTAACGCTACAGGTATCACTCTTCTAATCATAGAAATGGGTAGGAGTAAACCTCCTTAGTGATACGTGAAGTCATCCATAATTCAGTTGTCCCTTTGAACCTAGATCTTGGGATCTCCAGTCAACTAAGTTGGATTGCCATTATGGTGACTTTTAAGTAATAGGCTTTAATCTCATTTCCCTCGATAAATGGTACACTTGATCTCTGGCTAGCCCTTTAGTCAATGGATCTGCAATATTCTCCTTTGACTTTACATATTTTATGGAAATTATTCCATGTGAGAGCAAATGGCTAATGGTATTATGTCTTCGACGAATGTGTCGAGACTTACCACTATACATATGATTTTGCGCCCATCCTATTGCTGTTTCACTATCACAGTGAATGTATATAGTTGGCACAGGTTTAGGCCACATTGGAATGTCTTCTAAGAAATTACGAAGCCATTCTACTTCTTCTCCTGTATTATCTAATACGAGAAACTCAGATTCCATTGTTGACCTTGCTATGCATGTCTGCTTGGAGGATTTCCAAGAGACTACAACACCTCCCAAGGTAAAGACGTATCTACTAGTGGATTTTGAGTCTTTAGTATCTGATATCTAATTTGCATCGTTGTATCCCTCGAGTATTGCTGGATATTTGGTATAATGTAAGCCATAATTCTGGGTATGTCTTAGATACCTAAGTACCCTAATTATTACTTTTCAATAATCGGACCCTGGATTACTTGTGTACCTACTCAATTTGCTTACAACATAGGCTATATTTGGCCTAGTGCAATTCATTAAATACATCAAGCTTCCGATTATCCGAGAGTACTCTAATTGTGATATGCCTACACTTGTATTTTTGACAAATGAAGACTAATGTTAACAGGTGTTTTAGCAGGATGGTTGTCATGCTTTCCAAATTTTTCCAGAATTTTCTCAACATAGTGAGACTGAGATAAAGCATATCCTTAAGATGTTTTAGTAATTTTTATTCCTAGAATTATATCTACTACTCCCATATCTTTCATGTCAAACTTTTTGTTCAACATTTTCTTTGTGGACTTAATCATGTCATTATTGTCTCCAATAATGAGCATGTCATCCACACAAAGACAAACTATGACATAGCCTTTGTCTGTGCTTTTAACATAGATGTATTTGTTACTTTCGTTTATCTTAAAACCATCCGAAAGCATAGCATGATCAAATTTTTCATGCCATTGTTTCGGAGCTTGTTTTAATCTATAAAGGGATTTGACAAATTTACAAACCTTTTTCTTTTGGCCGGGAACTTGAAACCCTTCCGATTGTTCCATATAGATTTCCTCATCTAACTCGCCATTCAAAAAAGCTGTTTTAACATCCATTTGATGTATTTCCAGATTATACAAAGCTACAATCGCAATCAACATGCGAATAGATGTTATTCTTGTCACTGGTGAATAGGTATCAAAATAATCAAGGCCTTCATTTTGCTTGTGCCCTTAACAACAAGCTTAGCCTTGTATTTATCTATTGAACCATTAGCTTTCATTTTTCTATTGAATATCCACTTATATCCAAGAGGTTTACACCATTTGGAAGATCCACCAGTTCCCAAGTATGATTTTGCAGTATTGATTCAATTTCATTATTCACAACCTTTCTCCACAATGGAGCTTCAGGACTTGACATTGCTTCTATGAAGTTTTAAGGCTCATTTTCTAACAGGTATGTCAAAAAATCTAGACCAAATGATTTAGAGATTCTAGCCCTCTTGCTACGTCTAGGTTCATCTGTTTCATTATCATTGTGATCTTCACTACTATCCATAGTAGTATCAAAAGTTCTTTTATTTGAACTTGTCTCTTCAATTTCCTTGCATGGAAAAATGTGCTCAAAAAATGACGCATTCCTTGACTCAATAATAGTGTTTATATGCATATTAGGATTTTCATATCTATGAACTAAAAATCTATATGCACTACTATTATTTGCATAACCAATGAACACACAATCAACGATTTTTGATCATATCTTAGTCATTTTAGGACTAGGGACTGCCACCTTGGCCAAACACCCTCACACTTTGAGGTAATTGTAGGTAGGTCGTTGACTTTTCCATAATTCATAAGGTGTTTGATTAATTTTCTTGTGAGGTAACCTGTTAAGGATAAAGTTAGTAGAGAAAATTGCCTCCCCTCACAAGTTCTGAGGTAACCCTGAACTAATCAACATGACATGCATCATCTCTTTAAGAGTTCGATTCTTTCTCTCAACAACTCCATTTGATGAAGGAGAATAAAGTGTAGTGGTTTGGTGAATAATACTATGTTCAGAACAAAATTCCTCAAATGGTGCATCATACTCACCACCTCTATCACTCATCACTATCTTAATAGTTTCGCCAAGTTGATTTTCAACCTCAAGTTTATATTTCTTAAAAGCTTCTAAGGCTTCATCTTTACTTTTCAATAAGTAAACATAGCAATATCGAGTGCAATCTTTAATAAAAGTAATAAAGTACTTCTTACCTCCTCTAGTTTGAATAAATTTTAAATCACAAATATTTGTATGAATTAAACTTAGAGGTGCAATACTTCTTTCTACTTTATTAAATGATACCTTAGTGAGTTTTTCCTCAACAAAAATCTCACATTTATGATTAGGATCAAACTCTAAGTTTGGTAAACAATCTAAAGTAACAAGTATACGCAAAGAATTAAAATTCACATGTCCTAATCTACCATGCCATAAAAAAGAAGACTCAGCAATATAAACAGAAGATGTGTTCTTATTATTAATAGCCAAATTAGGTACAACAGTATTTACATTGAGCTTAAAAAGCCCATCACTCATATAACCTTACCCTACATACATTCCACTCTTGGAGAGTACAATCTTGTCAGACTCAAAGACTAATTTAAACCCATTCTTGATCAACAATGACCCAGAAATCAAATTCTTGCGAATCCTTGGTATATGGAGTATATTGTTGAGCGTGAGTTCTTTCCCCGAGCTCATTTTCAGCACGATCCTTCCTTGTCTTTCCACAGTTGAAGGGGAGGAGTTTCCCATAAAAAGTTGTTCCCCACTTTCCACCACTTTGTAGGTTGTGAACATCTTCTTATCTGCACAGATATGGCGGGTTGCTCCAGTATCCACTCACTACTCCTTGGGATTGCCCATCAAATTTGCTTAAGAGACTACTGCAGCAAGATTGATGTATGCCACTCCATCGGAAAGATAAAAATCCTCGGCTATGTTGGCTTGTGCTGGCTTTTTGATTAAACTCTGTAGACGTCCCCGAACGCCCCGGGAGGATGAGTCCCGTTCTGTTCATATTGGGCTTACTACAGTTCGGACTCGACTTGTCACGGTTCTAAATCTGAACCAAAGAGTCCAAATCCGGCAAATCGTTTTAAGAAACAGATTTTTGAAAAGAAGTGCCAAACATGGACTGCTTTGCCAGATACAGAGTCGCCACCTAAATATTTTTTAATGGGAAAATTTAGGAAACCCTGACTCGGTGCCAAAGGCCACGTGTCCGTCATCACCAAAGTTGTCTTGGCTCGGGAGCTTGGGTACGATCGGGGAAGGTCAGCTATGAGCACCCCCTTTCGCCCGGTCCGAAGACCGGTCTCTACTTACCGTGATATCTTGTTTTGAAAACGTTATGTGTTCTTATTCCGGTTATTAGCCTAGATTTACTATGTTATGCGCACAGTAAACAAGTATAGACCAAATCGCCTAAATTGGAACAAAACATTGCATATCCGTTTGTTTTGAAAATGCTTTGGAATTTGCTACTCGCAAGTAGGCTAAAACACGGATTTCAACGAGTTTTTCCAACTCAAACAATCCAACCTTCACCCACAGGCAATCAGGTAGTTTATCTCATATAAGCATTTAGCCACATGGTAATCATGCTGTCATGTTAACATTCACACGCATGCGAGATGCTAAAGCATAAATACTTACATTGCACTCCATGCCAAAACAATAAACTAGTTAGCAAATATGCATGTCCTAGTTCATGTTAAGTGGCTAATGCAACACATGCAAGGATGCAGTTAGAGTAGGCTTGGCTAACCCTAAAATGGCATGCGAAATGCTACAATTATCACGTATTCAATTTGGAATTGAAAATACAATGCAGTTTGTATGATGTACCGAGCCTGGTGCATGCAAGACAAATGCATAGATGCACGCATGCATAGCATAAGGTATGCTAATTTAGACGTGCCCTAATCTACCATCATAAGCAGGCAAATAAAAGGGAAGAAAGAAGTGGGGATTGGAAGACATGCACACACACGCACCCACACTTATTACCGATTCGCCCTCGCTTGGAGGGACTAAAAGAATAATACAAATTAATTAACTACACAAGCTAATTAAATATTACAAATTGCCTAATTAGCTAACAACTAACTAAACTTGGAAAAACAGTAAACCGCCTCGGGAGGAGAGCCTGATGCAACGCATGCTCGGGTCCTGCTCGGAATTGCACTGCCATGCATAGTCTGCCTCTGTTTTCCCTGCTCTGCCCCTCCAAAGACTGCCAAAGCCTCAGGGATGCCTCTCTGGACATTAGGGGACACCACCGGCTGAGTAGAATAGACACCGGCAGCTAGATATGGCCATCGGCTGGAAATGAGGCTATCGGCCACCAATACATTGCCGGTCGGCACTAAATATTGCCGGCCGGCCAAGAATGCCTGCAGAACCTGCAATTGACAGCAGCAGAGGGCAAGGCATAGCATGGCAATACAATTCAAGCAATGTATGCACCAACCAAGCCTCTTATCATGTGTACAACTCAAAGGGGCATGGTCCTTGGTTCTTGGACCGCCAATCGCGCATTTGAATGCGTAATGGCCCAAGAGGCCAAGTGTGCATCTTTCATTTCAAATGAAATGTAATACAAACAAACAAACCAAAGCCCAATCCCTATCACTAATCAAGGGACAAAGCATGCATGCAAGATGCAATGCAACCTAGGCATGCAAGCTAAGGATGCAACATGGCATGGCAAGGCACTTATGCAAGCATACAAGCAAGCATGAGGCAATGCGAACTAATGAAAAGATGGACTTAAACATGATTTAGGCAGCTCTAAATAGGCCCAAAACAGTGGCCAAAATGCTAAGTTCATGAAGGCGAATGCTCATGCAAACACGCATAGATACATGGTTCAAGACTTAAGCATAATGAAGTAACTTTTAAACACATTTAAAAGGAACAAACATGGACTAATGGCATGCAAATGAAGCTTTGAAAATCATGCTATAGGAGGTGCCAAACCAACTAACAAAGCAAGCAAAGCATGCAAAATGGCCAAGAATTCAAAGCAAGCTAATAATGCATTGAACTACACTTAGCAAGGCAAACATGGCATGCATTAAACAACTAAAAACAGATTTTTAGCATGTTAAAACAAGGCCAAAAGACCACTTAAATGGCATCTAAATGACTCAAATTCAAAGGCATGCACAATGGTCAAAACATAGGGCATACAAGGCAAGCTTTCAAAGCTTCAAAGAGGCGTCCAAGGCAAGCATACAAGCATGTCTTAGGGACTGAAATGACATGTAGGGTGGTTCCAAACCATTAAGTGATGCAAGCAATGCATGCTACACATTCACATACTTGAGGCCAACAAGCCACAATACAAAGGAGCTATGTAATGCATGCCAAGATCGACTCAAACAAACATGGACAGACCTTAAACATGGCAAAATAAACACAAAACCTTCACAAGGTTAAGCCTAAAACATGCTAGAATGAAGGCTAACAACCTAAGGCATATTAAGGCAATAACATGGCATTACATGGTAGGTATGCTAAGCATGCATGGTGTACCAAAACCAACACACAACAATGTTATATCATGGCATAATAAGCATGGAAAACAGCCTAGACATGATCAACAAACACTCAAGCATGATGCTCCCTCAAGAGGCCAAAAAGTGCCCTTTTCAAGGACAACAAGGAGAGGGGGTGGCCCTCTCCTTCTTGAGACTTCAAGGCACCATCCTCACCACTGAAATCCCTCAAGATTTCAGTGGTGAGGAGGCCAAAGCAGCAAAGTCTCGGAGCTCACCAAAAATAGCACAAAAAGGAGCCTTACAAGGCCTAGAAGGGGTCAAACAAACCCAAACCACAAAACACTCTTAACAAACAATCAAGAGGGCTAAAAAATAGAACTTTTTTGTATTATACACTAAGCACAAAAACAGTTCTAAGATAGGTAGAAAAGCAATGCAAAAATGGGGAATAAAAGGGAAGTTTCTTACCCTTGAAGCCCTCCTTCACAAACAATGCTCCAACAGCCTTCCTTGGCTTAAATCCAGCTCCAAAACACTAAAACAACCCTCCAAGGGTCTCAAGTCCAAGAGATGGTGTGTTAGTGGGTGTTTGTGAGCAAAAGTGGGACAAAACACACACTTATAGAGATAGAATATGTATCAAACCCTAACCCTAGAACTCAAGCTTTACAAAAGCTGTCTAAAATGTCTAACCCTTTTGTCAAGAGAAGAAGCTCTCCTATATAGGCAATTCCCTCTTGTAAGGCTTCCAAAACAAGCCATTCAAGAGGGAAATCCCTCCATACACGTGTATGGAGGGGAATGGGGTGGGTGCCAGCTATCACAGCTGGCACAAAATATCTGCTAAAAGCAGATGAACAGTAGTCGGCTGGCCAAAATTGTCATTTTGACAAAATTGATGGCCGGTCGGCCAAAAAGAGTGCCGGTCGGCCAAATATATGGCCGATGGACACAAACAACAGCCGGTGGCCTCAAGCCACGGCCGGTGATGTGTGGGGATGCCTCACAAGGCATTCCCTGCCCCTCCAAGGCAAAACACAAGTGTTTGGTGTAAAACCAGACACAAAACGGTCGAGTTCGGAGATCCTGAGGCAAGGCGCGTAGCCGAGACCTCCGGGAACTCCAAACGAACACAAACATGGATAATCACCGAGTGTTCCAACGGTGACGTCCAAGTCTTGAGGGCGGTCAAAAATGGGGTGTCTACAGTTGCCCCTCTTTGACAGAACTCGAAAGTCATAACAATGACGGGAGTGAATGTCAAAGCCCAGAGACGACCCATTTTTGACAAGGCCGAAGACTTGGACAAACATGCAAGACAAACAAGATATGCGCCCAAAGGCAGGGGCAAAATGCAACTGAAAATGCAAGAAGCCGAGCATAACTTATGATCATGCAAAGAAAGCTGTAACGAAGCACGCATGCGACAGTTTTAAGCTAGCATACACCAGACTACACTACAATGCAGAAAGGATGTAAGAGAATTATGTAATTCTCAATACATCTCACACGGAGGATACAATACCTGTCCGGTTCGTCCGGTTGCACCGGCCTCAAATGAGCCGTACATACAATATCGTGCCTGCAAAGAAAACAAACTTAACAGGTATGATATTGTTAGCAATATGCATGATAATGCAAGAATGAATGCAAAATGATATGCAATATATACAAAACAATGCATAAACAATGCAAATGATATGCAATGCAATCGAATCATGATTCAATCATGAGCGGTTCAAAACCACACAAATGTCAAATAGATGGATGGAAGTAACAAGTCCGTCTACCATAGAAAAGGTGCCGCAACCCTCAAACCAACATACCAACGTGGAATGACCTAGGCGCGTACACATGCAGAACTATGAGTGATGTAGACAGACACAAGAACGAGTATTGGGTGGAACGACATAAGTGGGGTGACGACCCGCCGGGGAAAGAATAATGATCCTAACACCGGATGCAACAATTACACTACAATGTAATATCTACAATGGATATGGCGTGCAGCCAAAATCGTATCTTGCCTGGGAAAGGCATGTACGCATACAAGCCATGTCTAACACAGAAAAGGTGCCGCAACCCTCAAACCAACATACCTACGTGGAATAGGCGCGTACACATGCAGAACTGTGTTTTGACGTGAAAAGTAAGGGCACATACCAGACCAAGCTCAACAAGGAAAGGCGCAAGCCATAGATGGAGGGTGATGCAGTGAATGCATGCAACTAAAATGCAATGGATATGGATACAATGGATATGGCACGCGGGCCAAACCAAATCTTGCCTAGGAGAGGCATGTACACGTACAAGCCGCGTCTGACACAGAAAAGATGCCGCAACCCTCAAACCAACATACCAGCGTGGAATAGATGCGTACACATGCAGAACTGTGTTTTGACGTGAAAAGTATGAGCACATACCAGACCAAGCTCAACAAGGAAAGGCGCAAGCCATAGATGGAGGATGATGCAGTGAATGCATGCAACTAAAATGCAATATCTACAAATATGCAATGGAATGTAAATGCAATATTTACAGTGGAAATGCATGGCAATGCACTATATTACGATGAAATGCATGACATGTGCAATATCTACAATGGTGCATGACATATGCAATATTTACAATGTAATGCATGACATATGCAGTATTTACGACTTTTGAAATGCATGACGTATGCAGGTACTGTGCACGCTAATGCACCGAAGGTCTTGCACCTTCCAAGGATTTAAGGTCTCCTAGACCGTTGTGCAAAACGATGCAAGGGATGATGCGTACTACAACGCATGCAGACATGTGCAACAATAAAGGTTTTACACCTTCGAAGGATTTAAGGTCTCCTAGACCGTGACAATGTGGTAAAGGTTTCGCACCCTTCAAGGATTTAAGGTCTCCTAGACCGTGACAAAACGATAAAGGTTTTGCACCCTCCAAGGATTTAAAGTCTCCTAGACCGTGACAATGATAAAGGTTTTGCACCCTCCAAGGATTTAAGGTCTCCTAGACCGTGACAATGATAAAGGTTTTGCACCCTCCAAGGATTTAAGGTCTCCTAGACTGTGACAATGATAAAGGTTTTGCACCCTCCAAGGATTTAAGGTCTCCTAGACCGTGACAAAACGATGCACAATGCAAGTGAGACACGCATGCCAATGTAGATAAGACACGCATGCCAATGCAAGTGAGACACGCATGCCATGAAGGAATGTAAAAAGATATGTAAATGAGACACGCATGCCTCAAGGATTGTAAAATGATGCAAATGAGACACGCATGCCTCAAGGATTGTAAAATGATGCAAATGAGACACGCATGCCTCAAGGAATTGAGGCACGCGTACCTCAAAGGATGTAAAATGAAATGCATGATAATGTGAATGAATTCGAATGCGTGACAACGCATGTTTTCCTTTTGAAATGCATGATAATGCAAATGGACTTAAATGCGTAACAACGCACGTGTTTTGGAAAGCATGACAATGCATGGTAAGGGAATGCACGACAACGCGAACGATGCGCGAGGCGACGTATGTATTGAAATGCATGACAATTCTTGTAATAAAAAATGCAATGACAATTCATGAGAGATGTGCATAACAATGCAAGGGGTGCGTGTTACAACGCGTGTAGTATGTACATAACAATGCAACTGTGAGGTGCATGACGGCGCGATGCAATACACAGAAATAGTGCGATGAACGCGTACAACGCATACGGGGCAACTTTTGAATCTTGCAAAAGGCAAAAGGATACAGAAGGATACATCATTGCATGAATTTGAGTGCCACGCACAGAAGACGCGGTCCGAGGTCAAAACGGAGGCCGGTTGAGCATCGGAGATACACTTTCTTGCACTTTCTTGAGCTATGAAGACCAAAAAACTACTCATATGGCCTAAACAAGGCTGTGGGAACACCACCGGCCGGAAGGGGAAGCCACCGGCTGTCCACTGGCTGCAAAATAGTTTCATCGGCACAATATTCTGCCGGCCGGCACAAAATATTGCCGACCGGCCAAAAGTGCCTGAGTCGGGGCAGATTCGACATTTCACCATGGGTCTTTTAAAATAGGGTTCCAAACCCTATTTTGTCACTTCCCCTTCGCCGAAAAACATTCCTCTCTCTCTCTAGAGCCTTTTTCCTTCCTCATTTCCTCGTTTTCTTCGCGTTCCAAGCCCGTTTCGTCGTCGGATTCGCGATTTCCTTCGCGTTTTGGACGTTTTCATTCGAACAAATCTTTGTTTCGGTACCTCTTTTTCCATTTCCACCTTTTTGGGGTTTGTTCCCCTCACTTTCCTCTTGATTTCCGTGCCTTTTTTCACATCCTGACTTTTCCGGCCATTTTCCACCCTCCCGGGGGGTTGACTTTTCAGTTGACTTTCCATATTCCAGCCGGATTTTCCTTCCTCCGGCTATTCTCTCATCATTCTTGATATGGCCGACGATATTCCACGCGGTGGGACTCCCTCGGATCACGAGATGGATCCCGGGGTCGAGCTCCTACCTTTGAGCGAGCGCCCGTTCGACCCGGCGACCTACCGGCCAGCGATTCATGTTCTGCCCCCCGACGGACTACGCCAGTTTAGGAGTTTTGACAGGGCGCTGGACCCAGAGCTTCTCTTGCGCGAGCCTGCATCTCACCTATCCTTCGGCGCTTCCGAGGTAACATTTTTTCTCTGTTTTAATTTCTGCAATGTAGAAATTTTAACTGCCAACTGCCATAGCTGATTACATTCTTTAACTGCTTAGTTTAGATACACTGATACACTATGCATTGTAGTTGATCAGAGACACACTTGTAACTGATATCTGTTTAAGACCGACACATGCACACACACTGCACTAGCCTTGAACCACTCAACACACGGCACATACCGTATTTCACTGCAAACACCGGCACCCGATACCTGTTTGAATCTGGAAATATGCACGCATGCCACATTTGCACTGAACCACTCAAACATGCTGACACATCACACGTTGCAGTTCACTGTAAGCACATCGGCACTCGGTATCTATTTGAACTTGAAAATACGCACGCATGCCACATTTGCACTGAACCACTCAAACATGCTGACGCATCACACGTTGCAGTTCACTGTAAGCACACCGGCACTCGGTACCTATTTGAACTTGAAAATACGCACGCATGCCACATTTGCACTGATTTTGACTGTTTCTTCAAAACTGTACATTTTATATTGCTTCGCAACTACTTGTTTGAAAACAGGGAGATTCCCATACCATCCGCGGGTATGGGAATACTGCTGCTCGTGAGTGGTACGCCGAGCTTCCCGACGCAGTTCGCCATATTGTGGAGCAGGCCGGCTTTGGCGCATTTTGCAGGGGGCTATCCCGGCTCACTACCTGCAGACCTCTCCTTGCTGCTCTAGCGGAGAGGTGGTGGGACACCACCGACTCGTTCCATCTTTCTGCTACGGGAGACATGACGATGACTCCCTATGATTTCTCGGTGCTCACAGGCATCGGGGTAGGGGGTGATCCGATCCCCTTTGACATTGATATGGACGAGTGGACCGCTGCTCAGGTCTATCTGCTTGGCGCGGCGCCGCCTCTCGTCCGTCCAGGTTTCGTCCGATACTCCTGGTTTGAGGTGCAATTCAGGGTCCAGCCCGCGTTAGGGGAGGAGGCTCCGATGACTGAGGAGGCTGTGGAGCAGTATGCGCACGGCTTTCTGATGTTTCTGCTAGGGACTACCCTTTTCGCCGACCGAGCGAACACTGTGCCCCTCTGCCTGCTCAGCGCACTGGTGGATGTTAGGCAGATCTTGCATTATGACTGGGGTGGCGCCGCTCTGGCCACTTTATATGGTTACATGAGCTCAGTCTCCCGTGGCAGCGGGCAGTTGCTCGGAGGCTACTGGCGAGCTTGGGAGGTACGTCTTCTTCTCTGCTTTACATTTCTGCTCTACATTTTCTGTACTTTGTACTGTACTCTGTTGTTTGCTTCGCACTAACTGTATACTGTACACACGGCACACACATATTCTGCTCTACACTGACTGTACACCGCTCACACTGTACACTCTGCACAATACACTGCACAACACATGGCTCTGCTATTTCTGCTTTTATTCTAAATTCTGCTTTATCTGATAAATACACTGGTATTTACCTTGCAGTTGTGGGTTTATGCCTACTTTCCTAGGCTTGCTCCCGTACCCGACGTAGAGACCGCTCTCGTCGTCCCGTTCTCGCGCCGCTTCGACGGGAGATGCGTGCGGAGGCCCCGCGAGTCATTCATCTTCTTCCGCCGTTATTTCGACACCATCACCCCCGTAGAGGTATTGTAACATGCCCGCGAGGGACCTCAACGGGTTACAGTTCGGACTCCCCTCTGTTTTTGTTTGTTGCGGTTCTTAATCTGAACCAAAGAGTCCAACTCTGGCAAATCGTTTTGAGAAAAAACAGATTTTTGAAAAGAAGTGCCAAACATGGACTGCTTTGCCAGATACAGAGTCGCCACCTAAATATTTTTTTAAAATGGGAAATTTAGGAAACCCTGACTCGGTGCCGAAGGCCACGTGTCCGTCATCACCAAAGTTATCTTGGCTCGGGAGCTTGGGTACGATCGGGGAAGGTCAGCTATGAGCACCCCCTTTCGCCCGGTCCGAAGACCGGCCTCTACTAACCATGATATCCAATTTTGAAAACGTTATGTGTTCTTGTTCCAATTATTAGCCTAGAATTACTATGTTATGCGCACAGCAAACAAGTATAGACTAGATTGTCTAATTTGGAAATAAACATTGCATATCCGTTTGTTTTGAAAGCGCTTTGGAATTTGCTACTCGCAAGTAGGCTAAAACACGGATTTCAACGAGTTTTTCCAACTCAAGCAATCCAACCTCCACCCACAGGCATTCAAACAATTTATC
The DNA here is from genome assembly GCA_030407325.1 of Camellia japonica. Classification (NCBI taxonomy): domain Eukaryota; kingdom Viridiplantae; phylum Streptophyta; class Magnoliopsida; order Ericales; family Theaceae; genus Camellia; species Camellia japonica. The sequence continues at coordinate 98,952,180 of JAPPVO010000007.1, forward strand.
TCATATAAGCATTTAGCCACATGGTAATCATCCTGTCATGTTAACATTCACACGCATGCGATATGCTAACGCATAAATACTTACATCGTACTCCGTGCCAAAACAAAAACTAGTTAGTAATCATATGCATGATCCTAGTTCATGTTAAGTGTCTAATGCAACACAAGCAATGGTGCAATCTAGACAGGCTCGGTTATCCTAAGCATGACATGTGAAATGCTACAAGTAACAAGTATTCAATTTGGAAATTGAAATACAATGCAGTTAGCGTGATGTACCGAGCCCGGTGCATGTAAGACAAATGTATGGATGCACGCATGCTATCATACTGTATGCTAATTTAAATATGCCCTAATCTACCACCATCGTAAGCAGGTAAATAAAAGGGAAGAAAGAAATGGGGGTTGGAAGACATACACACACTCACGCACACTTATTACAAATTTGCCCTCGCCCGGAGGGACCAAAAGAATATACAAATTAATTAACTACGCAAGCTAATTAAATTACAGATCAATTAAATAAATTAAATAAATTAATCTAATTAAAACAGTAAAGTCCTCGGGAAGCGGGTCAGATGCAGCGCGTGCTCAGGATTTGCTCGGAATCGCACTGCCATGCATAGTCTGTCTCTGTTTTCCCTGCTTTGCTCCTCTAAAAACTGCCAAAGTCTCAGGAATGCCTCTCAAGACACTGGGGGATACCACCGGTTGAGGGGGAGAGCCACCAGCACTAGGATGTGGCCATCGGCACAAAATGAATCCACCGGCTGATGATTTACTGCCGGCCGGCACAAAATGTTGCCGGTCGGCAAACAATACCTGCAGAACCTGCAACTCACAGCAGCAGAGGGCAAAACTTGCATGGCAATACAATTCAAACAATGTATGCACCAATCATGCCCCCTATCATGTTTGTGACTCAAAGGGGTATGTGCCTCGATTCTCGGACCACCAATCACGCATTTCCATGCATGATAGCCTAAAGAATCAAGGGTGCACTTTCATGTCAAATGAAATGCAAACCAATCAAACAAAACAAGGCCCAATTCCTATCACCAAATCAAGGAACAAGGCATGTATGCACGATGCAATGCAACCTAGGCATGCAAGCTAAGGATGCAACATGGCATGACAAGGCACTTGTGCAAGTATACAAGCAAACATGAGGTAAGCATGCAACCAAGCAAATGATGGTCTTAAACATGATCTAGGTAACTCTAATTAGGCCCAAAACCAGTGGCCAAAACCAAGGAAATGAAGGCCAAAATGCACACACACATGCATGCAATCATGGTCCAACACCTTAAGCATAAACAAGGCGACTTTTAAGCACACTTAAAGAGACCAAACAATAGACAATTAGCATGCAACACCAGCTCTGAAATTGCACAAAATAGAGGTGCCAAACCAACTAGTTCAAACAAGTAAAGCATGCAAATGGCCCAAGTACTTGAGGCAAGCCAAGAGGCTTAAACCAAGGTCAAACCCACCAAGCCTCACAAGGCTAAGGGGACTCAAAACAAGTCAAAGGCAGACCTAAACAACACCCAAGGGACACCTAGATGGCATCTAAATGGCTCAAATCCAAAGGCACGCACAAATGCACTTTCAAGAAGCATACAACACAAGCTCATAAGGCGTTAAGGAGGCATGCAAGGCAAGCATACAAACATGTTAAAGGGACTGAAATAACATGAAAAATGACTCCAATCCACTAAATCAAAGCAAACAAAGCATGCTACATACTTACATACTTAAGGCCAACAAGCCCAAAAATGCAAAGAGGCTATTTAATGCATGCTAGGGTCGACTCAAACAACCTAAGACAGACCTAAAGCATGGAAAAATAAGCACAAAAACTTCACAAATCTAAGCCTAAAACATGCTAAAACAAAGGCACACAACCTAAGGCATGTTAAGGGATCAAGGAGGCATTACATGGCAACTATACTAAACATGCATAGAGTACCAAAACTGACTTAAAACCATGTTATATTATGGCAATATAAGCATGAAAAACAGCCAAGGCATGACCAATAAACACTCAAACATAAGCTCCCTTAAGAGACCAAAAATGGTCCCTTTCAAGGACAACAAGGAGAAGGGGTGGCCCCCTCCTTCTTGAGACTTCAAAGCATCACCTTCACCACTGAAATCCCTCAAGATTTCAGTGGTGAAGAGACCCAAACACCAAAGTCTCAAAACTTGCACAAAATAGCACAAAAATGGAGCCTTTCAAGGCCTAAGGGTGGTCAAACACACCCAAACCACAAAACACTCTTAACAAACAATCAAGAGGGCCTAAAAACAGAACTTTTTTATGTTATACACTACACACAAAAACAGCTCTAAGATAGGTAGAAATAGGATGCAAAAATGGGGTAAAAAGGACTAGTTTCTTACCCTTGAAGCCTTTCTTCAACAATGGTGATCTTGTTGCCTCCTTAAGCTTCAATCCAGTCAAAAATAGCAAGGACAAGCCCTTAGAACCTCAGTAGCCAAAGGAAAGTGAAACACTAGGTGCTTGTGTGCAATAGTATGGACTAAAACACACACAAGAGTAATATAGAGATAGGATGTGTATTGAACCCTAACCCTAAAACCAGAGCTTCCTCTGTATTTTCTAAGCAAAAAGCTCTAATTTTTCTAACCCTTGAGCAAGGGAGAGGAGGGCTCCCCTTATAGAGGAGCCAATCTTGTAAACTTACAATGTAAGCTAACAAGAGGGGCATCTCTCCATACACGTGTATGGAGGGGAAGCAAATGCCAGCCAGCTGTTTCAAAATATCTCCAAAAGCAACTGAACAGTAGTCGGCTGGGCAAAAATGACTGCCGACCGGCAATAAAGAGTGCCGACCGGCAACATACATTGCGGATGGCAACAAAAACCAGCCGGTGGCCTCTAGCCACTGCCGGTGGTGTGTGGGGATGCCTCACAAGGCATTCCCTGCCCCTCCAAGGCAAAACACAAGTGTTTGGTGCAAAACCAAACACAAAACGGTCGAGTTCGGAGATCCTGAGACAAAGCGCGTAGCCGAGAACTCCGGGAACTCCAAACGAACACAAACATGGATAATCACCGAGTGTTCAAACGGTGACGTCCAAGTCTTGAGGACGGTCAAAAATGGGGTGTCTACAGGTATGTTTTACTTGCAGTTCATTTAAGCTTCGTCTTTCCACTGTATGTTTCAATAACAGTAAATAACAAACTGTATTTCATTTTCAGATCACCTGGCAGCCTTGGGCTCCTTTGCCAGCCGTGATACGGGATCGGTTTGCCGGTGTCGATGGGACCTCGCGTTTCCGGATTCTGCTGGAGGGCCCGGTCTGTCGGGCTTGGTACCTGGGTGAGCGTTTCTTGCGTCAGACCCTGGGTTTACCGGAGCAGATAGTCCCGGTGCACCCTCCTGAGCATATGAGGGATACCGAGAGATTCACCGCCGAGCAGATGACCGACTATACGATCGGCTGGGAGGCAGATGGCTTCAGAGGCGAGGGCGATTACTTGGAGTACGTCCGGACCTTCATCATGCAACCTCTGAGCGGCGGCCGCCGAGCTGAGAGAGAGAGGCCAGCGGTACTGGCAGTTGGAGCAGGAGCAGGAGCAGGGGCTGGAGGGGGAGCGTCGAGGAGAGCTCGAGTCCGTGGCAGGGGCGGAGTTCAGCGAGGACGGGGGACCTGTTGGCCTGCTCTGCCCGCTTCACTGACTTTCAGAGGGCAGGGTGGGGCGACCTACCAGATCCTCTTTGCTCCTCCGCCGGCTGATCACGAGTTTGTCGGTGTCCCCGACTTGCCTCCGGTATGTATTACTTCACTTCGCATCTTGTACTGTTATTTCATTTCAGTTTATTTGATATTCCACAGAATACTGATGCATTTGATACTTTTGCAGGCGTCTTCTGAGTACACCCGGCAGTCATTGGAGATGAATGCTTCCATGATGGGGATGCTACAGCGGACCTTCGACCTCCTGGCCCTTTACAGTATCCCGGTATGTTCTTTCCGACCACAGCCTCAAACCATACACAAACTGCTTTACATAATCTGATGCGCTACACAAAGCCTGATAAACTGCTCACGGTGTTCACACACTGTACTCATACACTGCATTCCGTACTGATTCACTGCTCACGGCACTCACAGACTGTACTCATACACTGCATTCTGCACTGATAAACTGCTCACGGCATCCATACACTGTACTCGTACACTGCATTCTATACTGATTCACTGCTCACGGCATTCTGATGTATTTGCCTTTCATGCTTTTTCAGCCTCCCTTCCAGATTCCTCCAGTGGGTGGTGCTCCGGCTGGACCTCCCATTTCTACCCGGGATGGCAGAGTATATCCCCGCACCAGAGGGGGACGCACTCATGTCGGGAGCAGCTCGCGGGCTCCAGTTCCAGATGACGAGTCTGAGGCAAAGACAGAGGCGGAGTCATCTGAGGAGGAGACCGGGGACAGCTCGGGCTCAGGCTCAGACGGCGATGTTCCTGGTGATGCTCCTGGGCTTCTGCCTAGGAAGAGGGCGAGGACGGATCGCTAGGCGTGAGACCACTGATGCTGCTTCAGATTTTTGCTGCTTTTTCTTTTTTTTGTACTTTTTCTCTTTTTGGTTGGATTACCTTGTATTGCCGCAGGCAGATTTTTGTTTTCCTCAAAACTTTGTACTTGAAAAAGATTATATGAAATGAAACAAACTCTTTTTTGTCTAAAAGTTGTTATATTTGTGTATCTCATGCATTGCATCGCATTACATCATATCATATGACATCTCAATGTAAATAAAATTGGCCGGTTGTCTGAAAATTGAGCACTTGTAAATTGAGCATTTGTAAATTGAATATTTGTACTGTAATAATCAGATGACCATCCAGCAAATAGCAAAACAACCCAAGCAAACCACGGCTTAACCTGAACACACAGCCCATACTCCACTGGGGACTAATTTACATACAGCCCGTATCACAGTATTTGATTCATTCTACACACGGCAAACCCTGAACAAACAGCCCCGATCTGTCAAGATGGACTACGAAAGCTGAAACGGTTGCAGCTGAAACACACTCAGGTGCCCCAAATTTTCCCTTTTCTTCTTTTGCTTCGCATAAAATGTAGAGAATGGCACAGCATTCTGAGCATAAACGATTTCGACTTTTGAAGAGGGGTTCTGCAACCGGGGTATCGAGCCTAAAACCGAACACAGCGGGTAAGACTCAAACAAAATGTGAGCGGCCTGGACACAACGAGGCACACTCGGAAAAGACTCAAGACGAAAGTTGAGGTAAACAAGACAAAAGACGCGACACACGGACGTGTTTATAAAAGAAAGACCTCAGATCTCGAGGAGCCAGTTCCTCCGGGTATATCCCCCCCTTTTTCTGATTTGTGATTCTCACATCGCTCGGCCCTCAGGCTCGGTTTTTTTTTTCTCAAAACCCTCTTGCTCACTTCTCTCTCCACTTACACCTCTCTATTCTTTATTCTCTCATTTTTCATCCCTCCCCAGGGTGATTGATGGATGAATAGGAAGTTGCGGGTTCGTGCCCAACACCGTTAACTCACGGCTATTTCTTCTGGTGGATAGAGTGCCCTTCTGGTAAGTGTGTTGACGGTGGGAAAAGACAGAAGACCTGACTCAACTGTGCCCCTAGTTCATCACTTTGACCATTTTTGTTTGTTTTTCTCTCAAAACAGTTTTGACCAAAATGAGAGTTGGATTAACATACTTGTTCGATTTTTGATTTGAAAATCATGCAAGTCAGGCTGCGAGCACTAAAAATTTTGCTTTCTGGGTCCAAGAAAATGGTCCGGTCTTGGAGAAATAAAATAGTTTTCGAGAAAATAGTCAACCTCAGTAAAAATTTTCAAAAACTATTTTTGCAAACGGCCACTGCTAAACAAGCACGGAACTTACCCTCGAGATACGCAACCTCGGATCGGGAGGGGCAATGGAAAATTGCCCCTTGCTTAAAGGGGGTGCATGGCAACGGAAAGTTGCCCCTGGTTTGGACGGCAACTCAGGGCAACTTATGGCACTAAATGGCAACGGAAAGTTGCCCCTTGTTTGGATGATGCCGCGGCATGCTGTAAGCCAGTCCTCGTTGATGACGATCTGATCCTCGGACGCGGAGGTGACGAAGACGGTTTGAATCAATATATGGACACAATCACCTGGAAGGTGTTGGTGGTTAGACTTCAGGAGGAAGTTGATTACGTAGTTCCAGCCGCTGTAACCGAGACATCGGATTCGGAGGAGGCACAAGTGATCAAAACCATGACATGGACTGAGACGCTATGAAAGCGTTGGGGGCTGGACTTCAAGATGAAGTTGCCTACGTATCCCAAACATGGGAATCAAGCCTTACGTAGTGCCGGTTAAGGTACACTCGGGTATTAACCTTCACTTTTTAGGCTCTAACTTTTACCAAGGCGCCCGATGCGGGTTTTCGACCTTGCGGGCTTCTTTTCATTCTTTCTCTTTTTTCGTTTCTTTTTCTCTTCCCCTTTTTTTTTTTGCATTTTTTTTTTTTTGCTTTCTTTTTGTTTTTTTTTTTTTTTTGCTTTCTTTTTTCTTCCTCTAACTTTTGCCTGGGCCGCCCTTCCGAGTTTTTGGCCCAGCGAGCCTCTCAAAGGGTAAAAGTGTAACAAGTCCATGCCAAATGGTTTTGAAATTGAAGCCCTCTGTATTCGGGAGAGTGACTACTGCATCGATTTACAGAAGAATCCATCACGGTTGCTTCACGAGCTTTTTCCAGTGAGACCTGACCTCCTTGATCTAATTTTGGTGCCCCTTGCTCGAGGGCAGCTTCAAATTGGGCCACACAGGCCTTTCATGGCAGTCGACTGTTGAACATTTTGGATGGATTCCAGGTTCGAAACAGATAGGTTGAATCTTGAGGCTGAGGGCGATCCTAGGCTGCATAATCTCAAGAACGATTCCACACAAGTCTTCGCAAGACTGCGCAAAACATTTTGTTTTTGAAAGTTTTCAAGAAGGCGACGAATCGCTCGCGCTGAAGAAAGTGTGGAACCAATCTGGACCAAGCCAGGATCCTTCTCAGTACTCACGTTGACAGGCATGATTTCATTCATTAAAAGTTTAGTATGCCTATCTTTCTCTCAAATATGATCAAAGTTTCGCAAAACCCGAGGAATTACTTCCTCTTCGTTTTTATCACCACAGTGTTCGAAAAAGGGTTTTTGAAAAGCTTAGGTCATTACAATGATTTTCCGGGCACAAGAGAGCAAGTAGAGTGTACTGCCGTTCCATTCGCATCCTCTGGCACAACTAATTCCTACTGAAAGCAAGCATGAAAATGAGATAGCCACAGCTGTTTCATTCAGATTTGTTGGTATAACTGGCCCCTCGGCAGAGACAGACTCAGAAACCAAAAAAAAAAACGGGTAATTACAAGACAAAGCGGTGTCCGAGGCAACAACCCCGGAATCACCTGGCATTCTATACAAAAAGGAGACTGACTCGATACAACAAGACAAACCCTTAAGCAAAAAGACTGACTCAAGACAAAGAGACAAACTCAAAACAAAAGACCGACTCGATACCCTAGCCGGAATTTACACAGCTAGTGTTCACAAAAAGTTCAAAAATGCGTGCCAGACGCCACATCTAAAATATAACAAATGCCGCCCGCAGGTGGTTCACTTTCTGATTATATACTCGCAGTATCTGTGTCCTCAATATCCAATAACTGGGTGGTAACGTTGGCTGAGGTGGGCGGGAGGATAACCTCGTTATCAATTAAATCCTGCACCTCATGACGGAGGCGGAAGCAATTGTCGGTAGGGTGGCCTGTCTGCTGGTGGTACGCACAGTACTGAGTAGGATCATGTGTAGCAGGGAGATTCTTCGGGAGGGGCCGGGGCTCCAGGGGCTTGAGATACCCTCTCTCGGCGAGGATTTGAAGTGCCTTGGACAATGGCATGTAAAGAGCATGAAAGACCCTGCGCCCTTGGGGCAGGTACTTCGAAGCCTGAGCATTCTTGCTAGACGCACTAGCGAACGGGTCGGCAGGTGCCGCCTTAGATTTCGGATCCTTCCCGGGTACAGGGTTGGGAACGGGAGGAGCTGTTCTGGCATGACGGGGCCTATCCCGGCTTTCTGACTGACTTGAACTACCCTCAGGTAGGGTGGGGAAAGCATCCTCTACAGCTTTTGTCACAACTGCAGATATCTGTTGCTTGTTCATCCCCGCGGCTTTCAAAGCCTCGACTGCCCACAGCAGTTGTTCGATAGGATCGGCGTCTGCCTTCATTTTGTCTTTCCTTCTGGCCTCGGCCTGATCAGGGGTTCGGGTTACCGTTGACATGTCATTGCCATAGTTGGAGGCCATCTCCGGTTGGCTGAGTTCAATCACGATCCGCCCTAACAGTGGGGGCTCCTGGGGTGCAAAATTCCCGACATATGGTGCGGCTGGCGGTGAAACTGACATTCCGTAGGTGAGATCTGCCACAGATCTCTGGAGATCACCTATCATCCCCATTAGTTCAAATGTAGTAGGCTCGCGAGCCTGGTATAGCTGGGGGGTCCAGACCGAGCGCGCAGCAGGCGATCTTGGTGGATGCGGCATATCAACAGTAGTCTCACTGTGTGGGGTGATTCCTTGATCCAACGCGGCCGTCATGACCACGATCTTTTCTGAATTCTGCGTCATGCTAAGTCCTGCCTCAGCAAGGAGAAGACACTAGCTATTCTGGATCAACTCTCTGAATCTCTGAACTGAAACAGAAAACAAGCAGTATTTCAGCCCCAAACAGATCAAACACGGGTGTAGCCGATTAACTGCACTCTACTACTGATCACTGTTCCCCAGAATCGCTGTTCAAAACTGAACTGATACCCGCAGACATAACTGATTCTCAACAACACTGATACTGGTGCCCTCGGGCCTGATACCCAATCTTGCGAACTGACATGTGTGTTCCTGTAGAGATACACTCTAAAAGCACATAGCAGGTAAAGGAGAGCCAAAACACCCCTATGTTGGGGTAGGGTTTCCCTGTCCTATTTTGTCAGGAGCTAGGTTTCACTACGCACGCAGCGGTTTCAAACAACCTATATCGGGTAAGCAACCTGTCCTAGTTTGGAATGGTCACTATGGATTTCGATATGCACTAGGTCGAAAAGGTCAAAAGGGTGCCCCGGTAAAACCGGGGTTTGTGTTCCCATACTGGCAGAGCCCGCAACCGGTCAGCCTTATGGTCATGCCTTGACAAGACAAGCCTCCAGCAAACCGCTCAGGAATAGCAGATGGCCAACACGGTGTCCTAGGCGCACCAATGCAAAATGCAATGCAAAGAAACACATAAGTGTAGTCAAAACAGGATATCACGAGTTCGAGTCAAGCTCTCTAAATCTCCCCAGCAGAGTCGCTAGAAACTGTAGACGTCCTCGAACGCCCCGGGAGGATGAGTCCCGTTCTGTTCATATTGGGCTTACTACAGTTCAGACTCGACTTGTCACGGTTCTAAATCTGAACCAAAGAGTCCAAATCCGGCAAATCGTTTTGAGAAACAGATTTTTGAAAAGAAGTGCCAAACATGGACTGCTTTGCCAGATACAGAGTCGCCACCTAAATATTTTTTAATGGGGAAATTTAGGAAACCCTGACTCGGTGCCAAAGGCCACGTGTCCGTCATCACCAAAGTTGTCTTGGCTCGGGAGCTTGGGTACGATCGGGGAAGGTCAGCTATGAGCACCCCCTTTCGCCCGGTCCGAAGACCGGCCTCTACTAACCGTGATATCTTGTTTTGAAAACGTTATGTGTTCTTATTCCGGTTATTAGCCTAGATTTACTATGTTATGCGCACAGCAAACAAGTATAGACTAGATTGCCTAATTTGGAACAAAACATTGCATATCCGTTTGTTTTGAAAATGCTTTGGAATTTGCTACTCGCAAGTAGGCTAAAACACGGATTTCAACGAGTTTTTCCAACTCAAACAATCCAACCTTCACCCACAGGCAATCAGGCAGTTTATCTCATATAAGCATTTAGCCACATGGTAATCATGCTGTCATGTTAACATTCACACGCATGCGAGATGCTAAAGCATAAATACTTACATTGCACTCCATGCCAAAACAATAAACTAGTTAGCAAATATGCATGTCCTAGTTCATGTTAAGTGGCTAATGCAACACATGCAAGGATGCAGTTAGAGTAGGCTCGGCTAACCCTAAAATGGCATGTGAAATGCTACAATTATCACGTATTCAATTTGGAATTGAAAATACAATGCAGTTTGTATGATGTACCGAGCCTGGTGCATGCAAGACAAATACATGGATGCACGCATACATAGCATAAGGTATGCTAATTTAGACGTGCCCTAATCTACCATCATAAGCAGGTAAATAAAAGGGAAGAAAGAAGTGGGGATTGGAAGACATGCACACACACACACCCACACTTATTACAGATTCGCCCTCGCTCGGAGGGACTAAAAGAATAATACAAATTAATTAACTACACAAGCTAATTAAATATTACAAATTGCCTAATTAGCTAACAACTAACTAAACTAGGAAAAACAGTAAACCGCCTCGGGAGGAGAGCCTGATGCAACGCATGCTCGGGTCCTGCTCGGAATTGCACTGCCATGCATAGTCTGCCTCTGTTTTCCCTGCTCTGCCCCTCCAAAGACTGCCAAAGCCTCAGGGATGCCTCTCTGGACATTGGGGGACACCACCGGCTGAGTAGAATAGCCACCGGCAGCTAGATATGGCCATCGGCTGGAAATGAGGCTATCGGCCACCAATACATTGCCGGTCGGCACTAAATATTGCCGGCCGGCCAAGAATGCCTGCAGAACCTGCAATTGACAGCAGCAGAGGGCAAGGCATAGCATGGCAATACAATTCAAGCAATGTATGCACCAACCAAGCCTCTTATCATGTGTACAACTCAAAGGGGCATGGTCCTTGGTTCTTGGACCACCAATCGCGCATTTGAATGCGTGATGGCCCAAGAGGCCAAGTGTGCATCTTTCATTTCAAATGAAATGCAATGCAAACAAACAAACCAAAGCCCAATCCCTATCACTAATCAAGGGACAAAGCATGCATGCAAGATGCAATGCAACCTAGGCATGCAAGCTAAGGATGCAACATGGCATGGCAAGGCACTTATGCAAGCATACAAGCAAGCATGAGGCAATGCAAACTAATGAAAAGATGGACTTAAACATGATTTAGGCAGCTCTAAATAGGCCCAAAACAGTGGCCAAAATGCTAAGTTCATGAAGGCGAATGCTCATGCAAACACGCATAGATACATGGTTCAAGACTTAAGCATAATGAAGCAACTTTTAAACACATTTAAAAGGGACAAACATGGACTAATGGCATGCAAATGAAGCTTTGAAAATCATGCTATAGGAGGTGCCAAACCAACTAACAAAGCAAGCAAAGCATGCAAAATGCCAAGAATTCAAAGCAAGCTAATGATGCATTGAACTACACTTAGCAAGGCAAACATGGCATGCATTAAACAACTAAAAACAGATTTTTAGCATGTTAAAACAAGGCCAAAAGACCACTTAAATGGCATCTAAATGACTCAAATTCAAAGGCATGCACAATGGTCAAAACATAGGGCATACAAGGCAAGCTTTCAAAGCTTCAAAGAGGCGTCCAAGGCAAGCATACAAGCATGTCTTAGGGACTGAAATGACATGTAGGGTGGTTCCAAACCACTTAAGTGATGCAAGCAATGCATGCTACACATTCACATACTTGAGGCCAACAAGCCACAATACAAAGGAGCTATGTAATGCATGCCAAGATCGACTCAAACAAACATGGACAGACCTTAAACATGGCAAAATAAACACAAAACCTTCACAAGGTTAAGCCTAAAACATGCTAGAATGAAGGCTAACAACCTAAGGCATATTAAGGCAATAACATGGCATTACATGGTAGGTATGCTAAGCATGCATGGTGTACCAAAACCAACACACAACAATGTTATATCATGGCATAATAAGCATGGAAAATAGCCTAGACATGATCAACAAACACTCAAGCATGATGCTCCCTCAAGAGGCCAAAAAGTGCCCTTTTCAAGGACAACAAGGAGAGGGGGTGGCCCTCTCCTTCTTGAGACTTCAAGGCACCATCCTCACCACTGAAATCCCTCAAGATTTCAGTGGTGAGGAGGCCCAAGCACCAAAGTCTCGGAGCTCACCAAAAATAGCACAAAAAGGAGCCTTACAAGGCCTAGGAGGGGTCAAACAAACCCAAACCACAAAACACTCTTAACAAACAATCAAGAGGGCTAAAAAACAGAACTTTTTTGTATTATACACTAAGCACAAAAACAGTTCTAAGATAGGTAGAAAAGCAATGCAAAAATGGGGAATAAAAGGGAAGTTTCTTACCCTTGAAGCCCTCCTTCACAAACAATGCTCCAACAGCCTTCCTTGGCTTAAATCCAGCTCCAAAACACTAAAACAACCCTCCAAGGGTCTCAAGTCCAAGAGATGGTGTGTTAGTGGGTGTTTGTGAGCAAAAGTGGGACAAAACACACACTTATAGAGATAGAATATGTATCAAACCCTAACCCTAGAACTCAAGCTTTACAAAAGCTGTCTAAAATGTCTAACCCTTTTGTCAAGAGAAAAAGCTCTCCTATATAGGCAATTCCCTCTTGTAAGGCTTCCAAAACAAGCCATTCAAGAGGGAAATCCCTCCATACACGTGTATGGAGGGGAATGGGGTGGGTGCCAGCTATCACAGCTGGCACAAAATATCTGCTAAAAGCAGATGAACAGTAGTCGGCTGGCCAAAATTGTCATTTTGACAAAATTAATGGCCGGTCGGCCAAAAAGAGTGCCGGTCGGCCAAATATATGGCCGATGGACACAAACAACAGCCGGTGGCCTCAAGCCACGGCCGGTGATGTGTGGGGATGCCTCACAAGGCATTCCCTACCCCTCCAAGGCAAAACACAAGTGTTTGGTGCAAAACCAGACACAAAACGGTCGCGTTCGGAGATCCTGAGGCAAGGCGCGTAGCCGAGACCTCCGGGAACTCCAAACGAACACAAACATGGATAATCACCGAGTGTTCCAACGGTGACGTCCAAGTCTTGAGGATGGTCAAAAATGGGGTGTCTACAAACTCTCTACGTCCTTGCGAACGTGACAATTGTTAGCGCGATGTCCATCTTTCCCGCACACAAAACACTTGCATTTAAACCTCTTGTTGAACCCGTTGTTGATCCTTTTATTGATCTTACTTGTGGATCCTTGTTTGGGACCATTGCCATCATGCTTCTGCTTTTTGTTGTTAAACTTTGATCCATGTTCATGTTGCACAACATTTGCTTTAGCTTGCATGACATGGTTTCCTGACTTCTTGTCGGAACCACGGTTGTCCTCCTCAATTCTGAGCCACACTATCAGTTTCTCCAATTTCATCTCCCTACGCTTATGTTTCAGATAATTCTTGAATTCTTTATAGAATGGTGGCAATGTTTCAATGATTGCCGCTACTTGGAAAGATTTACTGAGAACCATCACTTCCGCATGTATGTCATGGAGAATTAATTGGAGATCTTAAACCTGGCTAATAACTGTCTTGGAATCTATCATTTTAAAATCCAGAAAAGGGCCGACAACAAATTCTTTGTACCGGCATCCTTTGTCTTATATTTATGATCTAGAGATTTCCACAATTCTTTAGCAGTGCTTTTGACACTATACACATTGTACAGTGTATTGTCCAACCCATTGATGATATAATTCTGACACAAAAAATCACCATGTTTCCATGCATCGACTGCGTCAACCACTTGCCGATCAGTTTATCATTCGTTCAGTGCTGGAGCTTTTTTATGAGTGAAGCAAGCCAAATTCAATGTGGTAAAATAAAACATCATTTTTTATTGCCATCTTTTAAAATCATTTCCATTGAATTTTTTTGACTTCTTCCATGATTAATTGGTACTGCCAGAGTCATCACTGGCATAACATGTGTGAGGGTCGGAGTAATAACAGTCTCAGTACTGTTTATTTCAGTTGTCATAAGTCTGACGAAACAATAATACACCAATCACAAATTTATACAGAAAAGAATTTACACACAAAATATATATCATAATATTTTGTAACAAAATTTCAATGATAAACAGTATATTACTACTATTTAAGAAATTAAACAGTATATGATTACTATTTAATTTCCCGAAACAAAATATTCGTCTGTCTAACACAGAAATAAATAAAAAAGAAAATCTACTATAAGATTGTTACACCCAGCGGTGTGCGCATATGTATGTAAATTAAATATATAATTAAAATAAACAACAAAATAAAATAATTCAAAAAATAATTATATAAATTAAATTCTGAATAAAAACTCTTACAGAAATTAAAGTCGAGGCTTGTGTTGGACACAATCTCCTTAAAGTAGATTTCGCTCTCGCTCTGGTGCTTCGAGTTTTAACCAGCGTCTACTTCCCATGATGCAACGACTAACACTTGAATTTGTAGCACTACAAAATCAAGTCTGGCAAACCAAAACTCTGTTGTGACTCTTTCTCTTTGTTCTTAAAAATTAAATGCAGAACAGATGCAGAAACACAGAGAAGAACAGAAGGAGAATGATGAAATTATGAGGAAAAAATCCGATGCCCAGAATTGCTAGAATGACAGGCTTTATATAGGAGCAATGCTAGCTTTTCCGAACAGGTACAAATATGTTTGGATAGATTAAATAGGTATAAACTTGTTTGAACAGATACAAATTTGAATTCAATAGATATGAACCTGTTTTGAATCTATTCGAGTGGGCTTTCACAGGTAGGGATCTGTTTGAGTGAAAGAAAAAAAAAAAATTAGACCAATTTATTTGAATTTTGGAGCCGGAATTCAAAATTAAATAAAAATGTTTTTGTCCAAAAAGATAAGTATTGGGCCGGACAAGCCCAACCTATCCTTACACCAGCGCCCAAGCCCAGGCCCAGACTAGTCCGCCAGGACGGTCGGCGTCGGCGGCACGCACGTGTGGTTTTTTGTTTTAGGTCCAATGGGTCTAGCCCACTTTACTCATAACCTCACCCGTCAACAAACTTGGGTACCCCTTGGGGCCCATCCCGAGTATCTCAAGCTAACGTATATAAACTCATTCAAAACCTTAAGCCTTTTCGATGTGGGACAAGCACATTTCACAAATGTATAGGAAACTCACCTACATCCATTTCCATGAACCCGAAAATACGCATTGAATTCTCATTCATTTGGAAATGGTTTTGAGCAACCAAATATACGATGTTATTCACTACGCGACATTAAATATGAACCCAATGAAAAATGTTAAAAATAACGCTTGGGTTCCACCTTAATTAATGCTCAAAGTTAGCAAAAAATAAGGATTTTCCAAAGCCATTTTCCAACAAAGGTTAGAACAACAATCAAAATAACATTTACTACACAAGTAATTTTCCATGAACCTATTTAAAAAACCTATTTTTTATACTCCCAAGACCAATCCAAATCAAACCCTTAACTCCCAAACACCACCCTTTCAAGGAACACATAACAAGGCTAAAAATCATACAAAGAGGTTAAAGAAATCCCTACCTCAAAGAATAAAAATAAAGAAAGGACAATCTCAAAACAACTACCTCTTCGCACTCTACATTTTATCTCAAAGCACTAAGGTCACGAGATTCAAGGCTTTGGGTGTATATGAAGGTTTATGTGAGGTTTTGGAGAGAGGAAAAAAGAAATTTCAGGTGGAGAGCTTTTAGAGAGAGAGAGAAACAAAAAAAGTGAAAGAAAAACTCTTTTCCCTATACTGATATATGCACAGACCGTTGAAGCGACCCAAACACCACTCAAGCGACCAAAACACCGCTAGAGCGTCAGACACAGAACATCGCTCGAGCAACCAAACCATGGCTCAAGCGAAGAAACCAAATTCCTAAAACCCTAACCTTACAGAGCAAATCGCTCAAGTGATCTACCCATCGCTCAAGTGAAGAATAACCTCCTTTCAAAATTCAAACCTGTAAAAAGATTACTCGAGTGAAGAACACCCCACTCCCAAAAGTTCAGACCTGCAAACACAAATTTTAGAAGAAACAAAAGACTGCTTGAGCAAAGAAAAGACCGCTCGAGTGAACTCAATAACAAACAGATAGAAATTCCTTGGAAATGCTAACTCCCAATCTGTTCAAAACCAAACCCAATAACAATCCCAATCTACAACAAGACAATAAAGAGTATAAATAACAACAACGAGTACTAGATTCTAAATCAAAGAATATAAAAGGGTTGGGTGTTAACTCAGGCCGATATATGTACCAACTAAGGCTATTGACCATGATATAGTTTTCTATCGAGATGATATTGAATTTGAAATTATTCCAATTGAAGTTTTGTAGTCTGTTAAAGGTGTAGAAGTCGAAGGTGTTATAGATGATGCCTTTATCTGTGATGATAAATATGAATTAACGAGAGAAGGTGACAATAAAGAAGAAGATGAGCTGCAAAGTGATTTGCATACAGATGTTAACATAGAATCTTGATGTATTTGCTTTTATGATTTGGATATGACAATGAAGTAAAATACTTGTCTTAATTCATCAAGATCATGTTATAGCTTATTATATCTCTTTTCACTTATAATTTAATTAATGTATATCATTTATAATATTAGCTTGTTATATCGCATTTTGTAGTGTTTTCTTGTTATATATCTTATCACTTATAATTTAGTTAATGTATATCATGTTTTAGCATCATGGTTCCTAGGTTGAAGACTGCTCGGCATTGAAAATCATCACTCAGGCATACAATAACAGACTCATTGACAATAGTCCCCTTAGGAACAATGGTTGCACCATCTCCCGATGACACTAGCCTACCACTATATATATTTGATCAGACACAGACAACTGGCATAGGTAATATTAGGGATGGCCATTTAAATCCGATCCGCAGGAGTCCGTCCATACCCGTTCAAATGGGGCGGATTTTACCCGCCCCGACACTTATGTAGGGCGGGGGTGGATTATGTTTTGGTCACCCGCAACGGGGGTGGAAGCAGGGGCAGTATCGCTTCTCTCGATCCAAACTCGACCCGATATAATTAAAAATGTATAAATAAATAATACATGTATATATATAATATAATTAGATATAAGAAAATAATATTAAAAGTCTATGATTTTGTTTAAATATAAATAAATAATAATCTTAAAAGTCTCACAGTTTATATATATGAAAATAAAAAAAATATTTAATGTGCTAAGAATTTAAATGGTTCTTAATTTTTTTGACTATTTGCAATGTGGTCAGATATCTGCGGGTATCCGTGGGGGCAGGGGTAGGGTTAAAAAATTCCACCCATAGCGGGGGTGGGGTGAGGGCGAAAAATGGCAAACCTGTCCCGTGGCCAGCCCTAGGTAAAATCATTGTACTTAATAATTGTCAATTATCTCTTGTCATTATTCATAATTTGCTACTTGTTATTTTTGTTACCAAGGGCATCTAGGTCCACTCATCTACGGGACCTACGCTTGGGAAAGGAGTACAAAAAGCAATTGCTTGCAAAAAGGGCGAAAATTGTCAAATTTCATATTTTTAAAGTATTAATATTTTAGTGAAAGGTATTGACGATTTATTATAATAGTTTAATGGTGAAATTTTTATATAAGAAACTAACTTATTCTCTTATTTTTATTTTATCTCTTTTATCTTCTCCTCATCATTATTAATATTTTTTGTTCCCCTTTCTTTCCTTCCTTATTAAGTATATATAAAAAAATTTAAGAAAAAAAAATTCCTTAATTTTCAACTTGCTGCCATGCCAAGCCATACCTCCCATTTCAATTGTCATTTCCTTATCTTTCATTACATTTTTTTTAGTCTTCCTTTTTCTCTAAGTTTGTTTCTCTATAAATTCAAAGAGTGAGGGACGGTTCCTCACTCACCCTTTCAACTTTTCTTTCTGTTTTCATCCTTTCACCCTCTCTCTCTCTCTCTCTCCAAATTTTATTTATTAGATTTTAAATTTAAATTGGGAGTATTTAGACTAAGAATTAGTAATTTTACAAAAAAGGATTTGTCAAACCTTATATACCTTAAAATTTTAATCTGCCATGTTTGAAACTCTATGGAGAACTTTCAGATGATTAAAGTGTTGACCATGTAGGAGATTGTTTTGAGGTAATTCAGGTGGTATACAATATGCTTCATTTAAACCTCTTTGCAAAGAGTTTCATTTTAATTACCTTCAATTTGTATTCCTCTTGATTATTCTGATCATTTGATAAATTATGTGGAATCATTCTATGTGGATACGTTTTATTACTCTAATCATTTGATTAAATTATGTGAGCTATTTTGTATTGACAATGTTGATTTGTTTGACTAAATGACGTAAAAATACTGCGTATATGGATCGAGTGAACCATACCAATAGCTTGCACCAATATGCTTAAATAAGTGGTTGTGCTTGGATGAAGTGGGTAAGACAGATCACTGGTCATGTACTGAGTAAGACCGGCTATTTGGTCCTAGAGAGGTTATCATATGTTTAGTTGATTTGTTTGTGTAATTTGATAAGTTGCTTGCTTCTCTATCCAAACCTTGTTATTTCTATACTTCCCAAATTAATTTATTTTTTTTGGTTTGGAGCAAATTTAGTGGCGATCGGATTTGAAGCACTTAAAAGATTTATTGAGTTAGATAGTTGGACCCACCTGTGATGACCCTGACCTCCGAACTAGTGTATAATGATATTTTACTAAGTCTAATTGCATGATTGTGTGTCTATTTATGTGATTACATGCTTAATTTTGCGATTATCTGTCATTACATGGAATATCTGTTCGAATTGACAACTCAGGTACAGAAATTGAGAGCTTAGATGACTTCAGAAACTGAAATTGACTAGCCCAATAGGCTAATTAGAATATTTAGAATTTTATGATAACTTTAATTGAAAATTGTTTTGGATCAAAATAATTAGAATAAACTGATTGAATTAACTAGATTTAAGCCTAACTAGTTAACCTTAATCATATGTGATTAGGCTAACTTAATCACACCATATAAATAGCTCTAAATAAGCTTATGAGCTCATATATACACACACTTGGCTGAGAATTGAGAGAGAAGGGAGGAGAGTTCAACATTTAGAGAGAGAAAGAGGAGATTGAAGTGAATTGCTAAAGTTTTGGTGAATTGATAGCTAGTCCATCACTTGAATTCACACATTAGGTATGAAACTCAAGCCAAATTCTTGGAATCAAGTCATATAGAAACTAAGTTCATGGAGTTAGGGGATCATTTCTTTGAATTTGAATAGGTTGAGCATGAATTACCATGGATATGATGAATTTGAGTTGAATTATGTACATGACTGCTTAATCTTTCATTTTTGAGCTAAGATTTCTTGAAATTCATACATGCATGAAGCTTAGGAGGCATAAGCTTGAAGATCATCCATGAATTCATGCATTTCATATCACTTAGTGGTGTTTTAACATGAAAGAGGCTCAATCCACAACATGCATGGTTTCAACTTGAAAATTTAAGCTTGAACTTGGACAATTAAAGTATGATTTCAAACGAATGGTTTCAAATTGGAAGTATTTTCATGTTATATAATGATTTTCCAAGTTTTTGTACCAAAAACACAAGTTTTGAGGCTTTGAATATCAACCTTGAAGCTGAAACACAATTTTGGAAATTCCAGAATTCGTGTTGTCCGCTCGAGCGAGAAAAGCCTCGCTCAAGTGTGAAAATCGAGCTTCCAGAAGTTTTATAAAATTTTACAGGCCGCTTAAGCGACCAAAGTGGCACTCAAGCGAGGACCTTTTTTCTCAATCTTCCGCTCGAACGATCGTCGAGCAGGAAATTCATGTAACCAGTACTTTTGCAAACCACTCGAGCGACCACCTTTGTTTGTGAAACCCCGCTCGAGCGAAGGAAGTTGCGCTCGAGCGGAGACCCTGTTTTCAGCAAAATTTTACCAACTCTTTTAAGTGCATATTTGCATTCTCATGCCACTCCAAGTATTCTTAGACACCATTTAGACTCACATAATCATAGAATGAGTTAGAAACACATGAGAAGAATTAAATTAAATTGAAATGGTGTTTCAATTGTGCCTTTGTTATATGTTTTGTCTAGGTGGACGTCCAAGGCTTAGTGACACCACAAATCACTGTGAGTAGTAACTTTATAAAGACATGTTCACGTCATATCTATTTTGAATTCATTATTGTTATATGTAATTGAATGAATGGTTTATCAAAATGATATTTTTCTATGGATGAATGAAGTTCACGTTGTTTTGTGGCACCTATTGAACATTGACCCTTGTGTGGGGGAGTTTAATACCAAGGCCATTGACCCTTACCTGGGGGAGATTAATACCAAGGCCATTGACCCTTGTCTGGGGGATTAATACCAAGGCGATTGACCCTTGTCTAGGGGAAATTAATACCAAGGCCATTGACCCTTGCCTGGGGGAGATTAATACCAAGGCCATTGACTTGATTGAAGCACACATAGATCTCTAGTGTTAGACCCATCGTGGTCCATGGGATTGACCCATTGTGGTCCATTGTTATTGAAATATTATTACTCTAATGGATACGCCACACGTATGAATGAAATGATTATTGATACTTAGACTGGTATTGTAGTTGTAATGATAATGGACTTCATTCATATAATCTCTTTATCCTATTATTACTCATTGGGCATTAGCTCACTGTTTATGTTTATATATATGTAGGTGAGCCTGATGAACATCAAGGATAGAAACCGCCTCGGAGTCACTCAGTGGTCAGCACTTGGACTCGTGACGAGCCAAGCAAAGTCTAAACCCCTCTTTTTTGTTTTTGTTGAGAACTATTGGTCAAATCTTGGTATAGGTTTTTTTTTTTTTCCTCTTTGTGTATGTCATATTATCAAGTTGAATTGTGGCTAAACCTTTGTTTGTTTTGTTTTCTTCCTTCCTTTTGGAAGCTTTTGTAATGTGTATATATATACTTACCTTGGAATGGTTGTACAGTGCTGCTATGAACTCTTTTCATCTATGCACAGCTCAATGGATTTCTTTTATATTTAATTTGCTACCGCTAAGCCCCGTACTTTGTATTAATTGAATATTCGTATAGAGGCCGTAGGTAATCTATGATTACTGGCCGGTCATGAAGCTAAACCTATGGGGGCGGGTTTGGGTTGTGACACCACCACTATATAATATTTTTGGAGAAATTGTATAAATTATAGTTTGAAAACATTTGTGTAATTATTTTTGGTGACATATTTGTACATTTGAGGTTACTAGTTTTTAAAATTATAAATTTGGGATTTATTTAGTTTATTAGCGGCCTGAAAGTTGAAGCGTTATAGAAATTACATATTCATATAAATCGTCTACTGAATGCGATGATCGGAGGGTATGCCACTCTAGTAGCTAATGAATTAGGGCTTCAGATTAGGAGGTTGTGCCCTCTTAAAAATGTTAAGTCGTGGAAGAAAATTGATGAGATTGCCAAAGCAACTACTGCTCCTTTGTTTTCTATATATGCTTATTCTTTATTGGAATACTTCATTTGTGATCTATAAAAATATTTGCGATTGGTTATTGTTACTTGTATTATTTATGCTCTGCTTGGGGTACGGATGAGATATACATGAAGTTTGGTTTTTTTTGGAAATTGGGTCAGATTTGACCCGACTCATTACTGATGAAGCGTCCACATGGGTTGTTAATAATTCACCTATTTAATAAAAAAATAACTCCTAATTAGTACACATTAATGTGTGTTTGGGATGGGAAAGACTAAGTACACTGGTGGCCCTAAGACTTGAACTGATAACCTCAAGGTTATTAGGTCAAGTCTTAGCCATAGAACCAATAGTCACTATTTAATAAATAAGATAATTAATAGATTATCTTTTGGACGTTATTGAGTTGTTGTAGAAGACTACAACACTATTCCTATCTATAGAAAATTTTCCTATATATCAGATATTGGGATACGCATTCTGGGTGTGAGTTTACCTGAAAAATCTCCTGCAAAAAAAATTCTCTCTATGTTCTTCTCTTCTACATCACCATAGTTGAACCTAGGAATTTGAAGGGATTTGGAGTGTGGATATAATACTAGGAAACTCAGGTAACTTCTCAATTGATAGGGGGTTTTTCAGATGAGACTCGTAATTCAAGTATTCTGATTCAAACCGTTCCTGCTTGAGGTAATCTGATTACCCATGCTATTATCCTTCAGTTTTTCTATTAGGTTTCGCAGCTTATGACATTTTATACGAGGTGAATAAAATGCCGAAGGCTAAAACGTAGAACTCGTAGAGAAAGAAGTGATTGAGTCATGGCTTAGTTAGACAATAGTGATCCAATATAATAGTAATAGATGTTCTTTTTGTAACTCGATTAAGTTTTATTGGTTTCATTTTGTAATATCTTTACCATCAAAGAACATCATAACAAAGCATAAGGAGTAATAAGCATTGACTAATTGTATCCGGAAGGAAGAGTTTGTTGAGCAAGAGTACAGGTTAAAAATTGATCTCAGTAGATGAGTTTGTTTATGGGATCAGTGAAAAGCGTAGTCCTCGTGTTGTTACGAGTGATTGTTTTCCACTGTGGGTCTTGAGATGGAATTTCACTATTACTATGTAAGCGTTGAGAAGAGAATCACTTGAAATTGTTTTAGTGCTCATTGCTGGCTGCCCAAGCAATAGTGACTAAGCTTCAATTTTTCCTATCAAACTTTTTTGAAGCAGCTAGGTGGCTTGTCACATCCAAATGTAATCATTTCACTTTTTTATTCATAAAAGTCAAAAAAATCAACCCAAACTAACTTTTTAGTCGAGGCCAATGTTATTAACGAGCGCCATCTAGGCCCAAGGTTTGCGCCTTATAGTATTCCAAGCCAAGCGACTTCGATAAAACACGCCTAGGCATGCGCCTAGGCCCAAGTCCTATTTAGGTTAAAAGTTTACGCCTTGTAGTGTTCCAGGCCAGGCGACTCCGACAAGACGCCTGACTGGTCCGAGGCACAATAAGGCCCAAGGCTTGTGTCTTGAAGGCTTTTTTTTATTGTTGCTTTAATTAGTTTTGTTTAAAATCTGACAATTGATTTAATATAGAAGATCTCTACTCTTATTACAGATGCCAATAGATTGGGCATTCAATCCCAAATCAATGATAGAAAAAAAATTAACCATAATTCCTAATTTTCGAAAAACACTAAATATTTAACATTTTATTTTTGTTTATGTTGAAACTTAAATTATTTATTTATATTAAATTATATAATTTTTTTCGTATAAGATGCGCCTCACTTCAGTGAAATCTGTGCCTCGCCTTACACCTTGAGCCTAAGCCCCAAAAGACCTTAGTGCACCTATCTCTAATAAAACTGGTCAATATTAAAATATCGAAAAAATTTAAAAAATTAATCCAACTTCCTAAACGAAGCTATATATTATGGGGTGAGTGTTTGATATAACTATCACGTCGACCTAAAAAGAGTTGTTTATGAATTTTTGTTGGACAATTTTGAAAATAAAAAGTTGCACAACTCCAAAAGTATCAAAAGCCAACATGCTCAATTTATAGTAAAGTGTCTATGCATGTATATAGACTAATGCGATGCAAACGTGATAATTGGTAAAAATTACTTTTTAAGCAGTTAATAACATTGACATTTTTGAAAGGAAAAAAAAGAAAAAAAAAAAAAAAAAAATGAATTACAAAATTTCAAAACCTTGTAGGCTCTTTGTATAATGGGAAAATATCAATTCAGGCCACGTTTGGCAAGTGGCTGTTTTAGCCAAAAAGTTAAAAAGTTACTAGAAAAATCAAAAAGCCAACAATCCATATAAAAAAGTCAAAGATTCTCTTTTCTCTCTACTTTTTACACATCTTTTCATAAAAAGTTAAAAAGTCATTCCAAATATACTAATTTTTTTTACATCACATTTTAGCCAAAAAGTTAAAAAATTACTAAAAGAACATATTCCCAAATGAGGCATCAGTATAAATTTTAAAACTAAAATTACAGATTAGTGGTATATTTTATAAATATTAATAATTAAAGATTTGAATTTTTTTTATAAATCAATAATAATTTTCTAAAAGTAATCATAATTTTTTCCTATATAATATATATATATATATATAGAGAGAGAGAGAGAGAGAGAGAGAGAGAGAGAAATTAGTTAGTTAACTATTATGTTGTTGTAGCATTGTTGACGACAGAAACCAGTCAGAGTAAGGAATCATCTACTAGTGTAAAAGGGGCTGGCCACCCAAACCCATCTTTTTTGACAATTGCTTCTTCCTTCACTCTTTTGAACCCCACACCAAACTCAAATATTCAATTGCTTGTAGTAATCCTCACAGATCTAATCAATCACTAACAGACAACCAATACAGACACCAAACAAAAAAATATCTCCATAACACATGCTCCATCTCAATCATCAATTGGTTAAAAAAAATTTATTAAATGATCTCCAAATATTATATTATGTGACATTATATGTAAATGAAAAATTATAAAAATAAAAGTAGATGGGTATTGTTCTACTTATAAAATTTTTCGTTACACCATTGATTGAAAACTAATCGACACAATACTACATAAAACTCTTAAGACTATTAAATAATTACCCTTTTACTAACCTTAAAGGTCAACTAACTATACAAAAATCTTTTCCTTGTTTGCATACGAAATTATTCCAACAAGCAAGGGCATCTTGGTAATTATGATAAAGTAGAGGGGGCATTTAAGGAAAATCATATGCGAATCCATCTCCTCTTGACAATATGTTTTCAAAGAATAAGAAAGAGTCGTCTCAATTAAGAAAAATAGCACTAACCCTTCTTCATTACCTTCTCTCACTATTCACGATCAAATCATTTATTTCCTTCTAGATGAAGTCATGTATTTCGTTCTAGTAATGCTACATAATTAGACATAAAATTTAAAATTTGATATCAATGACTTAGATTTTTTTTCATAAGTCCAGCTTTGGTTTAGTCTGAGATTGGGCTGGACGGTACTGTTGGACTTGTGGAGGCCCACTACAGGTCATGTTTTGATAATCCAAACTGTTCAATGTATAGAACTCATTGAGTACTATATGCCTGTAAAAAATTACGTTGATCAGATATCGATAGGTATGTGATCAAAATAGTTTTTTATCAACCATTAATTTGTTCACCGTCCATTTTTCTTATACAAAACTGATTTGATCATATAGCTATTGATATCCGATCAATGTGATTTTTTATAAGCATATAGTACTTGACGAGTTCTACACATTGCACGGTTCGGATTATCAAAACGGGATCTGTAATAAGCCCCCAAAGACTCAAAAGTACCGTCTAATCCGAGATCGGACTGGACCAAAGCCAAACCCTTTTTTTCATATATGTTGAATTCATACCGCACTAATTCAATTTTCAAAATACATTTGCTCTACCCAAAACAATCTAGGTAGATATATCATGGTCCATCGCATTTTTTATTTCCTTCACACACACATAAATATAAATAGATGTCCATTCATTTGAAACTCCTCATAAAAACAGAGTTATAGGCGTTAGGTGCACAAAGTGTGGAAATTCTCTCTATGAAGCTTAGAATGGATCAGAAATTGATCACCACCACCACCACCACCAAACATGACATGAAAGAAGATGGGTACTTGGGTGTGGCAATTCATAGTCAAGTGAAGAAGATCAAGCAAGAAATGGAGAAGATCAAGCAACCATCATTGCAGCAATCAGAGATCAGACCTGTTCTTCGCGATATCACCTGGCAGCAGCAGCATCAGAGGAGGCGAAGCTGCTCTCGCTCGCCTCTGGGATTGGCAGCGACACCCATCTCAGTAGGCAATTCATAGAAGAAGATCATCACCAATTCTGGTATAAGATGGATGTTTCAGAATCATGGTTAGTTTCACTTTTATCTCTTATATTATTTTCATTTTTTTTTTTCTATTGTATTTCTAAATTATTAATTTCATTTATTTAGTCCTGTTGTTTCTGATTTCAATAGAAGAAACAACTGGACTAAATAAATAGAAGAAATTGATAGTTTAGAAATAAAATAGAAAAAAAAAATGACAAATAATTTAGAAGATAAAAGTGAAATTAATCCTTAGAATTATAGATATAGGTTTTTTTTTTTTTTTTGTTCTTTCTTGTGTGTTTTGGGTTCTATCTTTCAGTTGTATATACTTTGATGTAGGAGATGATGAGGACTTTTTTAGTTGAATAATTTCTATTTGCAAAGTCTTCTCTCAGTGTTTGATGGATTGGAGTCTGTAACCTCCGTTTTCATGGCTTCCAATTTTGCAGAAAGGGATGAGATGTTATTTCTTTCTTCTACTGAGAAAATTCATGTTTTCAATCTCAAAATCTCAAAATGGAAATATTTTGAAATTTTCTACGATTTGATTTGTTGAGCATATCCAATATTATTTCACAGGAAAATACCCAAATAAATGGAAAGTGAAAAAATTTATTGCAAATCACTAGAAACGTTTTAAAACTTCCATCATCATTTTCAATTTTCAATTTTTTTATTTTTTTTTTCATTTCTCATTTATCTCATATTTTTCCTTATTTAATAAGTATCTTGAAAATATTTTGTATTAATTTTTCAATTTATTTTTTCATTTCTCATTTATTTCATATTTTTCACTATGTGATATGTATCACGGAAACATTTTGAAAAGATTTGTATTTATGATAATAAATTCACTCGTGTTACACATGATCATGCAATTATATTTAGATTTGAATCATGATCGGTTTCACTATAGTCATAACTTACAAAAGAGTTGTTTGATGAAATTAATAATTTTTTTATTTTAAAATTTTATATCAAATTATTTAGTGTAATTTAGACTCGTGTTAAAAAAATAATATTTAAAAATTGGAAGAGGTGTTTTTGTAACCAAGATTTCAAAATTTGAAAAAGGGACACATGTTTTCACTTTTCCACACAATTGAGGGTCATCTATACTGTGGCAAAGTAAAAATGTTCGAGAACATTTATTTATTTGTGTGTGTGTGTTGTGGTGTGAAACTAGTTTGGGATAATTTGAAAACAACCTTTGATCTTCCCTAAAGTTAATTGCTTTCAGAAACTTTTCTTGAAAATAATTTCGAAAGAGTAATGCTAGAGAACCCAAATATTCTATCAAAAATTTTACTAAATGTCTCACATGGGTGTGGGACCCACACTCCCATGTGGGTCCGACACATTTGGTAAAACTTTTGGTAGAATTTTTAGGGCCTCTAGCATTTTTGATTTCGAAAACAGTCATACTAAACAAACTTTGTGGGTGTTTGGGAGGTGGATTTTTATGTAAGATTTTTTAATTGTAGGATTTTATTGAATTTTTTTTTTTTATTTGAAAAGATAGTTGGATTTTTTGTGGTTGAATGTGATATTTGTGAGAAAAAAATAAAATGATTATGGAATTGGATGTGATATTTTAATTGGATTTATTTTTATTTTATTTTGTAAAAAATTTGTCTTTTAATGAAAACAATAAAAAAAAACCTAACACACAAACTTCCCAAACACTACTGACATGCAAATTTCTAGGTAGTGCCCTCTCTGAGTTGGGTGTTTGTTTCCAAGTAATTCCATGCCATCATTTATGTAGTTGTGACTGTAGGTAGGGCAGATAAGGCTCTATTTGGTTGAGAGATTTAAAAAAAAAAAATTGGAAAAAAAAAAATAATAATAATTAAAATGTGAATAAAATATACTTATATTTCACACATTTTTTCCCTTATCATTTCTAAATCTCTTCTCAAATTCTCTAACCAAAATCAGTGTAAGGAAACAAAGCCAACTTATATGTAACTTCTATGGGAAAACATAAATGAGCATGGGTTCTCAGAAATCAAACAATAAACCAAAACTCCAAAAAATTTACTCCAAAAAGAAGACAAAAATACAATAATGCCGGAAAACAATAAGGTGTTTAAAAAAAAAAAAAAAAGAACCATACATTTGGCAAACAATGAGGCCTCTAGGAATGATCTAGGGTACTTTTGTAGACTCTTACATCATGCAGAATTGGAGCTTAACCTCAAGCACTGACCGATTCCTTTGACAAGAGTAACTTCACCCTCCTAGTGAGATCTCTCATCACATCAATGATCATGGACTTTTTCTGTATTCTGAACTGCACGGCTAATTCTGTTGAAACCGAAACCCTCTGTTTCAATATGGATTCATCCTCCATTATTTTGGTGGGGAAGTGACCAAGTGCGATTATGCATAAAGCAATAACAGTGCGTAAAGCAGAAACTTCATTTGATATTCCGAGAGGGGCTTCCACTGATAACGACTTCAGAGTACTCAAATCATGCTTTACCATTTCCATGTCATCTGCAAGGAGTACTCTTAACGCTGCCAACAACCGGTCTTCCACTAATTCTGGACCGCCTATACTCACCTTTAGGGGGGGAAAACAAGAAAACAATTAATCAAATGTGGTTGTAATTTTGAATTTCAAAACGTAATGTTTCATGAAAGCAGTTCATGTCTTTTCAAATTAAGGTGATCAGTCTGATACTAAGCCCATGTTGCTGAAGGCAATGGCAAACTGCAACCAGCATAGCCACTCGGAGCTTGTTTTTACGATCAATACTACTAATGCAGAGTATAAGAAGCTAAAAGAAGGCAAAATTCAAAGAAATGATGATACTTAAACATTGGTATGATTTCATAGAGAAATTAATAGAAATCTTCTATAATTATGTTTCTAGTATTATCAGTCTCATTTTATTATTATTTTTATATTTTCTAGGATTTTTAAGGTTAGGGGTATTGTGGTAATTTGCAGAATTTATGGGTATGGGTTATAGGGGTCGCCTATGGACCGTTTTGTGGGTCATATTATTTAATTAGATTTTATTTACGTTTCATATTTATGTTTTAAATTGGTTTTAGAAGTCAAAAATATTTTAATAGTTTCATTTTTTGGTTCTAGTGTTTTAGAAAGTCTACTAGTCTATATAAAGTCATGTAATGCAAATAATTTGATGGAGTTAATATTTTAAAGAATTTTGAGAGTTTTGAAACCTCTTTGGGTTTGTGTGATGCAACCCTAACCCTAGGTGTGATGCCTACGGAATCTATGTTCGATGCCTAGACCTATCTTCTTCTTTTCCTTTATTTCTTCCATAAATTTCAGCACTTCCACAGCCTAATTATTGTTCACCGGTACTGTTCACCGCACCCAGAACAAACCCAAAAATCTTTCTTCCTTCTTGTTACATTAAGCCTAAACCTAATTCTGCCATACACTAATAGAAGCCCTAAAGTTTCCTTTACTTTTCATCTTGAAACCACAACAAAAAACCACAAAAACTCAGCATTACAACTCTCACATGTCTCTAATCGTCCTGCATCAACTACATACCTAGAAGTTTAGCCAGAAATATCAATATGATCCAGATTTAGTCTATACATGAACCCTACAATATACCAACTAAATCTCAACCATTCTTTTTCATTCTGGTAATTTTCTTGACATAGCGTTAACCTGTTTTAAGCCATTTGCAGCTTGCAGTTTTTAGGGTAAGACTGAACAGTGATCGGAGACTAGTCATTCTAGAGATGTTGGCAAATTTCTGCACAAGCCATAAGCCACTAGGGCTCTCAGTCACTCAGAATACAGTACGCAGGCAGTAGGGTGAATGCCGTAAAAAAAATTTTAAAAAAATTGTGAAACGATCCAGATCAATGAGCAGTGCAGGAGACTTCTGGCAATTTGGATATTTGCTTAGGCTGAGTTTCAATCAAGGATTTGATAGGGGACTTGGGGAGGGGAAAAGTGAAAAAAAAATAAATAAATTTAAGGGCGATGAGTCGTGAAATACTGAGGTAGTATTTGATTCACTGGAATGAAATGATGATCATTCCAATATTTGGTTGACTAACAAAATAGTGACAAAATGCATTACAAATGAAATCATCATTCACCATTTCAAGGGAATGATTATTCCATATGAGAGCATGAGAAATGATCATTTCATTCTATTCCCACTCATTCCAGTGAACCAAATGGAGCCTGAAAGTAATGGAAAGTTGTAATGCAAAGCTCAAGGTCCATCAAAGTCGCATCATAAAATGCAACTGAATCAAACAAGAGTGTTTTCCTAATTTTGAGATTGAGAAAGTGCACACAAGAAGGAAGCTTGATTTAAGAAATGGTATGCATGATGAATGCAATCAATACCCTTATATCATCAGTTGAGAAAGGACAATACATATATATATATATATATATTTATGTGAAGAGGGAAGCAACAAACCTTGAGAAGAGGAGCTTCTCCATCTAAATTTAGCTGGGACAAAATCTGCTGCTGCCATGGAGCTGGTGAAGAGAAGTTGGGGGATGAAACCCCAGCAGCCATGCTTGCAGCATCCAGAAGTGCTCCGTCATACTTGAGTTCAATGCAGTCATAGGGATTTGAGGGTACGACAAAACCATAATCTAAAAGGAAAAACTCGTTATTCAAACAACCATAGTTAAGTACTAAAGGTTCATCTTGTTTGATCTGTGTTCCCGCCACAACCTGGTAAAGAAATCAAATTGAATAATATGAGTAGTGGTAGCAGACTAGAAGTAAAAGAAGCACGAGTATTTGTTTTGATGTTCAGCCGAATGAAAAATACTTGATATTCAAGAGAGAGAGAGAGAGAGAGAGCGAGCGAGGAACTTGCCTTTATTAGCATCTTTGGGTTCCCAGTATTTCTTTCCTGTACAATTTTGGCATTCGGACTGAAACTGTGATTGCACATATCAATGAGTGGAAGCATCATGGGTACATTGATGTGGGTTCCACCTGGGAGTTCCTTTCCATACAAGCGGAATGCCCGGGATGAGACTGCTGACATTGCCCATCCTAAGGAGGATGAATCTACGTCTTGGCCTCCAAAAGGATGATCATCTGGTTTCAAATTTTCAAGTGCTTGTTTGATTTCTTTCTCAAATTCAAGCAGAAAGCGGCATCTCTTGTTTACCTGGTGTAAGGAAATAATAACTATCGTCAAAAGTCGCCATAAAAATTGAAGGGTACTTTGGGAGACTACACTTTGGCTCAAAATCATGTACAATTGAGCTGGCACATTCAGAGAAACCCAAGCACAAGACGACATTCTAGATGTCAATTGCAGGTGTTGTTGGTTACTCAGTTATCATAATCTAAGAAGCACGGACACGGATACGGATGCAGACAAGGAACATGCGATTTCAAAAGAATGCGAATACAGACACGGACACGGACACGACAATAAAATATATTATTTGCTATTTAGATTAATATTACCTCTACACACAAAAAAAAAAAAAAAAAAACACTTTTAAATTAATACTTACAATTTATATATATATATTTTTATTAATGATTTATCAAGTATTTAAATCTAAGAAAAAATAATAAACATTCAATATTTAACATTCATCAAAAGCACTAAAGAAAATGGGAGAAAAGACAAGTTGACATGTCTTTAATGTGTCCCCGAAGTGTCCTCGGCGTGTCCCCTGAAAATAAAATTAATTAAATAAAGAGACACGCCGTGTCCATGCCGTGTCCGCATATCCCTGCAGTGTCCATGTGTTCGACACGGCTATGACACTTTTTTGAAGTGTTGGTGCTTCATAGATCATAATCTTACAATTCACAATTCAAATATAGACTAATGTGAATCTATTGGTGTATCTATTTTGATATAGATGAATTGCATGATTCATGATTCATGATTCGATTTACATTTTACGATTCATGTAACTTTTAAAACTATCAGGTCTGACAATTTCCAACTTTTTTTATCTCTTTTTTCTTTTTTCTTTTCTTGAAAATGTTAGAATATAACTTTTAAGAGTGTTTATTACAAACATAATCAATACCTAAGCATGCTTTGTTGTTACTTTCATTATTTGAGTGTTCAACTATGTTACACGGACTCGGGTGCGGGTATCGGGTGCGGGTACGTATCTAGGGGTCGGGTACTTCAAAATTAAAAATTGAGGATACGTGGATATGGATCCAAACGAGGATACGTGTACGGGGATACGTTAAATATTTAATTTTTAAAATATATTTATTATATAAAGATAAGTTAAATAGTTATTTTTTAAATATATTTATTATTTTTATCTTATGTATTACTTTTATTGATAATTTTTTTGATTTATCTATATAATTTTTTTTTTACTTTTAATTGACATATATATTATAAATAACAAAAATATAATAAATAAGGAATAAATATTTTTTTTATAAATATTTTTATTTTAATACATATTAATTATTTAATTTATTTTTTAAATAATGTGTTTTTATTAATTTTTTTTATTTTATTTTATATTATATATGTATTTTTTTTATTAATATGTATAAATATATAAAATACAAAATATGTGTTATAATATAAGTATTGTGTTATAATATAAGTATTATATATTATATATTATATACATTATAAGTAAGTATTATATATTATATATTATATAAGTATTAACTGGTTCGAGGCGAAAAGGACAGAGGCAGAGAGAGCGAAGGCGAGAAGGCGAGAGACGTGATCTGGTCGAAGAGGCGATCGAGTGAGAGACGCGACTGGTTCGAAGGTCATCAACTGGTTCGACTGGTTCGAAGGTCATCGAAGTCGACTGCTGCGACTGGTTCAAAGGCCATCGAAGTCGCCTGGCTCGAAGTCGCCGATCAGGATCCTCTCGCCGACCAGGTTTCTTTCTCTTCTCCTTTACTCTTCGTCTTCTCTTCCATGCCGTATCCACTTCTTCCATGCCGTATCCCGTACCCGTACCCGTACCCGTGTCGTGTCGTATCAACACGGGTACTTCGCCAAAACTGACGAGTTCGTGTAACGTAGGTGTTCAATAGGTTCCAATCAAATCCATTCAAACCCAATAGGTTTTTTTTCTCTTTTTTTTTTCTTTGTTTTGTTATGTTTTGATTTATTTTTTTTTGGTTTTAAAAAAAAATATCAAAATACATCTTTGAATGATGTTTAAGGCTAAAGTAACTTGCACCCATGAGTTATCTAATGTTAATTTGGCGAAACAAATATGGTTTAATATAACATACATCAGATCAGTCAAACTCATCAATGCCACAAGTTCTTTTTCTTTTCTTTTAACAATAAGCATAAAATAAATAAATAAATAAAAAGTGGAAGTATAATACATTTTAAAATAAAGGGATCCCATTTACATTTTCTTCTTATTCTACTCTATTTAGGGTTTGTAGGTCTATGGTTTGAATGTCAAAAAGAAATATATTGTATTTTGTAAATAATTTATGGTTGTTGAGATTTGGACCTACATCTTTCTTCTTTTTTTATTTTTTTTATTTTTTTTCTGATAATTGGGTATCTGGGTAAACCGCAAATAATCCCGCGACCCACACAAAGCAACCCCTCTATATGAATCAGGCAAATCTTTTGGTATGAAGACAATGTATTCTCAATTAGGTAGTGTAGTTGTGTCATGATATAAGAACTTTTGTATAACATGTGCCAAAATCAAATTTTCTTATTTCATATATATGATTGTTCAATATTATCTTTTCTATAGTTTGTACCGAATCTTACGATTCTTGATTTATTTTGATTCATGATTCTCAAAATTAGGATTTTAGTTCACGATACGATTCTCAATGACAACTATGGTTGGTAAAGATAAAACACAAACCATGAAGGATACACAACACAAGAATAAAGGTTTCTCCTTCTTGTTTACCAAAGAAAACTTTTTTACTTTTTCAAGGAAAATGTTTGAGACCCCTAAAAAGCCTCCCCTAATTTGGAAAGGTTATTTGGTGGTCTTGAAGCAATGCTTCACCCCTAAGGTTCTGAAAAGCGGTTGCGGTCACTGTAACGGTGGCGGCGGCGCGGTGGCGGTGGCGCGGTTGTGGTTGCGGGGTGTAAAGGCCGTAGCGTAATGGTTGCGGTAACTGGAACCGTGAATTTTTTTTTTTTTTTTTTAGGCACAATTTGAAAAAAAAACTTACCAATACACATTTTTTTTTTTCCATGATCATATTTATTGGGTTTAAAATAAATATTGATCAATTTTTGTAAATTTTTAAGTATGATCCAATATATTTCATATTTTTAAATCACTATAAACTGAGTGTTTTACATTTTATTTTAATAATTAATGACTTCATATTATACAAAAAATCAATCACTAAATTATATATAAGATAAACAATGACAAAAGTAAGAGAATAAATAAGAGGCTAAATATATATATACATATTTTAACCAAGCTAAATAGAAAATGACCACACTTATTATTATTATTATTATTATTATTATTATTATTATTATTATTATCAAACAATATATAGATAGACACACACAAACAAAATGATTGAGTGATAACAGCTGAATAAAATAACATAGGTCTTGCAGCTTCAACAAATCAATAACATGTTCTTCATTTTCCCTTTTCACTCTCTCTATTTATTGCTCCTCCATCTTCTCTCTTTGTCTTCCCTCTTCTCTCTATCCCTTTTTCCCCATTTTCAACTTTTTTTTTTTTGTGTTTTTTCGAAAGAAGCAATTCGGAACCGTTATGTAACAGTGCGTAACAGGCCGTTACGACCGCTACGGCAGCCGCTACGGCCGACGCACCTGTGAATCTCAATTACACTGCAAAAGTGGCCGTAACGGGTGACGGTAACCACCACAACAGTTACGTAACGGTTGCAGCCGCTTTTTAAAACCTTGTTCACACCATTCACCTAATGAAACTTGTCATGTTGTCTCCCAAAAACCAACAAAAATGCATGGGTCCCACTGTTTTAAGAAATAAAAATCAAGTTAGTGCACCGCATGGTCACAAACTCAACCCTATAAGGCCCAAATCCCTTGCCACGTCATTGTGGGTGAATTTGGGGATTTAAATTGTGAGTTTTAACATTTCTTCTTTTTTCAAGCAGTTAAAATAATTTAGTTAAGCAAGAAATCTCAGCCCTAATCTGGAAATGCGGATACCTGATAAAGAAGAGGAGCATACTGTAAGTTCTTTATATCCTCTCCGGGAAAGAAAATGGGTACGCTGTAGGTTTCTGGAAGGTTACTGATGTACGGCCACCAGAAGGAACCTGACTTTGCTCTTTCTTGCAGCAGCTTCAAACCAAGTCTCATAGCCCACAGCTCCTCTGCCAAATGCTCCAAGTGTCCAGTTTACCCCTTATATTCAAAACACAATCTAGCCTAATTTATGGAAACTAGAGTTACTGACCTATACAAAGAAAAGGAAAACCTACACAAACATACATGAGTTTGGTTTTCACACTAATCATGAAAATGCCTCAGTATTCTGTTTTTGTGAAGCAAACTCATACACACAAAAAAAGAAGAAGCTTTTTAATGCTCTAGTGTGACGTTGTGTATCCTTTATGTTCATGCAGCAGGTATTGTGGGTGTTCCTTATTCTGATGAAAGTGTTTGAAACGTAATTGCAGTGAAACAACATCCACACACACATACACACACACAGAAATAAATTAAACAAAAAATTGCATTCTCATTCCCATGTCATGATGACATGTATATAGTCATCAAAATTCAATTTCTTTTACTCTATTTCAGATGAACGGAAATTTGACTTTCTAGTGTCAGCAATCTACAACCTATTTTCTTGTTGACATTTTTCTCATAGACTTCATTTAGCTCTATGACCATTCCATGACAGCTTAGCAAATAGTATTCGTATCTCTTCTTCACTTCAGCTAATTACAGGAAAAACTATCACTGCACACCATAAATTCATTTTTTCCCTTTTGTTCATCTTTAGTAAATAGCTACTAATAAATTTTCTTAGCCTTTTTTCTTCAAACATCTAATTATCTAGAAGAATGCTTTCCCATGATGCTTGGGGGATATCAATAATGTCTCTTCTCATAACTTCATGAAAAAAATATTAGTTTGCACCTTCAAGCAATTTTTCTGGGAAATTTTTTTGACAAGAAATGTTCTAGGTAACAAACCTTGGAAAAATAATACCATCATTTTAGTTGACAACACAAAAGGAGCTGGGAATGCTGCTGAACAAAAGTTACTATAAGTTGTTCAAAATATCAACAAAATGAAAAGGAAAAAGAAAAAAGAAAAAGAAATCCATCAAATTAAACACACCATGTGAAGGAATGATGCTGAACAAAAGTTACTATAAATTGTCACATCATTCTCTTTACTTTTCTGCACATCTTTCCATAAAAAACCAACTAAAATAGCCAATTCCTAAATGAGGCCTAAATTATTGAACAGAAGTATAAACCACACTCAATGACAAATGCACCCATTCTTTTAACCAAATTACTCCACAGCATGAAGTCTTTTCCACAAATCTATTAAAGTTAGTTTATATAACAACGATGTCTAATATTGACTGCCAAATTTTCTCAAAAACACTATGTATTCCACAAATAAACTAACTAATTCTTATTATAGTAACAACACAATATAACTGCTAATCAAATTATGGTAAAATATGTGTCACAGAACCAAACTAACTTGACAACCTCTTGCGTGAAGAGTATGCAGAATACGCATTGAACACTTGACCTAAGAAGCATAATGGGGCTTAAAGAAGAAAACCCAATACAGAGACCATGAAGATACCCATAAAACCATCCATTCGAAAGTTTGGATTGAGTGACTCGAAAAGAAAAGAAATGCATTTCTCTTCACATCATCTGTTCACAATTAGTAAAGATGAGAGAAATGAGAAGCAATTGGAAGAAGCCAATTTCTCTCAAAACCCTCATTTTGAATCTCTTTACAAATGGAGAGAAAAAAGAAACCAACATACTACAATTTTCATAATACTAAAAATATAACAAACCTAACATCTATAAAAGATTACTTTAGAAATATATAACATAGAATAATTTCTCTTTTTATTTTCTCACTTTTAACCAAGCCAGAGAGAAGAAAAATCATTCAATTTTCTCTTATTTTCCTCCTATTTTATCCAAGCAGAAAATCACAATATTTTTCTTACCTTTTCTTTTCTCTCCTAAGTAATAATTTTCTTTTCTTTTCCTTTCTCCCCTATATTCCCAAAACCTACCCAATTGCTCCATACTCACAAATTCACAAGACCCATTAACCAAAATCATTCAAAACAACTAAACCATGAAGCTTGAACTATTTGAATGCAAGATAGTGAAAACTCATACCAGGAACTTGACGGGCCAAATTAACCAATACAGAATGAGCAGCATCTCCACCGTCCAATTCAAGGGACCCAAACTGCAAGGGTATGTGGTCAGGGAGGGCAATTAGGTCAGACCCTTTTGGGATTTCTTCAGAGGCCACTAACCCAAGACCGTAGGGATCAACCTGTGATATCTTCACAGCCTGGTGCACAAAACCCCCTTCTCTTCTGACCCAATTGATGAGGTCAGGTGGGCGTGGCACCAGCCGAGGAGAAGGAGAAGAAGATGAGGACGTGGGAGTGGCGGCGCAGGTTAGAGGGCGGAAGTGGGTGAGAGAGGAAGTGGTGGTGGCGGTGGTGATGGAGGATAGAAAGTAGAAGTAGTCTCGGCTCGCCATTGACACCATCTTGGTCGAACTTGAGCTTAGCATCATCATCTTCGTCGCCTTTCTCGTATTTCAGAGACACATAGGCGCTGTTTGGGAAGCGCACTTCGGGGCTATTATAGCCTGGAATTGGAAAGCAGCCTAAAAGTCCAACACTGTAGCAACATTTTTGACTGATTTTCAAAAAAAAAAAAAAAAAAAAAAAGAAATAGCCCTGCTGCCGTGACAATGTAGGCTGTGCCTACACTGTCACAGCCCCCAAAAGTCATCATCAACGGTAAATTACCATTTTATCCCTTGATATCAATTTAAAAAAATATATTTTAGGGACAAATTTGTCATTTTAAATTTAAACATCATTTCAACACACTTTCCAATATAACAACTTAACTAAAAATTTATCTCATCTTCCCAAACACAAAACTAAAATAACCTACTAAAATAGCCAAAAAGCCAAATAGCCTACTAAAATAGTCACTTCCCAAACGAGGCCATAATAAGAGTACCTCCTCTCAGACTACTAGCCTGAGGAGCGAAAAATTATCACATGCGCCGGCCCATATCCTACGTGTGTGGTATGTACTTGTAGCTAGGGGTGGGCGCGGGTCGGTTGCGGCCATAGAACCTTTAATCCGTCATCCGTCCGCCAGATTGGCGGATTGGAAAAAATCAATCCGTATCCGTCCACCAATCCGGTGGATGTGGATTGAGCGGATTGGCGGTTTGGC
This sequence comes from Camellia japonica, assembly GCA_030407325.1. Classification (NCBI taxonomy): domain Eukaryota; kingdom Viridiplantae; phylum Streptophyta; class Magnoliopsida; order Ericales; family Theaceae; genus Camellia; species Camellia japonica. Next base: position 98,990,551 of record JAPPVO010000007.1, read on the forward strand.
GGATGGATGCGAATCGGTTTGGCGGTTTGAAATTTATAAATTTTCAACATAGTTCAACTTGTGCACTTCCTCAAAAAAAAAGTATTACAGTCAATGACTTAAAAAAGTATTACAATTACTGCATGCCTTATCCAAAGAAAAAGAAAGTTTGAAACTTTAGAATATCACAATCATTGCATGCATCATCCAGATATTACAATCACAGCATGCCTCATCCACATAAAATATTACAATCTGTGGTTCTTAAAATATAAAAATAATTCAAACCACCAAAACCATGAACAAAGTAATAGTAGAGATTGTATGTCTCTGTATTGTTACATTTATATATGTTTTTGAAAACAAAAACCAACCAGCATATATCATATTTTCTATTTATTACTTTTAGAGTTAGATTTAAAAACCAAAAAATATAGATAAATAATACGTTTATTTTTTTCAATTCAAAAAATATATTCAAGTTGAAATTTTTTTTCAACAGAATATTTGAACTCTTTTTCAATTGAAAACACAAACAAAATATTTAAACAAATTAAAAACATAAAGTCTTATAAATTACTAAGGGTACTCGCGGTTTGGCGGTTCGGTTGCGGCCAAAGGAACCTCAAATCCGCCATCCGTCCGCCAAGTTGGCGGAGTGGAGAAAATCAATCCACAACCGTCCGCTCGTCATCACGCATCCGTCCAAAATGCGGCGGATCGGTTCGGTTCGGTCGGTTTTGGCGGATCGGTATATCCACTGCTCACCCCTACTTGTAGCTTTATTAGGCTTCGGGAAGAATAAGTCCTGGTTTTTTTATTATTTTATATTTTAACTATTTTAGTTATAAAAAATAAAATAAACTTTTTAATTTAATAAGGAAAATATTACATCCAATCCATAATTATTATATTTTAGGTAAATTATCAATAGATCCTAATAGTTAGATTAATTTCTATCAAGTCATATTAAAATAAGTCTTAGTAAAATTATCGTTAAAAATAATTTTTTTGTAACAATTTTTTATATATGTCACTAAAAATTGATAATTAGTGACTTTTTTTATCATGATTTTTATAAATTGTTGTTAAAACTTATAATTTGTGACCTTTTTTTATGACAAACTTTTCTCATAGGACCTATTAGACAATAAATCTACTTATTAAGATCTACACGTAAGTACCTCGTATATTTTTTTATCACAAATTTAAAAAAGCCAAAAAACTCATCCCAAACGAGATTTTTTAGCGCTAGGTTAAAATAGCCAAAAAGTTAAAAAGTCAAAAAAGCAACCCACTTTCCAAACGAACCCTATTTACTTTTACTTACCTACTTTTTTTTTTTTTTTAATTACATAAATAATTCCTCATGAAGAGCATTCCCCTATGCGTTAAGATCCTCTAGAGTGTAAATCCTATAGTGATCGCCTAGAGTGATTCATCTAAGGGCTGATATTAAGCCTCACCAAAACAATGTCGTTTTGGTGAGCAATTTAATAAAAAAAAAAAATCAGATTTCAAAACATCAAATTGTTCCTGTGAAGCATTATAGAGAGAGAGAGAGAGAGAGAGAGAAGGGCTAAGAGAATAAGAGAAGATAAGGACGATCTCAAGGCTGAGAGAAAGAGAGAGTCGTCGCCGTTGCCGCCAGCCGCTCCTCCTCTCTCTCTCTCTCTCTCTCTCTCACTCTCTCTCTCACTCTCTCTATACTTGAAAGTCCAAAGGGTTTCAATGCTTAAAATTTTGTCCTAGGGTTTTTTCACTGATTTTGCTCATTTTTCTCCCTCCAAAATTCACCTTTAATCATAACCTTTTCTTGCATATTGTAACTTGACTTTTCATGCTCCTTTCAGATACGATTAGCCCTACAGTTTGAACTCCCGTGGTTCTAAATCTGATTCCACAAGTGTAATGTAAAATAGATAAACACAAATGAGTCCAAATCCGTCAATGCTTTTGGAAAATGGATATTGAATCAAAATGTCAAAAATGGACTGCTTTGCCAGATATAGAGTTGCCACCTAAATATTTTTGAGAAATTTAGGAACCCTGAGACTCATGTCAAAGGCCACTTATCCGTCATCACCAAAGTGTCTCGACTCGGGAACTTAGGTTCGAGAGGGAAAGGTCATGAATTGAGCACCCCACTTGCCCGATCAAAGATCCGCCTCTACTATTCATGATGTGATTCTTATTTATATTATATGCTCTTGTTTCGGTTATTAGACTAGCATTATTATGTGATGCATACAAGTATATACTAATTTGTAAAAGTTGGAACACTTTGATTTCATGTTTGTTTGAAAAAAGGTTTGAATATGTGCCACCTGAAAAAGTGATCTCATATGTACATTGATCAAATCATCCTAATTTAAACAATTAGCCTTCATCCACAGGCATTCAAACAGGTATATCAATTAAGCACTTAGCCTCATGCAAAACATGCAATATGACAACAATTACACGCATGCGGTATACTAAAGCAATAAGTGCTCACCTCATACTCCAAGGCAAACCGAAAGAAACAAAAAAGTTATAAAACATGCATGCCCCTAACTATGCAAATGACTAGTGTAACACATGCAATATGCAACTGAAATAGGCTCGGCTATTAATATGACATGTGAATCAATTTGATAGTATGCGGTTTAAGCACATTTTCAAAGAAGTATTTTAAGCTTGTTAGAATGATGCGCCGAATCTTATGCATGCAAGACAATGGATACAAATCATGAAAAAATGCTAAACGAAATATGATGCTCTAAACTATCTATCATTATTATAATTTGCCTTCGCGCAGGAGGATCCAAATGAATGAATTAGTTAAGCTAGCTAACTAATAATTACAATACCAAATTTAACTAATTATTCTAGCTAATTAAATTGTTACAACACAAAATTAATTCAACTAGCCACTCTAACTAATTATTACAACTTAACTAATTACACTAACTAACAAGTTATATAACGGAATTAATTAACTAAGTAATTAATTACAAGTTGTACAACAACATACTACTATTAACAAATGTAACGGGTCCCTAAGAGCAAGGAAATGGCTTATACATGCACATGAATTTCTCCCCCGAGAATGCCTCCGTACTGTTTTTACACCTCAGCCTCTGCTCTGCTCTGTAAAGAAAGTGGTACTGCCTGGTTGAAAAAGGTGGCCGACAGGCTAGAAATGGTGGCCGGCTATCCACTAATAGTGGCCTGTCGCCCAATAAAGGTGGTATGCCGGCCACTAATGTTGGGTTTCTTCTGTTGCAACAGAAAATAGACAGAGCACAAACAGAGCATTCTCAGGGGATGTCTGTCCACCCTACCTCTCCTTATCGTCAGACAAATCAAATGAGAGGTAGGCTCGATTCGTAAGCCATCAATTGACTCAAATTCATTGCGTGATGACTTATGAACCAAGGGATACAATTTCAATAAATGCACAATAAAAGACCCACGAAACTCCTCCCTATCATGACATTAATCAAGGGAAGCGGTTGACATTGACTCTTGAACCATTTTCATTACTAGTTAGTATGAAATGCTTCAAGACTCAAAGGGTTCAATTAACGTCTGATTGAACTCTAAACCATTTTATTATCTTGCTCCATTTTATTGCCTCTTTTAAATTACCTTTCATTCATTAGTCAATTAAGTCCAATAATGAAGATTAAGTCTACTAATGGAAAGGACTATCAAACAAAGGGTTGTTTTGGGTGTGAGAGAGATGTGATGCCGTTGGTAATGAACCTCCTAAGAGATTAAATCATTAAGCACAATGATATCTATCTCAAGCTTAAACAAACAATCTGTTTGAAACGACTCTTAAAGCAATAAGTAGCCAAGAAACGAGGGAGGGTGCAGAGGTGATTAGAGGTGAACACAAGTATGAAAATTTTAAAATAAATGCTATCAACTTAAATAGGTTGGTGTCTAATGCCCAAAACACCAAACCTATGATGACCATTACACTACAAGCCTATCAAAAAAGCATGAATGACATGAATAACTTAAAATAGTCCTAAAATAGGCTAAAACACCATTGAAATTAAGGTAAAAACATCTTCAAAAGCAATCTAAAATAATGGAGCAATTAAGTTAGTAAACAAGCCAAAGGATGGGAGGCTAACCCTTTCATTTTTGGGACTTCAAAACCACATTTTAAGCCTATGAAAAACTCTGAAAATCAATGGTAAAAAGTTGGAACAAAGTTAAGAAAGAAATGGGAAACACGAGTGCAAAAGCTTAGGAGACAGGGTTCAAAAAAGGGTGTAACCCCTCTACCTTAATAGCTTCAAACCACAAGTTTCAACCCATAAAAACAGTCTAAAAAAAGTTTAAAAACAATAAGAAAGATAAGGAAAAATTAGTGTAGAGATGCCCAAAATTATACATCTTGAAGAGAAGTAACTATTTTGTTAACAAACCCACAAGTTCTCACTTTCAAGGGCTGAGATTTGAGCTCAAGAACCTCAGCAAGAAGAGCTAAATTTTTGGTTTAGGATGTGTAGGGAGAGAGTGTATAGGTTGCAAGATAGAGAGAGAGAGAGAGCTATGCAAGTTTTGGTCCTTACGGTATTTTTTCTAACCTAATTTCAAGAGGGGTGGTCATCTATATATAAAAAACATGTGCCTCGGGTCGAAAATATCTGTATATAGACAGATGGTGCAGTGCATGCACCTGTGGAAACAGCTGGCAAAAAATATCTACAAAAAATCTATTTTTCAACACAATTGGGTGGCAGGCCACTATTAGTGGGTGGTCAACCAAAAATCTGTTTTTAAGCCCGACTTCAAACGGGCGTATCTTCCTCATCCGGACTTGGTTTTAGGTGATTCTAGAGTCTAAATTGATGCCCCGGAAGTCTAATTTCCAATAGTGGTGGCCTCACATCTAAATTCTAAGTGTGCAAAGATATACCTATTTTAGTGATGGCTGCTCATTTCCATCTTAACGGATTGATGCCCAACTTCTTCCCCAACTAGTTTTCTTTCATTCCCTCTTATTTTCTCCAAGTCCAAACCTATAAATAATATGTTTTAAAGATTTTTGAAAGAGTTCACCTCCCCTTCATTTATTTCCACTTTGTCCTTACTCGGTTTATCGAAAAGTGTAATATTTTAAACAAAATGCGAGTCTCGGAATATCGTAGAAATATTTGGAAACATATTTTGACAAAGAGGGTTTTAATATCAAAAATAGTTTTGGCCAAAACAGGGAGTAAGGTTGGATTTTAGAAACTCTTCTTACTGAAGAAATCAAACATTTGTATAGCATAACTTTCATCATCGAGTGATCAACTCGAGGCGCCCAAGTCTTAAGGGTGCTCAAAAATGGGAATGTCTATAGTTGCCCATCTTGACAGAGCTCAAAGTTATGAAATGACGTGAGTAAATGTCAAAGCCCGAAGACGACCCATTTTGGCAAGGCCGTAAGACTTAGGCAAACAAACAAAATGCAGATGCAATTGGTTGAACCCGAGGGTTCCTACATATCCCGTTGCAAGGAATCAAACCAACGTAGTTCAGTGGCAGGATGCAAATGATATACAGTGCAATGCAATAATATAATCAAACCACAAGCAGTGCTTACCACACAAATACTATAAAGGAATAGAGGTGCAAATCAAACTATGTTTTATATAGAAAAGAAGTGGGCACGAGCCAAACGACGCCTAACACAGGCTAAGTGCCTACATCCTCAATATTGGCCTCAGTGCAGCATGGATGCTTACACATAACAGAACCATGTTTCAACGTGAAAGGGGTGCGAGTACATGCAAAACTATATTTTTTGTAGAAAGAGAAAGAGTACAAGTAATTTGGTGGTATGATATAAGTGAGAATAATCTGCTGGGGAAAGATAATGATCCTAAATGTTGAATGCAACAAGACAAAGTACGATGCAATAGATACAATGGATGAAGTGAATAAGGGACGCAAGTTGAACCACATCTTACCTAGAAAATGCCTGGACACAAAACAAACCACGTCTAACACAGAAAAGGTGTTGACACCCTCAATACTGGCCTCAGCGTAGCATGGGTACTTACATATGACAGAAGCATGTTTCAACAAGGGAAATGTATGAACACATGCCAAACTAAGCTTAACATGGAAATGATGCAGACGCTAAAATGGTATGATGTAACGGATGTAATAGATAATGTAGTAGATGAATAGGGTGACAAACTCCAACCATGCTAGAATCATGAGAGGAAAGGAATACTCTAACCACGCTGAAATCGTGAGAAAAGGAAGAAAACCGCTCAGGCTTGTATTCTTGCACACCCTAAAATAAACTCCAAACGTGCTGAAATCATGTGAGGAAAGGAACACTTTAGCCACAAAATCATGAGAAGAGGTCCTGAGAAAACCACTTAGGGTCGTATTCCATATGTCCTGAGATAAATTCCAAACACACTGAAATCGTATGAGGAAATGAACACTCAAACCACGCCGAAATCGTGAGAAGAGGCCCTGAGAAAACTGCTTAGGGTCGCGTTCCACGTGTCCTGAGATAAATTCCAAACATGCTAAAATCATGTAAGGAAAGAAACACTCTAACCACGCTGAAATCGTGAGAAGAGGTCCTAAGATAATGTGATGGATGCAAAGAGTATGATGAATTTGTACGATAGATGCACAGAGTATGATGAGATTGTGTGATAGATGCACAAGAAATGCAGTAAACAAACAAAGTGACACTTTAAAAAGTACCTTACGGGGTGAGTGGCAATGAACCGCTCTACTCTGATGGGAATCTCCCTCTTGTATTCTTAGAACTCTTATCTTCAACTCACAGTTCAAAGGCCCTCAAATGTTGACAAGGGGTAACCTCTGCATGTAGAAGCCACGGATGTCGCTTTTCTTCCTGATCATATTCACAACTTTCCCTATTTTCCAACGGGGTGACAGACTAGGTTGGTTCAGTATCCAGAATTGAAGCGCATACACGCTATCTCAACCTATGGGGCTGCCATACAGATTTCAAGCCGAGGATCCACCTCTGGGTATTTAAACCAGAATTTAGTCTCAGAAATTCCAAACATTTGTGTTCTAGGCATCGCCATTCGAACTCTAGTTTCCACCATCGCAGTTGGTCTCCTAGGAATTCATTGGAAACACAGCCAAGACGCCTACTTTGATCTCCATTCTGACTTGAAGCAGGCTTCAACTTCGGAGAAATGACAAGGCCTAAAAAGGTACCTCCAGAATGCAATCCCAGAAATTGCTGAAGTTGAAACAAACTCAGATGCTCCAATTTTCCCTTTTCTCTCTTCCTTTTGCAGTTCGAAACCTATGTAGTTTCAAATAGGTCCTTGTTCTGTTGCTCCCTCTTTTGATCGGGGTCAGATCCTGCAATTTATGAAAGAAAGAATTATGCTGTGTACATCCTGTTGGGAATAACATAGCACTCTGAGCACAAAACGATTTATTTTTGAAATTGAAACTAAATATGAGTTCTTAACCGGGTATTGAGCTTACGATTGACCACAGTACACCACGACTCAACAAAGGAAAAACAAAGTAAAAACAATCTAAACACGTCTATTTACACTCACAACGACTCAAAACAAGAATCAAGACAAACAAAAACAACAAACACAACACTTAGATGTTTACCACTGGTGGGAGACCTCTCAGTTCACGAGGAGCCCACTGCTTCTCCAGGTATTGTTTCCCATCATTTCCTATTTGTGATTCTTACATCTCTTTGGCACTCAATCTCTATTTTCTCTAAAAAACCCTTTCCTTACTTTTTCTCTCAGTGCACATCTCTCTATTCTTTAATCTCTCTTATTTTTTATCCCTTCCTAGGTGTGGTTGATAGATAAGCTAGAAGTTGTGGACCTTATGAAGGGGGTGGGCGAATATCCTGCTCCATTTCTAGTTCATGCTTCACACTTGGCTTGATACCTCGCTGCTTGGAAGATGAGAGTGCTTTTGGCCCCTGTTGCTAGCCTCAGTTGTGCCCTTTTCTGGCGAATCTGCTGACAATGGGAAAAGACAGAAACCCTGACTCGACTGTGCCCCTAGTTCATCATTTTGACTATTTTTTGTTTTTTTTTTTTTAAGCTTTCTACTATAACAATCTTGACCAACATGAGAGTTAGATTAACATGTTTGTTTGACTTTCTACTTTGAAATCATGTAAATCAAGCTATAAGCACTGAAAATTTTCCTTTTTGGGTCCAAGAAATGGTCCAGTTTTGGAAAAATGAAATAATTTTTGAGAAAATTAGTCAGCTTTACTAAAAATCCTCAAAATTATTTTTGCAAATGTTCACTACCCGACCACCGAGGAATTAACTCTTGAGATGCACAACCTCATATTTGAACTTGATTTATCTTGCAGCTGAATCTTCTAACGGAATAGGACAACTGAATTTGAATGAAGATGAGCCAATTGGACATGGATAGGGATAGGATAGCCGAGTTGAACAAGCCAATCAACATGGATGACACAAGCAGGTTGAAAATGATTGAGGCCGAACTTCAGGATGAAGTTCCTTACATATTCCAAAGATGGGAATCAGGTTGTACGTAGTTCCCGAGTTAAGGTGCACTCAGGTATTAACACTCTCCTTTTGTACTCTAACTTTTGCCAAAGCCGCCATTCCAGGTTTTCTACCTTGCTAGCTTTATTTCTCCTTTCGTTTCATTTTTCCTTTCTTATTTTTCTTCTTTTCTTTTTTTGTTCTTTGTTTCCATTTTTTCATTTTGGTTCTTTTTTTTTTTTCTTGCTCTAACTTTTGCAGGGGTCGCCCTTCTGGGTTTTCGATCTAGCGAGCCTCTCAAGGATAGAAAAGTTTAACTTGTCCATGTTGATCGATTGTGAGATCTCTAGGCCATCTGAATCCACGAGAATGGCTGTTGTTCCTAACTAAATAGTCTTGATAATGTAAGGGCCCATCAAATTGGGTTTGAATTTGCCCCTAGTATCATGGATAAGAACCCGATTGTCCTTTAGTGAAACAAAAATTACTTCTGTTAGATTTTGGGATTTGGCTTTCTTGCCAGTCTCCATTGGTTTGAGAAATGACCCAGTTTTTGAATCTTTAAGCATATCTGACCTTTTTTGCCCCTAGTTCAAGGGCTACTTCTAATCCAGCTATGCAAGCTTTCTTCATTCACATTTGACCTTCTTGATATGACCTTCTTGCCCCTAGTTCAAGGGTTGCTTCCGATCCAGCCATGCTAGCCTCATATGTTGGTTGACTATTTGAACATTCTAAATCAAAGTTTGAAAGCAAAGGGGTCAAGTCTCGAGGCCGAGAGTGATCCTATGCTATATAATCTCAAGATCAATTCCAGGTATGTCTTCGTGGGACCACGCAAAAATATTTTTGAAATCTTTTAATAAAGCGACTAGTCACTCGTGCCCCTCTGAAGACAGTGTAGAACCAATCTGGACCAAGCCAGGATCCTTCTCAATACTCACATTAACAGACATGATCTCTTTCATTAAGGGTTTAGTAGGCCTCTCTTCCTCTCAATTGATCAAATTTTTGCAAATTCTGAGGAATTCCTTCTTATTTGTTTTCACCATAGTTTTGGAAACAGTTTTGAAAAGCTTTGGTCAATGCAATGATTTAAAGGCACAGGGAAGTAGGTAAAAATCATTGCCATTTCATTTAGATATTTTGGCTCAACTGGCTTAAGGGTGGAAACAGACTCGAAAGAAAGAGTATAAAAGACAAACAAAAACAAACAGGGAAGTGATGTCTGAGTAAACATGCCTGAAATCTCCTGACGCTAACACAACAAGACTGACTCAATACAACAAGACTGACTCAATACCCAAGTCTGAAGGTAAAATAAACAATATTTTCAAAGTGCTAAAATAGCGCATGCCATCCACCACATCTGGAGTAAAATGAGTGCTATCAGCAGGTGGTTCATTCCCGATCACATAGTCACATTATCTCCTAAGTTCATTGATCCAGTGCCAATAGACTTTGTAGGACCCGATAAAGTGATGACCTTATTGTCAATCAGATCTTGAACTTCATGGCGAAGAAGAAAACAACAATCAGTGTCAAGGCCAGCTTGTTGATGGAAGGCATAGTACTTGGCAGCATTATGCTTGGCTGGAAGGGGATCAGAGAGAGGCTGAGGGTCAAGGGGTTTGAAATGGCCTTGTCTTATGAGGATTTGAAGAGCTTTGGATAAGGTCATGAAAAGGGGATTGAAGGTGCGGTTACTAGTCCTGATAGGATTGATAAAAGGGTTGGCGGGTGTTGACTGGGTTTGATCATCCCTTACGAGTGTAGGATTGGAGCAGAAATGGGTGTGTGTTTCTGGTATGGCATCCCTTTTCCTAGCTTGCCTCTTGATTCAAAATGCTCCCATCCTGAGCAACAAAAGTGGCATTCACAGTTTTTGTAACAACTGCAAGCACTTACTATTTGTTTAGCCCTTTGACCTTTAAAGTCTTAATAGCACATCGGAGATGTGCATTAGGATCGATACTTGCCCCGGCCTTGTTGTTGTCCATTGCTTCAGCTTTGCCAAGGGATTGGGTGGCTATATCAAAGTGAGGCCCATTCATTGTTTACATGTGATCACCCAGACTCGAGATAGCTTTAGGTTGGCCGTTTTCGATTGCGGCTCGCCCAAGGATTGGGGAGCCTTTTGGCGTGAAATTTTTGGCATGTGATGGGGTCGATGAGGGAGTCAAAATCCCAAAGGCTAAATCTGCCACAGTTCTTTGAAGATCTCCAATCATGCTCATTAGATCAGAAGGAGTGGGTTCGACCATTGGTGCCTGCAGTGTATTTGATGGGGTTTGAGATGATTAGGGTTCAAGTGCATCTATCATACACAAGTACGTGCTTTTTGGAATGAACACCTCAGGCTTGGGTAAATGGGCTGGGATGATGTTTGGTGAAGCTATGATCTCTTCATCAATAAGATCCTGAATCTTATGACGGAGGCGGATGCAGCGGCTTGTATCATGACCGTGTCGTTGATGATAGACACAGTATTTAGCGGGGTCATGTCTTGGTGGAAGAGGATTTAGAAGGAGTCGGGTTCTAGGAGCTTTAGGTGCCCTTTTTCTAGCAGCGTTTTCAAGGCTTGAGAGAGACTCATGTAAAGAGAATGGAAATTTCGAGCTTAGGGCCGAGTTGAAGTAGTTGGGTTTTGGCTATTATCAGCAAAAGAGCTTTTGATGCAACTGGTGATAGTGTTTTCTTCTGAGCGTTTCGCAGCAGTGCTACCATTGGTAGTAGAATCGGAACTGCGAACAACATTCTTCCTCATAGGCTCATTACCGTCCACAATGATCCCTTGCCTGATGGCGTCCTCGATTTGAATCCCAATTTCATGGAATTCCTTAAAGTTGAATAGTTGGAGGACTATCATTTTCTGCAATAGCCTTTTGTGCAGATTTCTAACAATTATAATAACTTGCTCTTTCTCTGGAGGTCTGTTTGCCATCATACCCGCATTTGCCCTCCATCGAATAACAAACTTTGAGAAGCCCTCCTTCAGTTCCTGACGTGTTACCTCAAGATCACAAGTTGTGACCTCGATTTACGTGTTGTAGGAATATCAGGCAACGAAGGATTCGGCCAACTCTTGTCAGCTCTATTTGTCAGCTCTGTTTCACCGAGTCCTTCAATTTAGCGTACCAGATGGCAGTTATTCTAGACATGGTTTAGCCGAATAATGACAACTTCTGAACTTGGGTTAAACCCATTGGTCGCAGGATGTCAGAGAACAGGCGCAGATGCACCATTGGATCTCCAGAGCCATCGAAACGATCAATATGCGTCATCTTGAACCACTCCAGCAAAGTAATGGCGAATTCAGTATATCCATCCTAAATATCCGGAATGGAGATAACCCTTTGCACCTTCTTAAATAGTTTTTCAAGTTTGTTGACTTTGAGCAGGGTCGGGTCAAACTCAAACTCGAAAGGTGCCTTGGTTGGAGCTCTAGACATTTGAACTAGGACTGGATCTATTTAGACTGGAGGGATAGGAACACCCAGTGGATCCTAAGTTGTATTGGCAGTGGTGCCTAGCATAGGAGTAGCCACGTTAGGTGCATGAGAAGTAGAAGCCGAAGCCGGCTGCTGTTGTTATTGTTGCAACCTATTAGTGACCTCAGCTTGGCGGGCCATGTCGTGCTAGAGTGAGTCGGCTGACTACTGTAGACGGATTAGTAAATCCTCTAGATTTGTCTGAGGCTGAGCCATGATAGGAGTAGATGCCCGGGATGAGGCGAATAAAGCTGATATAACTGGTGAATGTTTGGAACAGTGGAACTGGTGAACCCTGTCTGGCCCTCTTTCGTCTTACCATCGGCGAAAGCGAAGCAAACACTAGCTGCCTCTGAACTAAATTTCTAACTGCACAAAGTCTATCGACACAAGTTCAAAGTACCTGGGGGATATCAAAGCCTTCTGAAGCTATGGTTCCAAGACTACCTAGCAAAAGAGAAAACAGACAGCACCTCAGCCCAATTTCACTAGAACAGATATGATCACAGCTGAATGAATGTACTCCCCATTGCATTCTGCCCCACAAACTAATACCAACTGTATCACTGATATGGAGCACCCCTGTACAGTTTCAATGCAAAGCACATACCAGGTAAAGTGAGCCAAAACATCCCTATAAGAGGGTAAGGTTACCCTATCCTAGTTTTTGTTATGAACTAGGATTCACTATTTCAATTGAGCGGTTTCATGCAATCCTACATTCGGGTGAGTGTCCTATCCTAGTTTGGAACAGTCTCTATGGCTTTTCTATATATATGTAAGCCAAATGGTCAAAAAGGGTATCTCAGCAAGACTACCTAATATACCTCTCACACCTAACACTGAGAAGTGAAAGGAGGATCAAATGGTACAACGGTAGTCCAGATCCAAGAATTATGTTCCCAACATGACAGAACCCATGACCTGTCAGCCTTTTGGCAAGCTTTTGGGCAAGCCTCCAGCAAACCGTCCAGGATAACAGATGGCAAACACAGTAACTTAAGCGCACCAATGTAAATGCAAATGCAAATGCAAAAAACATATAAATGTAGATAAAATTTCACATCATGAAGTTCGAGTCTAGTTCTCCACATTCCCTAGCAGAGTCGCCAAAAACTATAGCTTGACTTTTCGTGCACCTTTTGGATACGATTAGCCCTATAGTTTGAACTCTCGTGCTTCTGAATCTGATTCTACAAGTGCAATGTGAAATAGATAAACACAAATGAGTCCAAATCCGTCAATGCTTTTAGAAAATCGATATTGAATCAAAATGCCAAAAATGGACTGCTTTGCCCGATATAGAGTCACCACCTAAATATTTTTGAGAAATTTAGGAACCCCGGGACCCATGCCAAAGGCCACTTATCCGTCATCACCAAAGTGTCTCGGCTCGGAACTTAGGTTCGAGAGGGGAAGGTCATGAATTGAGCACCCCACTCGCCCGATCAAAGATCGGCTTCTACTAATCATGATGTGATTTTTATTTGCATTATATGCTCTTGTTCCGGTAATTAGACTAGCATTACTATGTGATGCATATACGTATATACTAATTTGCAAAAGTCAGAACACTTTGATTTCATGTTTGTTTGAAAAAAGGTTTGAATACGTGCCACCTGAAAAAGTGATCTCATATGTACATTGGTCAAATCATCCCAATTTAAGCAATTACTCTTCATCCACAAGCATTCAAACAGTTATATGAATTAAGTACTTAGCCTCATGGAAAACATGCAATATAGCAACAATCACATGCATGCAGTATGCTAAAGCAATAAGTGCTCACCTCGTACTCCAAGGCAAACCGAAAGAAACAAAAGAGTTAGAAAACATGCAAGCCCTTAACTATGCAAATGACTAGTGCAACACATGCAATATGCAACTTAAATAGGCTTGGCTATTAACATGGCATGTGAATCAATTTGATAGCATGCGGTTTAAGCACATTTTCAAAGAAGTATTTTAAGCTTGTTAGAATGATGCACCGAACCTTATGCATGCAAGACAATAGATGCATATCATGGAAAATGCTAAACGAAATATGATGCTCCAAACTATCCATCATAAGCGGATAAATAAAAGGGAGAAACACGTGGGGTAGGAAGACATACACATTATTACAATTTGCCCTTGCGCAGGAGGATCCGAATGAATGAATTAGCTAAGCTAGCTAACTAATTATTACAACACCGAATTTAACTAACTATTCTAGCTAATTAAATAATTACAACACAAAATTAAATCAATTAGCTACTCTAACTAATTAATACAACTTAACTAATTACACTAACTAACTAGTCACATTACGAAATTAATTAACTAAGTAATAAATTACAAGTTGTACAACAACATACTATTATTAACAAATGTAACGGGTCCTTAGGAGAAAGGAAATGGCTTATGCATGTACATGAATTTCTCCCCCGAGAATGCCTCTGCTCTATGAAGAAAGTGGTACTGCTTGGTTGAAAAAGGTGGCCTACAAGCTAGAAATGGTGGTCGGCCGCCCATTAATAGTGGCATGCCGCCCAGTAAAGGTGGCCTGCTGGCCACTAATGTTGGGTTTCTCCTGCTCCAATAAAAAACAAACAGAGTACAAACAGAGCATTCCTAGGGGATGTCTGTCTACTTTACCTCTCCTTATCATCGGACAAATCAAAGAAGGGGTAGGCTCGATTTGCAAGCTATTAATCGGCACAAATTCATTGTGTAATGACTTATGAACCAAGGGATACAATTTCAATAAATGCACAATAAAAGACCCACGAACCTCCTCCCTATCATGACATTGATCGAGGGAAGCTGTTGACATCGACTCTTGAACCATTTCCATCACTAGTTAGTATGAAATGCTTCAAGACTCAACGGCTTCAATTAACGTCCGATTGAACCCTAAACCATTTTATTATCTTGCTCCATTTTATTGCCTTTTTAAAATTACTTTCCATTCATTAGTCAATTAAGTCCAATAATGAAGATTAAGTCCACTAATGGAAATGATTATTAAACAAAAGGTTGTTTTGGGCGTGAGAGAGATGTCATGTCATTGGTAATGAACTTCCTAAGAGATTAAACCATTAAGCACAACGATATCTATCTCAAACTTAAACAAACAATCAGTTTGAAACGACTCTCAAAGTAATAAAAAGCCAAGAAAGGAGGGAGGGTGCAGAGGTGACTAGAGGTGAACACAAGTATGAAAAGCTTGAAATAAATGCTATCAACTCAAATAGGTTGGTGTCTAATGCCTAAAACACCAAACCTATGAGGACCATTACACTACAAGCCTATCAAAAAAGCTTGAATGACATGAACAACTTAAAATAGTCCTAAAATAGGCTAAAACAATACTGAAATTAAGGTAAAAACATCTTCAAAATCAATCTAAAATAATGGAACAATTAAGTTAGTATACAAGCCAAAGAAGGGGAGGCTAACCCCTGCATTTTTGGGACTTCAAAATTACATTTTAAGCCTCTGAAAAAATCTAAAAATCAATGGTAAAAAGTTGGAAAAAATTTGAGGAAGAGATGGGAAACACGAGGG
The DNA here is from genome assembly GCA_030407325.1 of Camellia japonica. Taxonomy (NCBI): domain Eukaryota; kingdom Viridiplantae; phylum Streptophyta; class Magnoliopsida; order Ericales; family Theaceae; genus Camellia; species Camellia japonica. The sequence goes on from JAPPVO010000007.1 coordinate 99,006,071, forward strand.
CAAAAGCTTAGGAGACAAGGTTCAAAGAAGGGTGACTAACCCCTCTACCTTTAATAGCTTCAAACCACAAGTTTCAGCTCATAAAAACAGTCCAAAAAAAGTTTAAAAACAATAAGAAAGATAAGGAAAAATTAGTTTAGAGATGCCCAAAATTATACATCTTGAAGAGAAGTAACTATTTTGTTAACAAACCCACAAGTTCTCACTCTCAAGGGTTGATATTTGAGCTCAAGAACCTCAGTAAGAAGAGCAAAATTTTTGCTTTAGGATGTGTAGGGAGAGAGTGTGTAGGTTGCAAGATAGAGAGAGAGAGAGTGCTATGCAAGTTTTGGTCCTTAAGATATTTTTTCTAACTTAATTTCAAGAGGGGTGGTCATCTATATATAGAAAACATGTGCCTCAGGTTGAAAATATCTGTATATAGACAGATGGTGCAGTGCATGCACCTATGGAAATAGTTGGCAAAAAATATCTACAAAAAATCTGTTTTTCAACACAATTGGGCGGCAGGCCACTATTAGTGGGTGGTCAACCAAAAATCTGTTTTTAAGTCCGACTTCAAATGGGTGTATCTTCCTTATTCGAACTTGGTTTTAGGTGATTCTTGAGTCTAAATTGAAGCCCCGGAAGTCTAATTTCCAATAGTGGTGGCCTCACATCTAAATTCTAAGTGTGCAAAGAGATATACCTATTTTAGTGATGGCTGCTCATTTCTATCTTAACGGATTGATGCCCAACTTCTTTCCTAACTAGTTTTCTTTCATTCCCTCTTATTTTCTCCAACTCCAAACCTATAAATAATATGTTTTAAAGATTTTTCAAAGAGTTCACCTCCCTTTCATTTATTTTCACTTTTTCCTTACTCGGTTTACCGAAAAGTGCAATATTTTAAACGAAATGCGAGCCTCATAACATCGTAGAGACATTTGGAAACATATTTTGAAAAAGAGGGTTTGAAGGTCTAAAATAGTTTTGGTCAAAATAGAGTGTAAGGTTGGGATTTAGAAGCTTTTCTTGCTGAAGAAATCGAACGATTATATAGCATAACTTTCATCATCAAGTGATCAACCTGAGACACCCAAGTCTTAAAGGCGATCAAAAATGGGGTGTCTACACATATCTCTATTTTCAAGTACATTTCTATTAAATTTGTAAATATTTTGGGAAAAAAATGTTGAATGGAAGTGCTAACAGATATACAAAACAAAACAGAGACGCCCCGTTGCCGCCGCCATCGTCCTGCTGCCTTGCCGCCCTGCCGCAGCCAATTGAAGAAAATAACAAGTTTATACTCCTCCAAAATTTCTGACAGCAATTTATCTTACGTCTTTATTTGGTGAGGTAATTAATTGAAAATAAAAAGGGAAATACAAATTTTTTACTAATGATAAAGAATTCATGCTTCAAGAGTCTTTTCACTTCATTCAAGCTATTTGGGTTTCTTTTTGGTAGTCAATCTCTCTCTCTGACCTTGACAAAGTCTCTCTCTCTCTATCCTTTTACTGGGAAATTTCTGTACATCCTCCTCATCTTCTTTCATTCTCAGCCCTTCTCTGTGTGTGTGTAATGCTTCACAGGAACAATTCGATGTTTTGAAATCTGATTTTTTTTTTTTTTTGAAATTACTCACCAAAACGACGTCATTTTGGTGAGGCTTAATATCGACCCTTGGATGAATCACTCTAGGAGATCGTTGTAGAATTTACACTCTAGAGGATCTTAACGCTTCCCGTATAACAGATCCTTGTTTTAACAATCATAAAAAAAATAAAATAAAAATATAGTAATGCTAGTGATATTAAAAAAAGAATTATTAAAGTTTTTACCAAATAATCTTATGGGTATGTTGGGTATTCTTGGAGTAGGATTATGTGGTGCTTTAGAATATCTATTATACAAGGAAAAAGGGTCTTTTTAACCCACAAGTTTTGTGGGGGCTCCAATATTCCAATCTAAATTTCTTAATTTTCTTATTTTTTTAAAAAAAAATCCGACCCACCCTTTTTAAATAACCCTAAACCCTATCTTTTACTTACGCTATTTTTTCCTTTACGCCTCCACAGCCGCATCTTATTTCTCACCTCCACTTTTTCTGTGAGTAATCTTTCATTGACTTTATTGCATTTTTTTTATACTAATTTTTTTAATGCTTGCTTTTCTTCTCATCTATTTCTTTATTCAATTGACTTCCTTACTTCAACAGCCGCCTAACTTCATTACTTCAACAATCAGCTATTATTTTCCTGTAAGTAATCTTCAATTGATTTCATTGCTTTTCTTTTCATTTGTTTCTTTATTCAATTGACACCATTGCTTTTGTTTTCATTTATTTTTTTATTGTGAGAATGAATGAAAATATGATTATGTTTTCTTACATGCATTCCGTTTTGATCAGACAGTGTGAAAAACAAATGTGATTATATTTTTAACTGAATGTATTTCTTAATTATCTGATTTTTTTTTTTTAAAAAAAAAACAACTTTCCCGCCCTTGCGTAAAGAACTCCTACCTATTACTATTAACCTAAACCCTATATCACATTAGCCTAAAGAAACCCTATCACAGTAGCCTAAACAAAAAAGTTTGGAAGAGAGCAGCCACCTTACGCAACAATTTGGGAAAGAGAGTAAAACAGAATCCCGAAAGAAAAAAATTTCAAAATCGGTAAGTAAATCATTTATTTTTTAAATATGATTGGATTGTATTTTGTGATTGTGATTTATTTTTCAATATTTTATTTTTTATCTATGTTTTTTGAAAAAAATATATTGATTAAAAATGATTATATTCATTAGGTTCACATAAAGTATAAACTATTAATGATGATTGGATTGTATTTTGTGATTGTGATTAGATTTAATTTATTTTTCAATATTTTATTTTAATCTATGTTTTTTGAAAAAAAAAAATAGATTTTATTTATTATTGATGATGATGAGTAGATTGTATTTTGTAATTGTGTTTTTTAACTCACTGTATTTTTTTATATAAAAAAAAAATGATTGTGTTTTTAACTATCAATTAACTTAATTTGTGATTGAGTTTTTCACTCACTATGTTTTTTGAAAAAAAAAAATTGTATTTTTTAATTACCAATTGACTTCATTGTTTGTTTTTATTTTTTATTTTTTATTTATTTTTTTATTTTATATATATATATTGTTTATGAGCAAAAATGTGATTATGCCGTTTTGATCATACGGTGATTTTATTTTTTTACACTCCATTTAATTTGTGTTTTTTGAAAAAAAAAACAAAAAACAAATTGTATTCATGTTTTTTGAATTATATAATCACACGGTGATTGTATTTTTAAGCTATGTTTTTTGGAAAAAAAAATTATATTTATTAAGTTCACATAAAATATCCACTATTGATGATGATTAAATTTTATTTTGAATATGAATTTCTTAATTTTCTGATTTAAAAAAAATAAAGCAACAATAACAACAACTTTCCCGCCCCTGCGTAAAGAAACCCACTGCTACCTATTATTATTAACATAAATCCTATATCACAGCAGCCTAAAGAAACCCTATCACAACAATCTAAACAAAACATTTAGGAGATAGCAGCAGCCTTACGCAATAGTTTGAGGGAGAGAGTAAGACAAAATCTTAGAAGAAAAATATTTCAAAGTCTGTAAGTAAATTATTTATTTTTTAATATGGTGACTAAAATTTTAAATTGATTAAGAATAATTATATTTATTAGGTTCACATAAAGTATCAACTATTAATGATGATTGAATTGTATTTTGTGATTGTGATTGTACTTAATTTATTTTTTAATATTTTATTAGGTTCACATAATATGCTTAGGTTTTTTTAAAATATAGCATATCATTATGTTCAAATAATAGCATGGATATACTTGGGTTTAATAAATAGTATTATGTCAACTAGTATATCACCCGTGCTATGGACGAGATAAAATAATATATTTTTTATTAAAAATACAATAATTATTTTATCGTATTTAAATATAATTATCATATTTTTAATAAATAATATATTATTTTATTCCGTGCATAGTACGGTTGATATGCTAGTTATAATTGATAAAAAGATGAGATTTATGATTTTGTATTTGATGATTAAGGAATATGAGGAGATGTCGTGAATGATTCGGTGTTTTGAGAATAACTAATAATTTCTCATGAGATCCACATTATAAGAGTATTTGGTAAAAGATTTAGGATGAATAGATCCAATCTACTGATGATCTCTACGAAAAGAAAAAAGAATTTTACGTTCTTCCTTTCGAAGAGAAAACATTAGCGAAATCCTATTGTAGATACCTCCATACATCCGGGAAAAGCATGATTAAAAAAAAAAAAAAAAATACCTCTAGCATTTTTGATAAAAATAAAACGACAATTCTATTCATCAATAATCGTAGTTGCGTTTGTCTCAAAAACAAAAAAGAAATTACACATCAGTAGGTGTCAAAAAAAAAATATTCATAAAACAGTAATAAATATTATAAATATTAATAATTAAAATTATAAAATTTTCACTAATATGTAATAATTTTCAAAAACTCTCCGTGAATGGTTATTTCTCCTACAAAATAGTGGATTATTTATTTTTAAAATTATATTGAAAAAATTACCCAAAAAAAAAAAAAAAGAAACAGGGGGACACTTTGAACAAATTTTTTTTTATATAATTTTTTCAATTTAAATTTAATTTTTTTTTTATTTTCAATTTAAAACATCTATCTATTTTTGTCAAGTAAAATCGGAATAAAAAAAATATTTTAATCATTAAAGGCAAAAAAAAAGAAGAGACTATTTTAAACATTTTATATACACTTGCATTGAGTTTAATAATTAAAATATCCCTTTTGTTGGTTTTACTTAACAAAAATAGGCAAATAATTTATATTGAATATAATTCAAAGATTAGGATTTAAATTGATAAAGTTAAAAATTCAATATTTATTTTATTACAAAAGTCAAACTTTGAAATTTTTTTTTTTTTTTTTGGTCTGTGTGTAAATTTCTTCAATTATATTTGTTGCCTATTTCTTTTTAAAATAAATGTGATATAATCATCTTGCTATGATTATTCAATTGAGGTGATTTTTTAAACAGATGATCTTTTTGAAATATCTTACAAAATGAGCAGTAATCATTGAAGTGGGCCTTAGAGCAACTCCAATCACACTCTCTACTTTTCACTAGCTAAAGTACAAAAAACGTACACTCTTTATTTTACCTAATTACTTTAGCTATTGTGTTCTTCAACCACGCTCTTTATTTTAGCTAATCATTTAAACTAACTTAATTAATTTTTAAAATAAAAAAATACTAATTGTTAATATTTTACTAATATAAATTTGCAATAATAATAAATTTGCTCATACAAACATAAAAAACCTGTAGAATGAGGAAAAAAAAATACAAAATACAAAATAAGTTATTCCGTAATTCATCAAATAAAATTGAAAGAACATATAAAATTACTACATATACACACACACACACACACACATATATATATATAAAATATATAAAATCCAAAATCCAAGACATAAATATACAAAAATCTAAAATATATACATACATAATTATTTGGAGAGCCTCTAGGGCTCTTCAATTGTAGCCACCAAAAAAATAGGATGGTAAAGTAGCTAGTCCAATAGCTAGCCCATTGGAGCTCAAAATTAAACTTACATTAGCTAAAATACCTAATAAGCCTTGTTTAACTATCCCCTTGGAGATGCTCTTATAATGGGCCGACGATGGCTCAACAATACAATCTAGTTGAATTACTTAGCCGAAGAAAGCTTGATTAATAAAAAATGGATTTGGGGATCCTATTGGAGTCTTACTCGAGGACTCTAATAAACTACAAACTAAATTGATGGAGGTGTAGACTCCATATTACTATTCATATCTCATTGTGAGTATTGTGTAAAATATTTAATAATTCATTTGGGATCCTGTTAGTAAAAATTATGATGGACTTAGATCAACAGCAACCAAACAATAATTTTAAACTAAAAAAAAAAGAAAAAGCAATAGTCAAACAATTATGATTCTAGTTCGAATGTCTCAAAAGAATGAGAATTTCTTTGGATCAATGGTAACAAAGTAAACAAGAAAGAACAAACTTTTTATATAAACTAATGGTAACAAAGTAGATTGAATAAACAGAAGTAATTTCAGATTGAAGTTACTAAAGTTCACTCAAAAAGTACAAGTTACAATAGAACAAACTACTCCTAAATTACAATTGAAACTACTCCTAAGTCTAAAAGTTAAGTTGTTGTGTTGTTGTTCATGTGCCTCTCTCTGCAAACTTTTTGGCCTTTATAGCTCTTCTTTCCCATGACCTCATGATCTCCTCAATCTGCAATTGCTACTGCATAACTGCTACAATTGCACTCTTGCTTCCAAGTCTTCAAACCACATCAAGCCTTCACTTCCACCTGTCAAACTTCACTTCCTTTGAGTTGATACGTGTTCCTAAACCCTTTTGTCCTTTCTTCGACCGAGAAAAATCCCCACCTTGTTCGTGCTTCCCTCTACAAGTCACCCATTAAGCCCATGACTTAGCAAAAAATTGCTCCATCATCTGCACTGTTTAATGCACATTCTCAACGTCTCTCAAATTGCTTACCCCCTTAAACAACCGTTGAACCCTCACTTGTCTCTAGCACATGTCACACTCTAATTGGTCCACTTGTTGACAGGGCCCAGCAAATATGGGTGCAAATAATGCCTTTTTGTTTAAGTTAAATAAATACCAAATGTTTTTAACTTAAACAAACCTGCTTATTTGGGCCAAACTTGGACCTGGAATAAAAAACTTGTCTTCTGGGCTCGAAATGAGAAAGAAAAACAATTACTTACTTTGGGCCCAAAAAATAAAAAGACCATGGCCCAAAATAGGAATAATTTAAAATGTTGGGCCCATCATAAACTATAAAAGACCAACGTTTTCAACTTCAAATCACTTCATCTTCATCTCCCTTAGTCTTGAATCCCTCATACTGTACTTCTTCTTTTCAACACTTCTACCCGAAATCTAAGCACTACAAAACGCCAAGTCATGGCACCCAAAACATCGAAACCAGTTCAAGAAGAAGATACCAATGAAGACCTCCTTCGTTTTCCAAACTCCATTAGAACCCTTATCACCCCCTTGAAGCTTGATGTTATGCTACTACCAAGCACCAACTCTGTTGCCAAAGCAACCTTGGGCCCTTTATTCTTATCCCATTCTCCAGGTGAACTATCCCCCATACTATCCTCTTGCCAATAGGAAAAACTTACTTTTTAACCAACCCAGACTTAACTGGACTAACTGGAATAGCAGCAAAAACCCCTTAGAGCTTGGAGAAAACCAGACCCTTCATAGCAAAGTTAGGTCAAAAGGATTGAAGCACATGATTCTGAAGTGTGGAAGCACCAAGGCATCAGTGAGGTAATCAGACTGTCGACTATGAAGTATGAAATGGACAAGTGGTTAATTGCTGTTGCCACATGATTCTGGTCCCAGTCCTGCAACTCCCTTCTCCTAAGATTTGGAATGATTGCTACCACCATTCTAGATGTAGCTCATTTAACTGGCCTCCCCATTTTAGGCGATCAAATTCATGCCCTACTTGAACTCCCAAAAGTGACCTTTTCATTAAATACCGACATGAGCTAAACTGAATTTACCAAAAAAATATAAGGGGAAGCTTGGCTCTCCTATCGAAGACAAGGAAAGGATTGCCTTCTACTTAGTTTGGCTCTGCCAATTTATGTTCTGTGTTCCTGGGTAGAAAATTACCAAGGATTATCTTCCTCTTACCTTATGTATTCAAGATGGCCAAGCCATGGCCTTTGCACCCTACCTTCTTGCTACCCTTTATAAGGGTTTATTTTCTTTTGTTGAAAAGAGGATCTCTGCTCACTATGGTGGACCTTTCTGGCTTTTCCAAGCCTGGCTATATGCCTACTTTCCTGAGGTACAACCCCCATAACCTAACACCAAGAGGCTAATCCACCACTCCTATACTAAACAACTCCTCGCTTTTATTAGCCAACAAACCCTCAATTTTTTCAACTACCTCACCATGTTTTACAACCTCCGTTTCCATAGACTTCCTACCCTTTACAAGCCATTCCATAACTGCCAATTCTCATCCTCTAGACTACAATTCCTCTTCACAAACCTCTTTGAAATGACCAATGACTAGGTCCAAGCACAAACTTAGACTTGGAGACACATTTTAACCTGTAGACACATCTTGGTTGGCTGCTCTATATCTTCTACTAGGCTGTCCAGATGTAGCTTTGAAACCTACTACCCCAACCTAGGTCTAGACAGTTTGGCCTTTCCCAATGCATACTATTTCCTTACTTCACCCAACCATTCATGAAGAAATTGGGTCTAGAATAAGCATCAAAGAGGACACCCAAGCTGACTCCATCTTGCTAGAAAACATCGAACTTCTCAAAAACTTCAGTCCCTTCTTTTTCCAACCTATCTTAGATTGCACCACCACTTTTGATCACTGGTGGAACCTCATGGCTGCCATCATCTTCTTCAAACCACTTGAGGCCTGTCTTCAAGACACCTCTATTGACAATCAAAGCCCTACATCACCACCTTCTAAGCTTAAAGCCACAGGTAATATTTGCACTTCTATTTTTACACACCTCTTAACACTGTCCAATTTTAGAAATACTGACTTCTTTGATTTTGGCAGCCAATGTTGAACCTGCTGCTGAGCTCCTAGTTAGGGACCAACACAAAGGCAAGGCCCCAATGGATCCAACCATCCAACCAAGGGACACACCTCAAGTCCCTAAGCTGATGGGGGATTCCCTCTCAGCCCTCCAGACACAAGCACAAAGGGTGCAAAAGACAATCACCACCTCTCCTCCTGTTGAGAAAGAAAGAAGGACCAAGAAGGGGCAAGAACCTCCAACCACCCCTGTCTCTGAAGCAAATCCCAATGAATGGGATATCCCACTTAGCCAAGTAATTGGCCAAACAATCTCACACCCCACAGAACAACTGTAGCAGGTATACTTCCCCACAATTTTCTTGTTACATTTCACTTCTTCTCATTTGTATTCAACTAACATTTCCATTTTCTCAAAGAAAGAAGAGAAGAGTATTTATTTCCATTGCTAATGATGAGGACACTCTCTCCAATTCTCCCAAGGACGCCACCAATCTCTACTCCCTCCACTTACCAATAGCCTAAACAACCAACTCCAAAACAAACTCCACAACCAACTCCAAAATAGCCTACACCACAACCATCTTCAACATCTTCCTATTTTGAACCTCCCCCTATTACCCTCAAAGGTGTTACTCTTGGGGCATTTCCAATGAGGGTTCTCCACCTAGGGGAGATTGAACCCATTAACTTTCCTTTAGTTTTTACCCATCAACCATCATTATCTGACTCTACCAACTCCTAAATCTCCACCAGATAACCATAGAGAATTGACCTTGACCACTCATCCCCTCCAGCCAAGAATCTTCTCCAAGAGACCAAGTCACCAGGTCTCCTCTACCTGATCTTCTAACCACTTTTGGTAAGCATCACTCAAATTGCTACTCTTTCAAGTATATATTTTCTTTTTTTCTTTTTTAAAAACTTGAGTCTGCTAACCTTTCCTTATGATTCCAGCTACTGAACTAACCTCTAATGAGCTAGACATTATCCTCAAGGCTGCAAACACAACTACAATCCCAATGCAGGAAGTTGACATTTTTACACATGGGTCTTCTCTCCCACCAATTCCTGAATCAACTTAGCCTACCACAACTGCAACTGAGCAAATATAACCTCCTGAGAACACCAACCCACCGGCACACAATCTATCCACTGATGAGTAGGTAAAACTCCTAACCTTATCTTCCTCATTCTTTACTACTTGCAAAATACTAACTTACCAATTTCTTGCTGTAGACAGGCCATTATCCCAACTCAGGATATCTGGGAGGAAATCATTATCCTTCAACAAAATCTGGACCAAATATCACCCCTTTCTCAAAGACTTCACCACTTTCAAACTGACATTCAGCAAACCTTATCCACTTTCATCAACCTCATCAACACACCCTTAGAAAAAATAGCCCTCAACCAACCTGATGAGGCCTTGGCCTGTCTCACTTCTGTTCTAAACCTTCCTCTTAATCCTTTCAACTCTATGCAATTAAAACAACTGGCTAGAATTACCTCAAGATGACCAATTCTTTTGGAGATGGTTCAATCCTGCTCCAAAGACATCTAACTCAGAAAAAATTTTCTTGCCAAAGCCCAAACCATATCCACCTCCCTCAAACTCACTCACTAGACTTCTTTAGCTCCCTGAACAAGATACAACACTAGCACTTGAGGAGTCAAGACTTCTGGCATAACTAGCCACTGTAAAACAAAAAAGACTCCATCTGCAACAGCAAAAGGACCGACTAAGCGAAGAAGCAAGGACCATGCTTTCTCAGATTATAAATGGTCCTTCATCAATCCAAGCTATCAAAGTAGAACTAAACCAAGCTCAAGCCATGCTAGCAGATGCTCAATCAGATTGGGGCATTCTGGCTATTCTCTTCCCCAAGACTTAGTCTAGTTCTTTTTGTTTTTGCTTTTTCCTTTGTATTGTACATGATGTTTTACTATCTTTTTGTAATCAATACATCATTTGCACAAGACTTTTGATATCAATACATACTTAGTTTTACATTGCCTGTTACATTGAATATTTTCCTCCTTATGTAAATTGCTTTGTTTTGTATGCACTTATCAACTTCCTTTGAAAGTTTCCCACATAATTGGATAATACCTCTTAAGATATTTCCCATTTATATTCCTCCTATGTGGCTGCCCCTCCAAAGACTCCAGTTGATATGCACCTTCTTTAAGGACCATATAAATCCTAAAAGGGCCTTCACCATTTTGTGACCACTTGCCAAACTCAAGGTCTTTTGTTCCCAATGGCAAGATGGTTTTCCACACCAAGTCACCTTCCCCAAAGATTTTTAACTTAACCCTCTTGTTATAGACTCTCTCAATCTTCTTCTTTTGAGCCATCATACAATCAAAGGCATCAATCATTTTGCACTCCACATCTTGTAATTCCATAAACATGGCCTCTACATACTCATCAACAGGAATGTCAAGTGCTTAGCCACCCTACTAGACTTTGTTGTAACTTTTACAGGTAGAACTGCAGCATGACCATAAACTAACTCATAAGGGGATGCTTGAATGCTATCCCTCTTTGAATTCCTATAGGCCCACAAAACCTCAGCCAATAACTCATGCCAATCCCTTGAATTATCCTCTATGACTTTACTAAGTGTCACCTTGATTGTTTTGTTTGATGACTCTCCTTGCCCATTTGACTGGGCATAATATGGAAATGAATTCAATATCTAAATGCCATACTCTTCGGCAAATTCCATTACTTCATCACCATTGAATAATGTCCCCTGATCGACAGTAATTGTTTGTGGCAAGCCAAATCTATGCACTATGTGCTTCTTAATAAAATCAATAAGATGAGATTGATTCACTACTTTTAATGGGATTGCTTCTACTCACTTAGTAAAATAATCTGTGGCCACTAATATGAATGCATGTTGTTTTGATGATGGAGAAAATGTATGGCCAATCAAATCCATTGCCCAACCTCTAAATGGCCAAGGTTTGACAATTGAATGCAAGTCCCTAGCTGGCTTTTTTTTGCACATTGCCAAGTTTTTGGCATTGTTGACACCTCTTGGCATAATCAATGCAATCTATAGAGGGCCAAAAATACCCATGTCTTTTAATCAACCACCTCATCTTCTCACCTGCTTGGTGAGCATCACAAATACCTTCATGAACTTCTGTCGTGACTTACATATGTTCTAACCCCCTAATACATAACAATATCAACCCATCTTGGGTTCTTCTGAACAAGTCATACCCCATAATCACATAATTCATATCTTGATACTTTGTCCTCCTATCCACCTTTGCTTCTGGATCACTCAAATACCTAATCAGAGGTGACCTCCAATCATCCTTTGACACCTCCAAAGTTAAAATTGACAAGCCTTGCAACTGTCGACACCTAGCACAAGGCATTGTTCTCTTCTGAATCCTAACTATTTTCTCCTAGAAACCCTCTAGAGGCTGCTTGGGCCATCTTGTTGGCCTCCTTATTTTAAAGTCTGAACATGTGTTCAAACTCTACTGTCTCAAAATCTTTAACCAGTTGCAACACTTGGTCTAAATACCCTCCAAGCACTGCACTGTTGCATTTATATTGGCCTACCACATGTCTTATCGCCAATTGTGAATCCCCAAACGCTTTCAAGTGTGGAATTCTCAGACTCCTTGCCAACTCCAAACCAATAATCAAGGCTTCATACTCTGCTTGATTATTTGACAATACCTGAGTCTCATCCAATTGGTAAGAAAACTGAAACACCTGCCCTCGGGGTGAACTAACACCACCCTAGCACCAACACTCTCTTCAGTCTTTGAGCCATCAAACATTAATCTCCATGGCTTTTTTTTTTTAACTGAGAATACCTTATATAAATCTATCTCGACAAGGCTACATAGATGCTCAGCTAAAAAATCTGCTAATGCATGGCCTTTCACAGCCTTCTGAGGTATATACTTGAAGTAATATTCAATTAAGGCCAGTAACCATTTTCCTTGTCTCCCTCTCAAAACTAGCCTAGACAACATGTATTTTATTACATCAATCTGAGCAATAACATTAACTTCTGTAGGTAGCATTTAATGCCACAGTTTGATAGCTGCAAAATACAAGGCCAAACATAACTTTTCAACAGAGCTATACTTGGTCTCTGCCTCATTCTTTTTCCTACTTAGGTAATAAACAGCTTGCTCACAACCCTCCTCATTATCATGAACCAATAAACACCCAATTGACTGTTCTCCTGTTGAAATATACAACTTTAAAGGTTTCCCTTTAATGGGTGGCATCAGGACTGAAGGTTTAGATCAGTAATCCTTGATTGCATCAAAATTCCCTTTGATGCTCACTTTTCCATCTAAAGTCTTTATCAGACCTCAACTTTAACAAAGGGAAAAAAGCCAAAGTTTTCCCTGCTAAATTGGCAATGAATCTCCTTAAAAAATTTATTTGCCCAAGGAAACTCCATAACTCCTTATTAGGTTGGGATGCTTTAATAGCTTTAACCTTATTTATGTCCACCTCTATCCCCTTCTGGTGGACCAAAAAACTCAAGAAATTACCTACATACACCCCAAAAGCACACTTTAAGGGATTCATTTTTGGCTGGTATTTCCTTATCCTTTGGAACAACTATCGAAGATAGTCCACATGCTCCTCAAACTCATCAGACTTGATTGCCACATCATCAATATAAAGCTCCAAAAACTTCCCAATTAGATCATGAAAGATAAAATTCGTAGCCCTCTAATAGGTAGCCCCTGCATTCTTAAACCCAAAAGGCATTACTACCCATTCAAAAGTTCCTAGAGCCCCTGGGCACCTAAATGCAGTCTTATGAACATCATCTGGGTTAAAAAGGATCTGATTATACCCAACATGGACACCCATGAATGATAAAATTTTATGTTTTGCAACTGAATCTACTAACAAGTCTGCAAATGGCATGTGATACTCATTCTTAGGTGTGACCATATTCAAATTCCTGAAATCAATACACACTCTAATTTTGCCATTCTTCTTAAGAACTGGAAATATATTTGACAGTCATTCCACATATCTGGTTGTTTTAATGAAACTAACCTGTAGAAGTCTTTCAATTTAATCTTTCACTATAAGAGTGACTTCATTTGTCATTCTTCCATAGGGGTGCGCACGATGCGGTTCGGGCGGTTTGAGAGTAAAATTACAAACTGAAGAGTGGGTTAGCAGATTGACAAATTGTGATTTGGGCAATTTTTGGCGGATTGGCGAATATTCTAACTAATTATCATACATTTGCATAATATATGACACTAATTTATATAATATTTTATATATATAACACAAAGTAATTTTACATAATATGTTTCATATATATAACCATTAATTTGTAATAAATTTCATATCTTAAATCTCTCTCACACTCATTTTTACATTGATATTTCATTGGAAGTTAAAAAATATATATGTATTAACTATAGCGGAGTGGAGCGGTTCGGTTGGTGAATTATAAATTTTAAAGTTTAAATCGCGATTCGTGGTTCAAGCGGTGCGGATTGATGCAGATCGGTGCGGTTTTAGCGGATTGAGGGGTATTTTGCACAACCCTATTCTCCTAGGAGTTTGTTTATGTGGCACATAATTTGACTTCATTGGAAGTTTATGTTCAACCAAAGACTTATCTAGTCCAGGCATCTCATCATAACTCCCAGCAAAACAATCAGAATAATCTGAAATCAAGATAACTAGCTTGATCTTACATTCGTTAGATAAAAGAGCATTTACATAAATAGGCCTCTTACAGGCCTCATCTCGTAGGCCAGTTAACCTAGGTTCATGCCAGTTTCCTTGAATTTTAACATTTGGGGTTTGCAGTACCTCATGCATTCTCTCCTCAGCAGTTGGGTCCTTGTAAAAGGACATTGGCTTGCCAGCAGACTGATGTGGCATACTAGTTGGTGGCAGCATGTGTGCACCCCCTGCCTTTGAAGACACCTTATATGCCTTTACTTCACTCTAACTTGCATACTCCATCGATGAAGCTTTCAACACACTCCTTACTTCTCCCAAAAGGATTTGGTTCTCTTCTAGTGACTAATTTGCCAATGAATCCCTTATTTGAGCCACCAGGACTCCTGTGGGAATTCTGGCATGGCCACTTGCTTGGCCTTCTGTACTCATTGCTTGGCCACTTATTTGGCCATTCTGGGCCATTGCCTAGCCTACATGCTGAACTCCACAATCATGAGCCAAGACCAAGTCATGGTCTACCTCTTTTTCTTCAAACTCAACATGCCTCTTATCAGCATGCTTATCAACCTGTTTCTTTGCCTTCACCATTTTTTGATCCAAATTATGCAAGAATGTCCCACTAGGCGTGCCAAAAATTGTTAGTCAAAATTATGCTTGGCCTAGATCGACCGCAACCAAGCAATAATCTTAAACTAAAAAAAAAAAAATAGGAACAGTAAAACAATTGTGGTTTTGGTTCGAATGCCTCAAAAGAATGAGGACTTCTTTGGATCAATGGTAACAAAATAAACAAGAAGAAAGAACAAACTTTTTATATCAATTGATGGTAACAAAGTAGATTGAATAAACAGAAGTAATTTCAGATTGAAGTTACTAAAGTTCACTAAAAAAGTACAAGTTACAATGGAACAAACTACTCCTAAACTACAATTGAAACTACTCCTAAGTCTAAAAGCTAAGTTGTTGTGTTGTTGCTCATGTGCCTCTCTTTGCAAACTTTTTGGCCTTTATAGCTTTTCTTTCTCACGACCCCATGATCTCCTCAATCTGTAACTGTTGCTGTGTAACTGCTACAACTGCATTCTCACTTCCGAGTCTTCAAACCACATTAAGCCTTCACTTCCACCTATCGAACTTCACTTCCTTTGAGTTGACACGTGTCCCTAGGTCATTTCGTCCTTTCTTCGACAGAGAAAAATCCCCACCTTGTTCATGCTTCCCTCTGCAAGTCACCTACTAAGCTCATGACTTAGCCAAAAACTGCTCCATCATCTGCACTGTTTAATGCACATTCTCAACCTCTCTCAAATTGCTTACCCCCTTAAACAGCCATTGAACCCTCGCTTGTCTTTGCCACATGTCACACTCTAATTGGTCCACCTGTCAACAGGGCCCAACAAAAATGGGTGCAAACAAATCCTTAGTTGTTCAACTTAATATATAGTTTATTACAAATCTCTAATATTTTTTTTATCTTGTTCGGCTGTTATTTCTTATGGGGAGAGAGATGACTTACGTTGATGTTTATAAGTCATTTATTTTGTAAGGTTATTTAAATTAAATTTATCATATATTAGTAGTTATATAATCGATTATATTTATCTTAAAATACGAGCGGTCATGATATTTGTTTTAGAAAAGTAAATATAAAAGTATATTGTTTTTTAAACAAATATAATATGATCTTGTAATTATTAACATTCTATTGCTACTTTTAGAATGAATGATCATCTCAGCAAATTCTTCAAAATAAATAGTTCTAATCACTAAAAATAAATCCCATGAAATGGCACAATTCATGTACTATGCCTTAAGGCACAACAAACACTTCGCTCCTACAATATATATATATATATATAGAGTTTTTAGAATGATTTTGAGAAAACAAATTACCATTGAAACTAATTTTATTACACAACACTTATCACTAGAAGTGATATTACTTACAAAACAATGTTACAAAAATATAATATCTACCCATCACTAAATCTGACTCTTAATGAGACTCTATTTACTGAAATTTGAGTGTAGAATGCACCAAAACCACCATTGGTGTAACCATAGTTAGAGCCCATTTAAAGGTATTATGATAAACTCATATGCTGCTCAACATAATGACTGTGCATGTAATTAATTTTGTTAAGGGTAAATTATATTTATCACCCTTATACTTGACATTCAATGTAGTAACTGCTTCAATCGCTTGAATGGGCTTTGGAGCTTTCATATGTAGTACCTACTTCAATCTCTTGAATAGGCTTTGGAGCTTCTATAAACACCCACTTTTGTAGCAATCAGAGTCTTATACTTTTGATTAAGTATGAATGTCAACCCTCTATCTAAATATGTTAGAGAAATTGATGCCTGTGTTAACTTAGAATTATTCATAACAACTATTCATCATTTTTTGGAACGAAATTTGATGAAGAGAAGTGTGGACTCGCCTTTTTCCGTGCCCTGCCTTTTGGAAAGGGTTTGAAAAGAAGGCCTCACAGTTCGGACTCCCGCGGTTCTGAATCTAGTCTCCCAAGTGCAATATGAAACTGATAATCATCAAAGACTCCAAATCCGGCAAACCTTTTTGGAAAATTGATTTTAAATCAAATATTGCCAAAATTGGACTGTTTTGCCAGATACAGAGTCACCACTTAAATATTTTGTTTTTGGGAAATTTAGGAAACCCTGACTCGTGCCAAAGGCCATGTGTCCGTCATCACCAAAGTTGCCTCGGCTCGGGAACTTGGGTACAAGAGGGGAAGGTCCTGAAATGAGCACCCCCGCTCGCCCGATCAAAGATCGGCCTCTACTAATCATGATATATTCTTTTATAAACATTATGTGTTCTTATTTCGATTATTAGATAACATTACTATGTGGCGCACACAAGCAAATATAGACTAAAATTGCAAGAATTGGAACAACTCAACTCCGGTTTATTTTTGAAAATGGTTTGAATTTGCCACCAAACATAGTGGGCTTAAAATATGATTTTGCCACAACAAAGTGGGCTTAAAACTTACACTCATTGAATTGTTCCAATTCAAACAACCAGCATTCATCCACAGACATTCATGCAGTTTAGCATTTAAGCACATAGCCTCATGGCAAGCATGCAAAACATGGCAACATCAACATGCATGCGATATGCTAAAGCGTAAAAGCTTACCGAGTACTCCAAGCCAAAAAAAAAAAACTAGTTAGAAATATGCATGATCCTAACTATACAAGATGCCTAATGCAACACATTCAATAATGCAATTAATAGGCTCAGCTACTAATATGGCATATGGATCGATTTGATAACATGCAATAAAAACGTATTCAAAGAAGATATTTAAATTGCAATGCAGTTTGAATGATGCGCTGAGCCTCGGTGCATGCAAGACAAATGAATGGATGCAAACATGCAAGCATAAGGTATGTTAATTGAAAATGTCCCTGATCTAACCATCAAAAGCGATTAAATAAAAAGGAGAAAGACGTGGAGTTGGAATATATACACATACGCACGCACACTTATTACAACATTATGCCCTCGCGAAGGAGGGTCTGAATGAAGCTAATCTAAGCTAAGCTAACTAAACTAATTAGACTAAACAAATTAGACTAATTATTACAAATCAATCGAATAACTAGCAAACTAATTACTAATTATTACAACACTTTAATCAACTAGTAAACTAATTAATTAAAACAAATACAAACTAACTAATCATGCAAAGCATCAAACTATGCTACTACTGTTCTGCTTTAGGAAGTAGAAGATGCATGCGCTTGATTTTCGCCCCGGAGAGTCGTCCGTTTTGCTCCCAGGAGGCTCTGTTTGCAGGGTTGAGTATACTTCAGAAACTTTCTGCTCCAACTTACTAAATTCTCTACTGAGGATCACACCAGTAGCCTGCCGGCCATAGGAGGTTACTGCCGACCCCCTACAGACCAAAAAGATGCCTTGTTGGCCAGAAATGAGACATTACCGGACATGGATGGAGCACTACCGGCCACTGATGCTTTGAGTCACCATACTGCAACAAAGCACAAACAGAGCAAAATGAAGGTTTTTCCAGGGGTTTGTTTGTACTGTATCGCTCCTTATCATCTCAAAACCTCAAAGGAGTGGCACACTTGGATCCAAAACCACTAACAAGCAATTTCATTGCATGATGGCCAAAGATCCAAGTTGTACAATTTCAATAAATGCACAAATATGACTCAAAGGACCACCACCCTATCATACATGGTCAAGGGCAATGGAAACCAAGGAAAATAGCACATTTCAACACTATTGAGTATAAAATGTCCCATTTTCCTCGTGTTTGAATTAACGTCCGATCCGAACACATGAAATGTAACACAAAAGATGCTCAATCTTGCCTCTTTTACTTGGCTAATTTTGTTTACTCATTTTAACTTACCAATCCATTCTTTAATTGATTAGTTCAAAAGTGAGTGTCTTCTAAAGCGAAAGGAGTGTCAACCAAGGGGTAGTTCAAGGCACGAGGGAAGCCTCATGCCGTTGGTAATGAACCCTTGAAAGAGGATTAAACTGTTAAGCATGAGCCTCAACCTCAAGCTTAAACAACCCTCAAACAAATGAAAAAGTGAAGCAAAGAGGGAGGTTGTAGAGATGTTAAGTGCTGGAATTAGGCATGAAAAAGCATTAAAACATGCAACCAAGACACACAAATGATGGTCAAAGCCTAGAAACACTAAGCTAGTGAAGGGAATTGCACCACAACTATACAAATCAAAGCTCAAATGAAACAAATGACAAAAATAGAGGCAAAATAGCCCTAAATATAGTCCAAATCATGATGGAATTAAGCTAACAAAAGCTAGAAAAATAAGCTAAAGCATGGAGCATGTTAAGCTAGTAAACAAAACACAAGGAGGGGAGGTTAACCCCTCCATTTTTGAACTTCAAAACATGATTTTAGCCACTGAAATAGCTCTGAAAATTCGTGTTTAAAAGCTCTGAAAAAGATGCTGCAAGGGTGGGAAACACAAGGGCAAAGGCCTCCAAAACAAGGTACAAAGAAGGGTTATCAACCCCTCAACCTTTAATGGCCTTAGGACCCAAGCTTCAGCCCAAAAACACAGAGTTTTTATAGCCCAAAGTCAGTTGGAAAACATGCTGGAGGTAAGCCACAAAAAGCTAAAACATTAAGCTAATGCACGGGGTTGTACTACAACTATGCAAAACAAGCCTCAACTGAACTAACCAGCCCAAAATAGAGCCAAAATAGGTTATTTCAGAGGCAAAAACATGCTGAGATTAAGCTACAAAATGCTAGAAAAATAGGCTAACACATAGAGCTAACTAGGCATGCAAACAAGGCATAAGGAAGGGAGGCTAACCCCTCCAATTTTGGATTTCAAAAGAAGGTTTTTGTCACTGAAAAACCTCTAAGTTTCAGTGGTAAAAAGGCCCAAAAAGTTTGATTTGAAGGTGATACAAAATGTTACAAAAGCTTAACAAGCAAGGAAGTAAGAAGGGTGGACCAACCCTTTAACCAAAATAGGCTCAAACCACCATTTTTAGGTCATAAAAAACAGCAATTTTTACAGTTGAAAACCAGGCCAAAAACAATCCAAAAAGATGGCAAAACCAATATGAAGAACAACCTTAAAGGGTAAAGGTTGTACCTTTTGAAGCCAAGCACACTTTTAGGCACAAATACAAGTCAAAACCACCTTAAGGAATTCCAAGAGAACCTCAAGCAACCTCAGCCCAAAGATGAACAACTTTAATTAAGGGTTTAAAGGGTAAAGTTTGAAGTATGCAAGCTTCTAAGCACAAAAGCTCAAGAGAGAGAGAAATGTAGAGAGAAAGAGTTTTAGAGAGAGAGAGAGACTCCCAAAATTTTTCACTCCTAAAATGTTCTAACCTTCAAAACAATAGAGAAGGCCCTATATATATATATATATATAAATGTGAGCTCAGGTTGAAAATATCTGAAAATGGATAGCTGGAATAGCTGGAGGACAAATATCTGCAGAAAATTGCCTTTTTGCACCAACGGTCGGCAAGGCATCATTGATGGCCGGAACCCTTCAATTTCTGGCCAGAAATATCACTCTTGGCCGGCACATGGCCGGCAAAGCCCATCCATGGCTTACAACCTTCACCTCTAGCTAGCCAGAAAAATCTGCTCTCTAGGTCCAACTTCAAACGGGCATATCTCCCTCATCTGGACTTATTTTCAGGTCATTCTTGAGCCTAAATTTAAGCCATGGGAGTCTTCTTTCCAATGATGCAGCCCCACATCAAAATTCCAAGTGTGCAAGAAGATATGCTTATTTTAGTGATGATAGCTCAGTTTCAGTCCTACCCGGATTCATGCCTAACTTCTCCCAAACTAGTTTTCTTCTCTCCACTCCAATTTTCTTCAACTCCAAACCTTTAAATAAGGTGTTTTGAAAGATTTCTCAAAGAGTTCACCTCTCTTTCATTCATTTCTACTTTGTCCTTGCTCAGTTTATCCAAAAGCGCAACATTTAACGAAATGCAACCTTCGGAACATCGTAGAAACTTTTTTTCAAAAATGTTTTGAAAGAGAGGGTTTTAAGGTCTAAAATTTTTGGTCAAAATGGTTTTGGTCCAAAAAGGGGGTGTGAGGTTGGGATTTGACGCTCCCCTTGCCAAAGAAATTGAACCTTTGCACTACATAACTTTCACCTTCAAGTAAGAAATCAGTGGCGCCCAAGTCTTAAGGGGCGGTCAAAAATGAGGTGTCTACAGTTGCCCCTCTTTGACAGAATTCAGAAGTCATGAAATGACGTGAGTGAATGTCAAAGCCCAGAGACGACCTATTTTTGACAAGGCCGAAGACTTAGACAAACAAACAAAATGCAAATGTAGTTGGTTGAACCCGAAGGTTGCCTGCGTATCCCTTTGCAAGGAATCAAACTAGCGTAGTTCAGGGGCAGAATGCAAAATGATATGCATGACAAAACCAAAACAGTGCAAATGATATACAATGTAACGAAATCATACAAAATGATATATAATGTAACGAAATGATCAAACCACGAGCTATGCAAAACCACACAAATATCATAAAGAATTGACGATGCAAATCAAACTACGTTTTATATAGAAAGGTGCCGGAGCGCTCTAACCACAATTCTTATGGAATAGACGCATGCACATGCAGAATTATGTTTTTCGTAGAAAGAGAAAGAGTACATGTAATTGGATGGCGTGATATAAGTGAGGAGTGATCTGTTGAGGAAGGATCATGATCCTAAATGCTGAATGCAACAAGACAAAGTACGATGCGATGGATACAATGGATGAAGTGAATAAAGAGTGTAAGTCGAACTACGTCTTGCCCAGAAAAGGTGTGGACACAAAACAAACCACGTCTAACACAGAAAAGGTGTCGAAACCCTCAGACCACAATTCTCTTAGTGGAATAGGCGTGTACACATGCAGAGCTATGTTTTAACGCGAAAATGTATGGGCACATGCCAAACTAAGCTTCACATGGAAATGATGCATGATGTAATGGATGTGATAGACAATGTAATAAATGAATAAGGGTGACATACTCCAACCACGCTGGAATCATGAGAGAAGGACAAACAAATCCCAAACACGCTGAAATCGTATGAGGAAAAGGACACTCTAACCATGCTGAAATCGTGAGAAGAAGTCCTAAGACAAACCAAATAGGGGCACGTTCCATGTGTCCAAAGATAAATTCCAAACATACCAAAATCATGTGAGGAAAGGGACACTCTAACCACGCTGAAATCGTGAGAAGAGGTCCTAAGACAAACCAAACAGGGGTGCGTTCCACGCGTCCTAAGATAAATTCCAAACATGTTGAAATCGTGTGAGGGAATGGATACTCTAACCACGCTGAAATCGTGAGAAGAGGTTCGAAAACAACCAATCAGGAGCACGTTCCACGCAACCTGAGATAAATTCCAAACATGCTGAAATCGTGTAAGGAAAATAACGTTCTAGCTACGCTGAAATTGTGAGAAGAGATTCGAAAACAACTACTCAGGGGCACGTTCTACACAACCTGAGATAAATTCCAAACACGCTGAAATCGTGTGAGGAAAGAGACACTCTAACCACGCTGAAATCGTGAGAAGAGGTCCGAAAGAAAAGAAATCAGGAGTGCGTTCCACGCAACCTGAGAAAGCCCAGGGGACAACAACTCTAAACGCTGCTCAGTATAAAAGGATAAATGATACAAGATAACACAAGATGCAAATAAATATAATAGGCACGATGATATGATACATGTTACAAGCAGTGTAGTGCATGATGTTTAGGGAATGCAATAAACAAACAAAGCAGTGCTTTAAAAAGCACCTCATGGGGTGAGTGGCGATGAACCGCTCTACTCTGACGGGGATCTCCCCCTTGTGTTCTTCGAACTCTTACCTTCACCTCATAGTACAAAGGTCCTAAAATGCTAACAAAGGGTAACCTCTGCATGTAGAAGCCACGGCTGCCGCTATTCTTCCCGATCACATTAACAACTTTCCCGATTCTCCAACGAGATGACAGACTAGGTTGGTTCAATATCCAGAATTGAGGCGCACACATGCTATCTCAATCTATGGGGCTGCCATATAGATTTCAAGCCGAGGATACACCCCTGGGTATTTAAACCAAACTTTAGTCTTAGAAATTTCAAACCTTTGTGTTCTAGGCATCGCCATTCGAACTCTAGTTTCCACCGTCGCAGTTGGTCTCCTAGGAATTCATTGCAAACAAAGCCAAGATGCCTCTGATGGGGAAATGGTGCTCAGGGAGAGCACTTTTGTCGCCATTCTGGCTTGAAGCAGGCTTGAGCTTGAGGTAGAGGCACACTCATACTTCGGAGCATTGACAAGGCCTGAGAAGGTGCATTCGGAATGCAATCCCGAAATTACTGAAGTTGACACACACTAAGATGCTCCAAATTTTCCCTCTTTTCTTTTACTTTGCAGTCCGGAACCTATATAGCTTCAGTGAGGTCCTTGTTTTGTTGCTCTCACATGACCTGGGTTGAACCCTGCAGTTTTATGAAAGAACAAATCTTGTTTTGCAGATCATGTTGAGAATGACACAACACTCTGAGCACAAAACGAAATTGAGAAATGAATTCTTAACCAGGTATTGAGCCTACGACTGACTACAGCACACCACGACTCAACAAAGAAAAAACGAAGGTAAAACAACCTAAACACATCTATTGACACTCGAAATGACTCAAAACAAGAATCGAGACAAACAAAAATAACAAACACAACACTTGAATGTGTTCCAATGGCGAGAGACCTCTTAGTTCACGAGGAGCCTGCTTCTCCGGGTATTTTATCCCACCCTTTCTCATTTGTGATTCTCACATCACTTTGGCACTCAATCTCTAGTTTTCTGGGGAAAAAAAAAAAAAAACCCTTTTCTCACTTTTTCTCTTAGCGCACATCTCTCTATTCTTTAATCTCTCTTATTTTTATATCCCTCCCCTAGGTGGTTGATGGATAAGCAGGAAATTGTGGGCTCTTGCTCCTAGTATTCTACTAGATTCTCTTTCTTTCGCTCACAATTAGTGAGCTTTCCCACAGAGGGGTTATGGTGCGATTGGATGTGCAGCAGATCTGCAACTGACATCGGTTGACGATGCCCTTGGCCAGTTTGGATGTGATTAGACCTGTCCAGATGAGGAAGTGGAATATTCTGCTCCATTCCAGTTCGTACTTCGCACTTGGCTTGATACCCTCGCTGTTTGGAGGATGAGAGAGCTTTTGGCTTTCTGCTGTTAGCTTCAGTTGTGCCTTTTCTGGCGAATACATTGATAATGGGGAACAGACAGAAAACTTGGCTCAACTGTGCCCCTAGTTCATCATTTTGACCATTTTTTGCTTTCAGCTTGTGCTAAACAATTTTGACCAACATGAGGGTTAGATTAACTTGCTTGTTCGACTTTCTGCTTTGAAATCATGCAAGTCAGGCTATGAGCACTAAAAATTTTCCTTTTTTGGGTCCCAGAAATGGTCTAGTTTTGGAAAAAATAGAATAATTTTTGAGAAAATTAGTCAACCTCATTAAAAATCCTCAAAAACTAGTTTTGCAAATGGCCACTGCTCGACCAACATAGAATTTACTCTTGAGATACACAACCTCAGATCTGAACTTGAATTGTCTCGCAGTTGAATCTTCCAACGGAATAGAACAATTGATTTTGAACGAAAATGAGCGAATTCGCACATGGATAAGATAGCCGAGTTGAACAAGATAAACCAATCAACATGGATGAGCCAAGCAGGCTGAAAAAGATTGGGGCCGAACTTTAGGATGAAGTTGCCTACGTATCCCAAAGACGAGAATCAGGCTGTACGTAGTTCCAGGTTGAGGTTCACTCGGGTGTTGACACTCTCTTTTTATGCTCTAACTTTTGCCAAGGCCGTCCTTTCGGGTTTTCAACGTTGCGAGCTCTGTTTTTCTTTTCTTTTCATTTCATTTCTTTTTATTTTTTCTTTTCTTTTCATTTATTTTGCCTTCGTTTCCATTTTTTCATTTTTTGTCCTTTTTCTTTTCTTTTTGTTTTTCTTGCTCTAACTTTTTCCTGGGTCGCCTTTCTGGGTTTTCGGCCCAACGAGCCTCTTAAGGATAGAAAAGTTTAACTTGTCCATGTTGATCATTTTTGAGATCTTGAAGCCATCCGAATCCAGGAGAATGGCTGTTGTTCGCTGATGATGTAGGAGCCCATCCAATCGGGTCTGAATTTGCCCCTAGTGTTGTGGAGAGGAACTCGATTGTCCTTTAGCAAAACTTTTCTTTTCTCCATTCTGGGATTTGGCTTTCTTGCCAGTCTTCATTGGTTTGTGAAATGACTCATCTTTTGAATCTTTGAACACATCTGACCTTTTTGCCCCTAGTTCAAGGGTTACTTCTGTTCCAGCTTTGCAAGCTTCCTTTGATGACATCTGATCTTCTTGATTTGACCTTCTTGCCCCTAGTTCAAGGGTTGCTTCTAATCCGGCCATGCAAGCCTTATGTTTTGGTTGATCGTTGAACATTCTGAATCAAAGTTCAAGGTTTGAAAGCAAAAGGGGTCAAGTCTCGAGACCGAAAGTGATCCTATGCTGCACAATCTCAAGAGCGATTCCACGCATGTCTTCGTAGGACCACACAAAACATTTTTTGAAATCTTTTAAGAAAACGACTAGTCGCTTATACTCTCCTAAAGACAATGTAGAACCAATCTGGATTAAGCCAGGATCCTTCTCAGTACTCATATTAACAAACATGATCTCATTCATTAAAGACTTAGCATACCTTTCTCCCTATCAGTTGATCAAATTTTTGCAAAACCCGAGGAATTCCTCCCTCTTTGTTTTCATCATAGTGTTAGAAAATTTTTGAAAAACTTAGGTCAATTCAATGATTTCAAGGCACAGAAAAGTAAGTGAAAATCTCTGCTGTTTCATTCAGATCTTTTGGCGCAACTGGCTCAATGGCAGAAATAGACGCAAAAGAAAGAGTGTAAAAGACAAACACAAAACAAGAAAGTGATGACCGAGTTAACATGCTCGAAATCACCAACCTCCGCTACAACAAGACAGACTCCATACAAAAAGACTGACTTAATACAAAAAGATTGACTCAACACAACACAACAGAACTGACTCAATACCCAAGTCAGAAAGTAAAATAACAGTATTTGCAAATTGCTTAAAACAATGCGTGCCAGCCATCACATCTGGAGTAAAATGGGCACCATCAGCAGGTGGTTTCTCCCCCGATCACATAGTCACATTATCCCCCCCAGTTCATTAATCCGGCGCCGATAGACTTTGTAGGACCTGATGTGGTGATGACCTTGTTGTCAATCAAATCTTGTATTTCATGGCGAAGATGAAAATAAATGTCAGTGTCATGGTCGATTTGTTGATGGAAGGCACAGTACTTGGCAGCATTACGCTTAGTTGGAAGGGGATCCGGGAGAGGCCGAGGCTCAAAGGGTTTGAGATGGCCTTGTCTTACGAGGATTTGGAGAGCCTTAGATAAGGTCATGTAAAGTAGGGTGAAGACCCTTTGGCCTCGGGGTTGATGCTTCGAGGTTTGCGGAGTTGTGTTGGATGTACCGGCAAAGGGGTTGGTAGGTGCTGACTGGGTTTGATAATCTCTTCCGAGTGTAGGATTGGAGCTGAAAGAGGTGTTTCTGGTACAACATCCCTTTTCCCAGCTTGCCCCTTAATTCGAAATGCCCCAAACCTGAGTGGCAAAAGTGTCATCCACGGTGTTTGTAACAACCGTGAGCACTTGCTGTTTGTTTAGTCCTTCAGCCTTCAAAGCCTCAACAGCCCACAGAAGGTATTCATGGGGACCAATGCTTGCCCCTACCTTGTTCTTGCCATTTGCCTCCACTTTGCCAAGGGATTGGCCATCTTCCAATGCAGCTTGTCCTAAGATTGGGGAGCTTTTTGGCGTGAAATTTCTGGCATGTGATGTGGTTGATGATGGAGCCAATATCCTAAAGGCTAGATCTGCCACTGTTCTCTGAAGATCTTTGATCATGCTCATCAACTCAGAAGTAGTGGGTTCACGGTTTGAGATGATTGGGGTTCAAATGCATCCGTCATACATAAGTCCGTATTTTTTGGAATGAACACCTCAGACTTGGGTAAATGGGTTGGGGTGATATATATGCTGGGGTTGTAGGTGGATGGCAGTGTATGGATTAAATTGAGGTGTTAGGATAACAGGTTAGTGTTAGCCTGAGGTCCTTTTGGTGGAGCCATGATCTCTTCATCAATAAGATCCTAAATCTTATGACGGAGGTGGATGCAACGGTTTGTATCATGACTGTGCTGTTGATGATAAGCACAATATTTAGCTGGGTCATATCTTGGTGGAAGAGGATTTGAAAGGGGTCTGGGTTCTAGGAGTTCTAGGTACCCTTTTTCTCGTAGCATTTTCAAAGCTTGAGAGAGACTCATGTAAAGAGGATGAAAACTTCGGGCTTGGGGCCAAGTTGAAGTGGTTGGTTTTTGGCCATTGATGGGAGTGGTGACAGTGTTTACCTCTGAGCATTTCGCAGCTGTGCTACCATTAGTAATAGCATTGGAACTACGAACAACATTCTTCTTTAAAGGCTTATTATCTTCCACAAAGACCCCTTGTCTGATGGCATCCTCGATTTGAACCCCCATTTCATGAAGCTTTGGAAAGGTAAACAGAGATATAACGATCATCTTCTGCAGCAACTTGCCATGCAGATTCTGAACAATCATCCTAATCTGATCTTTTTTGGAAGGCCTTGTAGTCATCATCGAGGCCTTCGCTCTCCATCTCGTCACGAACTTTGAGAAACCCTCATTTGGCTCTTGGCGGGTGGCTTTGAGATCACGAGTTATGACCTCGATCTGTGTGTTATAAGAGTATTGAGCAATAAAGGCCTCAGCCATCTCTTCCCAGTTCTGTTTCATAGAGTCCTCCAATTTAGCATACCAGATTGCGGCTATTCCAGACATGGTTCGGCCGAAGAGAGACAACTTCTGGAGTGGGGTCAAACCCATTGGCCTCAGGATATCAGAAAACAGGTGGAGGTGCACCATTGGGTCTCCAGAGCCGTCGAAGCGGTCGATATGCGGCATTTTAAATCGCTCCGGTAAGGTAACTGCAGATTCAGTATACCCATCCTCTAAATCTGGGATGAAGTTCACTCCCTGTGCTCGTTTGAATAACTTTTCCAGTTTATTAACCTTAAGTGTAGTTGGGTCAACCTCAAATTCAGACGGAGCTTTGGTTTGATAGACAGGAGCTTAAGAGGCCTGTTCTGGGATTGGCTCTGCCGAATTGCCCCGAGTCTCTTGGACAATAGCAGTATGGGCAGTGGCTCCGAGTGTCGGGTTACCCGTGGGAGGTGCATAAGATGCAAAAGCCGCGGTCGACTGTGGCTATTGTTGTTGTAGCCGGGTTATCACTTCGGCCTGACGAGCTGTAACTTTAGCCTGAAGGACTGCATCCTGCTGCAGTGCCTCGACTATCTATTGCAGGTGCTGTATCAGTTCCTCCGCACTGGCTGGGGGATATTGAGCCATGGGAATAGGTGATTGATCTCGTGCTGAGCTTAATGCAGACAACTGTTCCCACACCAGACTAGACCCAGGTGAACTGAAGGGTGACTGTTGTAGAAACTGCACTGGTAAATTCTGCCTGAACCTCCTTCGTCTTGTAATTGGTGGGGGTGAGGTAAACACAGGTTGCTTCTGAACAATTTCCGACCTGACAAAGTCTATCAACACAAGTCCAGAGTACTTGGGGGATATTGGAGCCTTCTGAAGCTATGGTTCTAGGACTACCTTGCAAAAAAGCAAGCAGACAGCATCTCAGCCTAATTTCACTAGAAAGGATATGATCACAGCTGAATGACTGTACTCTCTACTAAATTCTGCCCCAAAACAGATACCAACTTGGCAACTGATATGCACATCCCTGTACAGTTTCATTGTAAAGCACATACCAGTTAAAGAGAGCCAAAACACCCCTATGATAGGTGGGGTTATCCTGTCCTAGTTTCGTTAGGAGCTAGGGTTTCACTATGCACAACAAGCAGTTTCAAACAATTCTTGCATTCGAGTGAGCAACTTGTCCTAGTTTGGAACAGTCTCTATGGCTTCCGATATGCAACTAGGTCGATTGGTCAAAAAGGGTACCTCAGCAAGACCACCTAATATACCTCTCACACCTAACACCGAGAAGTGAAAGGAGGATCAAACAGTACAGCGGTAGTCCAGATCCAAGGGTTGTGTTCCCATCGTGGCAGAGTCTGCAACCGGTCAGCCTTATGGCAAGCTTTTCCAAGCAAGCATCCGGCAAATCGCTCAGGAATAGTAGATGGAAAACACTGTGACTTTGGCGCACCGATGCAAATGCAAAGAAACACATAAGTGTAAATAAAACAACATATCATGAGTTCGAGTCAAGTTCTCTAAATCCCTAGCAGAGTTGCCAGAAACTGTGGACTTTTTTCGTGCCCCGTCTTTCAGAAAGGGTTTGAAAAGAAGGCCTCACAGTTCGGACTCCCGCGGTTCTGAATCTAGTCTCACAAGTGCGATATGAAACTGATAATCACCAAAGAGTCCAAATCCGGCAAATCTTTTTGGAAAACTGATTTTAAATCAAATATTGCCAAAATTGGACTGCTTTGCTAGATACAGAGTCGCCACTTAAATATTTTGTTTTGGGAAAATTTAGGAAACCCTGACTCGTGCCAAAGGCCATGTGTCCATCATCACCAAAGTTACCTCGACTGGGGAACTTGGGTACAAGAGGGGAAGGTCCTGAAATGAGCACTCCCGCTTGCTCGATCAAAGATCGGCCTCTACTAATCATGATATATTCTTTTATAAACATTATGTGTTCTTATTCCGATTATTAGATAACATTACTATGTGGCGCACACAAGCAAATATAGACTAAAATTGCAAGAATTGGAACAACTCAACTCCTGTTTATTTTCGAAAATGGTTTGAATTTGCCACCCTCAAGTAGGCTTAAAGATACGGATTTGCCACCAAACATAGTGGGCTTAAAACATGATTTTGCAACAACAAAGTGGGCTTAAAACTTACACTCATTGAATTGTTCCAATTCAAACAACCAGCCTTCATCCACAGGCATTCATGGAGTTTAACATTTAAGCACATAGTTTCATAGCAAGCATGCGAAACATGGCAACAACAACACGCATGCGATATGCTAAACCATAAAAGCTTACCGAGTACTCCAAGCCAAAACAAAAAACTAGTTAGAAATATGCATGATCCTAACTATACAAGATGCCTAATGCAACACACACAATAACGCAATTAATAGGCTCGGCTACTAATATGGCATATGGATCGATTTGATAACATGCGATAAACACGTATTCAAAGAAGATATTTAAATTGCAATGCAGTTTGAATAATGCGCTGAGCCTCGGTGCATGCAAGACAAATGAATGGATGCAAACATGCAAGCATAAGGGATGCTAATTGAAAATGTTCCTAATCCAACCATCAAAAGCGATTAAATAAAAGGGAGAAAGACGTAGGGTTTGAAGATATACACACACGCACGCACACTTATTACAACATTATGCCCTCGCGAAGGAGGGTCCAAATGAAGCTAATCTAAGCTAAGCTAACTAAACAAATTAGACTAATTATTACAAATCAATCGAATAACTAGCAAACTAATTACTAATTATTATAACACTTTAATCAATTAGTAAACTAATTAATTAAAACAAATACACACTAACTAATCATGCAAAGTATCAAACTATGCCACTACTGCTCTGCTTCAGGAAGTGGAAGATGCATGCTCTCGGTTTTCACCCCGTAGAGTCCTCCGTTTTGCTCCCGAGAGGCTCTGTTTGCAGGGCTGAGCATATTTCAGAAACTTTCTGCTCCAACTTACCAAATCTCTATTGAGGATCACACCAGTGGCCTGTTGGCCATAGGAGGTTGCTACCGGCCCCTTGCCGGCCAAAAAGATGCCCTGCCTGCTAGAAATGAGATATTGCCGGACATAGATGGAGCACTGCCGGCCATTGATGCTCTAAGTCACCATACTGCAACACCGCACAAACAGAGCAAAAAGAAGGTTTTTCCAGGGGTTTGTTTATATTGTACCCCTCTGTAGACGTCCCCGAACGCCCCAGGAGGGAATGAGTCCCCCGTTCCGTTCATTTTGGGCTCACTACAGTTCAGGACTCAAATGTCACGGTTCTTAATCTGAACCAAAGAGTCCAAATCCGGCAAATCGTTTTGAGAAAACAGATTTTTTTGAAAGAAGTGCCAAATATGGACTGCTTTGCCAGATACAGAGTCGCCACCTAAATATTTTATTTTCGGGAAATTTAGGAAACCCTGACTCGTTGCCTAAGGCCACGTGTCCGTCATCACCAAAGTTGCCTCGGCTCGGGAACTTGGATACGATTGGGGAAGGTCACTTCGTGAGCACCCCCGCTCGCCCGATCAAAGATCGGCCTCTACTAAACATGATATCGAGTTTTGAAAACCTTATGCATTCTTATTCCGGTTATTAGCCTAGATTTACTATGTGATGCGCAAAACATACATGTATAGACCGGGTCGCCTGAATTGGAACAAAACATTTCATGTTTGTTTTTGAAAGATGATTTGCTACTCGCAAGTAGGCTTAAAATGAAGATTTTGCCACCCTCAGGTGGGCTTAGAAAACATGGTTTTTGCCACTATCTAGTGGGCTTAAAACTCACAGTTGATGATTTGTCCCAATCCAAATAACCCAACCTTCACCCACAGGCATTCAGGCAGTTATATCACATAAGCACATAGCCTCATGGTAAGCATGTTATCATGGCAGTCACTCACACACATGCAAGGATGCTAAAGCATAAAAACTTACCGAGTACTCCAAGCCAAAACAGAAACTAATTAGAAATCATGCATGATCCTAATTATACAGAAATGCCTAATGCAACACATGCAAAAATGCAACTATAGCAGGCTCGGCTATTCTAAACATGGCATATGGAATGCTACAGCTAACAAGTACTCAACTTGAAATTGAAATACAAATGCAGTTAGTATGATGCGCCGAGCCCGGTGCATGCAAAACAGATGAATGAATGCAAACATGCTATCATACTGTATGCTAATTGAAACATGCCCTAATCTAACCATCATAAGCTGGTAAATAAAAGGGAGAAAGACGTGGGGTTGGAAGACATACATCACACGCACGCACACTTATTACAATTGCGCCCTCACTCGGAGGGTCCAAATAAATAATACAGTCCCAAATGAATAGTTACAGTCCGAATAAATACAAAATCCTAATTAATTAACAAATTAAACTAGGAAAGCTGTAAACTAGCATGCAAGCTAGGGACCGCCTTGACTCTGCTCCGGATGATGAATGATGCATGTTCGGGTTGCCTTGCGCGGAAATCCACTGCGATGCCCCAATTAGCCTCTGTTTGCAATTGATGCCGGAATGCTGTGCGAGGCTTTCGAAAGCCGCTGATTTCTGATTTGCTGCAACAGAGAGCAGAAAAGGGGCATGGCAATGTATTTTCACATATGTATGCACACCTCGATCCTCGTGCCACCAATCACGCATCTCAATGCATGGTGGCCGAGGAGTCGAATTGCACGATTCAATATGAAATGAATGCACATGAAAACACAACGAAACCTAAACTCCATCATGGGTAATCCGGAGTGTCGGCGACTGGGGAATTGAGACACGTTCCGTCACTCGGAGTACGAAACGTACCTCGTTTCCCGTGCTCGGGCTAACTCCTATCCCAAACACAATGCGATATGCATGACATGCATGAATGCGACTAAGATACAACCTAACATGCACAATACTATGAAATGGCATACACGATGCACGAGGTAACATGGTTTACACAATGCGCTAACATACAACCTAGCATACACAATGCTATGAAATGAAATGGCATACACAATGCATAATGGACTTACACCAACACAAGTGGACCTCAGCCACACTCACATAGGAGGCCATAAGATGGAAATGAGACACTCGAGATGCGTGCACACATGCACGCAAACCGAGGACCGGACCTAAGGCACGAATGCCACTCTACCAAAGCATGGTAAGGCATGGAACATGATATGCAAACAAACAAATTTCAGCACTAAAACATGATGCTAAACAGCCACGAAACATGGCAATATGGCACCCGATGCATGAGGTGAACCCCGAAACTCAAAACTAGGCATACGCAATGACCTATAGCTATACAAAGCATGCATTATTTGATCATGAAGCATGAAGACAGAGTCAAGGCAGTCCCAAAACATGAACTTTCTTAGTTCAAAGTAAAGCCAAAAGGTGCTAGCAAGATGGGCTAAAGTAGCATGCAATTTTGACGGGCAAACATGATTTACATGGCAAGTGTATGAAGCAGGTGGAATCTCACTAAACCAGAAAAAATTAGTGAACTAAACATGCCAAAATACGCCCAAATACACATGGAAAGACAGCCAACACATGCACAAATGAGGGGCTCCTTTAGAGGGCCATGCAAGGAGTTATTAAGCACATACAAGATAGACATGTGGAAGCCCCAAATCAACTTTGAAAATCAAATATGATAGACCAAATTGGCCCCAAAATCAGTCAACAAAGCATGCAAGATAGGGTCTCTTTGGAAGGCCGAAATGACCACCAAACAAGTCAAGGTGAGAGGGGGTCACCCCCCTCTGATTTGGAAGTTCAAAACAGCATCAAGGCCACTGGAAATCCATTGGATTCCAGTGGCTAGAGGGCCAAACAAAGCATGCAACAAGGGCTAGGATGTAAGGCTCAAAATGGGAGGCAACCAAGCATACAAGATAGCATATGACCTCAAACAAAAATGGAACCTTAATAAAACATGAAGATGATGTCAAAACAAGCCTTTTTTCAGTTTACAACAAGTCTAAAAAATGAACGCAAATAAGGCTAAAACAACATGCAAGAGAAGGCCCTAAAAGAGAGAATAGAGACAAGGGACAGAAGCCGGCCCCAAATGGCAAAGAGCCCTTCAACAAAGTTGAAGAGGGGCTCAAAAAATGGCACTTTACAGTTTACATCAAGCCTCGAAAATAAACACAAGTGAGGCTAAACTCTCATGCAAGAAAAAGGCCTAAAAGAGGGATAAAGAAGCAAGTGATAGCTGTTGGCCTCAAACAGAGGAGAGCCCTTCAACAATGTTGAAGAGAGGCTCAAAACAAGATATTTTATAGTTTATGACCAAGTCCAAAACAGCTCACAAATAAGCCTAAAATACTATGCAAGAAAAAGGCCTAAAAGAGAGTTTAAACACAAAGGGTGAGAAGGAAGCCTCAAACAGGGAAAGGCCCTTAATCAAACATGACAAGGAGCTCAAAATAAGACTATTTCCAGTTTGGGTCAGAGCCCAAAAATATAAGCACAAGGAGCTAAGATATAGACCAAAATAGTGCACAAAAGAGGGAAAATGGGACTCACCCTTGTAGCCTATGTCTTCAACAGTTTTTGGTCCAAGAAATGGTGCTCCTAGCCTCTGGAAATGGACTCCAAGTTGCTGGAATGGAGTGAGGAGGTGTGGTGCTATGGATTGGTGCAAGAACTTTGGGGTTTTGAGGCTTGGAGTAGAGAGAGAGGGAGAGTTAGTACAAGAGGCTCAAAGCAATTTTTGTAACCATCCAAAATGGAGCTGGAGGGTCTGGTTATATAGGCAAAGGAGTGGAGGAAAAGGGGAGAAAATTGAATTCAAATTTCCCCCCCCCAAAAGTTCCCCCCTCGGGTACAGAATCTGGGGAGGAAAGGAGGGCATAGCTGGAAGGAACAAGGTGTGGGGAGCATGGCCGGCCAGGTTCAAAGAGTCTAGGTGGCCGACCGGCCAGGTTCAAAAGGTTCAAGCAAGGAAAACTGGCCGGCCACCCATATTGGTGGCCTCCCATGTGTGCACAACACAACCATGTGGTCAAAACCCTAAAAAAGTGAACCAGGAGAGAGAAAACCCAACTTTTCAGAGGGGTTCAAAAGGGTCAGGCACAATTGCTGGCCGGCCATGACATATTGGTGGCCTCCCAGGTGTGTACAACACAAATATGTGGTTGAGGGCCAAAGAAAGTGGCCCGGGAATGGTCAACACTAGCTTTCTAGCGAGAAAAACGGGTGCCAGAGAGCGATGAAGGAATAAAGCTGGCGTTCAGAACAATTGCTGGCCTCCCACCCTTCTACAAGCTTCCTAACAATGAAAATGAAGTCTCTGCAAAAAATGAACTCAAACCGATGTAAAACGAAGGTTCGGGGGCCAAAACGCGCGGCCCGGGGCCCCGAAAACTGACTGTTAAGCACCGGAGGTGGCGTTCGACCACGAAGTTGGTCTCTCGAGCCACAGTGTCCCTCAAAAGGGGGGAAATAAGATGTGTGCCAAAAACCAGAGCAAACGGAGATGGTTAAGCGGTCCCGAATCGAGGCACACGGTCGACGGCTCCGAAAACTGGGAACCGGGCTCCAAAACGGGAAAAATGGCCTACGACCACGAAACATAGCCTACGGCCACTGAGAGATGATCTACGAGACCTCTCCCTCCCTTCGGGGAGAGAAAACAAAGAAAACAGGGCCTGGTTCGCAAACCGAGGCAAAGCACAGAAAAGCCCGGAAGTTCGGAGGCAAGACTCGCAGCCGAGACTCTGAAACCTTTGAACGAGCACGTTATGCAATATCACCGAGCGCTCAATTGGTGACGTCTGAGTCTTAAGGTCGGTCAAAAATGGGGTGTCTACACCCTCCTTATCATCTTAAAACCTCAAAGGAGTGGCACACTTGGATCCAAAACCACCAATCAAGCAATTTCATTACATGATGGCCAAAGATCCAAATTGTACAATTTCAATAAATGCACAAATATGATTCAAAGGACCACCACCCTATCATGCATGGTCAAGGGCAATGGAAACTAAGGAAAATGGCACATTTCATCACTATTGAGTATGAAATGTCTTATTTTCCTCGTGTTTGAATTAACGTCTGATCCAAATGCATGCAATGCAACACAAAATATGCTTAATCTTGCCTCTTTTACTTGGCCAATTTTGTTTACTCATTTTAACTTACCAATCCATTTTTTAATTGATTAGTTCAAAAGTGAGTGTCTTCTAAAGCAAAAGGAGTGTCAACCAAGGGGTAGTTCAAGGCATGAGGGAAGTCGCATGCCGTTTGTAATGAATCCTTAAAAGGGGATTAAACCATTAAGCATGAGCCTTAACCTCAAGCTTAAACAAACTTAAGGTTGAAACAACCCTCAAACAAATGAAAAAGTGAAGTAAAGAGGGAGGTTACAGAGATGTTAAGTGTTGGAATAAGGCATGAAAAAGCATTAAAACATGCAACCAAGACACACAAATGATGGTTAAAGCCTAGAAACACTAAGCTAGTGAAGGAAATTGCACCACAACTATACTAAACAAAGCTCAAATGAAACAAATGACCAAAAACAGAGGCAAAACAGCCCTAAATATAATCCAAATCATGCTGGAATTAAGCTAACAACAGTTAGAAAAATAAGCTAAAACATGGAGCATGTTAAGCTGGTAAACAAAACACAAGGAGGGGAGGCTACCCCCGCCATTTTTGTACTTCAAAACATGATTTTAGCCACTGAAATAGCTTTAAAAATCAGTATTTAAAAGCTCTAAAAAAGATGATGCAAGGATGGGAAACACAAGGGCAAAGGCCTCCAAAACAAGGTACAAAGATGGGCTATCAACCCCTCAACCTTTAATGGCCTATGGACCCAAGCTTCAGCCCAAAAACACAGAGTTTTTATAGCCCAAAGTCAATTGGAAAACATGCTGGAGGTAAGCCACAAAAAGCTAAAACATTAAGCTAATGCATGGGGTTGCACTACAATTATGCAAAACAAGCCTCAACTGAACTAACCAGCCCAAAACAGAGCCAAAACAGGTTATTTCAGAGGCAAAAACATGCTGAGATTAAGCTACAAAATGCTAGAAAAATAGGCTAACACATAGAGCTAACTAGGCATGCAAACAAGGCATAAGGAGGGGAGGCTAACCCCTCCAATTTTGGACTTCAAAAGAAGGTTTTTGTCACTGAAAAACCTCTGAGTTTCAGTGGTAAAAAGGCTTAAAAAGTTTGATTTGAAGGTGATGCAAAATGGTACAAAAGCTTAACAAGCAAGGAAGCAAGAAGGGTGGACCAACCCTTTAACCAAAATAGGCTCAAACCACCAATTTTAGGTCATAAAAAATAGATGTTTTTACAGTTGAAAACCAGGCCAAAAACAATCCAAAAAGATGGCAAAACCAATATGAAGAACAAGCTTAAAGGGTAAAGATTGTACCTCTTGAAGCCAAGCACACTTTTAGGCACAAATACATGTCAAAACCACCTTAAGGAGTTCCAAGAGAGCCTCAAAAACCTTAGCCCAAATATGAACAACTTTGATTAAGGGTTGATAGGTTAAAGTTTGAAGTATGCAAGCTTCTAAGCACAAAAGCTCAAGAGAGAGAGAAATGTAGAGAGAAAGACTCCCAAAATTTTTCACTCCTAAAATGTTCTAACCTTAAAAACAATAGAGAAGGCCCTCTATATATAGAAAAATGTGAGCTCAGGTCGAAAATATCTGATAATGGACAGCTGGAACAGCTAGAGGACAAATATCTGCAGAAAATTGCCTTTTTACACCAATGGCCGGCAAGGCATCATTGATGGCCGGCAGCCTTCAATTTCTGGCCAGAAACATCACTCTTGGCCGGCAGATGGCCAGAAAAGGCCATTCATGGCCGGCAAAGCCCATCCATGGCCAGCAACCTTCACCTCTGGCCGGCCAGAAAAATTTGCTCTCTAGGTTCAACTTCAAACGGGTATATCTCCTTCCTATAGGCTCCTTTGCAGGCCATTCTTGAGCCTAAATTGAAGCCCTGGAAGTCTTCTTTCCAATGGTGCAGCCTCACATCAAAATTCCAAGTGTTCAAGAAGATATGCTTATTTTAGTAAAGACTGCTCAGTTTCGGTCCTACCCGGATTCATGCCCAACTTCTCCCGAACTAGTTTTCTTCTCTCCACTCCAATTTTCTTCAAATCCAAACCTTTAAATAAGGTGTTTTGAAATATTTTTCGAAGAGTTCACATCTCTTTCATTCATTTCCACTTTGTCCTTACTCAGTTTACCGAAAAGCACAACATTTAACGAAATGCGAACTTCGGAACATCGTAGAAACTTTTTTTAAAAAAATGTTTTGAAAGAGAGGGTTTTAAGGTCTAAAATTTTTGGTCAAAACGGTTTTGGTCCAAAAAGGGAGTGTGAGGTTGGGATTTGACGTTCTCCTTGCCAAGTAAATCGAACCTTTGCACTGCACAACTTTCACCATCAAGTAAGCAATCAATGGCGCCCAAGTCTTAAAGGGCAGTCAAAAATAAGGTATCTACAAGAAGGGTTGACATTGACACTTGATCAAAAGTGTACGGATTTAATTATCACAATTAAAAATGAGGGTTAAAAGTGAGATTATATTAAAATGTAAGAATGCGTAAGTATAATTATCCTTTTATTATAATGTTATATACACTTACTATTTTTCCCTACATAATCGAACAAGCTAGTGACAATGGACTCTTGAAATGCATGAGTCTATGCACTTATTGATCTGCCATTCGTATTTTAGAACCCCGATTCACATTATCATATCTATCATCATTATCCATTTTCATAAATGAAAGTGTGGAAGCTACATCATCAACTTGAATAAACAATAAAAGTTATATCTCGTATAAACATGATAATCTATTAATTCCAATACATTTACAGATGCTCTTAGGCTTACATAAACATGAACAAAATGGGTGTAACTCTCATTACAAAAGCATGTCATTCAATCTACAAATAAAATGTCCTATAGCCGAAATAATAAAAGAGAGAGCTTCTTTAACTCGTACACAACCTTCTAAGCCTGTACCTGAAAGAGGTTAAACAATATGGGATGAATATATAATTCAGTAAGAATCCCAATAATTACAGTATAATCCTATACATGTATATGATCATGATGCTCCACATAATACATAAATAATGTTCTCTTCCATTATCCAAAACCTATGTACATAAGTACACATTTTTTTCTCGAAAATGCCATTCGTTAACATTTCATTTCAACTTTTGCAATTTGAAGGATTTCAATAACTTTAATCAAAATAAATTTCGAATACACATCTAACAGTCCACAATGATAAGTAAATTGAAGAAATCTCAAAACAATTATTCAATAATTCAACTATCCACAATGAAATATAAACAAAAGATAATTTCAACAAGCTATTTACTAATCCAAAAGTAATACTAACGTCATTTCCACATTTCTCAGCCATATTTACTAATCCAAAAGTAATACTAACGTCATTTCCACATTTCTCAGCCATATGCCTAGAAGAGCAAGTGAGCACCTATTATACTTCCACCATGTACACACATCTCAATGCAATTACACATGCAAACAAATATCACAATCACATTCACAATTTCGGGTTTCGTCAAGCCACCACCAATGTTTTAAAAATCAAATTGGTGAGCGAGCCGAAATGAGATCGAGTCGATGAATCACTTGTTCAACCGTCGGGTCGAATCAGAATTGAACTGACGCCATAATTACCTTATAAATATATTTAAGATATTGTGCAATATTTATTCAAATTAGTTTCCTATTTCAAGATACATATATTTTTACATAAATATATTAACCAAATATGTGAGATTATACATGTATATACACACACATATATATATATATATTTTAGTTATTATTTATATATATATAAAAAAAGTCAACTATGTTTGTGTATAAGAGAAAATACACTATACGGAATATATATATATATATATATATATATATTTGTTATTATCTATTAACAAAAGTTCTATGTTGCTCTAGTGGAATGGTGCAAACCTACTTTGGAGACCCCATAGAAGGATTTTGTAATTTTCAAGAACAATTGAGCACACAATAAAGTTTAGCCAGTTCTTTCAACCCAATGTCGGTTCGTCCGGTTGGTCGGTTCAACCGTAGATTTACCAGTTTGATAAAATTAAACCGGTTTTGAATTAAAACAGGCTTATGCATTAATCCGGATCAGTAGTGATGTAATCAGTTCAAGACAGTTGGTGTTTAGGTGAAATTTTACACTGAATCAATAATGTTGGCTTTATTATATTGAGAACTAATACAGACTAAATTTTTCACTAAATTGCTCAAAACTGCACAAATTCAAATAGTTTGACTAAATGCGGTTTAATATGTTTAGGGCCTTTCAGATTTGAATTACTTCTTAAATTTGTAGTACAATGAATAATTTCTATAAAAATAGTGAAATATAATTAGAAACAAAATATAATCTGAAAACCAAAGTCTTGCCATCAAAGTAAAACCAAAATTTAAAACCATCAACCCATAAGGCTAAATCACAAGTCTATCAAGTAGAGTCAAAACAAAAAATTGAAAATGATCTGCTACAACTATATAAGCATTGTAGTAGAAAAACTTGACTCAAGCACATATGAGTGGCAAACTAACAACTTATCACATTGTCAATGTCTATTGTCAAATTTCGAATATTTAAGAAAAAATAAACAATTAAGCGAATCAATTGAACTTTGTATTCAACCAATTTCATTACATATTTAATATGAAAACTTCTTATCAGTTTCCATTTAATTCGGTACACAAGGTACCTAAACCGATACCGAACTGAAAACCAAAAAAAAATAATTTTAAAAATCACACAGACTGATTCATATTAGAAAACTGACCAAATATAGCCAGTTCGGTTCGGTTCGGTTCAGTTCAACTAGTTTGGTCAGTTTTTTTTCAATTTTTCTTACATCTCTACAAATCAGAGCCTAGACCAGTCAACGGGTCAACCGGTCGAACTGGCCAATCTGATTTGATTTTCAAAACATTGGCCACCGCAACACAATTTACTGGGCGTTAACTGAAAGGATACTAAAACCTACCTCAACGCGCCATGCTTTACCAGTTACTAGCTAGAAGGAAACAGAACATCTATATAGCCCAACAATACACACACTTTACAGAGCACAAATCATAAAGAAACGAACCTATCTCAATGCACCATACTTTACCGGGTGCTAGTCGGAAGGAACTGGAACCACCATACAACACTTTCATTACAGATACCAATATCAACCAATCATTACTGTTTTCCCAATTAAATCCACAAAGGTACATAACACATAAGATTTGGATTCAATTAAACCAAGCTTCACTGACAAACATCTCCGAAATAAACAATAAACATAAAACACAACTCCACAACCACATATCATTTTGTTCGTATACCCAAAACTCTCATGAATCCCAATGGTTATCAAACATTCTCTTATCTTCACAATTTTACCAAAACTATGCTTTAACTAACTTCACTAATTACTGAATCATACATTTCTAATTTAACTCGTAAACATAAAATCTTAACCATCTCTATTTATTAACCAATTACAACTCCCAAAATATTTGATAAATATATAATCACCATTTATATAACTAATCAATTGTTCAAAATACAAGCTTTCTATTCTCGGCATTCCATCAGTTAATAATATTTGATTTTAATTCCCCAAAACAACCAATAGATTTCCCATTTCTCCAAGTCATATAATTTCAAGAAAGTTAGATTTTTCTTTGAAAATTTGGGGCTTTTCTAATTTAAGGTATCCACATATTCCAACATTCTTAAAACTCACATTAGATAGAGAAAATTTTAAGAAAAACATGACACATCAAACCCTAGGTTCTTACACTACATGCTTTGCAATTTGTACAAAATTTCTAACTTTTCTTCCAATAAAGTATGCCACATATCCATTTATGACATTACATTAAAGAGAAATACAAGAATCCCTACCTCTTGGAGAGAAGAGGAGAACCAAGAAGAAAACCTTCAAATTTTGAACTCGTTGAAATTTTGATTGCTTCAGTCAAAACGACGCCCTTGACATGCTCGTCACTTTGGTCCAAAGAACTAGTATCAAAATCTTCTTTGATTTGTTTAGATTGAGAGATTTGTGAGGTTGGTGGGTGTTTATAGAGAGAATGGGAAGGAGAGAGAGATGGAGTTGAGAGAAACGAGAGAAAATAGGGAAAAGATCAAGTTTTGAGAGAAAAGAACACAAAAATCGAGGTCTGGACACACATAATCCACTCGTGTGGATATTCAGGCCGCATGTGGGGATCTATCCAGCGAAATCATAAGGAATTCACGAGCTGTGATTCGGACCTGGAATCCGTCCGCCCCTAATCTCTCGAACCACGAAACGACGTCGTTTTGTGATTTTAATTTTTTAATTTTTTAATTTTTTTTTTTCAGCAGAACCAGACGAAGACGAAGGAGGAGGAGGGGGAGGGGGAGAGAGAGGAGGGGGACTGGAGGGGGCCTAAAAAATGGGGAGGAGGCGACAGAGGAGGAGGCGCGGCAGAGCATGGCAATCGGCGATGGAGGCGGAGGCGACGCGATCGGCGGAGGCGGAGGCGACGCGATCGGTGATCTCCCTCTCCCTCTCCCTCTCCCTCTCTTTCTCTCTCTCCCTCTCCCTCACCCTGTAAACGACTGAGGAAGAAGAAGAAAAAAAAAAAAAAATTCAATATCAAAACGACGTCGTTTGATACTTTCGGGAGATTCGGGGCCAAAAATTTCGAGGGCCAAAACATTTTTCAGGAATTCACATTCTACTCGAGCAGATTAGCCCATCTAGCTTTTATTAAATAAACTTCAAACAGGCATATCTCCTTCTTCCAGAGTCGGAACATAGTCAATTTTGTATATAAATTGAAGCCTCATAAGTAAGTTTTTCAATCGTTTTGGCCTCACATTAAGATTCACAATGTGGAGGGAGGAAAAGGCAAAAGAGTAAACACTACTCAAAAATAAATATCCAAATTTGGGATTTTTGGTCTAATCTTACTCAACCATCATGTTAACTCATCAATCAAAGCTCCAAACATCAAAGATAAGATTCCAATTATAATAACTAAAAGGTCAAATGTAAACCCATTAATTTCAAGGGGTACTTACGTGTAAATCCTAATAAGTATACTTATTGTTTAATAAGCCCTATGGGAAAAATTTATCATAAAAAAAGTCATTAATTGTAAGTTGTAGCAACTATTTATAAAAATCATGACAAAAAAAGCTACTAATTGTCAATTTTCAGTGACATATATAAAAAATTGTCACAAAAAATTTTTTTGTGACAATTTTATCCAGACTTATTTTTAATAGGACTTGATAAGAATTAAGTCTAACTATTATGATTTATTAATAGTTTACCTTAATTTCAAAAGTCCAAAAATAATAAAGTATAAGATCACGGGATATCATTTAATATAAACAAGTCAAGTTTGAGACCCAATACACTCCATGATCACTTTTGTGATAGAAACATAACAACCATTGCATCCTTAAATAAGTGGTGTTTATATAAAAATAGTTGTATCAATAGATAAGACCATGTCTCATACTGAAGTTTTTGCAGCTTGAGAGTGATCATATTTTGGGTTTTGGCACACCCTTTTGGATAAGATCAAGATTGATCAAAGCGGTTGATTAGAAATCCACCTTTTGAACATAGCATAACATTCAACAGGCCTATACTCTGGAGCTATGTGCCCTCCTCCCTGTTAACAGAAAACAAAATAGTTAATTGCATTTTCTTTTGTACTTTTAACTATTGTCAATTTTTTTATTTTTTATTTTTAAATTTTTATTGTCATTTTTAAATTATCAATTTCATCTAGGGTTAATTATACCAAGACCCCTTCAACTACTGGTGAATATCACTTAACCCTCCTCATCTATAAACCCTATAAAAATGTATCATCTTTATCCCCTTCAAACCACCTCCAAAATGGGTATATATTTATACAGTTTCAATAATTGAGGGGGTAAAATGATATTTACTAATAGTTGAGAAAGTCTTCGTGTAAATAAAATTTTCATCTATCTAGTCAATATAGTTGTTATTTATTTATTTTAATATTTTTTTCTGGTTTATATGGTTCATTTGAAAATAGCATGTCCAAATTAATAATGGTGAAAACATAACCACATACACAAAAAGGTAATTTTATAATTTGGATAATTTAAATAATACAATCAATCACTTGTCTTCTTACTCATATTATACTAAACAACTTACAACTTACGTTGAAATATCCATATTCTTCTTCACCCTTTTAATTCAAAATAGTGAGTAAAAAAAAAGAATACTTAATTGTATGATTTAAATTGTTCAAATTTTAAAATAACATTTTTGCCCATCAAATAAGCTTTGGTTGTTACTAATTTGGTCTTCGTTTTGCTGTCTTAAAAGTCATCTTATTGGCTAAAAAATTCAATTTGTTAAATGCCTTATCTCATTTGAGTAATTCATTTTTTGCTGAAAGTCAATTTTATCTACTTGGAAGCAATTAGGACAACTTTAAAAGTTAGAAATGTGTCAGATAATTATTATTATTATTTTTTTTTAAAGCATTAAAGTTTTTGGTGGACTCATTAGCTAGTTTTTAAAAGGGAAAATCACATCCGAGT
Organism: Camellia japonica; assembly: GCA_030407325.1. NCBI lineage: Eukaryota > Viridiplantae > Streptophyta > Magnoliopsida > Ericales > Theaceae > Camellia > Camellia japonica. Next base: position 99,050,590 of record JAPPVO010000007.1, read on the forward strand.
GTGGGACAGTTTTTTTTTTTTTTTTAAACACAAATATGGAAGGATGCAAGTTCACACTTACACCCCCACAACATTTTACTTGCGTCCGGACTTGGGGTCACTGCTGTGCCTTTGACATAGCAGTGACTATTGTGCCTTATTTTGAAATGCATTATGGGCTTATTTTTATGATCTGAACCGTTCATTTTGTAGAATTTGTTGAGTACTTCAAACCTACCAAAAATCATATTAATCGGATATCAATAACTATATGATCGAATTGCATATTTTTATACTATTTTTCAAAAGAAAAACTTCTTGTTTATTTTTTTGGTTATCAATCATATAGTTATTGGTATCCGATTAATATGATTTTTGGTAGGCATGAAGTACTCAACAAACCTTACAACATGAACGGTTCAGATTATAAAAATAAATACATAATGCACCAAAAAATGAGGCACAACAGTCACTGCTGTGCCAAAGGCACAGCAGTGACCCCAATTCCCTTGCGCCCTATCACAGAATCATTTGCATTTCACATATTTTTGCTATAATTCCCCTTTTTTAAAATAACTTCCAAAGGAAGTATTATAGACAACCGTTTTCAATCCATAGTAAGGCCTCTTTTGGCAACCAAAAAATAAAAATCACATCTTTTTATAATTTTTTTATCTTTAGTAAATGTTTTTTTTTTTCAAAATAACTTTTTCAATTGGTCTTGTCGAGACGAATCTAAAAAGTATATTGTGTTTTGAAAATTTTCAAAAAAAAATTGAAAAAGGCAAACTAAGCCAAAAAGATTGCTTATTTTTGTCTTTTTTGGATTTTTTTTTGAATTTTTTTTTTTAAATTATAAATTTCCGATTTGTCTTATTGAGCTGAATATAGAAACCTAATTTTTTTTGATTTTTTTTATTTATTTAAAAGTTCACTAAAAATGAAAATAAGCAAACCCCAATATAAGCCTAATTGAAATTAGAAACTGTAAAACCTAATTAGACGAAATTGATAGAAATAGAATAAAAGACGACAATTAAGACATAAGAGTGAAATTGGCCCTTAAAAAAAAATACGATAAACTTGGTACTATTTCTTTTTTTTTTTTTAATTGAAAAAGAAAAATTATGAGAAGTATCAAGCATACTTCAAGTTTGACAAACTATTTTTTGAATACTTATGAGAAAATACTTTTAAATTATTTTCTCAATTTTTAAAAAGTATTTCCGCACAAAAATAAAATGGTAGTTTCAATTTTTTTTTTTATTTTTATTTGGGTTATTTACATAAAGATGCCTAAACTATTGAAAAGTATCACTTTGACCCCTACACTATAAAAATATATAAATGGACCCCTTAAACTATTGAGAAGTATCATTTTGCCTCTTAAATAATAAAAGCGTACAAATGGATCCCCTAAACTATAAAAGTGTACAAATTGGACCCCCTAAAGGAATGAGTCAAAGTGAAATACGTCAATAATTTAAGGGGTTCATTTGTACACTGTTATAGTTTATGGAGCAAAGTGATACTTCTCAAAAATTTAGAGGGTCTATTTATACGCTTTTATAGTTTAGGAAGTAAAAGCGATACTTTCCAATAGTTGAGGAGGTCTTCATAGAAATAACTTTTTTTTTTTAATTTTTAAAAACAAAAAACAAGTGAATGAAGAGAAATTTCATACCTTAACGGTAGCAAACGTCATCCGATTGGAGTAAGTCCTTGTATAACTACACATTTGGCAATGAAAAATAACAAATAAATAAATAAAGTAAACTTTTTCTAACAAGCTTTAATCTTGAAAAAAAAAAAAAAAAAAAAAAAAAAAAAAAAAGAGAAGAAGAAGAAAAAGATATGAATATGAATATGAATATGAAAAGGCAAAGTTAACCCACCCCGCAACTTGGCCTTGGACCCACCAAGAACGCCACTCATCAACAATGGAATAGTTGAGAGCTCTAATCCAGGCTTGAGTTCCCAAGAATGGGACTCCTATGTCGTGATCACCACTATTTCAACAATCATTACACAGTTTATTATGTAAGTTTTCGTATGTTGATTATTGATAAATAAAAAAATAAATAAATTAATCTAATAATTGTGATTGTATTATTTTTATCAGATTTAACTTCAGGAAATAGATGTGTGTTCTTTTGACCATGAATCTTAGTTGTTTTATTATGTTTTAAGAAAATATAATGAAATCATGTAATAACAATTTATTGGATAATTTTTTCCCCTCTTTTTTTATGGTGAATGATCAACATTGAAGAGACCTATAAAAATGAAGTTAGATCATCAAAATAAAATTTGCACAAGAATGACAACCAATTGGACAAAATTACACTTCTCTCCATGGAGAAGCCAAAGAGCATTGCTATTTGTGGGGTCATAAATTTAGGGTCGTGTCACATGGCCGAGGTGTTAGTCGAAGTGTCACATGGACATGGCAGATTGCCAAGGTGATTGTGGTATCGCTGAACTATGATGCGATAATACCGGAATCCGAGATATTTGGATAGAAGACAAAAGTCCTAGATAAGATAAGGCGCTTAGTTCGAATAGGGATGAGACTCTTGTGGAGTTCATCCATATCTAACTAGGAGTCCGAGATAAATTTTGTACTTGAGTCTTATGAAGTGAGACTTCTAGGAGACGAAGGCACTGATTATTATAAAAGTAAAGCACCCCCGTGAATCTAAGGTATGCTTTTACTTGTGTATTGATTACTTGAGTTGATATCTTTGTGAGATAAGTGACTGACTTGATCGTTAAAGTGCCCCTCGGTGGACGAGCAACGATGGTATTCTTATCTTCTTGTGCATAGGTGCTTAGTTTAATTTATTATGCCGCGTACTCTCCAGCTAAGTTCCCTATTTGGTTGTGAGGTTAGAAATCAACACCCATAATTTGGTTTCATCTATGAGAACCTAGTTAAAGATATATGGCCAACGCCGGACAAAAGGTGAGAGTCGGGGACAACATACACAGTGAGAAAGAGGAGTATGTCAATCTAAATATTAGAGTAGGAAACAATGCGGAAGAAGTGCAAGAGATGAATCCAGAAGCAAACAACGCTGCCAAGGGCCGAAATGGCCCAAAGAAGGGCAACCGAGAGGAAACTACAATGAAAGCGATTTCTAGGTCTGGAAAGAACGATGCCTAAAAAGAGACGACGAGGTGAAGGACTTGGGGACCAAGTTGATAGACTTACAAACCTTGGTGAACTTGATGATGCAGAACCAGGTGATGCAACCAGCGTTGTCATTGCCAGCAACGCCAACGCCAACAGCAAATGCCAGCTCCCAGAAAGAAAGACAGGCTACAGTGCTGACCGTTCCACAACACGAAAAAAGACCTAGAAACTCGCATTGACGATCACAGATCGTCGGGCGAACAGAACCACGACGGGAGGAGTCTCAGAGGACCCTGAGGACCCAAGGAATGCAGATTAGGGGATCTCGACAGATCAATAGGCAAGGCCTCTGCCTTGACGACGTAATAGACGTGGAGAAGTCCAAAAGAATGTATCCCAATACAAGAAGCAGCGCGCCGAAAAGATTGAAGTCAACTGATAACTGAGCTCTTGGACGAACGGAGGAAGACTTGCGCAACTACCTCCAGAGGAAGAGGCAGGGCGCTGAGGTCACATCCATCGCTTAGCTAAGAACACCATTCTCGATGGAGCTAGATGTGTTCAAGGCACCGAAGAGATTTAGTATGCCGAGGTTCCAGATTTACGATGGTAAGTTAGACCCGAACTTTCATGTTGGTTTATATTTGAATGCAATGCCTCTGTAAAGCGGAAACGAGTAGTTGTTATGCAAGGTGTTCCCATCGACATTGAAGGAAATAATGTCTGGCCGGTTCCACAAACTGCCAAAGGGATGTATCAAGAATTGAGAAGGCCTGATCGAGATATTTGTGGCCAGGTTTGTTAAGAATAGATTACATCCATTAAGGGTTGATTCCCTATTGGCCTTGAAGATTGACGATGGTGAAAGCCTTAGGGTTTACGCTAAGAGGTACTACGAGTTTTACAACCGGATCCCTACTTATAACCAGGAACTTGCAGTTGTGTCTTTTAAGAACGGTTTAGAGAATAATTTCCCACTTTGGCAATCCCTTGCAAAAACCCTCCCGAAAAATAAGGAGGACCTCATGGCAAAGATTGAGAAGTACGCAAGGGTGGAAGAGGATAAGAAGGCAAAGAAAGGAATCACCGTAAAGTAAGAGAAGAAAAACAGCTCACCGAAGCGCAGCCAAGGAAATACCAGCACTGGCAAGCAAGAACCAGGATTGAAGGCTATGCAGGTCGTGAGCACAGTTTTCAATATCCCAATCTACAAGATCTTAGAAAGAATCAGGAACTAGCTCTACTTCAAGGCACCGCAAAAGACCCCGAGGGAGTATATGGGCAGGAATCCCGAGAAGAATTGTGCTTACCATGACGAGAATGGGCACATAACTCAAAGGTGTCAGGCTCTGAAGAAACATTTGGAGGACCTTGTCAAATAGGGACACGTGAGAAATTTGATAGACGAGGCAATAACAAGAGAAGAACAGGCGAAACTAGCCTAGGTGCTGGCAGTAGCAACACTACCTCCGGTGCCACATATAGATGCACTATAGGTTATCAACGTGATCCATTGGAAGGTCAATGTAAATGAGATCCGGGGAGAAACACAAAGGGTAAGACATCTGCAGCATGTCTTCTAAGATGGAGGGGCATCGAGGGCCGATGATCTCGTTTATAGACAAAGACCTAAATATGGTGCATCATCTACATAACGATGCCCTAGTAATAACTTTGAAGATCAAAGACTGCCAGGTAAGGTGAATACTAATCGACCAAGGAAGCTCTTGTGACATCATGTATGTGAGATGTTATAGAGAGCTCGGCCTTCACAAGGATGATTTGGAGCAGTTCGAAAACCCCATGGTTGGATTTAATGGGACCTCGATGTGGTCAGTAGGAACCACAAACTTGGAGATTCAGGTAGGAACAAAGACTATAACTACGGAGTTCACTGTGATCAACACACCTTCCCCATACAAGATTATCTTGGGAAAACCTTGGTTGTACGATATGAAGGTTGTTCCCTCAACTTTGCACCAACTACTGCGATTCTCAACCGAGTTTGGGATTGAAGAGGTGAGATGAGATCAAATACAGGCGAAAAATTGCTCTACAGCAGCAATAAAGTACACCTGCAACGTTAGAGATGCGGAGATGATTGAAGTAGAAGATAAAGACCAAGTGGTGTTGGATAATGTCGGCAAAGAGCCTGCCGACAAGAGCCAGGAGCCTTTGAAAAAGGTTCTGGTACAGGAAGGAAACGAAGAATGATTCTTTCTCCTAGACTCAAGTTTAGCCAAGGAGGAAGTAAAGCCAGGTTTGGATAGAACAAAGAGATATGCCACGTTAAATCTCATCACATTTGGTGGGACATTCTTGAGAGACTGCTGAAGGCGCAAGCAAAGAAAATTAGAGTCATTATTGAGAGAAAACATAGAGGTGTTTTCCTGGACACCGTATGAGATGCTGGGGATCAGCCTCGAGGTTACCTATCACAAGCTCAACATGGATAGGTTAGCTAAACCTATGATCCAAACAGCTAGGCGACCGACATTGGTCCACATGGAAGCAGTTGAAGAAGAAGTAGAGAAATTACTAAAGGCACAGGCAATCTGAGAAGTAAACTACCCAACCTGGCTATCCAACACAGTGGTAATCAAGAAAAAGAATGGCAAGTGAAGGGTTTGCGTAGACTTCACAAGCCTGAATAAGGCTTGCCCGAAGGACTGTTTTCCCTTGCCGAAGATAAACCAACTCGTGGATGCCATCCCGAGACATGGAAGGATGAGCTTTCTTGATGCATATAGAGGTTATCATCAAATAGCCATGTACGCACCAGATAGAGAGAAGACGACATTCATCACTCCAAATGGACTCTATTGCTATAGAGTGATGCCTTTCAGATTGAAGAATGCATGAGCTACATACCAGAGGTTAGTGACCAAATTGTGTAAACATTTGATTAGTAAAACCGTGGAGGTCTACATCGACGACATAGTTGTGAAGAGTAAGGAACCATTGAAGATTAAAAATTAGATTCAATTTTCAAGCCCAGTGATGTGGCAATCAATTAGAGTATTAAAGGCAACATTCTCTCTCATATCTTCTCTAATTAGCAACTAATTATATCACTTACACTTCATTGGGTCTAAAAGGTGAGCTTTTATATCATTTTTTGAAACCAAATCTTTTTTGTTTTTTTTGTTTTTTTTTCCTTTTTGGTTTTTATTTATGGGACTCGTTATCTGTCCCCACAAATTAGTATCTTTAGCCCCACCGTTTTCTAAATTTTGTTTATTACCATTTTATCTCTAATTAAAATTACCATTTGAAATTGAAACCCTAAAATTCTAAAAATCAATTTCCTTATTGCATCTATCTATCCACCTTCCCAACCAATGCCCGCCACCACCCTTCTTATCTCATTTTCCCACCATTGCTAAAGCCTCTCGCTTTGTCATCCCATGACCTCTTCTCTCCTACCTCGCTACCCTTTCCCCCTCGCCACTCACTCTTTCCCACCCCACCACTATCCGCATACCCAACAACACCCATCTCCCCTTTTCCTTCCCTCCTTACCATACTTGTATACCTCATTTCTTGTCCTCGACACTAACTAACTCCCACCATTCTTTTCTGTTACCCCCACATCTTCCTACTTGTAATACTTTTATCTCCACTGCCATATCTCTTCATTCCCTTACAGTCTACATGATACTTAGTCCTTTCATTTCTCTCCTCAAACCTCTGTAATTTTTTTATTGGAACTCCACTCCTTTGTAATTTATTTATTATTATTTTATTTACATTCCTAATTTCTTAAACCTTAACCCTAACTCTACATCACCCACTACCGCCATCTTTGGCTGCCAGCCTCAATCCCTATTCACCATTTCTCATCGCTCTATACCACTATTAATTCCTTTCCATTCTCATCACTCCTATCTCTATCCCCACCATATTCATCCATTCATTACAATTTATTTCCCCTAAGTAGCCCATCTTTATCCTTCTCAGCCTTTACCCCATCCTCTCACTTCTCCATGCAATCCCCTTGATAAAGAAAGAGGAATTGCACAATAACGCCTTCGGGAGAGAGAGAGAGAGAGAGAGAAGAAAACGTCGAGGGAAGAGAAACAGGGGTTGGGATGTTAAAGGAGAAGGAAGAGAGACTAGGAAAAAGTAAAGGAGGGTGTAAATGTGGTAATGAGCTGGTGTTGGTGGGTAGAAACAGGCTAATGGGTAGTGACAAGGTGAGAAATGGACTGCTAGAGGCAGAAGTAGAAGTAGGGGCTAGGATTAGAATTTCATATGTTAGGGATGGTGATAGAATTGAGATTAACGTAGATGTTCAAAGTAGAAAAAGAAATTTCAAAATTGTGATAGGGTTCAAAGAAGATAGGGATCCAAAAAATATAGATCAATGCTATTAGCAGCATTATTTTTAAACAGGTAAAATGAGGGGAAATAGTGTGTAACTAGCAGCACCCTTATTTATGGCACTTAAAATTTTGTTTTAATGCAAGAAAGATAGTGATCACACCTGTAAATGAGAGACAGGTAACCTTTAGTGCTGAGGTTCACATGATATTGGAAACTGTCCAAGATTGATTTAGTGTAAGGCAATCCATAGTTGCATCTTATCCATTCCTGTATGCTTCCCTATTATAAGAAAATACAATTCATTTTCATGATATTTTTCTTATAAATATAGTTTTAAAGATAAATATATACGTATCTTTTTTTCCCTCATAATATTGATACATCTCGACAAATTGATAAGAAAGGGAAAAAAAATACATGTATATTAGCCAATTCACGATGTATATCAATTTATACATGATACCACTGGTTCATAGTACTAATATGACAAGTTAAGCCACTATAAAACACATTTTTTTCACGGCCAATGATTTAAAGAAATTCACAACCACATTTCTTGATTTTTGATATGTTTCTCTTGATCTTCCGGATGCTAATTCTTCTCTCAATACAATTGTTTAAACTTTTTCCAACTAAAGAAACCATGTGAGTTGTACCTTTCGGATATGAAGTGCTTCTCGGACTCTATCATTGTTAAGCCACAAATGGGAAAGTTTGTATGCATTAATCTACAATCAAGAAAGACAAGTGAAATAGTCATAAGACACAATCTTTTATCAAACCATACTTATTATGGGATCATTGAGATAAAATGCAGTTTCAAATGCTATAGTAAAGGATCAACAATGCTAAATGTCATTGTCAAATTTTAGCTATGCAACAATACAAAAATGTAACCTTGTTCTAATTGTATGGCGTGGTTAAAGGTTTCCCATTAGGGTTTTTGCCCCTCTTGGTCGTCACCTACTTGTGGAATATTTTATTATATTTTACACAACTATCCAACCAATGTTGGATCTCTATAAAATATATCTAGCCGTTAAGAGTAATGTCAAAATTTTGGCAATCCAAAACCTGTGCCAACTTTGGCATAAAAAATAACAATGTCAAAATTTGACAACTTCAATAATAGCCTCATTAGAGCACCCACTTAATTCAAATAGTTGTTATAATATTTTAGGCTTTAAAAAGATTTTGATAAACATAACTTTGTAGTCGCCACACTTCTCTTTAGTGTATTAGGCTGTCTAATATCGGTTGTAAAAGGTTCCAACAACAGCCATAAGGCCAGTTGTGGGCCACATAGGTCTCTCACATCTGTGCACTAGATAAAAGTTTTTTTTTTTTTTTTTTTGAAGTTCTTCAATTTGACCTAATTAGTTACATGGGAATCCCTCACTAAGATATTTGGCATTCAATTGTAATAGCCTGAATTTTTTTTAAAATTTTTTATCTTTAGTGATTTTTTTTATTTGTGTTATAATTTTTTATTTTTCCAATTTCCCTAGTGTAGAAGAATCTAAAACATAAAAAAATAAAACAAAATTCAAAAAAAGTTCAGTTAAGATAAAAAAATAAAATAAAGTCAAAAAAGCTAATTGCTTTTACTCTCTTTTTTTTTTTTTTTTTTTAAATGTCTTTAGTGGACTCTTTTTTTCAAGTTTATTTATTTACTTTTTTAGTTTGTCTAGGCAAGTAATAATAGTTAAAGTTTTTTGATTTTTTTTTTTTTAATTCATTAAAGACGAGAAAAAGTCACCAAAAAAAAAAAGTCGGCAAAAAGCCAATCCCAAACGACCCGGCTCCTTTGATACAAAATGTGTAAAATTGATAACTTAACTTCTAATTTTTTAAAGTCATAATACAAAAAGTATTTAAATATAATGTTTAAGTCTATTAATTTGGCATTGGTATAAAATTTTAAATCCAAAACAGAAGATAGCTTATGAAAACCTGATTGAAAATGGAAATTTGATCCATTGGTTTTTCTTAATGTTATAGCATATTACTGACAATTTTTTTCATTTTTTTAAAATGATATATACCATGCTAAGTCTATATTGGGAGCAAATTATTGGAAAAATTAGGAGGGCTTACACGACTAAAATCACAGGGCGATAGTTGATGAACAAGAAGCTTTATGTATTTCTCATTGACAAATCTCCTTTCACTAAACAATTCTTGTGGTTTTGGAGAATCAAATCCACAATATGGTTCCAAAATTTGATCCTTGTAAAGTCCATCAATACACTACAAATGCAAACAATGAATCTTCATAAGTTTTGTATCTAAGTAAGGCACAAAAGGAGGCACTGGAAAGGTTTGTATAACAGAAAAAAATATATATATCAGTTTATTAACCTGAGAGTAAGCTTGATAATCTTGCAAACACCGTGCATTGCTAGGATGTATATTGGAATACTCTCCTTGACAACTTCTCTGCAATGACTGAAAGGAAAAGGTTGATTTGTTATCATGGCTAATGAAATAATGTTATACATGATATTTGAGTGGATTTTGGAAAGAGATGGAAGGGATTTATTTCAAAGTAGTAAAGCACCTCGTAGAGTTCATCTGAAATAAGTCCCATTCCATGAGCAAATGGGATTCTATAATTGTCATCATCAAGATTTGTTAATGGGTTGCCAAGTAAGTATCCCTGAAACCATTTCAGAACCACAGCAAACACTTCGTAACTTTGTAGAGCATTAAAGAAAACACTTTCAAATGGTAAATTATAACAATGGTCTCTCTAATTTGAATAAAATTTTATTTTGGTCTTCGTAGTTTTAATTTGAACAATTTAGTCCTTACACTTCAATTTTGTTACAATGTGTTCCCTCCGTCATGCGTTGCTAATATTTTGAAGGGAAAAAAAGTACATACAAAACTTGAGGGATCAAAGTAGAATTCAAAACTAACTATAGGTACTACCGATGTAACGAATGTATTACACTAGTGGTCCTTGTATGTTTTAAATGTCACTTTATTCTCTCTAGTTTTACACAGTCTTTTTCAGTTCCAAATTCTAATGGTAAGTGATGGAAGGATCACATTACATCAAAATTGAAAGTGTAGGGGCTAAATTATTCATATTGAACAACGGAAACTAAAGTGACACTTTACTTAAACGGGATTAGTAGTGTAATTTACCCTATAAAGAGCTACAAACCTTGAGATTGATAAGCGGTTTAATGCCAGCTTCATTTCCTGTGTTGCAACATAGTTAGTACATTTGAAATAGGAGCAAACACAGTTTTCATTCACATTTGCATTATTGTCCTCCCAAGCAAATGATTTTTTTTTAAAAATGTTACATTTAATTCATCCATCCCTGGTTAAAATTGCTACCAAGTCCTATTTTCAACTTTGAAGTGCTTGTTGTTTGTTTATTTATTTATTTGTAACAAGTTCAACATATGTTTATTTTACATGGAATCAAATACAGGTGTCTAGTCGAGATATGTGTTTAAGGGTCCAATTCATCTGATCACACATCCAAGGACATTGCTAGTAGACTTAAAAAAGTCATGTTAGAGGTAATTGGTGAATCACAATTAGCATTCCTAGGAGGCAAAAACATAATTGATGGGGTATTGATTCCAAATGAAATTATGGATGGGTGGAAAAAAAAAAAAAACAAGAAAAGAGGGTTGCTATTCAAAATTGACTTTGAGAAGGCTTATAACTCCATCAACTAGGAATTCCTATTCTCAATGCTATCTAACTTTGGCTTCGGCTCAAAATGGCTCTCTTGGATGAAAGAATGTCTCTCTTCAGCTAGAATCTCAATACTTGTAAATGGTTCACCAACTAAGGAGTTTAGTCCTCAAAAAGGCCTCAGACAAGGGGATCCATTATCTCCTTTCTTATTCAACTTGGCTACAGAAGGTCTGAATATATTACTTGTGAGAGCTAGGGAGTTGGGGCTGTTGAAAGGAGTAGTTTTGGGTGATAAGGAAGTGGTATTTTCTCACTTACAACTTGCAGATGACTCATTATTGTTCTGTGGTGCTGAGTGGTCAGAAGTGTTAAATTTAAAGAGAATCTTAAGGTGTTTTGAAGTTGCATCAGGGCTTAAGATCAACTATCATAAAAGTCTGGTCTGTGGGTTTAGTATTTCTGACTCTGTGCTTAATGAGTTTGCATCCATGTTAAACTGCAAAACCCAGAAAGTACCATTGAAATACCTTGGGTTGCCATTGGGTGCTAGTCCAAGTAGAAAGTTGATTTGGAAACTTGTCATTGCGAAGCTTAAGCTTAGGCTTACTAGTTGGAAGAGGAGATTCCTTTCCATTGCAGGCAGACTAAATCTGGTTAAAGTAGTGTTATCTAGTCTGCCAGTGTACTACCTCTCACTATTCAAGATGCTAGAAGGGATAGCAAGAGAAATTGATAAATTATAAGCCTCATTCTTATGGGGTGGCTTTGAGTTAAAGACGAAAATTCATGTAGTGAAATGGGAAGAGGTAACTAAAAGTATTAAGCAAGGGGAGCTGGGTGTTAGAAATCAAAGATATGAATGTTTATTAATTAAATGGTGGTGGAGGTTCACCAATGAGGAATCAGCTTTGTGGAAGAAGGTGATTTGCAGCAAATACAAATTTGATAGTGGGAAATGGCTACCAAATCTACACTCAAGCAACAGATTCTCCAAGATTTGGGGAGATATTTTGATAGCAGCAAATAAAAGGGTCAGCTTACTATAATTTTATGTCAGTAATCTCTATATTAGATTGAGAAATGGCTGTAGAGTGAGTTTCTGGCATGATAGTTAGCATGAAGGAGTTAGTCTTAAAGAGTTATTCCCTAGACTCTTTAGGTTGTCTAATGATAAGGATGGGTCATTAAGGGCCTATGTTGTTAAAAAAGGAAACTCTGAGAATTGGGTTTTCAATTTTAGGAGGGCCTTATTCCAAAGGGAAAATGAGGAGCTTCACACACTTAATCAGCTTATCAGAGTAGCCCTTATTTTGAACATGAATGCTAAGGATAAATCAGTTTGGCTAGCAACCAAAACAGGGCAATCTTTTGTCTCAACTCTTTATAATCACACTAATTTAGATTATGGTGAGTATAAGAGTTCTGGCAGATTAGTGTGGATCAAGTACCTTCCCTCCTAAAGTACAATTTTTTAGGTGGCTTGCATGGAAACACAAGGTTAAAACTTCCGTATTCCTATAAAGAATTGGAGTGTTGGATGACAGTGCAACTACTTTGTGTATATTTTGCAAAGCTGACCAAGAATCAGTAGAGCATGTGCTTATCTTATGCCCTATGGTTTGGAGAGTTTGGACAAGTCTTCTGAAATGGTAGGGAGCTTAATGGGTGGTGCCTAGAATAGTGGAAAGGCTATTGCAGTGGTGGGTAGGAAATAGATTCACGAAAGCTGAGAGGAGAATTTGGAATGCCATACCTCTGGTGGCTCTTTGGTCCATCTAGAAACACATGAACAAGTGCCTCTTTGATGACATCCAACCAATGATGAAGGAGCTATAGGAAGCTATAATTATTAGGCTTGCAATCTGGCTGAAATCCACAACCAAGGACTTCCACTACTCCATCAATGATTTTATGTACAATATTGTGCATATTAGATTTTGTATTGGTGGAAGGGTGTAATGTTGCATTGCTTTGGCTGTATTAAGGTGTTTTGAGTTGGAAACTCTCTAACTCTCTCTGGGGCTTTGGAAATGCACATGATTAATCTTACTTTGGGTGTCAACCTAGTTGGTATGCTTAGTTTTGACAATGATGCAACTTCTTTCCTAGCTATGTGTACCTTTTTTGATCTAATGAAAAATTTTCTCATTGCTGCTCAAAAAAAAAAAAAAAAAAAAAAAAAAAAAAGGACATGGGGACATGACAAATATTCTTATTTGTTAATTTACCTCTTTAATGTTTCAAAGTAAAATAATGGGAATTGGGGTTAATCTGCTATAAGGTAGGTCAATGGTGACTGGGCTCAAGTTTTTTTCGGTAATCTGAACCATTCATATTATAAGGTTCGTCAAATATATTATTTATGAAAAAAAAAATCAGGTCAATTAGATATTTGTAGTCCCATAACAAGACCACATTTTTTTTGTAAAAAAAATAAAAGCAAACAGCTAGCATGATTTTGATAATATTTTTGAAAACAATTAGAATCCAATCATAAGGTTACGGATATCCGATTAACCTAATTTTTGACATGTATATATGTTTCGACAAACCTTATAATATGAACTAGGGATGTAAGAAAAACAGAAAGAAAAAAAAAAAAAAAACCAGACCGATTGAACCATATCAAATTGGCTATATTTGGTCTGTTTTTTTAACAAGAATCGGTCTGTGCAGTTTTTAAGTTTGATTTTTTTTTAAAAAAAAAAATTTCGGTTCAGTATCAGTTCGAGCACCTTGTACGCCGAAATAAATCGAAACCGACCATTTCAACATATATTGTATTTATAATATATATATATATATATAATCTAATAATATAATGATATTAATAAGTATAATAAATTATTAACCTTATCATCTTTATAACTTAAGCTTGTAAACTCTTATTATATATAATCTTAATTTTAACTCATTATTCCTGAAATCTTAATATTTTTTAACTTTATTTTTATTTTTATTTTTGTTAATCTAAGAATTAAAAAATATTTATTAAATGGATGGATTGAATATGTTTGAAATTGTGGACAAATAACTAATTTAATGTTTTTATATAGATTAGTGATTATATTTAAAAGTGGCTCAAGTTTGAAAGGTCTTAGACTGATTAAACCACACTGAACTGAAATGTTTCAATTGGTTCGGTTCGGTGTGGTTTGATGGAAAAAGCGGTTGGTATTGGTGTTCAAAATAATAAAACCAACATTATCGATTCGGTAATATTTTTTTACAAATACCGACTATACCAAACCGATTACATCTCTAATATGAATGTTCGTATTATCAAAATAAGCTCATAATAATATCCCACGAAAGCTCACAACAATAACACTGGGTCTAAAATAATGTCAGAGACATATCTCATTGTCTTATCCACATATTTAAGTGTCGAGTATTTAACATGGTTACTTTATATATTTAAACAATGAAAACATATATGTAAGTGTTTTTTATCGAAAATGACCACCCTATCAGATGATACCATATGGCATTGGTTATTCAAATTGAGAGGGTAATTTGTGAACAAATTGGGTTGAGCTAGGAAAAGTCTTCTTTAGAAGTTGGGCCGCGCAATGGGTTGAGATAAGAGCTGGTGCAGCTCGGTCTTGGGCTAAAAAGACACTAGGCCGGTCAAAGATGGGTTGCTAGGGCCTAGACCTAGCTATCTGAAGGTAGTCCTTTATCGGACCGAGATGTTGTCAATAGAGAAGGCCGAGCTATGTGTAGCTCGGCAGGGTGCCATTGGGTAGATCAACTTCCGGTCACATGGCCCGAATGGCAAGGGACCGAGATAAGGTGACTCGGTCAGGAATGTATATCCTAGCATAAGGGTGTGGCCATCTCAATTGGCTTTCAATGATGAGGGTGTTCTAAGGATAAGCATTATCATTGGGCATGAGACTCCTAGGAGGACTCTACTAAGGAGAGTTAGAGTCCTAGTGAGATTGTGCCAACTATCTCACTTTTGTTGGTAGTGAATAGGGTGTTATCAAGAAAGGCATTATCCTTGGGAGTGTGATTCCTAGGACTCTGCTAAGGAGAATTGGAGTCATACTAGGATTGTGTCAGGCGGAATCTATAAAAACTCATGACAAGACCTATGCACAGGTATGGCAATTCTTACTCTCAAATACACAGAGCTTATTGTCTATTGCCTACTTGTTAACTTAGGCATCGGAGGGTTTCTGGCATACACCCACCAGCTAGCTCACATGTGTTTTCAGGTAGCAAAGAGACAACATTTGAAGGAGTGCAAACTTGATCAACAAGATTATATGAGAAGATTATTCTGTACTCGTACAATTGACACCGTCTGTGGGAAACTATCACAGAGAATAAACCTTTTGATTAAGTTTTCCTTCAACTGATTTCAATGGCACACAATGAAGACTTGCCTCAGTTTGTTATCGATGGACATACTTCAGAAGGGGACAGGAGGTGCGAGGATTTACCTTTTGTCCCGCCCATGGTAGACTTGGACCACCAGTGACGAAACCCACGAAGGGGCACGCGAGAAAAATGGGGCTGAAGTCCTCGTCGCTCTCACACTCCCAAGGATAAAAGAATATACGGCCTCTAGGACTCGTTACTCTATGTCTAAGAGAACGAGGACTGAAAGGTCTTACACGGAGGGAAGCAATTATTGACCTTCTCATACACATCAAACCACTTCTCAGCACACCAAGTTGCCTAGGTCGGCGGACCTGCAGATCGTGCTAGAAGAAAGGGCTCGAAGGAAAGAGGACACCTAGGCACACGACCCCCAAAGGGTCTCTACTCTGTAGTGACTGGCTCCTAGGACACATAGAAGTGTCAAGGTTGGAATGCCAATGCCACGCCTTGCTTACGACCCAGTAAACAAAGCGTTAGCAAGGTTGCAAAGTTCGCCGTTCGATCCAGCAATAAAGAACGCACCATTACCCTTGGGCTTCAACCAACCTAAGTTCACAACCTATGAGGGGAAGTTAGACCCTACATACACTTTCGCCACTTTCGCCAAGTTATGGCCATACATCGACAGAACGATGCTCTAATGTGTATTTTGTTTCCATCAAGCTTAGGTGACCTGGGTTTGACTTGGTTTGAGAGGCTGCCAAAAGGTAGCATCGCCTCATAGGCATAATTGGCGAAGGCATTTATCACCAAGTTCAAGACAAACACCAAAACTCCAGTTGAGATAGACCAGCTGCTCGCCACTAACATAGGCGAGAAAGAAACATTGAAGGCTTACAACAACAGATATTGGGAGACCTTCAACCAAATAAGTGATTGCCCCACCAACTTAGCTATCGCATAGTATAAGCGGGGTTTGCCTGTGGGTCATAAGTTGAGGGATTCAATGACAATGACACCGGCCCTTACTGTGGAAGCCTTGATGGAGAGAGTGCACTAATACATCCAGGTAGAGGAAGATGGGGTGCCAAGGTAGAGTCCGGCACAACAGTGATGTCGGACAAAAAGCCTTTGGCAGAAGTTAACACAGTCGACAAGAAGGACTGACCGTGCAAAAATCTTTGTCTAACTAGAAGCAAAATGGGTTGGCAAGTTTGACCGACTCTTTCTAACAAATTTTTTTGCACTCTTTGCCCAACTTGAGGGAAATAAAGGTTGGCAAATTTGATCAACAAAATTTTTGCACTCTTTACCTAATTGGGGCAATAAATGCTGGCATGTTTGACTAATAAAATTTTTGCACTTTTTGACCGAGATGCTTATCTCAGCCAATGAAGGTTAGCAGGTTTGACCAACAAACTTTTTGCATTCTTTGCCTAACTAGGGGCAATGAAGGTTGGCAGGTTTGACTAACCAAATTTTTACACTTTTTTTCCTAATTGGAGGCAACGAAGGTTAGCAAGTTTGACCAACAAAATTTTTGCACTCTTTTACCGAGATGTTTATCTCGGCCAATGAAGGTTAGCAGGTTCGACCAACAAAATTTTTGTACTATTTGACCGAGATACTTATCTTGGCCAATGAAAGTTGGCAGGTTTGACTAACAAAATTTATGAACTCTTAGGCTGAGATGGTTATCTCGGCCAAAGAAGGTTGGTAGGGTTAGTGTAAAATGGGTTAGTCTGCTCGGCGAGACACAAAAAGAACGCATCCTCATATGATTGCGAACTCGAAGGATTTATACGTTGAAGACAAAAAGGCGACGCTGTTTAAATTTTTGGGAGGTGCATGAAGGCCGTAACAGGAGAACGGGGCTAATGGGGGCACGTCACGTATCCTAGGAATGACATCGTGTTAGACATACCAGATTAGTGGAAGGACGTGCTGAGCAACTGACAAGACTTATTGGAGCCGAACAAGTTGTGAAACTGAACAACTTTTCTAGCTCGACAGAGTTGGGCGTTCTTAGCTTGGCTGGAGGAAAATAATCCCAATCATGCTATACAGATAGAATTAAGGGGCAATTGAGAGGATAATTTGTGAACAAATTGGGCCGAACTAAGAAAAGTCTTCTTTGGAAGTTGGGCCGCGCAATGGACCGAGATAAGAGCTGGTGTAGCTCAGTCTTGGGCTAACAAAACACTAGGCTAGTCAGAGATGGGTTGCTAGGGCCTGGACCTAGCTATCTGAAGGTAGTCTTTTATCGGACCGAGATGTTGTCAATAGAGAGGGTCGAGCTATGTGTAGCTCGGTAGGGTGCCATTCGATAGATCAGCTTCCGGTCACATGGCTAGAACGGCATGGGACCAAGATAAGGTAGTTCGGTCAGGAATGTATATCCGAGCATAAGGGTGTAGCCATCTCAGTTGGCTTGCAGTGATGAGGGTGTTCTAAGGATAAACATTATCCTTGAGCATGAGACTCCTAAGAGGACTCTACTAAGGAGAGTTAAAGTCCTACTGGGAATTTGTCAACCATCTCACTTAGTGGATAGTGTGTAGGGTGTTATCAGGATAGGCATTATCCTTGGGAGTGTGATTCCTAGGAGGACTCTACTAAGGAGAGTTGGAGTCTCACTAGGATTGTGCCAGGCAGAATCACTCATGACAAGACTTATGTACAAGTATGACAATTCTTACTCTCAAATACACAAAGCTTATTGTCTATACTTGCTAACTTAGGCATCAGAGGGGTTTTTGGCACACACCTGCCAGCTAACTTACGTGTGTTTTCAGGTAGTAAAGAGATGACGTTTGGAGGAGTGCAAACTTGATCAACAGGATTATACGAGAAGATTATTCTGTGAGAATGGTAATTTTGGTGAATTGGTAGATTTGTAAAGTTTTATAAAGTTGTCTCTGAAGTGTTTTTTGGGGAGTAACATTCAAATCAGAAGGTGATATGTCGCATGGGTAACCCACGAGAGTGAAAATGCTGGAAAATTTTATTAGGTGTACTTATCAAATAATGGAATAATGATGGTTTTCTATTAATATTGAAAATCCTAAGTGATTCGTGATTAGATCAGGATTAAAATATTCCAATTCCCAAATATTCAAAACACACAATCTAAATCATCAAGCACTTACGAAAGTGATTTAGATTGTTGTTTTAGGAATAAACAATAAATCTACACAAACGATTTTTACGTGGAAAAACCACAATTGAAGAACCTTCAATTGTAATAAAAAAAAACCACGGGCGAAATGCCACTAATCAATCCACTACTGAAGAAAGAAAGATTATAAAGATAACACACAAATTACCCAACTCAGTCAATTTGTCTTCACACCTTCTGTAACTCTTTCACCAAGCCTTCGTCTCGGAACTGATTAATCTGAAGTTGAATCCACAACTTCACTTGTCGAATCAACGACTACGTACAGAATCAAACTCCTTTGAAACTCCACGTTTGAATCTTCGGAATCCACCGAAGAATAACTCTCTTGAATATAAAGTAACAACCTCCTTGATGTATGTATCTTAGATCATAGGTTACAACCCTCTCAAATATCTCAAGGAAAACTCAACAAAACTTTCAGAAGAAAACCTCAAACAAAACCCCAAGACTCTTAAACAAGATCTAGGAAAAGTAAACCCTAAAATCAGCCTAAACAGATATATATAGGAAAACAGAGTTCGCGATCTCCGCTCGAGCGCAGGACATCCCGCTCGAGCGGCTTCAGCAAAATATGCGTGTGACCAAACAGGTTTCAGCTCGAGCACGAAATCACATTTCTCAGTATGTTTATAGACCTGACTAACTACTGAGACATCCCATATTACGCTCAAGTGCCAATGGTCCCGCTCGAGCGGGAAAGACAAAAAAACAAGGAAAAATTACAACTCTTTCAAAACAAAGTGTGTATGAGGATTTGACAATAAAGGAACCTAACAATCTCCCCCTTTGTCAATTCCCGGACAATACTCTTCTAAACAATTTTCCTTAAACACGCGCACTAGACAATTGGACAACCTAGAAAATAAGTAAACAAACCAACTCTGTAATCAACAAACAATTCTGCCATTCGAACAATCCATCAAACATCCACCTGTGAGACAGCAAGCAACATACCAGAAAAACAAAAACTGTGGAACTTCATAAGAAGATATCAAAACATATATGTAAAGAAAACCACTATACGATATCCAAAATGAAAAAAAAAAAAACAAAACGAATGTACCATACATCATATAACAATGTACCATGACAAAAACACAGTATCCATCATATCCATCATAGAGCAATGTACCAAAAGTATCCAAAAGTATCCAAATATCAAAAACCAAAGTACCAAATATCAAAAACCAAAGGATCCAAAACTGTACTGCCAAATATAACTGTATCTTCAAACCCAAAAATTTTCCCCCTTTTTGGCCGGGAGACAAGGAAGAAAGCAGTCGAACAAACAAAGAGATCAAGCATCAAGTGGAGGATGAGGCTGCTGAATCTGAAGCAAAGAAATAATGTGAGCCAGCTGAGTAGTAGTCTGGATGGCAGACTGCTCCAACTGTCCAAGGTGGCCATCAAAGGCATCAAACCTAGCATCCAGAAAATCCAACCTCTGTGTCATAGCCTCCTCGAAACGGCTAAGCTAGTCATGAACAGTCCGGGGTAGAACAACATCCTCCTCACCACCAGCTGTGGCAACATCAAACTCTGCCTCCTCGGCAAGTCCAGCAGCTGTACCTGCAGAATTACCAATCCTAGAAGACTCCCCCTTGACGTGTGCACGACTCTGGGAAACAGTCTTTTTAGTGAAGGGTCGAGAGGGAAAGGTAAACTCATCATCCTGTAAAACGGGAACGGAAAGCTGGGACAAGAGACGGTTGATTAAACAACCATAAGGAAGACCTAATTGCTTGTTCCCAAAGACACCAATCATCTTATGAATAATGAGGGTGGCAAGATCAATGGACATATGACGAGCAATATAGAAAAGTACGAACCCCTGTTCTTGATTGATTTCAGAAGAATGTGTGGTCACAACAATATTAGCACATACAATGAGATTAAGCAGTCTAAACTCGGGAAGGAGTTCAAACTGTTTAATCAAAGTGCCCTTAATCCAATTACGTGGAGCACCACACAAAACTTCAGCCACAACATTAAAGTCACAAGTAGGATGAACAGGAAAAGGAAAATGTTCGGGAAACACTCGATCAATACTAAAAAGCCCTCTAATAAGCTCGGGAGTGACAGAGATGGACTTAGACCAAACCCAGGTGGTGAAGGAAGGACCAATGTCATCGATATTCTCAATATTGCAGAAAAACTCACAGACCCAATCAAGATTTTGGCGTCCAGAAAAAGACAAAACCAAGTCTTCGCTTAAGGGATCAAAGAGGGAACAGATGGGAATCGACTCGAAGGTATTGGGCTGGACATTACGTTCGAGGTGAACAGTCCGAGCCGCAAATGACTTACGAAATAACTTGGCTTGTGTGGCAGAGGGAAATCTATCAGGATTAAATGCAGGACGTGACACTGTAGACTTGCGTCTTTTAGGAGCAGACATGGTGAGACAAGACACAATTAAAACCCAAAACTAAACAATCCCAAAGAGCAAAGCAACAAATCACAGCAAACAATAGTAACATTGTTAGAAAAATATTAAAAACCTAGCATAATAACAATGACAAACTCAAGGCATAATATCAATGACAAACTCAAAGCATAATACCAATGACATTATGATGAAAATAAGGCACTAAGTAGGATCCATAACCTTGCAAATCAGAATCAAAACCCACCAAATCAACAAATAATGAAGATAGGAGAGACCACAATAAAAGACATAAAAAAAAATAAAAAACTGAGAACCCTAGAACAAATGACATATCAAACTACAGAAAAATGTAGTAAATCAAAGAGGTATCCACCAACCAAACTCAACATGAACAGGAAACTAAGAGATGGTGAAAGTGTGTGAGGCAAAGGAGAAAAAAACTAAACAAAAAAACCTAAAAAATGTCCTCCACAAGCACCGAAATGACAGAGAAAATCAAAGAGAAAGAGAGGGAAGAACTTACCAAAGGTGAATTGGAGAGGAACGAGGAAGGAAGAAGGCAAAATCGAGCCCAAAGATGTCGCGAGCCAAGCCCTAGGGAGGAGAGACTGAAAAAGAGGGAAAAAATGAACTGAAGAGTCGAGGGAGGGAGTTTTAAACAAAATCAGTCCGCTCGAGCGTAAGGATTAACGCTCGAGCGTGATACAAAGTACGCAGAGACCCGCTCGAGCACTAACAAGGACGCTCGATCGCAAAAACACCCCTCACAGAACTGTAAAGCATGGGCAAAAATGCTGCAAGACCCAAAAACACGCTCGAGCGTGATAAAGTCCGCTCGAGCGAGGACAAGACATTTTTTTTTTTTTTTAAACAAAACAAAACAACTAAGATGTCCTGTAACCAGCGGGGAGTTCAATTGGAAGATTGTACCACTAGGATAAAATAGTCCATCAATCAAGGATCCTGAAAACTTGTAAAAAAATTGAAACACGAGGTCATGAACAAAACAGATAGAATTTAATCAATGACATAAGCAACATAAGAATGCATAACTCAAAAACACACATGAGAGCTCACAAATAGAATGTGTGTGTGTGCAGTCCTTAAGAGCCACAAAGCTAGAGTTAATCCTCGTAGTGATCGGATGGCTGGACCTCCGACTAGAGTAACTGAACATTACAGAGAAAAGTCAAACCACTAGGAATCATGGGATATTTGTTGAGTAAACGCGGAGGCTCCCCCTCAATCAAGGATTCCCCATTTTTTTTTTTTTTTTGTATGTTTTGAACTTTTCTTTCTTGGGGGCACTCACTGGTGGCATGCACGCTCAAGAGTATGGAGACCAAACCAGAGAAGAATGAAATCAAACAAGGATGGCCTGGTTGGTGTCTCTGAGGTAGCCTTTTCCTAATGCCCGGATTTCAATAAACTGAGGGAGAAACCATGGAAGTGAAAAAAGATAGTAGATGGTTAAGAGACTCAACATCACCCATGATATACTTAGTATAGGTCAATTCCTCTGAAAAAGTACAATAAACACTGTTAGTGGTCCATAGAGAACTTTGATCACTTGTGTGGAAACCCCTGCAACAGTTTATCTCAAGGATGTGTACAGAATGAGTTCATGAAGTCAATGAGTATGAGCATTCAAAATGAGCTATGAACAAAGAAGAATAAAATCTTATTAACAGTATGATCAGTGTTCATATTCAATTAGATGCAAGGATGACAGGATTCAATGACAATGAGATTATAACATCCAAGTATACAAAAGCCAACAACTCACACCCACAAAAAAACACAAGAAACATCCTAGTTACTGCGCACCACACCCAAGGTCTTTCTAAGAAACTCAAACCGAAGAAGATCAAGGGGTTTTGTAAAAATGTCAGCTTTTTGATGCTCAGTGGGTACATGCTCAAGAACAACAAGGCCTTCTTCCACTAACTCTCGAATAAAATGATGACAAATGTCAATGTGTTTAGTGCGAGAGTGTTGGATAAGATTTTTTGAAATGTTTATGGCACTTGTGTTATCATAGAAAAGAGTGAGAGTGTTCTGTTCTATCCCATAGTCATGAAGCATTTGCTTCATCCACAACATTTGTGCACAACAACTCCCTGTAGCAATGTACTCAGCCTCAGCAGTCGAAAGAGAGATGACATTTTGCTTTTTACTATGCCAAGAAACCAAATTATTCCCAAGGTAGAAACACCCCCCGGATGTACTCTTCCTATCATCAGCACACCCTACCCAGTCGGCATCAAAAAAGCCAGTAATTTCAGCTGTAGTATCAGTAGAAAACCAAACCCCATACCCCAATGTCCCATTAACATATTTGATGATGCGTTTGACCGCAAGAATATGAGACTCTTTAGGACTAGCTTGGTAACGGGCACAAACACCTACACTGAAGGCAATATCAGGACAACTTGTTGTGAGGTAAAGAAGACTCCCTATCATACTCCTATAAAGGGTAGGATCAACATCAATACGTGCATGTTTGGCAGACTCAAGACCAAACTTAAACACAAGATTTTTGCATACTTAGACTGAGAAACAAACATCCCTGAAGGAGACTGTTTAATTTGTAGACCCAAAAAGTAAGACAACTCTCCCATCATGCTCATCTCAAACTCATGTGTCATGCAATCCGAAAAATATTTCACAAGATGATCAGCAGTGGATCCGAACACAATATCATCAACATAAATCTGAGCAACAAGAATATGAGACTTAGTATGTTTCACAAATAAGGTCTTATCCACACTACCCCTTTGAAAGTCATTATTAAAAAAGAATGTAGTAAGTCTATCATACCAAGCCCGAGGGGCTTGTTTCAATCCATACAAAGCCTTGTCTAACTTGTAGACATGGTTAGGACATTTAAGGTCTTCAAAACCTTTTGGTTGCTCAACATATGCCTCTTTTTTCAAGTACCCATTCAGAAAGGCACTTTTCACATCCATTTGAAACAATTTAAAACCAAGAAAACATGCAACACCAAGTAAAATACGAATAGATTCGAGACGTGCAACTGGGGCAAACGTCTCATCATAGTCAACACCCTCTACTTGTGTGTAGCCTTGAGCAACAAACCTAACTTTATTCCTAACCACTGTACCATTCTCATCAGATTTATTTTTAAAGATCCACTTGGTACCTATCACATTCATGTCTCTAGGTCTGGGAACTAGAGTCCAAACACTGTTACGTTCAAATTGACCTAATTTTTCATGCATAGCATTGACCCAACTATCATCTAGCAAGGCCTCTTTAAAATTCTTAGGTTCAATTAAAGAAACATAACACATATGTGATACCTCATCCCGAATCTGTCTTCGGGTTTTCATTCGATCCGATACACTTCCAATCACCTGTTGAGCTGGATGATTCAATTTCACCCTTGTTGATGGTTTGAACTTAGGACTTGTAGTGACAGAAGCATCAGAAGTGATGTCTCTTTGTGCACTCTTTGGACTTGAACTCACCTGTGAGGATGGTGCAGTCACAACTTCTTGTGCTTTGACCTCAGTTTCTCTTTGACTTTGTGGTTCAGTATCCAAAATTGGAGACTCACCATTGTCATCCTCATTTGTTGCTGGAGTAGGTGAACCTATGTCATCTATAACTACATTGATTAATTCCATTAAAGAAGAAGTTCACAGGTTATAGACTCGAAAAGCCCTACTAGTGGTTGAATACCCTAGAAAAATACCTTCATCACTTCGGGAGTCAAATTTTCCCAAAGGCTCTCTATCTTTGAAAATGTAACACTTACTCCCAAAAGTTTTGAAGTATTTTACATTAGGTTTCAATCCTTTCCACAATTCATATGGAGTTTGTAAAGTGTCGGGCCTTAAATACACGCGATTTATGACATAAACAGCCGTATATAGGGCTTCAGCCCAAAACTTTGGAGGAAGTTTCTTACTGAGGAGCATGACCCTAGCCATCTCTTGAACAACCCTGTTCTTCCTCTCAACAACTCCATTTTGTTGTGGAGGAATAGGTGCAGAAAATTCATGCTTAATTCCATGCATATCACAAAAATCCGAAAACGAACTATTTTCAAACTCACGACCATGATCAGTTCGGATTCTTATGATACGCCCAATGGAAACACCCTGTTCATTTTGGATTTTAAGGACTAAGGCCTGCAAAGCATCAAACGTATCAGATTTTTCCCTTAAAAAATTTACCTATGAAAATCGAGTAAAATCATCAACAGTTAAAAAAATGTATCTTTTACCTCTGATGCTTTCAATGCGAGTAGGTTCCATTAAGTCCATGTGAACCAATTCAAGAGGACGTTTGGTTGTAAAGCTGTTTACCTTTTTATGAGGGGCACGGGTTTGCTTTCCAAGTTGACATGGTCCACACACATGGTTCAGATTCTTACCCAGTTTAGGTACTCCTCTCACAAGCTCTTTGTTGGCTATCTTAGTTAGGTCTTTGAAATTCATATGACCTAATCTTTGATGCCACAAATCAATGTTACTTATGATGGCAGAGTGACAAGTGAGATCATTAGTAGTAACAATCCCATAGCAATTATCAGATGTGCGAACCCCATGCAAGACAGTGTTTCCCTTTTTATCCAAAATTTCACTTTATTTTTTGAAAACAATACTTCATGATGGGAATCACACATTTGAATAATGCTCAAAAGATTTTCTTTAAGACCATCAAGAAGTAGAGCATTTTCCAGCTTGGGAAGACCAGCAACACTTATAGAGCCCTTACCAATGACTCTAGAAGTGCCGCCATCTCCAAAGGTAACAATTCCTCCTTCATATTTTTCAAGGGAGGTGAAGCAGGATTTGTTACCAAACATGTGACGAGAGCACCCACTATCAAGATACCACATGTGTGAGTCACATGCTTTAAAAGCGGTGTGAACAACTAAACAAGTCAAATCATCTTTTCTCACCCAAATCTTTTTGGTCTTGGTAAATGTCTTGGCGTTGTGAACACCCTTATGAATCTTGGTATTCCGCCTAGACATGTAAGGTTGTCTCCTAACCCAAAAAGTATTAGAATTTCTACCCTTTTGAGACACCTTACCAAACAATTCGAAGCAATAAGAATGAATGTGGCCATACCTACCACAGTGATGACAAATAAAAACAAGTTTTACCTCCCTTTTGTTGATCTTACCCCGTTTAGATAGATAAAGAGAGGGATCACCCTGGTCTACCTTCAACTTTCCCTTTGCTTGAGTCTTCAGGTCATGTGAAGTAGATATCTGTCCCTTGTGAGCTGTCATACCATAGCCTAGCCCACTTTTGTCACAACCCATTTGTTGAGACCCGAGGATGTCTTCTAAAGATTTGGAACCTTTGTTCCACATGGCAATGGTGGCTCTAGCAATACGGAGTTCTTCATCTTTCTAACAGACTATCTCTTCCAATGTAGCTTGTGACATCTCAAGGCTTTCAAGCTTCTCTTCATATGTGGAATACACTTTCAGAAGTTCATTTCTTTCAGTTTCACAGGATAGAAGTTTTCCACATAGGTCTTGCCTGTCACTTGAGATCTTGATGACATTCTACTTTGCTGCTACAAGTTCTCCTTTTAATTTGACATTCTCACTTTCACATGCTTTGAGCTTGAGAGAGAGTTTGTCATTGATTTTGGACAAATTCAGAGATTCCTCGTAAAGCTTTTCGTAAGCTTATTGTAGTTCATCACCATTAATCTCATCATTGTCTTCTAATGTTTCATCATTCTCTTTTTGCTCTTCATTCTCCTTGACCTCATCCAG
This sequence comes from Camellia japonica, assembly GCA_030407325.1. Lineage (NCBI taxonomy): Eukaryota > Viridiplantae > Streptophyta > Magnoliopsida > Ericales > Theaceae > Camellia > Camellia japonica. The sequence goes on from JAPPVO010000007.1 coordinate 99,077,363, forward strand.
TCTAGCAACTAGGGCAGGAAAGTTGCTGGATGGTGGTGGAGGTGAATCTCCTCTTTCATGGAATTGGCTCAGAATTTCCCATGCATCTTTAGCCTTTGTGCAGTGAGCAACCCGTTGCTGTTCTTCATCAGAAATTGCACCATGAATAGTACTCAGGGCTCTTTGATTGCTCGGATTGTCAGCACTTTCTATATTCTCTTCAATGACTTGCCAGCCTTCTGGGTTAAAAGCTCTCAGAAAAGCCCTCATTCTGATCTTCCAATATAGGTAGTTACTCCCATCAAAGGTGGGAGCATGATGCAGGTTCTGACCACGAGCTAATTCTGCTGGCTTTGGAAGAGGTTGAGTGAAAGTGGACCAAAATGCCATGAAAGCACTATCCCCATCTTCTCCGAATTCAGGTTCTTCGGGTTCTTGCTCCGACCCGGTTTCATCATCCCAAGTCACAGTGTAGACTTTCTTTCGATTCTTTTTCGAAGGACATTCAAGGGCAATATGGCCAAACCCTTGACATTCATAGCACTTGACCCCTTGCCCCTTTACAATCTTCTTTTCAGTTTTTGGAGCAAGTTTTGGTGGAAAAATTTTGGGTTTTTCATTACTCTTGTCTTTTGAAATAGGGTCTCTGAAATTAGGCTTCTTTTTCTTCAAAATTTTTTTAAACTGTTTAGTAAACATAGCCGTCATCTCATACTCTAAATCAAACTCAATCTCCGGAGTTTTTGCAGTCTCATGAGCACTAGTGAAAGCCACACTATCTTTTTGTTTTTTCTTAGAAATCTGGTGGGCTTCATAAGTCTGCAAATTTCCAACCAACTGATCAAGTTTGAGGGTATCAACATTCTGAGCCTCCTCAATGGCTGTCACTTTTGATTGGAACCTCTCTGGTAAAGACCTCAAAATTTTTCCAACAACTTTAGTTTCAGGGATTTTCTCACCGAGTTGAAACAAGAATTCACAATATCACTAAGTTTTGCATAGAAATCAACAAACGTCTCATCATCACGCATAAAAAGGTTTTCAAAAGCAGATGTGAGACGTTGAAGTTTTAACCTTTTGACAGAAGTAATACCTTCGTGAATTGTTTCAAGAATGACCCAAGCCTCTTTTGCTACCTCACACGTGCAGATACGATGAAACTCTTCAGGTGTGACAGAGCAAAAAAGGGAATTTAGAGCCTTGCTGTTCCAACTCGAGTTTTGATAATCGGTTGTATCCCATTTATCAAGGGGTTTGGGAATCTCAACACCATCAATGGTGACAGTAGGTTCACTCCACCCATAGAGCACACAGTGCCAAACTTTCTCATCGATGGATTTTAAAAACGCTCTCATACGAACTTTCCAATAAGAATAGTTTGTACTATCGAGTAAAGGCGGTCTATGGGTCGAGTTACCTTCACGAATTGAATCTATATCACTAGTCACACAAAATCACACTCCTATAGTTTTGAAAAAAAAAAACAAAGAGTGACCTGCTCTGATACCAAATTGAAAATCCTAAGTGATTCGTGATTAGATCAGGATTAAAATATTCCAATTCCCAAATATTCAAAACACATAATCTAAATCATCAAGCACTTACGAAAGTGATTTAGATTGTTGTTTTAGGAATAAACAATAAATCTACACAAACGATTTTTACGTGGAAAAACCACAATTGAAGAACCTTCAATTGTAATAAAAAAAAACCACGGGCGAAACGCCACTAATCAATCCACTACTGAAGAAAGAAAGATTACAAAGATAACACACAAATTACCCAACTCAGTCAATTTGTCTTCACAACTTCTGTAACTCTTTCACCAAGCCTTCGTCTCGGAACTGATTAATCTGAAGTTGAATCCACAACTTCACTTGTCGAATCAACGACTACGTACATGAAAAATCTAGAAACCCCATAGATGTTGATTTGTGATTATGTAACAATTTTAAGCAGAATAACAATCCCAATCAAACAATCAAGAGAAAGAGACACAAAGATTTTACGTGGAAAAACCACAATTGGACACCTTCCAATTGTGATTAAAAAACCACGGGCAACAGCCACAAGAACAATCTACTAAGAAGATTTAAAGGAATTACACAGGTATACTCTCAATTATCTAGCGAATCCACAACGCCTAATTGAACCAACCTCTACGTGCCTCTTCCAACCCTATCTTCAGCACGGGATTGTCTTTCTGATGAGCCACTCCGGATTCCACCAAAGCTTCAGGCTCGAATTCTTCAGAATTCACAACTGAAGAACAACTCTCTCTTGTGTATAACAAACAAATCTTTGATGTACTCTCTTTAAACCATGAGTTGAATAAAACATCAAAGAAAAAAATCAAAATATCCCAGATAAACCTTTAAGAACCAAAAAGAAGATCTGGAGGACTTCAATGAATTACTTAGTTTTGGGAGAAAACCAAGTATTTATAGAGAACCAAAAGTAATCCAAGATTGGGAAGAAAACCAACTCCTTGAGAAATCCGGATTCTGAGGCTCGCTCGAGCGAAGCTTTCCTGGCTCGAGCGAGGAGAGTAATTTTCATGATTTCTACTAGTGCCCTGGCTCGAGCGACGGATCCTTGGCTCGAGCGAGGAATACACTTCTTCAGGTTTTTGTATGGACGCAATCCTTGGCTCGAGCGAGAACTCCTTGGATCGAGCGAGCAAACCGTCGCTCGAGCGAGATCTTCTTGGCTCGAGCGACCAATGGCAGACATGCAATTTTGAATGCAATTTTGAATGCAATTTTGCATTTTGCTTCGGCCGCGAGCTGACCGGGCAGCTCGACCCCCGTAATAATCAGCGAAGTGGCAATCTTGAAAGCATTAACATCACAAACTTCTCTGCATGGCTTGATTCGGGTTTGGATTTGCATCTAATAAACTCATAGCCTCACTGAAATAAAAGTGCGAAAATAAATACATTTGAAAGGAGTTTTGTCAAACGGGGTTGCCAAGAATAAAAACCTAACAGTACAGAATCAAACTCCTTTGAAACTCCACATTTGAATCTTCGGAATCCACCGAAGAATAACTCTCTTGAATATAAAGTAACAACCTCCTTGATGTGTGTATCTTAGATCATAGGTTACAACCCTCTCAAATATCTCAAGGAAAACTCAACAAAACTTTCAGAAGAAAACCTCTAACAAAACCCTAAGACTCTTAAACCAGATCTAGGAAAAGTAAACCCTAAAATCAGCCTAAACAGATATATATAGGAAAACACAGTTCGCGATCTCCGCTCGAGCGCAGGACATCCCGCTCGAGCGGCTTCAGCAAAATACGCATGTGACCAAACAGGTTTCCGCTCGAGCGCTACAACACACGCTCGAGCGCGAAATCACATTTCTCAGTATGTTTACAGACCTGACCAACTACTGAGACATCCCATATTACGCTCGAGCGCCAATGGTCCCGCTCAAGCGGGAAAGACAAAAAAACAAGGAAAAATTATAACTCTTTCAAAACAAAGTGTGTACGAGGATTTGACAATAAAGGAACCTAACAAATATGTTGAGATATTATCTCATTGCAAATGGTGTACATTTTTCAAGGGGACGTCTACTAACCATTGTTCTTATTAACCATCATGGAACTACAATCTTGGGATATGGATTGGAGACATGGATATGTCGCACCCATTCATTTAAATTCAAGGCACACTACTACTTGATCTAATGACCAGAAGAAAAAAGGACAACCAACCTCAATTGTTGAGGGATACATTAGAGATATTTGGGCAACATGGCTGTTGAGGGACACTCGGCACTCTAGACCACTATCCAAAAGCAGTTGAGGGATATACTTGGAGGTAGATTCAAATGGCCGAAAGTTCAAGCATATAAAGGCCATTTCAAGATGGGAAAAACCCCAATTAATCATCCAATCAATTCAGTAAATACTTAGCAGTTATCTCTCAAGACTAGTGTCTTTTTAACTTTAGAGAACCAACAACTTCATTAGCTTACTGCATTTGTCATTTCCATTTCCAAAGTTAGCTTAGTTTGTCTCAATTATTATGCTTCAAACTTATTAGCTTACTGTATTTTTCATTTTCATTTCCATTTCCAAAGTTAGCTTAGTTTGTCCCAATTATTGTACTTCAAACTTCAAGCGCCTAGGAGATTCTAAGGCCTTGTTTGGTTTGATTTTTGAAATTTTTTTTTGAAAATATACTCTATAAACACTTTTTTAAGAGTAATCAAACCAAATAGATTTTTAAAAAATTCTCAAAAATGTGTTTGGTTATCCAATTTCCAGGATTATTTTTGAAACATGTTTGCAAAAAAGGCAAACCAAATAAATTTTTGTACTTTTATCTCAAAAACTACTATACAAAAAGGCAAACCAAATACGTTTTTGTACTTTTTTATCTCAAAAACTACTCTATAAAAAAACCAAAGTTATTTTAGAGAGAATATTTGAAAAAAGACAAACCAAACAAGTTACCAAACAAGTTTTTGTACTTTTAATCACAAAAATTACTCTACAAAAAAAACCGAAGTTATTTTATAGAGAATATTTAAAAAAAAAAAACAAACCAAACAAGTTTTTGTACTTTTTTATCTAAAAAACTAATCTACAAACACAAACCAAACACAACCTAAGTCTCCTTTATTGAGGTACAAACAAAGAGAAAATATTATTTTGTCCCTTAAATTTTTATGCATTTTTTAATTTGATTCTCAGACTTTGATTAATATCAATTTTACACTCAAACTTCTAAAATTTTGATCAATTTGACCCCTAATACTATATTTCGTCTATAATTGGACGGATTGCGTTGACGTGGCACCAAAATTCATTTGGAATTTCATTTTATCCCCCCAAACTATACCTTAAAAATCAATTTGCCCCCAAAACATAAAAAAATTAAATTTAAATATTTAATATATAATTTTTTTATCTCAATAATGAAAAAATTAAATTTTAAATAATATATACTTTGCAACATTTAAAATTATCTTGAGACTATTAAGTATGGGTATTTCGACAAATATGTCGTACCTGTACCTGGTACTTACTGAATTTTGAAAATTTTTCCTACTGAATTTTGAAATTACTATTAGTTAATCAATTCTATTGAAATTAATTTGGATTTACAATTGCGCACGTACACACACATAGAGTAGCAAAAAAAATTTTGGCTCAATAAGTTTCTTCAGAATCGACTTGAGATAATTTGAGACTTATGAAGCACTGGAATGGGTATGAGTACTGGTATTGGTACGATACAGGTACGACTTAATACGTTTGTAAAAAATATTTATTTTTAATTTAAAATAATACAAAAATTGATTAAATGGTTTAATTTGTTAAATCTAACATACAATTGACATTTAAAGCCAAAAGTAAATGTATAAGATTAATCAAAATTAAATATCATTATATTAAATAACTTACAAATCATAACTTAATTTTAAAACCATGCTAAGTACAAAATTAAAAATGAAAAAAAAGTCTAGTAAAAGATATTTTATCTTTGTAGTAGAAGAAAATATTGTTTCGACTGATGTAAGGCACGGCTCGGGTATATAATAGATATGTATAGGTATGCTAGAAATTTAGAAGAAAAAATTTGAGTACGTTCATGTGTACTAGGTACGTATGCATAAATACCATATGTCGGTAAATACCCGGTACGAGTACGACATGTTTGTCGAATTATCCATACTTCATAGCCTTAAGATAATTCTAAACAAGGATTTTTGTATTTTTTATTATTTTTTTACAAAGTATATATTATTTAAAATTTAATTTTTTCATTATTGAGATAAAATTTTATTTATTAAATATTTAAATTTTATTTTTTTATATTTGGGGGGCAAATTGATTTTTAAGGTATAGTCTAGGGGTTAAAATGAAATTCTAAATGAATTTTAGTGCCACCTCAGTATATTTCATCCAATTATAGATAGAATTTGATGGAAAGGGCCAAATTGATCAAAATTTTGAAAGTTGAATGTAAAATTGATATTAATTGAAATTTGGAGGTCAAATTGAAAAATGTGTAAAAATTTGGGAGGCAAAATGATATTTTCTCTACAAACAAATCAAGAGTTTTTTTTTTTATTTCTTTTTTTAAGAAATCAAAAGTATTCAATAGACCGGACTATATTTAGTTCTCGTTTAGCAACTTTCAGTTTTAGTTAAAAAGTTAAAAAATCATTATAAATTGTCATATCACTTTCTCTACTTTTTTATAGGGAAAATTAGTCTAAATTCCCTCTCCCAATTTTAGTAATGGAAGAGATCCACAATATTATTTTTTGATGTCTAAGGTCGCTCCCATCTATTACAGAGAAATTTGATATATATCTCACGCTCTGTGTGTGTCTCTCTCGCTGCTCTCTTCCACTCCTCCAAATCCCCAAACTCAACCTTCTTTCTTTCTCTCCCATTATTATAAACACTCTGCTTCTAAAATTTTCCAAAACCTGCTTCATCTCTCTCTCTCTCTCTCTCTCTCTCTGTGGTGGCCATTGAGTCTTCTCTATTTTTTCATAAAAAAAAGTCTCTCGTACACACAACTCAGAATAGCAACCAAAAACACACCACACATAGAAAACCAAGTATAGCCTGTGTGTCGAAACCTAGTTATTGTTGTGTCCTCAACATACGAAGAAGAAGATAATAATGGAAAAAGCTAACAAAGCGAAGTGTTCTATCACAGATCTGGCTGGCATTGCTGAAATTCTATTGGATTTCTAAGAATCCAATAGAAATCATAGTTTGTCCAATTTAAATCCCTTTTGTCAAAGCTCCAAGGATTTTCATATCAGGTATGAATTGTTCATCTCTCTCTCTCTCTCTCTCTTGATTTTTGATTTTCTAAACATGTTTGATATTACAATGAATTTGTTCATTCATAATTTTTAAAAAAAATTTGGTGATCATTTGAATAGTCAATCTCATATTCAAAAAGACAATTGCCCTGTTTTTTTTTTTTTTTTTTTTGTGTGATCAATTTCTCTGGATTGGAGGGTGATTTTCTTTGAGATTGAGTAAATTTCTCTGGGATAGACTAAATTTCTCTGGTTTGTATCTGTGATTATTGTGTAAATAGCAAGGGGAATTTCTCTAGAGAGAGAGAAGGCTAGAGAAATTTTCAAAATTTCTCTAAAGAATGGGAAGGTTAGGGAAAGGTTAGAGAAATTTTCAAAATTTCTCTAAAAAATTCAGAGAAATTCTTTATGACAAAATATGTAGAGTTGAATCTGCTGTTCTATTGATTTGATAAACTGCCCCGGCGAAATTCTCTAAATCCAGAGAAATTACCTTCCAACTCAGAAAAATTCACAAAAAGTCAGTGAGAATTCCTTTCTACTCTAGAGAAATTCACAAAAATTCAGAGAAATTTGAAATTTTCTCTGTAATATGTCCAGAGAAATTCTCTGCATTGAATTTTCTCTGAATTGATTTGAGGGACCTTAGACATTATGAAAATATTAAGTGTCCTTTATGTTATAAAATCATAATGTTAGGAATTTTAAAAAAAAAATTCCTTTTTTATATACCTTTTTATAAAAATCAAAAAATTATTAAAATAATCTATTTTCAAATAAGACTTTAATCATGGCATATCGCTCACAGGCTTTTACAGTTTCCATTGCTCCTTTACATTGGTTTTTGTGTAAATAGCAAGACAACCAAAATATATATATATATATATATATATGAATACTAAGCTTAACATGAGTAAAAGAAGTTTATTTCATTTTTTTTTAGTTTACTTGAGTAGTATTAGAGATTTTAAAAATTTTATTAAAATTTTTATCAAATATCTCATATAAGTGTGAGATTTATATCATATGAATTTTATGTGAGTCTCACATTCATATAACATATTTAATAAAAAATTTAATAAAACTTTTGAGAATTTTAACATTATTGGTCTACTTTGAGGGTTTTTTTTTACTTCCCTCATTTTAAAGAGTTAATTATAGAATAAAGAACTTAGGGCTGTTCATAGAGCTGCTTCACCTGAAGAAACCGACCAATCCAAACCGAATTTATCAAAAGCGGTCGGCTCCAAAAAGCTACGGAGATTATCGTCTATGCTGGGAAGATAGTAAAAAGTAATTTTTTGACTTTTATCTAAGTTTTTGTTTTTTTTAAATAAATGATTTGAAAAGTTAGTAAAAAGTGACTTTTGATTTTTTTTATTAATATTTATTTATGATGTCAAATCATAATAAAATGACCAAACTATCTCCATTTAGTTTAAATATTTACAACTTCACTTATGTAACACATTTTAATTCATAAGAGGTAGAATTATAATTTTACCATTGGCTAAAAACTAACTTCTCAAATAAAAAAAAAAATCAAAAAAATTAACTTTTAACTTTTATTACAAATTGAAAAAAAAATAACTGAAAGCCAATTTTCCAAAACAAGCCTATACCTTATTAATATTTACACACATGACTTCATCTCGTAGGAGAATTGGATTACACTTGTCAAGATCATTTTTCTCTCTCTTCCTTGTCAATACGTGGCCATGAGAATGTAAATATTGTTTGACTTACTTTTTCTCATACGAGGAATGATTTGACACTTTAAAAAGAGAATTTTAGAAAGAATTTTAGAGAGAATTTTGATAGATAAGATTCATTTATGACGTGATTTATACTTAATTTTTATTTGTTTGTTTGTTTTTATTTTTTATTTTCATTTTTTTACCCTATCAACTGTGTAAAATTAGATTTAAAACTCAACCATTAGAACTCTATATCACAATTTTTTTTTATTTTTTTATTTTTTTAGAGGGTAAGCTCTATATCACAATTGTTCTCATATATGACCACTTCTCCTCTCTCATTTATAACACTCTCTCTCTGTCTCTCTCAAAGGACGGTACATTTCCCAATATTTGTCACCACTTTTCAAGTGTCATCATAAATCTCTCTTTTATCTCTAAAATTTAATTTTTTAATTATTTTTTAATTTTTTTAAATATATAAAAATTAATAAAGAAATGATATAATTTTAAAAAAAACCAAAAAATTTAACTTTTAGCTTAGTTGACAGAATTAGTAGTTGATTCGTGTAATGCACATGTTATTTTTTTAAAAAAAAATATTTGATGGTACAATGTATATTATAAAAAAATAATTTTAATTATTTATTTTGATAATATTGGTATTGTTGTTTTATAAAATTGTTACTTGAATACTTTTATATATTATTTTAGTTAAATTATTTATGTATTTTGATAATTTTAATTCTATCGTATTATAAAAATGTAGTTATCATATAATAATTTTGTATGATATATATTAAATTATAAAATAATAAAATGAATACTCATTTTGATATTAAAAATAATAGTTAAATTAGAAAAATAATTAGTAATATAAAATTAAAAGTAATTCTAACTATTTAATTTTCTTTTATATTCATTTAGAGAATTTTTTTTTTGTACAAATAGAAATTATATAAAATTTATTATAAAAATTAAATATAAATATGTTGTAACTGGATTATCATATAATGATTTTATATGACATATATATTTATTAAATTATAAAATTGTAAAATAAACACTCTTAATTAAATTAAAATATCAACTATATAAAAGAAATTCAACAACGACTAACTAAGAAAAAATCACATAACATCTAAACCCAAAAAGAAAAAATGATGAAAATATAAAAGAATTTACTGTTCAACAATTGAAAAAGTAAATCAAGCAGTAAATCCAAATTTTAGAATATCATTGTTGTACATGTTTTTTCTTCTATGAATTGTGATTATATAAAATAATATAAGAAATGAAATATAATTTTAATATATAGAATCACTATAAAATTTAAACGACAAAACCATAATATAAAATAATATATAATTAGTATTGGGTATAGAATAATTTGCAAAAAAAAAAAGGTAATGTAACATTAAAAAAAAAAAATTAATATCCTTGAAAGAATTAAAAAGAAAAACGTGAAACACAAAATTGGTATTGGGTTTATAGATTATCTCAATTTACGATGAAGAATACATTACGATGAAGAATACATAGAAAAGAAATATTTGTCAAATAGAGTTTATATAAAATAGGTAAAGTTGGTATAATTTAAATTAGGTTTGGATTTGTGTAAAACTCTTTATGTAATTAAGAAAATACATGCTGATGTGGCTCTCTTAAAAAAAAAATGTCTTTATAATGTGCCATCTAAATATGAGAAAAATATTACTTTTTATAATATATATATATATATGAGATGCAAGAGTTTTTGGATTTTTTTTTTCTCCATTTGTTTTTGTGATATGGTGATCCTGATTTAGACCCAACCCGTTTATTACCTTTGAATCTGGAAAACCTTATCCGTGACGGTCGTTCCATTTCTCTTCATATTTGGTTTTGGTTTCAAGAGACGACACCATTCTTGGTGGTGTTGACAATGCCTTCCTTTTCTTGTTTTGTTCTACTCCTAGGGCTGACACCAGGCTTGGTGGTGTCGACACCGCCTTGTTACTATGCTCTTGGTGTAGTTACTGAAATTTGGGGTCTACACCAGTCTTGGTGGTGTCGACACTTGTCTTTTGTTGTTGGCCTCTAGGATCGACACCAGTCTGGGTGATGTTGACACTTGTCTGCTGCTGAGTTTGGATTTTGCTACTGAAATTTGGTGTCGACACCACGGGTTCTGGGGTCGACGCCTTGTCCGCTGCAAACATTGGTGTTTTTGGCATTTCTTCCTAAGGGTCAACACCACCGACTTGGGGGTCGATCCCTGTGAGTTATTTCCAGATTTTTGGGTCGTTTTGGACATTATTTTTTGGAGATTTTGACTTGTTCTTTTCATTGACTTTAGGTTATTATTCTATTAGTACCCAGCCACTATAAATAGGCTCCAAAACACTTTCCTCTTATTATTTCCTTCTCATTTTCCTCTCAAATCGTGAATCCTCTATTCTCTCTCTAAACTTAACTTTTTCCCACTTAAGATCTTCAGATTTACTCATCTAGAGGTATCTTCTCATCTTGGTCCTTTGGGATAGGTTTTAGATCTTGTCAAGGGCCTCCTTTGATCCAAAAAGTTCTTGGTTTCATCGACGTCGAGTTTTCTCCGACGTAGGGATTTCTCCACACTTTTGTATAATTTTTAACTTAGTTATTTATTTTTCAAAACAAGATTGTGGTTTGGGAATTTTGAACAAAAATCTAAGGTTTTGGTTTGAAATCAAAAGAAAGGTTTTCAAATGGAACCACAGAAAAAGATTGTGGTGATGTGATGATGGTTGTTATATGTTGAATTAATGGTCTTCTTCATTCAAAAGTGATTTTGAAAGAAAATGAGATTTTGTTCCAAAACTATGGGTTTTGACTTGTGTTGAAAAACATTGAAAGATGATGTTAGTTTTGTAAGATTGGAAAGAATGCGGATATTTATGATGATAGTGGAGTTGGATATATAATATCGCTCATATTTTGGAAATGATGAAAATATTTATTGTTATTAGAATTTTCTATTGATTAGAAATATATGTTTTGGATTGGCGGTGGATGATAACTCTGATTGTTGTAGAAATTGCATGAGGATTAGGTGAATTAAAACCAATTTTTCATTCATTTGCATTGAGCATTGTTGCATATTTAACACATTGTAAATGTTATTGTTTTGAGAAAAATGGATGAATGTCTTGTTGAAATAAGTTGACATGTGTGTCCATAGTGAAAGTCTTAAAAACGGCGCGTGTACATGGGTGCCGATCTCTCGGACGAAATTTTCGTGAAATGGCAATAGTAGTGCTTGTATAGCCTATGTTTACATAGGCGCCGGTTTACGGTTTCCTACGGATGAAATTTCCGTGAAATGTTGTATTTGTTTGGGATTCCCAGAGTTATGATTCACTGCCTTGTTTTCTATTGAAAATAAAATGTTTTATGAATTGTGATGTAAACCTGTCATTGCATAGTTCGAAAGAGATATAAAATGTTTTGGGCACAAGCATTACATATGCATTTATCTTATAACTTTGTTAAGACTCATACTGTGTTGGATTATTTCTATTGGGCTTTGGCTCACCCTATGTAAGAAAAACATTTGCAAGTGTTGATGATATGCCTCCGCCAAAGTAATAGCTTAGGAGGACTTGGAGGAAGAGCTTCATTTTGCATATATGTTATTAAACAAGCCAAGGGCTTAAACTATGTTGGATTTAAATCCATTTTGTTGTAACCAAGTATTATCTTGGAAAGTTGTAAGCCTTTAGGGCATTACCTTAATTGTTTATCTTTCATTCTACTATGTAACATAAGTTATAGATTTAGGGTTAGACTTGTGAATGTATATTTGCATATGTTACTCCTTTGTACAAGAAATTGGAATTAATGAAAGATAATTACATTATCATTGTTGTTATTTATTAATGTTGTGGATAGATTATTGTATTTATTTTGAGGCATCACATGTGAACACCAACCGACTCTGATCGACTTCAACTATGACACTGAGTGCTTTTATACGGATGGTTTTGATCAGAAGGTCAATCGAGATCGGATGCAAAGATGGTGAACTTGATATGATCAGTTCGGATGGTGAGTTAAGGTCAAACTCGACCCAGACTGACCCGTGAACAACCCTACAACAACCACTTAAGAAGAAGACCAATGTGGCATAAAAAGGTATTATGTGTGAAATAGGATCAATGTATGGGATTCATGGTAAAGCAATATATTTTTATCCAATAAATATTTTTTAAAGAGGATAAGATATATGCAGTTTTACTATATTTTTAGAGAGATTGATTTTATGACTCAAACTAACATCACAAAGGACGTTAGCGATAAATGGACCAAGATAAAAACCTAATTTTCCTAAATTTTCACTCACTTGCCCTTTAATTTCTTACCATTTGATATTAGTTGAACGATTATTGGAACTGTAAGGCCACTGTACGAGTCTCCACCCACATAAATAGGGTTTGAGAGGAACTCTAAATGATCAATCAACCACTGCAAAATGTTTGAATAAAAAGAATTATTTTATGAAATTATGTACAAATGTATAATGCTATGAACAATTGTCCATTTAAAGCCAAAATCTACTCTTAAGCATTGTTTCTTGTTGCTTTTGTTGAAGAGTTAAAAAGTTACCTTCCTGAGAAATTCATAAGCGTGGTCGCATGATTGCAAATCAGTAGATTTAGAAGCAAGTGAGGTAGTTCCATAGGAGAATCCAGTACCAACAGGCAAATCTACATAAATTATGCTCGCCACCTGATATTTATCATCACCATGAATAAATGCTATCATATGTGTTGATGCACATAATTCTTGAAGGAGATTGGCTTTTCTCTAATCAATTAGGTATTCAATTTGTTTTTAATGAGAGAACATGCAAATCTTATTGTGGGACCCACGAAGGATCAAATTGGTCTCCCATCCATCCAGATGGGATTGGACAGATTAGACGGTGTTATTGTATCCCATGGGTTGGGGGATACTGCTGTGAGTCTCTTACAGCAATAACTGCTGCCACTTGAAACAACGTAGTTTACGTCATTTTTTAATAAGCCATTTAGCACAATATTAAGCTTAAAACTACGTCATTTTGAATGTTTAAAAGTTACAATGAATTTAGCTCTTTCAAATACAATTTGTAGGCCTTCCAGCTTTAAAAAAAAATTACAATCTGCAACCACAATAAAGTTTATAAATTTTTTTTAAAAAAAAAATCCTTTCCATCTTTAAAAAAAAAAAAAAAAAAAAAAATCCAACCTACAGCCACAATAAAGTAAAAAATAAAAAATTCAACCTGTAAAAGTCTTCAAGTTGTGTTTTGAGACTTGTAGTATTTGTTCATTACTTTTTGGCATTGATAATTATTAGTATTCCTACATATTGCAATTTTTTTTTATTAGTATTTCTACAAATTGCAAATTTTTTTTTTTTTGGTTTTGTTGTAATTTTTTTTGGCCTAAATGTATGTAAATAGAGCAGGTACTATTTTTTAGACTTTTAATTTTTAATTTTTTACTTTATTGTGGCTGCAAATTAGATTTTTTATTTTTAAGATGGAAAGGATTTTTTTTTTTTAAATTTTATAAACTTTATTGTGGCTGCAGATTGTAAGTTTTTTTTAAAGCTGGAAGGCTTACAAATTGTATTTGAAAGAGCTAAATTAATTGCAACTTTTAAACATTCAAAATGACGTAGTTTTAAGCTTAATATTGTGCTAAATAACTTATTCAAAAAACGACATAATTTTGAATCGAAACTACGTAGTTTTAAGTGGCAGCATCCCATAGGTCTTCACTTTGGTGATCTAAATAACTTTTTTGTAGAATACCTTGTGTGCAAATTATTTATGAAAAATAATTAGGATAAATTTCATTTACACCCGGTGAGGTTTAAGTTTAATACAAGCCCCTTCCTGACATTTTAAAAATTACATTGACCTCCCCTGTCAGCATTTGTCTACTAAGGGGAGTAATGGCAAATATGAAAACACTTTAATACCCTTAATTGAAACTATAAAATTATCGTTTTACTCTTACCCTCCCTTTCGACCTTTCTTTCTCCATTGTTGTTCTTTACCATCTCTCTCAAAATCAGTCACTATCATCCACCATTATCACCTCGATCGCCACTATCATCCATTCAACTCACCACTATTTTCAATTTTATTAACTGCCCTATCTACATTCCAACAACTTAATATAGACCTAGAAAGACACTTCACAGACTCGTCACCACCACTTCACAAACCTATTATCACATTCACCTTCTATTCGCACCATCACTCATCTCCCACGTCCCACCATATGCACCCCTATCTACTCCACCATCAATTTATTTAGCTACCATAACACATAACAAAGAGGTTGCAAATCAAACCTAAAACACTATAACAAAACAAATTCAAACTAAATCCAGATCAAACCTGTTAGGTTTTTGTAATTGGCAATCCCGTTTGACAAAACTCCTTTCAGTTATAATTTTATTCAATCTTTTATTTCAGTGAGGCTTTGAGTATTTAGATACAAATCCAACCAGAATTGTGCCTATGCAGAGGAGTTTGTGATCTTAATCCTTTCATATTTGCCACTTCGCTGACTAAGTACGGGGATCGAGCTATTGAAGTTATTTGACCACTCAAGCGGTCATTTATGCTCTTGAGCGAAGAAACAGATCATCTAGTATTTTTTTACAGAGTGCCTGAACTTCTGGGAAGAAAGTTTTACCACTTGAGTGGTGAAAGTTGCACTCAAGCGATCAGTCTATATGTTTCGCACCGCCTTTAGTCACACCGGTCGAGCAGTGAAATGTGCGCTCGAGTGGTCTGCGTGATCCTGTTTTCTATAAAGTGCCCTATTCGTTGTTTCTAGGGTTTGAGCCGTCCAGATTTTTAGAGAGGAACAAGATACAAAGCGTTTTATATTTGAGGGTGCTTTATGAGTGTTTCTTTGATGATTTAAAAGTGATCAATGGATCCGTGAACTTCATATCAACATCATCAAGGGTTTGTTTATTTTCCTTTATTCACAAAAGAGATAGTTATTCTTCGGTGGATTCCAGAGAACTTGGGCCTAAAGCTTTAGTGGATTTCGGAGTGGTTCATCGTTGTAAATTCGACATCGGCATTGTGGATTCAACATTAGGCAAAACAATTCCAAGGTGAAAACGGTGGTAGAAGAGGCACGTAGGGGTCGGTTCAATTCAGCGTGGATTCGCTAGGTAATTGAGGGTACACTTGTGTAATTCCTTTTTGCTTTCTTAGTGGATTATTTTGTAGCTTTGGCCCGTGTTTTTTTTATCACAATTGGAGATGCTCCAATTGTGGTTTTTCCATGTTAAATCATTGTGTCAATTTGCCTTTGATTGTTTGATTGGGATTGGTATTTACTATTTAAAATTGATACATAATCACAAATCAATATCTCGGGGTTTTTAGATTTTTCAAAACCTAAATTGACAGCCAAATCAAATTCAAACCCAAACCTCCAAATCAAACCCAAATTCGCAAAATTGAACCCAGCAATATGAATCTATCCAAAATATGAGATAGAGATAAAAGCACCGACAAAGCGATTCTTCAAATGTAGAAGTAATACTCTGCCGCCGACAAGAATGAGAGCGTGAGAGAGATAAAAAAAGAGATTGAGGTAGTAGTTGGCGGCCGTTGTGGAAAGTGGTGAGAGAGTCGGTGGTGGTGCTGTAGTTTGGTGTCTAGTTTGATGGTTAACTGCCTGGTTTAGGTTGCATTTGGTTTAGTTTTGGAATTGTGATTCTTTTTTTTGGAGTTGTGATTTAAGTGTAGAATTGTGAGTTAAGTTTTGAAAAGAGAAAATTTGTTTAGTTATGAGTTTTGAAAACTGTTTTGAAATGAATTTTTGAATTTTAAATTTTGAAAAGAGTAGATTGGGTCTATCCGGTTGTCTGCTCGGACATTCTCCCAAACGTCCAGCCGGTTGACCGGAACAGTGCAAAAATTTTTTTTTTTTTTGTTGCAAGTGCAACCTATTATTTGAAATATATATATATATATATATTGTTGATATAGTATATATTGTATGGCTGTGATAGAACATAATTAGTGTGATAGAGCATAATCAGTGGGATATTGTGTCCTTATTTTCTATTTCCTATTTTAGCTTGTAATTGTTGTATAAATAAGCTTCCTGTTTATAAGACGAATATAGTGAAAAAATCTTTTTTTCCTTCCCAACTCTCTCGACATGGTATCAGAGCAGAAAATTTGGGACTAAATTTTTCTTCATAGTTTCATCTCCACAGCCTCATTGTTTTTATTTATTTATTTATTTTCCTCTGTGACTTTCCACTACTATGAGTGACTCTACAGTCAACAAAGATAACTTCAAAGACTCTTTCTTTTTTGGATCCATGACTAATACCACCTTGAAGGGTTCTAATTACCTTTAATGGTCTCGTGCTATCGCTGTTTTTTTAAAGGCATGTGGCAAAGCCTCTTATCTTATGGCCACCAAACCCTCTGATGCAACCAAAGTTGCTTTCTGGGAGCAAAAAGATGTACAAATCATGACCTGGTTGTGGAATAGTTTGGCACCAGAGGTTTTTACTAATGTTTCTTGTCTGGAATCCTTTAAAGATATTTGGGATATTCTTAAGGAGTTATATTCCTCTGAGCAAAATCTTTCTCGCATCTACCAACTCTATTAGGGCATCTTTTCTCTTCAGCAAGGTGATCGTTCAGTTGAAGAGTACTTTTCTATCCTTAAGGGTATGTGGGACGAACTCAATATCTATCAATCGTTGACCACTGATTTGAAGACTCAACGGCAACACCGAGAAGAATTCCAGGTTGCTAAATTTCTCTCCAGACTTAATTCGGAACATGCTGCCACTAGTTCTCAGATTCTTTCTGGGAAAGACATCCCTATTGTCAGCGAGATATTTGCTCGAGTTCAAAATGCGTCTATTCATTCTCTTGGCTATACGAAGGATGATCGTTCTGCTCTGGCTACCCTTGTTGGATGCTTGGACACTCCTATTGGCCCTCTCCGTGGTTATGATGCTAGCCATGGAGGTCGTAGTACCAACAGTGGTCGTGGTGGTGGCCACGGTGGGCATAGCACCAAGACTTGTACTCATTGTGGTTGAAATAACCACATTTTTGCGTTCTGTTGGAAACTTCATGGTAAACCCGCTTGGGCTAATCAGGCTTCTGTTGATAATGTACACCCTACTGCCACTCTAATGATCAAGTTGTTATGACTAAATCCGAGTATGATTCTTACTTCAGAGTGTCCATGCCCCCTCGTCCGCAGCCAATCTAGTTGCCTCAGGTAATACCTATTTTCTCTCATCATCTACTATTCCTTGGGTCATCGATTCAGGGGCCTCTGATCATATGACATGTAATTTGTCACTTCTTTCCAATTTCTCTCATGTTACCTCTCTCTCCTTTGTTACTGTTGCTAATGGTACTAAAACACTAGTTACTGGAATTGGTACTGTTTAGACTCCTACTCTTACTTTTTCCTCTATGTTATATCTGCCTCACTTTCCTTTCAATTTATTATCTGTGCGCAAGCTTACCCATTCTCTCCGTTGCTCAGTAACTTTTTAACCCACTCATTGTATTTTTCAGGATCTAAAGACAAAGAGGACAATTGGTGGGGCATTTGACAGGGATGGACTCTTCTATTTTCAGCCATCTTCCAACTCGACTCATGCAGCTCTCCAATATACTACTTCCCCGTACAAGTGGCATTGTCGTCTTGGGCACCCATCCTCACTCAATTTACAACATTTAATTCATTCTTTACCTTCTGTCTCTAAGTTTAATTGTGATACTTGTGAACTTAGTAAAAATCGTCGTGCTTCTTTTAAGCTTTAACCAGATGCACCTTGTTTAAATCATTTTCAAACACTCAGATGTTTTGGGACCTTCTAGAACTACTGGCTTATTTGGTGCACGTTATTTTGTCACTTTTATTGATGATCATTCTCGTTTGACTTGGTCATATGTGCTTAAAGAATGATCTCAATTATTCACTATTTTTCAATCCTTTTATGCTGAAATAACCAATCAATTTAATGCTAAACTTCTTGCCCTTCGGACTGATAATGCTCTCGAATATCGTCTCAGCACCTTTCAACAATTCTTTGAGTCGAGAGGTATCATTCATCAAACATCTTGTGTTGATACTCCTCAACAAAATGGAGTTGTTGGAAGAAAGAATGGGCCTGTTCTTGCTATTGCTTGCGCTCTCATGATTCAAATGAATGTACCTAAACACTTTTGGGGTGATACCATTATAACTGCAGCATATCTTTTATATAGAATGCCCTCTCATATTCTGCCAGGAAAATCACCTTTTCAGCTAATGTTTCCTAATAAAAATGTTTTTTTAACTACCTCCAATAGTGTTTGGCTGCATTTGTTTTGTTCACAATCTTAGTCCCAATCAGGACAAACTTGATCCTCGTGCACACAAATGCATTTTTCTTGGTTATTCTCATATTAAAAAATTGTGTAGGTGCTACAATCCTACTTTACACAAACAATTCATTAGTGCTGATGTCATATTCTTTGAAGAAAGTCCATACTATTCTTTTGCGGATGGTCAGTTAGAGGAACCTTTTTCTATTAAACCTGTTATCTCTACTGTTGTTCCTGCTCTTCCTCCTATCTCTCAGGTCTATGTTCCTCGTCGGCCATGAAGTGTCTCTTGACGTCTCCCGCAAAGTGTCTTTGTTGTTCCTATCCATGAGAATGTGGAGTCTATTTCATCCCTTCCCGCATTGGCCTCAACGTCTACAGATCCACCTCTTCATCATCTTGACTCTTTGCAAAGGTAAGTGCATATGTACTGAACATCCTATATCAAACTTCGTCTCTCTTGATCATTTGCCTCATTCTTTTAAGCCTTTTTCTCTATCTGTATCCTCTACTACTATTCCTAAGTCTTACAGGGAGGCTCTTTCTCTTCATGGTTGGAAAACAGCAATAGAGGAAGAAATGCGGACTCTGAAGTTGAATCATACTTGGGATCTTATTCCTACACCTATTGATGCATCGGTGGTTGGTTGTCGTTGGGTGTTTACTATCAAGAAAAATCCTAATGGTACTGTTGATTGTTTAAAAATCCATTTGGTTGCCAAAGGATTCACCCAAACCTATGGCATTGATTACAATATAAAAATTTCTTCGGCTGCCAAGTTAAATTCTGTTCGTATTATTATCTCTCTAGCAGCCTCTCTTAGTTGGCCCCTTCATCAACTTGATGTCAAAAATACCTTTCTTCATGGTGATCTTATCGAGACTGTTTACATGGCTCAACCGCCAAGGTTTGAGTCCCAGGGGGAGTGTGTTTGTCATCTCAGAAAATCTATTTATGGCCTCAAACAGTCTCCACGAGTGTGGGTTGACAAATTCCATGAGGCGGTCGTCACACATGGCATGACCCATAGCCAAGCAGATCACTCGATCTTCTTTAAACAGACAAGCATTGACATTATTATATTAGTTGTCTATGTTGATGATATTGTCATCACAAGGAGTGACAAGAAAGGTATCCAGACTCTTATTCATCATCTTGGCTCAAGTTTTCTTACTAAGGATTTGGGTTAGCTTTGTTATTTCCTTGGTATTGAGGTAGCTAAGTCAAAAGTGGATATTAGTTTATCTCAAAGGAAATATACTCTTGATATTTTGAAAGAAAGAGGTTATCTTGGCTCCAAACCGGTTTTTACTCCCATGGATGTGAACTTGAAATTATTACCCGACATAGGTGATGTTATTGATGATCCAGAGATGTATAGAAGGCTTGTAGGTAAACTTATTTACCTAACTGTTACTCGTCCTGATATCTCGTATGCTGTTAGTATTGTGAGCCAATTCATGACTACTTTTCAGGTTCCTTATCTAGACGCTGTCATTCGCATCATGAAATATCTCAAAAATGCTTTAGGGTATGGACTTGTTTATCGGTCTTCTAGACATCTTCGTATTGAGAGATATACTGATGCTGATTGGGCAGGGTCACCATCCGACAGAAAATCTACTACTGGTTTCTGTACCTTCATTGGAGGTAACCTTGTGACTTGGAGAAGTAAGAAACAGTCTGTAGTTTCTCAATCTAGGGCTGAAGCAGAATATCAGCCAATGGCCCATACTACTTGTGAAGTCACATGGTTGAGGACTTTTTTATGAGAGTTTGGTTTTCCTACAGAAGCTCCAACTCCTCTTTACTGTGACAATCAAGCTGTCATTCATATTGTTAGCAATCTGGTCTCTCACGAGAGAACTAAACACATTGAAGTTCATTGTCACTTCGTGTGAGCCAAAGTAGAGTCCAAAGAAATCTCCACTCCTTTTGTTCTTTCAAGGTGTCAACTTGCAGATATCTTTACCAAAGCACTTTCCAAAGGTGCCATTGACTCTATATGAGACAAGCTGGGAATGATTGACATCTACTCTCTAGCTTGAAGGGGAGTGTTGATATATTAAATATTATCTATTATATAGTTGTGATAGAACATAATAAGTGTGATAGAGCATTATCAGTGGGATATTGCGTCCTTATTTTCTATTTCTGATTTTACATGTAATTGATGTATAAATAGGCTTCCTACTTATGAGATGAATACAGTGAAGAAATCTTTTTTTTTCCTTCCCAACTCTCTTGACATATTTGTTTTTGATATTTTTTAAATATAGAAATTATTTTTTTTAGATTTTTTTATAAAAATAATTTAACAATCCCATCACTAACCATCTTCAACACTATATCATCAAAAGAGTTTTGAATTGAGTTTTGAGTTGTGTGTTTAGCTATGAGTTTTGAAATTAATTTTTAAATTGAGTTTTTAGTAATTTTGAGTTGTGTGTTTGGTTATGAATTTTGAGAAGTGATTTGAAAATTTTGCCTCTAGAATCATGATTCCAAAGGCAAACCAAACACAAAATTTTATTTTTATTTATTTATTTTTCACTGGCAATAGAAGATTGCTGCAGTATTCAATTTGTGGGCAATAATAGTAAAAAAAATAGTTGTTGCCTTGAATATCTTAGGTCCTTTTCATACATAATATATATATACATATACATATACGCTTTCTTAGTATATATGTAGATATTAGTGATTAATAAACAAATAAACGTCTATTAGGATAATGTTAGATGTATTGACTTTGTTATTCTTTGTAAGTTTGCAAGTTCTGTTACCTTGTGAATTTTTGTGGGACATTTTATTTGTGTTATTTTGGTCAAAATTATAGAATGAGGTTTTGTTGCAGGTCTATGATGATCTCAATTGGAAGGGGGTAATAATGGTGGTCATTTGGGTAACCCAAAGGTGGGGGGGGGGGAAGGTTGTGTGTTAGGTAGCTGACAACCAACACATAAAAAAGCAGCTCGGTTCCCTTATGACAAGGAATCCTACTTTGAATCGTTTAAATACTAGGTCATCACCCCCAAGTGACGCATTGCGCCTGCCTCTGGGTGTTTCGAAAAGTGAGTAAGGGGCGCCGCATCGACGCCTGAGTGCGGTGAAAAATGGGCAAAGGTTCTCACATTTTTCTGGATGAGCGCGGGTAAAGAAACTAGTCCAAGACTATAGGTTTAGGGTAGCCACTTGGAATATAGGAACCTTAAATGGTAAGACGATGGAATTGGTAGATGTTATGATTAGGAGGAGAGTTAGTATAGCTTGCGTACAAGAAACTAAGTGGACGGGTGAGAAGAATAGGGAAATTGAGGATACCGGTTTTAAACTGCATTATAGTGGTAAGGATAGATGCAGGAATGGAGTAGGAATCTTAATCGCCAAAGGTCTTTTGGAGAATGTAGTGGCGGTCATTAGAAAAGGGGATAGGATTATGTTAGTTACACTAGGTATTGGAGGGAATATAGTGAACGTTATTAGTGCATACGCCCCTCAAGTAGGATTAGATGATCAAACTAAGGGGGATTTTTTGGAGCAAATGGATGAGATCTTACAGGAGATACACATAGAAGAGAACCTGGTTATAGGTGGAGATTTTAATAGCCATGTAGGCATAGATAAACTAGGCTATGAAAGGGTGCATGGTGGATACGGTTTTGGTGACAGAAATAAGGCTGGAGAGAGTATCTTAGATTTTGCGTTGGCTTTTGACCTAGTAGTAGACAATACTATGTATAAGAAGAGGAATGAGCATTTGATAACCTTTAAGAGTGGGTCAGTTAAGAGCCAAATAGATTACTTCTCAGTGAGAAAAGTGGACTGCCTAAAATGCAATGATTGTAAGGTGATTCCTGGAGAGAGCCTGACCTCTCAACATAGGATTTTGGTACTAGATTTATGTTTTAGAGGGCAATACCAAGCTAGGAAGGATGATGGGACCTAAAAGGGAATAAATTAGAAATATTTAAGAATAGAATGGATAAGGAAGGCACTTGGGCCTTGGAAGATGATGCTAATACTATGTGGAACTCGATGGCCAATTGTATGAGGAGAATCTCAAGGGAAGTGCTTGGAGAGTCGAAAGGAACGGGACCCAACTCTAGGGAAACTTGGTGGTGGACAGAAGAGGTTCAAGCGGTAATTAAGGTAAAAAAAAGAGTGCTTTAAAAAGTGGCAAAATGATAGAACTGAGGAAAACCTTAAGAGCTATAGATTGGCTAATAAGGAGGTCAAGAAAGTAGTGAGAGAGGCTAAGTTGACAGCTTATGATGATCTATACACTAGACTAGATAGTAAGGAGGGAGAGAATAGGGTATACAAACTTGTTAAGATACGGGAGAGGAAAACAAAAGATTTTAATCAAGTTAAGTGCATCAAGAGTGAAGATTCTAAGGTTTTGGTGAGGGATGAAGAGATTAAGGAAAGATGGAAGAACTATTTTGAGAAACTATTAAATGAGGAGCATGGAGATACGGCAATAAGGGAAGAAATAGCCAGTAATACGATAAACCAAGACTATAGGTTCTATCGCAGGATTAAGAACTTTGAAGTGGAGATTGCACTTAAGAAGATGAAATCAAATAAGGCTTTAGGACCAGATGATATCCCTATTGAAGTTTGGAAGTGTTTGGGTAAAAAGGGGGTTGCTTGGTTGACTAGGTTGTTTAGTAAAATTTTGTTAACTAGGAACATACCAGATGAGTGAAGGAAGAGTATTTTAATGCCAATCTATAAGAATAAAGGAGATGTCCAGAATTGCAACAACTATAGAGGAATCAAGCTAATGTGTCATATAATGAAAGTGTGAGAAAGGGTGATAGAACGCAGATTGCGAGATATAACGGAGGTGTCAGAGAATCAATTTGGGTTTATGCTTGGTAGGTCAACAATGGAAGCGATCTATCTTTTAAGGAGAGTAATAGAAAAGTATAGAGAAAAGAAAAGAGACATTCATATGGTGTTTATCGACCTTGAGAAAGCATATGATAGAGTGCCTCGGAATATAATATGGTGGGTGTTAGAAAAGAAAAGGGTGACAAAATGTTTCATTGATGTGATTAGGGACATGTATGAAGGGGTGGTGACCACTATTAGATCGCCTGCTGGAGAGACAAATGAATTTTCTATCACTGTAGGGTTACACCAAGGATTTATCTTAAGCCCTTATCTTTTTGCTTTAGTTATAGATGAGTTGACGAAAAATATCTGGGAAGACGTGCCATGGTGTATACTTTTTGTAGACGATATAGTGCTAGTGGATGAGACTAGAGAATGAGTTAATACAAAGTTGGAGATTTTGAGAAAAGCTCTTGAATCTAAAGGATTTCGGATAAGTAGAACTAAGACAGAGTACATGAAATGTAAATTTAGTAACAGTAACAATGAAAGCGGAGGAGAAGTGAAGAGTGAGAATCAAGAACTGCCTACGAGTGAACATTTTCGTTATTTAAGGTCGATTATCACAATAGCGGGGGAGATTGATGCGGATGTGGCCCATAGAATTAAGGTGGGATGGTGTAAGTAGAGAAGTGCGTCTAGGGTATTGTGCAATAAACGAATACCCACTAGACTTAAAGGTAAGTTCTATAGAACGGCTATTAGACCAGCGATGTTATATGGGACGGAGTGTTGGGCAACTAAGAAACAACATGTAGATAAGATGAGTGTGACTGAGATGAAAATGCTAAGGTGGATGTGTGCCAAGACTAGACAAGACAGAATTAGGAATGAGTGTATTCGGGAATGGGTAGGAGTAGCACCGATAGAAGATAAGCTGAGAGAGAATCGATTGAGATTGTTTGGTCATATTCAATGGAGACCAACCGATGCAGTAGTGAAGAGATGCGATATTGTAATGGTAGATGGAAGTGTTAGGGGACGAGGTAGGCCTAGATTAACGTTGGTTAGCGTTGTAAATAGAGACATGGATCTACTTAATTTGACTAACGAAATGGCCTTTGATAGGGCCGTGTGGAGAAGAAGGATTCATGTAGCCGGCCCCATTTGATGGGACTTAAGGCTTGGTTTGGTTTGGTTTGGTTTGGTTTGGTTTAAAAATTTGTAATTATATTATTTCTTCTTGTTTGACTTTAAAAATAAATAATAAGTAGATGGCAAAGTAAACCTTTCATTTTTTTTATTAAATATATATATATATATATATATTTATTTATTTATTTTTAATACATAGGAAATCACTATATGAATAGATCATCAAAATAGGACTCATGCTGTATCCTATAATCCCAACAACAATGTGTAGTCACAGAAAATTAAATTAGATGTTCAGTTAACAAAGAGAAACTCATCCCTAACCGGTAAATGCACATGCAGCCACACAAATTCTTGCAAAACAGGCCAATTATTAGACAAAATCTGGTTGCTGTCAGGGCAACATATAACATTTTAATGCTTCAGATAGTTTATATATAATCGTTTTTAATAGTAAATAAAACGAGTATGATAATAATAGGCTCACCCTTGTATTCTATCTACCTTTGACCATGAGTTTGGATTCAAGACTAAAGTTGGCAAACTCCCATCATTCTGCTCGACCTCAAAATTTAGTGGACCTGCAAATTAGTTAAGCCAATATATATCCTCAATAATCACCAATTCAAATCAATTAAAACCTTCTGTTTAACATTTCTGGAAAGACCACTTAGGAGTGTTTTGGAAAGTTAGTAAAAAGTTGATTTTTTTGGCTTTTTGACTTTTTTAGTAATTTTTTTATGAGTTTTTTTGGAAGAAGTTGGTAAAAAGCCAAAAAGCTGACTTCTTACCAACTTCTCAAATTGCCCCTTATTTGTTCGTTTATCGGGTTCGGCACGATATCATGAATAAGCTCTACCAAAGATGCAGATGCGACCATGAATCGAACCGGATTGAAATATTCAGGTGTCAACGGAAAAACTTTGTCAGAATGTCGACCAGAAACGAAGGATGGCCAGGCCCCGGTTCCCAATTCAAATATTTTATATTTAATATAAAAAAAAAAAAATAGAAATCAGATTATAATGGCATAGTTTTATTGTGTGAGGGTATTTTGAAAATTTGGCACACTCAGTCAATCCCACACACCGAAATTGAAATATTTGCTCCATTATTCACTTGGGTAAGGATTGTATGTATGTTTTAAATGTTTTTTAAAAATGTTTTTCAAAAAAAGAGTTTGAATCAAATACAAAAACCTATTTTGAAAACTTGTGCAACATTGGCCCTACTAAAGTGCAGCGATCGATCACAATTTGGAGCGATCTATCACACGTTTAGCAGTGGCTAGCAATCAATAAATGATTGCTTAGCCATCGATCACACTTTGTGCAATAGCAAGCAATCGCTAAAAGATCGATCAATAAGCGATCGCTTCAAATTAATTTTGGAATAGTAGCTAGCAACCGCTAGGCAATCAATCCCTTAGTGACAGCTCTGATTTTTACAAATCATATTCCTTATTTATTTTGGATATTGTTTTCTCTATAAAAAGACCGAATCAGAATCCTCTCCTTACTCTCTCTCCTTGACTTCTTACTTGCTGGGTCATTAGGCCCAGTTTTGGGCCAAATTTCAATGATTCGAACCTTTCACATTTTAAGATTTGTTGAGTATATCATATCTGTAAAAAATCAAGTTGATCGGATATCAACAACTATGTGTTCGGATCATCAAACTAAAAACTATTTTTTTTTTAAAATTTAATAAACAGTTTTCCGAACACATTCTACCTGATATCCGATCAATTTAATTTTTTACAAGTATGATATACTTAACAAATCTTAAAATGTAAACAATTCGGATCATTGAAATTGGGCCCAAAAGTGAACCCAATGACCCAACAAAAAGGGAAGTAAGGAGAGAAATCAAAGAGTGGATCCTTATTCAAAAAGACCTCATAACTTGTTTTTCAGCATCCCAACTATTGTTCTTTATTATAAAAATATCTAATACTCTATAGAGAGTTTTTTTTTAAAAAATAATTGCATTCATAATTTCATAGAGAATTCCCCTTTCATAATTTCATATAAAAGAGATGTGTATTATACAATTTCCCTACATAGTATTTCTAATACAAAAGTGATTGAGACCCCCTCCAATCACCACCCGCACCGCCACCACACACATGTGGGGGCTGGTGATTAGAGGAGAAAAAAAAAAAGAAAAGAAAACTGGCCAATCACAGCCAGAAAGGGTCGTGGGGGTAGGGGTGAGGGTGGGGTCGTGGGGGTCCGGATCATTTTTCTTTCTAATGTATTTTTGTTCCCTTAAAAATGAGATTGGTCCAAACGCACTATAGCTTTGGCCGTCTGAAAACCAGCACCAAGACTTTCAAAAACAAAGTAGACAGAATAATTTGTAGGAGGCGGCTTCCCTCCACTCACAAGGTTGTTTCGATGATTCATATGATTTATTTTGTCAGGTATTTAGTATATTTCATTGACACAAAAAATTAGATGGATCCGACCTCTTGAATTTGTTACGTTTATCAGCAAAATATATATATATATATATATTTATTTTTAAAAACACAATTGTCATACATTATTATTTTTATTTTTTGATAAACGCGATAAATTGAATAAGTTACGATTATCAGATCGGTCTAAAATATCTCCAAAGTGAACAGAAGAGGAGCAGCCTCCTAATTTATATACCCAAATTCTATTATCATTATCCTAAAATATTTTAATTATACTACATTTCAAAGTTCTCACATGATTCGTGAAACATAGGAGAGAAACAAATATTTGAGAATAGAAGATCCATAGTCTTTTGTTCATAACCGAACTTAAGGGGTCAGTGAATTATATGAGGATTTGAATGCACAATTCAATCACTATTGTTTTGGGAGGGGAAATAGAAGAATTTGATGAGAGAGAAAGTGAGCATGGAGATGAAAGATTTACCTAATTCATAAATGAAAGCAGAGAAGCCAGAGCAGCCTGGGCCTCCTGTCAACCAAAGGACCAGAGGGTCTTCTTTGGGGTTGGACTCAGACTTAACAAAGTAGTAAAAAAGTTGTACATCCTCAGCTTCATCCACACCCACATACCTGATTACACACACATGCATAAACATGCAAAACATTAATGAGAAATCTAAGAATATGAATGAAGTACACTGAGTTGACTCACCCACCCGGTTTCGAGTTCAAAGGGAAGGGGTCCTTCAAATCCTGGAAGAGACTCAACCACAGAGTGACAGAGTACAACGTTTGAGCAAGCAATAACAAGCAGGAAAATCAAAAGGAAGCAAAGCAAGTTTGACATTTTTGAAGCCAAGTTTGTGTTCAATTGGAAAGCAATCAATAGGTTGTTTGTAAACATGACATTTTATGCATACATATATGACAGCAATAATACAAAGCAGCGAGTGAGAAGGGATAAGAAAAAGGGTCAGGAAGGAGTGGTTGCTCTGCATTTGTACCCTTCTCTTTATTATCTTTGGACTTTCTTTCTTAATTTCTTGTGGATGTGATGACAAATAAATTGAAGTACCCTACTTTCTTGGTGATAATGACAAATAATTGTAGCAAAATTTGAAAACAGAAATTTCAAAAAGAATATATAAAAAATGAAGTAAAAATCTTAAATACAATTTCAAGATAAATAAATTGCAAGGAATTCTCATTTACACACATTGATTTATTATTATTATTATTATATTTGTTTTGTCAATCAATAAGAGTAATTACAATAATGAGAAATATTTACATAATCAAATAGACCACTAAGACACGATAGCTAGAATGTCAACAAATCTTAACAACCAATAATCAAGCCCACCAAGCCCAAACCCAACAACTACATGCAATGCAACCTCCATAATGAGGGATAAATAAACCACCCTAAATGATATTAAATTTTTCTCCATAAAAGTTGAACATGAAATCTCACATCATAAAAGGTGCTTGCTACACAACCACACATTTTGTTGCACTTTATTTATTTGTTTTTTGTTTTCTATTTTGGTTTTCATATATATTGTTTTTAATGAAAATAATGAAATGGTTGACAATCTCTTTTATTTCATATTGATATCATGTTCATATTTGTATGAAGATGGTTTTTGAAAATATAAGTGTTTGTTTGCTTTGACTTTTCAAAAATTGTATTTAAATGAGTTTTTATTTATTTTTAGTGAATTTTTTTAAATATTTTAGCTAATTTATTTTACAATTTAGATGTATCTTTTTATTATTTATATAAATATTGTTGGGAAAAATAAAATTTTTAAAGTTGAAGTTAATCAAATCTTATATTCACTCAACCATAAAATATTAAAAAAAATTCAGTAAAGACAAATAAAAACTCGTTTAAAATAGTTTCTGAGAATTGTTATGAAGAAAAAGAAAAAAGAAAAAAAGAAAGAAAAGCAAACTATTTTCCAAAATAATCTTCCCAACAAATTTAATATTTTTAAGCTTTATTTAATTAAATGTTTTTTGTTCACATGAAAGTTGAATCTTATCATATTTTTATCTTTAGTTTAATTAGAATTTTGAATTTGGTATCTATATCTATAATTTTTTTTTCTATGTTATGTATATCTCTAAGACATATCTCTAAATTTTTTAATTCTTTGATTCTTTTAAAAAAAATTTAAATTTTTAAATTTCTAAGTATCGATTTTCTCTTAGTTAGCCATAATTTTTAGAGTGTTTTATTGGCTAGCTATAATTTCTTAAAAGCTATTTGTTAACTATTGACTAGTGTTAAACTATTTTGGTGTAGATAAGAGTAACTTTGGTTAGAACTTTGAATCGCTAGATTGTTTAGAATTTTAAAATCTATATCTATAAATTTTCCTGTGCTATGTATATGTGAGAGATGGTCAATGACAAAACCACTCACGTGAAGTGAACATGCAAACCTATGCTAACCCTTCTTCCCAACCTTCAATTTCCAGATCAATATGAAAAGACAAGCATTAGATAATGTCGAAAGGCTAGCAGCACTAAATGATGTATTTCACTTCCCAACTTGTTAAAGATTAGGGGGGGGTTAAAAAAGGTCCGGCCGGGTCATGGGCCTAACAGACTCCATTTTTTGAATTGGGCTTGGCGGGCTTAATTCTTAAAAATTTTAAGCTCAAACCCAGGTTCAGGGGATAATCAGGCCTTGGGTTGGGCTTGTAATTGGGGCGGGCCTGAACTAGGCCTAACAATTTTATTTTATTTTTTTATT